>OY757015.1:98970217-99570217 GCA_963580285.1 Lucinisca nassula
CAAAATTTTGATAGCGTAAGATGAAGATGTAATGCTTTATCAAGATAATAAACGAAGGAACATTCGTACGTTTGTACATGCGATCGAACGAACAAACATGAGTTCACCTGTACTCACGAAAGAACATGTGTGCCTCTGTCCGCCTCAATTTATGATGCTGATTGTTTCGTGAAAAAAAAAAATCAGACATTTTTATTATAAAATCTTTAAGAGTCATAAAAAGTTATTTCTCGTATACTAGCATTTTGACACAAGACCTGACTTCCTCTCTTTCCCTTTATATCTCACCATCCTTCTCAATCCTTATAGTTTGTTTTCTGCTCAGCACGCGCTGCTTGAAAGCAACGTTAGAAAAAAAAACTATTGGACATTCGCACATTCAGAAATGTGGTGACATTAAAAAGTTAAAAACACTTAACGACTCAACACACTCCCCATTAAAATCACTCACATTCACTGCATTATTTATTTTCTGTTTATTAACTGATTGGTTTTACTTCATTTTCATGAGTCACTATTTATAGCATGCAATCCTACTTTGTAAATAGTTCTTGGCAACGCTATAACGTGCACAACCGCGCGGCGATCAGGTCCACCGAAAGAAATAAACGTTAACGTAATTAAGAAAAGAAGCTGAAAAAAAGTTGTGATGTGTAAGATAAACAATATTTTTGAACAGACTCGAAATAAGATTTCCCACCCATAGACTATCCTGGCTGATCGGGATCTCCGGGCGTAAAGCCTCGGTTCCGAGCGGACTGGTCATTCTTTGGGTTTGAAACACTTATATTGAACCGATTGCTCATAATGGGATTCTTAGAGATTCATGTTTGTGTATATGCTACCGTATTGAAATCAACAACAAAAATAGATATAGGTAGAAAAAACGTACAGTGAAATTCCGCTATTAAGACCACCTAAAATCAAGTCTAATTCTTTTTTTTTTTTTTAAAAAAAGCTGATTCATTAGCTTGCAGTTATTCTTTCTATGTGTTTCTGCATACCACATCAGAGACCTCCTTTGGGACTGTTCAAAAGTGGTCTTAAAGACTACTTTTTAACTGTCCCAAAGGTGGTCTTTATATAAGTATTTTACTGCACTTTAACATGTATAAGAGGTGTTGCAGTTAATATTAAGGAAATACAGAAAAGAAATAAATAATTAAATAAATAAATAAATAAATAAATGTCAGACAAAAAAAAAAAATAAATAAAATAAAAAGAGAATGTCTGAGAAAAAATGTCTATACCTGAGCATTGACTGTCACAAACAACAGAAAAAGAAGGCATAAAAATCCGCTGTAAAATTTCAAATAACCATCCATGTTTCTCTAATTCTCTCTGTAACAGTTAGTTCTATTGGCTATACAACATAAATAGTAGCTTAAATACTTGTGAAACCTATTGTATCAGTTCCGTTATAAGCATGATGAGGTCAACGCTTTCAAGTACCACGATTTGATGCCAATATTTTACCTATTTTTGCCCAATGGATTCTACTACAACACTGTTAAGTTGAATCCATTTTCAATGTGATTAATATGGGGCTGCCTGGTTTACTAAATTTATTGCAAGTTTTACCAAAGAAAGAAAAAAAAGCCCCCGCTCTTCGGGGCTTGACGAAATAGATTGGCTGCATGATGCTTCCAAGCAGGGCTGAAACGGACCGCACACGAGTACTGGTAAACCGCTTAGAGGATCTAAGCCTGTCCAGGCAAAGCGGTGCGGGTCGGACCGTCCTTGCTTATAAGCCCTATTGGTTTCATTAGGCGACAGGGCTTGAGATGACATTTCATCTCAATGTCGGGCAAAAGTCCCACAAAATTGGAAGCCACGTCTCCAAAATGACCTATACAGTGTTGACGGGGACGTTTAACCTCAAATCAAACAAACAAAAATACAACAACAGCTGCAGCAGCAAAAACAACAGCTACAACAACAATAATAGTAACAACAGCAACAACAAAAACATTTCGCACTTTCCTTAAACATTTTAGACCCAGATCAGACGCCGCAAAAATGCGGCGTCTGAGCAGTGTCCACACTGTTTTCCAATACAAAGATCCAAGATGCCAGACACAAAGGGGTAAATCTTATCTTTTGTTGTTGTTTTCAGTAACAGTTTTTAAATTTTTACATCAGGATTGGTAATATCTTGTACGTTTTATCTATAAGTGTTTGAGAACGTTAATTTTCCTGTTTATTCTAAAACCATTACTGGTTACGCAAAAAACACTGCATCATTGTAAACATAGTTTTTATTTCTCTTCTTTTCAGTTTTTCTTTCTCTCTAAATGTTATGATTAAAACGCATTTTAAGTGCCTCATTTGAAAACGTCGTGACGGGACGTTAATGGAGTCATCACGATAACAAGTCCGTGAAACGAAGACCCCTCTAAACCCCACTTTATATAGAGAAAACTGGGATTTACGGGTGTATACATTATCTGCCTTGTTTTTGCTCAAAAACATAGATTGTGCGGGGGCATCGTTAGAACCGCCTTATGAGGCGGTTCTAACGAGTACCCTCACCCACAATCTATGTTGAAAGCAGGAATAAGAAAGATGCTGTCATTTTTACCCAAAATGTGTAATCTCTGACACAATATTGGACGCCATTATTTCACACGGACATGTTTTCCTAATGTCCAGCAGAAAACGGCGGCCCAACATCGACACGACGTTGCCTCGGCATTCTTTGCTGGCTTGGATCTTTAGACTTGCCGCCCACTTCCCATTTTGGACGTACTTTGCCAACACCCATCATGACTTGGGGAAATAAAGATCGATTGGGCTGCATGGTGCTTCCAGGGGCAGAGCTGAAACCGACCGAATAGCGCTTAGAAGGTCCAAGCCTGTACAGGCAAAGTGGTGCGAGTCGAAGCTTCACTGCATAGTGTTTTCTTTTTTTTTTCGGTCGGTAGGGCTTAATTTGATACGAGATGTATTTTCATCGCAATATCGGGTCAAATTCCTTCAAAACTGGAAGTCGGCCCCCGCCCATCGGGGCCTGAAGAAATATATGGGCTGCATGATGCTTCCACGTAGGGCTGAATCCGACCCGCACACGAGTACTGGTAAACCGTTTAGAGGATCTAAGCCTGCCCAGGTAAAGCGGTGCGCACGAGTCGGACCGTCCATGCTTTTAAACCCTATTGGTTTCATAGGGCGACAGGGCTTGAGATGTCATTTCATCTCAATGTCGGGTAAAAGTCCCACAAAATTGGAAGCAACGTCTCCAAAATGACCTTTACAGTGTTGACGGGGACGTTAAACCTCAAATTAAACAAACAAACAAACAAACAAAACTGGAAGCAACGTCACAAACATGACCTAAATAGTGTGGACGGGGATGTGAAACCTCAACCTCAACACAAACAAAAGCAAATTTTAGACGTACTGCCTTCATACGGCGATGTGTGACGTTCTGGACAGATATGCAAATTTCTGTACAAACTACGTGGTCACGTCACGGTGACGTCTGATAGAGTTGTAGCAGATGTTGTTCTGTGTCGGAATAAATAAAAGCTATGTGGCCCGCATATCAGTCTTCCAAAGGATAACCCTTTCTAGAACATATTTAACGTCACTACAGCTGGTGTCTTGGAATGTGTGGCGGCCGTAAATAGTCTCCCTGCCCTACATCATAGTGTAGTTTATATTTTCTTGTCCTTTGGGATCATTGATTCCATTGCTGAATTTTGAAAATATTTGAGGGTCACTGATGAGGCCTAATTGGCCGAAACTAGCTAGTCTGGCCCAAAAAATATGTACACTCCATATTTTCCTGTTCTGTGGTGTATTCCTTGCTTCCAGAAGAACATGTTTAACGTCACGACAGCTGGTGTCTGGGAACATGTGGCGGAATAAGAATAAATAAAAGCTATGTGGCGCGCATATCAGTCTTCCAAAGAATAACCCTTTCTAGAACATATTTAACGTCACTACAGCTGGTGTCTGGGAATGTGTGGCGGCCGTAAAAAGTCTCCCTGTCCTACATCATAGTGTAGTTTATATTTTCTTGTCCTTTGGGATCATTGATTCCATTGCCGAATTGCACGACCCCAAGAAAAAGCGACCGACTGAAGTCGGTTGATTTCTAAGAGTGCCCTAAAATCACCGTGTCATTCTGTCATTCTGTCAGTCTGTCATTCTGTCAGTCTGTCTGTCCGTCCGTAACCCGTTTGTGAAAATTGGTGATAGTGACTTAACCGCTTGGAATATTTGAACATTTTTTGGCATACTGATAGATATCAATGAGATCTAACCAATATACTTGCGAAATATTACATTCCATTTAGTATAGCCTCGCCGAGGCGAAAAATTTGAAAACTTTCGAACTGCTTCTCCTCGGAAACCGTTGGGCCGATTGAAGTCATATTTCATATGGAGCCTCTATGGGATTGGGGAAACCAAAATTTGCTCATTGTGTCCAGGTCACATGACCAAAATGGCCGCCAAGCCATATATGGTCTGTCTGTCTGTCCGTCCGTAACCCGTTTGTGACAATTGGTGATAGTGACTTAACCGCTTGGAATATTTAAACAATTTTTGGCATACTGATAGATATCAATGAGATCTAACCAATGAACTTGCGAAATATTACGTTCCATTTAGTAAAGCCTCGCCGAGGCGAAAAATGTGAAAATTTTCGAACTGCTTCTCCTCGGAAACCTTTGGGCCGATTGAAGTCAAATTTCATATGGAGCTCTATAGGATGGGGGAAACCAAAATTTGCTCATGGGGTCCAGGTCACATGACCAAAATGGCCGCCAAGCCATATATGGTAAAAACCCTTCAAAAATAGTCTTCTCCAGAACCACTGGGCAGATTTCCACGAAACTTGATAAATAGCATCTGGGACGTAGGCCCATTATAAATTGCTAAAATGGTGACCCTGGGTTGACCTTGACCTTCTTTGTGTCTCGGTCAAACTTTGACACATATGCTTTTGTTGGAATATTTAAACACTTTTTGGCATACTGATATATATCAATGAGATCTAACCAATGAACTTGCGAAATATTACATTCCATTTAGTATAGCCTCGCCGAGGCGAAAAATGTGAAAATTTTCGAACTGCTTCTCCTCGGAAACCGATGGGCCGATTGAAGTCAAATTTCATTTGGAGCCTCTATGGGATGGGGGAAACCAAAATTTGCTCATGGGGTCCAGGTCACATGACCAAAGTGGCCGCCAAGCCATATATGGTAAAAACCCTCCAAAAATAGTCTTCTCCAGAACCACTGGGCAGATTTCCACGAAACTTGATAAATAGCATCTGGGATGTAGGCCCATCATAAATTGCTTAAATGGTGACCCTGGGTTGACCTTGACCCTCTTTGTGCTTAGGTCCAACTTTGACACATATGCTTTTGTATTGGAAAAGTGAGAATGCATTTTATCCTGCAAACGATTCAGAAAACAGTACTAAAGTATAAGATATATTTTTGCTCCTTACGATAAGGCGCATTTATTGGGGGAACCGTTTTAGGTCCAGGTCACATGACCAAAATGGCCGCCATACCCATATATGGTAACACTCATAAAGCTAAAAGCATCCGGCGGGTCGTGCACTTCAGCTGAAGCACTGGTTTTGAAAATATTTGAGGGTCACTGATGATGCCTAATTGGTCGAAACTAGCTAGTCTGGCCCAGAAAACACGTACACTTAATATTTTCCTGTTCTGTGATGTATTCCTTGCTTCCAAAGGATAACCCTTTCTAGAACATATTCAACCTCAAATGCCATCTAAAACAATATGAGCCGGGGCATTTACAAGTGCGCCGAGCGAAGACTCAGATCAGCCTGCGCATCCGCGCAGTCTGATCAGAGTCTTCGTTGTGCGCTCTAAGGATAACTTAGGACCGAATGCATCCTTTATGCAGCAAGAGAAGTCGCTGGTCAGATTATATGGATGCGCAGACTTGTCTGATACTTCGCTAGGCGAACATATTAATTGTAGTAAATGGTCTGCCCCGGCTCATATATAAACCTCCAGGGCCACGACAAAGGATAAGGTGTTCTAGAGGATGTGCACTCAGGGATGTCTCAATATCAGTCTGTACATAATCTTACACTAGGAAAACACGTATATACAATTTTGACCCCTTAAACCCCACTTTTATATAGTAAAATTGGGGTTTTCAGGGATATACATTATTTTTGTATTTCTGCTAAAACAAAAACTTGCCGAGGCGGTTCTAATAAGTTACCACAATCTATTTTTTGAGCAGAAATATGAAAATTATGAAATTTTTCATTTTTATGTGGTAAAATGTTATAACATTTTCAGAAGGGATATTCTATAATTCACCGACAGAATTATTTATGGAATAATTGTATGCAAAGGTAAATCGGCAGTTTTACGGTCGGACATTTCGTTTTACCGCGACGCGCAGCGAAGCCGTAAAACGTAATTTGCGACCGTAAAACCGACGATTTACCTCCCCAAATGTAGCCCCCGCCCTTCGGGGCTGGAAGAAATAGATGGGCTGCATGATGCTTCCAAGCAGAGCTGAAACCGACCCTCATACGAGTACTGGTAAACCGCTTAGAGGATCTAAGCCTGCCCAGGCAATGCGGTGCGAGTCGGCCCGTCCATGCTTATAAACCCTATTGGTTTCATTGGACGACAGGGCTTGAGATGTCATTTCATCTCAATGTCGGGTAAAAGTCCCACAAAATTGGAAGCAACGTCTCCAAAATGACCTTTACAATGTTGACGGGGACGTAAACCTCAAATCAAACAAACAAATACACCAGGAAAACACATATATACGGGTCCCGTCAAGCGATTTTGGTACTTATCGCCTATGCGAGCAGCGAAGGTTCAGGCGAGCCTGCGCATCCGCGCAGTCTCGCCAGAACCTTCGCTGCTCGCTCATACAAGCAGTGAATCAAGAGGAACCTTCAGACAGAAAGCCATATCGCTGGCCCCTCTGAATGGCTGGACATGCGCAGTTAAAATTTGTCATGACGGAATGCTCGAAGACACAAATTCGCTTGGTGGGGCTCATACAATTTTGACCCATTAAACCCAACTTTTACATAGTAAAACTTGGGTTTATAGGGATATACATTATTTTTCTTATTTCTGCTAAAACAAAAACATGGATTTGGGTACTTGTTTGAACCGCCTTACCGAGGCGGTTCTAATAAGTTACCACAATCTATGTTTTGAGCAGAAATATGAAAATTATGAAATTTGTTATTTTTAGGTGGTAAAATTTTATTTATAAATTTTCAGAGGGGATATTCTATAGTTCACCGACAGAATTATTTAGGGGATAACTGTATTCAAAATTGTCATTTGGGGAGGTAAATCGGCGGTTTAACGGTCGGAAATTTCGTTTTACGGCGACGCGCAGGAAAACGAAATTTGCGACCGTAAAACCGACGATTTACCTCCCCAAATGACAATTTTCATTACAGTTATCCCCATTCTAATGCACTTATTCCTTTGCTCTATTAAAACTTGAACTATTTTGCACATAGCGGCAACCGATGTGGGCTGCGTAAAACCAAATGGCAGCCAATGAAAAACGACGTTACGAGATGACGTCGGGTCTTCGACAGTATATCGCAGAATATACTGTCGCAAATTTTTGACGTTATCCAATCAGACGTCGCGTTACATACGCAAGTGCATTAGAATTCATTTTGAACGGTCATAATTGCTAGGCGACGTTGCTGACGTTTTTTGTAAGAACAATAACAATGGTTGACGTTTGGTGGAAAATCTGACTAAATCATGGAAATCAGACTTCAATTTCCACGTCCGTTTGTTGTTTTTGAGGAAAGACCTGCAACACGAAGATAAATTATGATTTTTTTTATAATACAGTTCTACTTTCATGTCATTGTTACATCAGTATTTCAAGCACAGGATGATTTAAACATTGAAATGAAAACAAGATGGCGACTGATTTTCAAACTAAACCATGCCTCCTGAAATCCATGCCTTTCGGTCGGAAATCAGAACGGCTGAATTTGAAAATACAAAGGTAAAACATAAATGGAAAAATGATAAACAATTTATTTTATTTTATTTTTTTTTTTTTTTTTTTGGATAGATTACGGAGAAATACTTCAAACGCGTTCTACGGCTTTCGTGTAAAAAAAATCGTTCGCTATCGCGCACTCATTTTTGGAGCGTAGCTGTTGCAGCATAGCTCCAGAGAAATGAGAAGTGATTTCGGCACTACTTTCTGTGTTAATGCATATGACCCAGTCACCAGTGAGAACAGAGTACCCCGTGTTAACATGGTAGATTATTACGCCATAGACTGCTTCACAGACCACCTATTTCAAACGGAATAGATGAATATTTTTAATAGATGAACTGTGTAGCAGTCTAATCATTTTATAGTTCAGTTCATATAACCCAGTTTACAGCCCATTTGTACCATAAAATCCCAAACCTGGCAACTTGCAAACAGGACAAAGCCAGATCAGATACCAAAGAACGCGGAGTCTCATTACGACCTTCACTGCATACTTAGGGTCAGCCATTTTTGCCAAATATTTCGTGGAAGCCACAACCTGACATCCCTGATTTTAAAATGAACTCATTCCGTACTGGTATAAGGTGTTGAGGATTCCATTCGTTTAAAATGGGGTAAAAGTACGCAGTGTTGGTCGATAATGTATTACCAAAATAAGACAGTTGGAATGAGTTTGTACAGGTGCACGTCAAGGCTTATTATACCCTCGGCATACGAAGTATGCTGTGGGGGTATATAGTTTTCGTCCTGCCTTTCGTCCGTCCGTCCTTCCGTGTGTCCGTCTGTACGTCCGTTAACATTTTGGTTAAAGTTTTGCGTCAAACGTTCTAGGAGATTGTATCTTCTGAACCGTTTGATAGATTTAGTTGATACTTATACTGAAGTTCCATACTGATCTAAAGATTTCATTGATGCATGTCCCAGCCCCCACAGTGACCTTGATGTCAAGGTCACAGACTTAGAAATTTTACATTTGGTTAAAGGTTTGCGTCAAAGTTTCTGAGAAGAGATTGTCCCTTCTGAACCCTATGACAGATTTAGTTGATACTTACACTGAAGTTATATACTGGTCTTAAGATTTCATTGATGCATGTCCACCCCCCCCCCAGTGACCTTGTGGACAAGGACACATACTTTGAAATTTTACATTTGGTTAATGTTTTATGGCAAAGTTTATAGATGCCTGTATGTTCTAAACTCTAAGACAAATTCAGTTGATACTTGCATTAATGTACCAGTTCCAACATTTCGTGATGTATGTTCCTTCCCCCACCCAGGGTGACCTTGACCTCAAGGTCACGAACTTAGAAATTTTACATTTGGTTAAAATTTTATGACAAAGTTTATAGATGACTGTATGTTCTAAACTCTAAGACAAATTCAATTGATACTTGCATCGATGTTGCATACCAGTCCAAAGATTTCATTGATGCATAACCCACCCTGCTGCTTCGGTAACATTGATACCCCCACTCCTTCAGTAACTTTGATGTCCTCACTCCCCTGGTCCATTTAGACATTTTATGTTTAGTTTAGCTTTTACAAGCACATTTATAGATTCTTATAGCTTCTTGACATCTTCATTCAGATTACATACAAGCTTGAAAGCTATATCAGAGTATGGCCCTGGCCGGGGGTATACGTGACCCACGGGTCGCTTTTTCTAGTATTGTAAGCAGTAAATTTTGCAGTTTAGACACAGATGAGACGCCACTTGTTGTAGCGTCTGATCTGGGTCTGCTATGTGTGTCCCTAAAAAAGCTGCTAGACATATACTCAGAGTATGGGTTAATGTGTGTGTGTGTGGGCGGGGGTGGGGGGGGGGGACAATGTTACTTTTTAAAGCGACCTGTCTGCGTCCTAGGCATGTGACCATAAATAAAGCAAATTATCAGCTCAGACGATTTCGGCACTAGGGGTAAAAGTACCATAAAATCCCAAACCTGGCAACTTGCAAACAGGACAAAGCCAGATCAGATACCAAAGATACTCCCTCACTCTACCGTTACCTGCTGCAAGGACAGCAGGTGTTGCCCAGCTGTAAGTCAATATCAGCTGGACTCCCCAGTGACTCAAGATACATCGCCATTGCCTCACTCAACTACCCCCGCGAAGAAAATACGGAAGAAAGAAAGAAAAACGTGTCTGCCAATTTCTTCATGGTCCAAACATAAATTTCTAAATTAGCTTAGTACATGTCTGCTAATAATCTTACAGAGAATTTCTCCTAGCGGGCACATGATGTCTTAGCAACGTCGCATCAACGTCGCATTGATACGACGATGCACATACGTTGTGCAGCCGCTTGGAGCTATGTTCCTTCGGGCGTCGGGACATAAAAAGGAGAATAGCTTGACAAAAAAGATCATTTTTAAACCATTTGATTTAGACATTATAACTCTGGTCAGACGCCGCGTTTACCAAAGGTGAATATTCCCACCTGTACGGGGTCCTAAAAATATTAACCCATAAATGTTTCAATACTGTGTCATTTGGAAAAAGTTAAGATACATTAGATGCCACAGAATGTTGCGTCTGAACGGTGTCTTCATATTTGCTTAAGTACGGAACTTGATTTAAACAACACGTGTTTTGTAATATTAGAGCTCTCGAAAGGTCAGTAAAGGGTTGTGATAAGCTAACACTTTTAACCCTGTAGACCGGTGCAGACGCCGAGGTAGAAATACACTGTATCTATACACTGTTTGCCATTCTGTCAGTGAACTAATCAGAAATCCTTTTCTATAAGAACATATTTAAAGCGAGAAGAGTCCTGTTTAGAAACTCAGGGATGAAAGAGTAAAACATAAATATCACCGAAAAGCGCGTAGAAAAATAGTTCCAGAGTACTGTTTTCTTTTCAGAATTCGTCTTTCTGTGCCAATTTATATTCAATCCGTATAAAGTCTCGAAAACTGAAATATTTTGAAAGACGTTCCATGCAGGGCCGGCCTGCAAAATTAATTTTCAAGAGTTCATTTGGACTAGTTTATGCAGCGAACGAACAGCGGAAGTGGAGCAATGCGGTCCAGTACCGGAAGTAGAAATGTAATGACAAAGAAACTTGATTTTAAAAATCAACTTTCAAAAAACACAAATGAAATAATTCAAACGTGTCCTAGGGCTTTCGTGTAAAAAAAATCGCTTGCTGTCGTTCACTCGTTTTTAACTCGAAGGGGCATAGCTCTGTGAATATTTGGAGGACTATTACCTTGAAGTAATTTGCACTTTCCACAGCATGGTCTGACAGTAAAATAAATTTCAGCTCGATGAAAGCCTTCACGAAAACACGCCTATATCATTTCGATCCCCTTCAAACCCACATTTACATAGTGAAACTTGGGTTTACAGGGGTAAACCTAATTTTTCTTATTTCTGCTCTAAAATATAGATTGTGGGTACTCGTTGAGGCGGTTCTTATGAGTACCCACAATCTATATTTTAGAGCAGACATTATAACCGCCTCATTCTGGCGGTTCTAATGAGTACCCACAATCTATATTTTAGAGCAGAAATAAGAAAAATATCACAATTTTTCATCTGAAAATTTTCATGTTTTTGGCGGTAAAATTTACAATGTATTTGAATAGGCGTGTTTTCGTAATGAGTTGGTCGACTATAACCTTGAAACAATATGCATTGCTACAGGTCATAGTGTAACTATTTTCTTAGTTTCAGATTGTTAAACCTCAAATCAAACAGACAAACAAATCAGATTGATGGGGTGTAAACTATAGGGGGAGTTATCCGGAAAGTAAACGTTTATGCATAACTCTGTTTGTGGTGGACTGTAACCTCGGAACAATATGCGCTGTTCCACTTCATGCTGTAACTATTTGCTATGTTTCAGCTTGATTGGATGTAGACAGTAGGAGAAGTTATCCGAAAATGAAAAAATGAAAGAAATTTGTAAAGGGGCACAAATCTGCTGATATGCGGTGTACTGTATCCTCGAAACAATATGATCTGCTCCACATCATACTGTAACTATTTACTTACCGTTTCAGCTTGATCATATGTAGACTGTAGGAGGAGTTATCTGGAAACGATAATTTTACAGAAATTTTCAAAGGGGCATAATTCTGCTAATAACGTCATACAATGGGTGCTGGAAATGGGTGTTTTTGAATTGGTCTTATTACAGGTCCAAAGACAGACATGGCTGCGCCTGACCAAGTCGATTTGTGTGGATTATTAACAAACTACTGTGAAAAGGAAGTTTTCGAATCGGAGAGGTTGCAGATCGAAAGTCAGACGAATTAGCCTGAGGATGACCACATTGGCCCGAAACCAAATGTATAGTTTATTATTAATTTGCATGTACTATCCTGTATTGTTCGGAGGTCATCCGTATTAACACTGAGGTCAACAATCAATAATCATTTTTAATGGTGTCAATTAATAAAATTGTCATTAATCAAGTATTTTCGTATTGGCCCAGTTACAATTCCTCGATCGGCTGTTTTGGCCTTGGCCGAGGCCAATACAGCTGACAGTGGACCTGTAACTGGGCCAGTACGAAATTACTTGAGTAATAACATTATAATATTAAGATATCAGGACATGCGTGTTTTCGTATTGGCTCAACAGGTCCTCGAATCATTCTACGGTCATTCTCTCTGCTGATTCAAGCAAGGTATAGTCCGAACAATTTGACATGAGACTGACCTTTATGGAAGGAATAAATCAGTCAATGTTATTGCCTAATACGTCGGCTTTCCTAAATGCCTCGTGAAGTTCCGGCATCTCGTGAATTGCGACCCATTTACCGACCACTATACATTGAATAACAGTATCGCAATCTTCGGGAGACGGCGAAGATAAATACATGTACATGCATTCAATCGGGTCTGTAATTATGTTAATAGAGTTCACCAGTCTCAGGTCAATTTGTTCGAACTACAGTTTTCAGGTTCTGGAGGAAGAATGTGCACTGTACTGTTAAAAAAAAATAATAGATCGGCTGCATGATGCTTCCACACAGGGCTGAGACCGACCGCACATGAGTACTGGTAAACTGCTTGTACCATCTAAGCCTGGCCAGGCAAA
The DNA here is from genome assembly GCA_963580285.1 of Lucinisca nassula. NCBI lineage: Eukaryota > Metazoa > Mollusca > Bivalvia > Lucinida > Lucinidae > Lucinisca > Lucinisca nassula. Next base: position 98,983,274 of record OY757015.1, read on the forward strand.
GCAGTACGAGTCGGACCGTCCATGCTTATAAACTCTATTGGTTTTATTGGGCGACACGGCTTGAGATGTCATTTCATCTCAATGTCGGGTAGAAGTCCCACAAAATTGGAAGCAACGTCTCCAAAATGACCTACACAGTGTTGACGGGGACGTTAAACCTAAAATCATACAACCAAACAAATCATATACAAACACACGCTCATATAATTTTGATCCCATTAAACCCCACTTTTATACAGTAAAACTGGGGTTTACGGGGGTACACATGATTTTTCTTAGTTCTGCTCAAAAACAAAGATTGTGGGTACTCCTTAGGACCGCCTCATCGAGGCGGTTCTGACGAGTTCCCACAATCTTCCCACAATTTTCCCACAATCTACATAGATTATGGGTACTCGTTAGAACCGCCTCATCGAGGCGATTCTAACGAGTTCCCACAATCTATATTCTGAGCAGAAATGTGATAAAAATATCAGAACCTTTTATCGTTTTTGATGGAAACAGTTTCAATATTGTAACCGTTTCTAGAGTAAACTGACCGGCTCGATCAGCCTCGATGTGATCTCAATATTATTGACTTGGCCGTAAATTTTCAAACAAGCAAAACAAATAAAAATGCGTATGCATTATGCTTTTTTCATGATGCTGTTTATCCATGTTTATGTATGAAAGTTGCAAATCTGTGGTGTTGTTTAACTGATGTTTTGTTTGATTATGGTTTTATCTTATTGTTAGAGTGGTATAAATGTCTTGTATCATGCAAAGATATCTCTAATCCAGCATGCGTGCCCTAGCGAAAGATAAATTCGGGAGAGTAGGACGTCTCTTTAAAACCTTTGTGGGTCCATTAAACAGACACCCCCACTCATTCTTGCCATTGTCTTTTTACATCTCTTACTTTTTATTTTCATATTGTCATCGCACATGCAGGTATGAGCGATTAGAGTCCTGACTGAATGGATATTACACTCAGAACGATAGGCTATGCGCCGCTAAGCGGATCCGAAAGTATAGTGACGTCAAACGCAGTATAGGAGATAAAAGAAAGAAACAAAGTGTGGGGAAAATAATGCAACAAGTTAACACAACTTAGCAAGAACAGCTTTAATTCTTCACAGGTACACCTTTGTGAAAACTGATCTACAAAACTTTTCCAATGGATTTTTTTTAGAGACGACGGTTTTATTATGTCCCCGGGACATATTGTTTTTGCATATATTGGTTTGTTGGTTTGTTTGTTAGTTAGACAACTTTAACAATGTTCATAACTTTTACATTGTTTGATGTACAGCCTTCATATTTAGCATGTAGGTTCCTCCCACTCAAGCAAAACATTCTGACCTGTGATCTTGACCTTGACCTGTGACCTACCTTAAAGAAAAAAAAAATAACATTGGCTATAACTTTCTAACTGTTTGAGGTAGAGCCTTCATATTTGGCATGCAGTTTCCTTGTGACAAGGGCTTACCACACTGGCAATCATACAACACATTTTTACCTGTGACCTTGACCTCTGACCTACTTTAAAGAAAAAATAGCATTAGTAATACCTTTCTAACTGTTTGAGTCTTGATATTTGGCAGGTAGGGTCCATGTGACAATGGCTTCGCACTCATCCAAAAATATTGACCTGTGACCTACTTTAAAGAAAACATAACATTGGTCATATTTGGCATGTAGGTTCCTTGTGACAAGGGGTTCCACTCATACAAAAAATTTCGACCTGTGACCTTGACCTTTGACCTACTTTGAAGAAAAAAAAATAACATTGGTCATAACTTTCTAACCGTTTGCGGTAGAGCCTTCTTATTTTGCATGTAGGTTCCTTGTGACAAGGTTTTCCACATATACAAAAAATGACCTTTGACCTTGACCTGTGACCTACTCTTAAGAAAAAAGTAACATTGGTCATAACTTTCAAACTGTTTGAGGTAGAGCCTTCATGTTTGGCAGGTAGACTCCTTGTGACAATGCCTTCCCACTCATACAAAAAAATCGATCTACTTCAAAAAAATGACTGCCCGGGGACATACTATATACCGCAACCTCAGCATTCCTCCTATTTCTTAGGAAAGCTCAAATTACCACAGCCAGTGGCTTAATGACAGCTTAACAGTTACAATTCACAAAAAAATAAACACCATCTGTGTGTTATCACTAAGTTCATAACCCCTGTCTCTAGAATTTTCATGCTGTACAGAAAGAGAGACTTTATCAAAGCACTGAGAGTACTGGTAGAGTGTAGGTTGGAAAAATAGTCCAGAACTGAGAATCGAACTGTTCGTTTAACCCTTAAATTCCAGTATTTTAAGCAAGCACAGTAGCCCTGATCAGACAGTTATATGGCGTCTGGTTTGCCAATGCCCAAGTGCACGAGCAAAGTCCAGAATTTCCTTTTTACGCAGCGCTCTAGCGTCATAGGGAGGCGACTATCGATGCTATAAACTTGATTTTGTTCAACGTCGGTGGCAGTCATGGTCAGTGATAGTCACGCGGACAATAGCAAGCGTATACTGTGAGTATAACGTAGACTGTGGGTACTCGATAAAACGCTTCATTATAAGAAAAGTATTTAGTACTTTATAACTTTTGTCTGGAAAAAATTATGGAAGCATTTTCCGTCAGTGTTTTCCAAATTATTTACTTGTCATTTGTTAATGTGTTTAATTATTTCCCTTCTGTCTACACATATATTCAACCAGCACACCCGGCCCCCGCCCATCGGGGCTTGAAGACATTGATGGGCTGCACGATGCTTCCAGAGCTGAAATGACCCGCACACTAGTAATGCTAAACCGCTTAGAGGATCTAAGCCTGTTTAGGCAAAGCAGTGCGAGTCAGACCGCCCATGCTTATAAACCCTATTGGTTTCATTGGCCTACTTGAGATGTTATTTCATCTCAATGTCGGGTAAAAGTCCGACAAAATTGGAAGCAACGTCTCCAAAATGACCTATACAGTGTTGACGGGGACGTTAAACCACAAATCAAACAAATAAACAAAATCAACCAGTACAGCAGATTCATCTTTCTGAACCAACAATATTTCATTGATAATGCTTAACCTCATATGCAACACAATCTGTGCTGGAAAAGTCATTACATGTATAACATTTTATCCAGCTGCAAACAGTGTAGATCCATGGTTGGCTTCTGATCAGAACCTACAGTGATTGTCATAGTTTCAACTCTCTCTCTCTCTTTTCACTCAGTCCTACCATTGCATTCCAGCTCCTGAATATATACTCGTAACTGATCAGAAACGGAAACCCTTCAGCGATATATTAAAAAACAATGGTTCATTCTACCTGTTAATGCAGGCCCGCACACATGGTGGAGAGGCATGCAAACGCCCCCACCACCCCCCCCCCCCCCCCTGCCCCCACCTTTTTTTGGAAAATTCTCAAACTCATGCAGTTTTTTACCCTCGGCAAAATACCTGAAATTCGCAACCCTCCCCACTTTTTAGGCACCACCATTCAAAGATGGCGGGTATTATTACGAGGACTGTTCAGATATGAATGCAACTAAGCACATAAAAATGATTCCGTGATAGATTGCGATGAAAAATTTATGTCCCCTCAAAGTATTCCCCTTTAGCAGATATACAAACTTTCAGTCTTCTGATCCAATCATTGAATGCATTTTGGTAGTCTTTTCGAGGTATACTATGCTGGAATATTGCAGAACTGAGGTGTTTGCGCTGTACAAATTTTCGACCAGAAAGGTATTTTTTCAGCCGCGGGAACAAAAAAAAAAAAAGTCACGGGGAAAGGTCAGGGGAATACGGGGGGTGAGGGAGTTCAACAACCTTTTCCTGCTTCAGATAGTCTTGCACAATGGACGCCTTGTGTGATGACGCATTGTCATGTAGCAATCTGACATTGGCCAAACCAGTTGCGGGTCTTCGTTCTTTGAAATATTTCTTCAATTTTCGAAGAACTTTATTCTTGTAAAACTTCGCATTTACAGATTTGCCTTTAGGCACAGCAACCTGAATAGCAGGGCCCTGATTTGAAAAGATTAAGGCATACATTACCTTCTTCACGCTCATGGTCCGCTTTGCAATGCATGGTCTTTTGCAATACTTTGTTGCCCATATTTTGTTCTGAATCTTTCGTTTTGGCTCAAAAAAGTGAACCCATGTCTCGTCACCTGTGACGACATTAGCGAAAGACCGTGCATTGTAATTTGGAAACTTTTTAAGCAACTTCTTGGCACACTGAACGCGTGTCTTTTTCTGCTCATCTGTCAACAGATGGGGAATCCATCTAGCACAGATCTTTCTCATTTTCAAATCCCGTTTCAGAATTGTATGAGCTGCTCCTAATGAGATGCCAACCATACTAGCTATTTGCCTAGTAGTGGTGTATCGTGCATCGGTAGCAACTATTTCTTTCACTCTAGCAACCATCTTGGCATATGTTGCTCTTTTCGGTTGACGATCATGTGGTGCATCTTCTGTTGAGCCTAGCCCACAGCTGAATTTCTTACACCAACGAAAAACTGTCGGAAAAGACATTTCATTATGCCCATAAACCGAACATATTTCATCAAAAATGTCTTTGCACCGTATACCAAGAATACAACGATTCTTAATATAGGACCGTATTTCAACGGCGTACTCTGACCTTCTTCCAACCATGTTTTGTATTAGTATACAAGAGTAGACAGTGTTTATCGAACTATATACATGGCTAAAGTGCACGGATTTTAACAGGTTTGGTATCAATGTATAGGTAAAATGTTTTTCTACGCTGTGATATTTATTTCCAGGTGATTTTCGCATTAGTGCATGAGAAAACGTTCTACTTGCATTCATATTTGAACAGTCCTCCTATTATACCCTCCGAAGCTTTGAGTGTCCGTCATTCCGTCCGTAAGCGCCTCATAACTCTGATACCATTTAGATAAAATTTTCTCGAAACTTCACAGATATGTAGAGCACTATCAGACGATGTGCAGAACAGTTGAACTGTAACTCTGATTTTCCTACTTTTGGAGTTGTTGCCCTTCGAACATAGAACATAGCCATTTCTGTCTTAGTTTTGTGTCCGCTACTATTTGAGATATTTACAGGAAACTTCACAGATATGTATAGAGCACCATGAGACGACGTGCAAAACGTATGAACCCTAACTCTAATTTTCCTACTTTTGGAATTATTGCCCTTTGGACTTTGAATATAGCTGTTGCTATCTGGGGTCTAACCTGGTACAAAATATCATTGCAACTGACCAAAGATTTTACTAGATTTTGAAGACCTTGACTTTATTTTAAAAGGGCACTGGACCAAAAAAACTGAAAATGAGAATTTTAATTCTGGTTTACTTTCTTTTGGAGCCATGACTCTTTGAACATTGAAAATAGTCATCTCAGTCATGTATTCCTGTCAACTTTATTAAGGAAAAGAGTAATACAGCCTTACTTTGAATTCCTTTTTCACTGTGATATGGCACTTGCTTGATGTAATTGTAGTGGCGGGGCATCATGCAGTGCTTGCAGCTTTTATTCAAAGTCTGCGTACGGCCTGAATCATGTTCAAAACTGTTGAACAGTATGGCGAACATGGCGAACAGTACCGACCCTGATCAGAAGGAATGTACTGTCTATCCGATTTGGGTCTACACTGTATGGTATTTTAAAAAAAAAATTACCCAGAAACTTTGTGACAAGATTTGACATCTCATGCAAACTGTTTTCAGTGAAGATAATTTGCAAGAAATGTCAAATTCTGTTTTCTAGAAGAAAAAAAAATTGAAAAGCATTGTCAGTTTGTATCTGCTCTATCAGCAAACAAGTGAAGTACTGGCCTTCACAAACAGTTTGGTGTAGCTCACCATACGTTTGAATTGAGGTTTACAGTCCCCGTCAACACTATTTAGGTCATTTTGGAGACGTTGCTTCCAATTTTGTGGGACTCTTACCCGACATTGTGATAAAATGAAATCTCAAGCCCTGTCACAAAATAAGACCAAAAAGCTTATAAGCATTGGACGGTCGGTCTTATTACGTCACTTGGCCTGTGCAGGCTTAGTCCTTCTATATGTTGTAAGCGGTTTACCAGTACTCATGTGTCGTCAGTTTGACCTCTGTGTGGAAGCACCATGTAGCCCATTCTATTTCTCCAAGTTCCGGTGGACGGGGGCGACCATGAATGTTTAAGCCAGAAAAATGTTAAGTTTTATTTTTACCCACAAGATGCCAGTCATAACAACTGTTGTCTGCTTTTTTGTTTGCTTATAACTTTGATAGTATTTTTTTTTTTTGCAATCAGTGTGGTCCCAGATCAGAGTGCTACTGATAAGGATCCACACTGTTTGCCTGTATGCTAAAATATGTTTGAAAAGTTTGAAAGGCCATGAAGCAGACGACGTAAACAGACAACATTTTCAGAATTCTGTTTTACAGGGCATGTTAAGGGTGAGACAACTGCTCAAGATATCGTGTTTCTTATGTCACTGGGTAGGCTTACAGTAGGGCAAGGTCTACCATAATAATATGTTTGTTTATTTGACTGAATTGTGGCTGAACGTCCCAGTAAACACTGTTTAGGTTATTTTGGAGACACTGCTTCCAGTTTTGTGGGACTTTTACCCAACACTGGGATGAAATGACATCTCAAGCCATGCCCACACATCACGTTAACAGGTCCGTGAAATGAACACCCCCTTACACCCCACTTTATATAGAGAAAACTGGGGTTTAGGGGGGTATACATTATTTCCCTTATTTCTGCTCATAGACATAGGTTGAGGGTACTCGTTAGAACCGCCTCAATGAGGCGGTTCTAACGAGCACCCACAACCTATGTTTGAAGTAAAATTAACAAAAATATCACAGATTTTCATCAGAAAAGAAGACATTTTGGAGATGTGGAAAATGCACTATGTCGCACGGGTATGTTATCGTAATGCAAACCTGCTGCTACCCGTTCATGAAACAAGCCAATACAAATAGATTGTAAATTTTACCGCCTAAAACACGAAACTTTTAAGATGAAAAAAAAAAAATCTTATTTCTGCTCAAAAACAGTACGTTAGAGATTGTGAGTACAGTACGCCTCATCGTGATGGTTCTAACGAGTACCCACACTCCACATTGTAGAACAGAAATAAGAAAAATAAGGTATATAAAAGTCGGGTTCAAGGGGGTCGGAATTATACAGGCATGTTTTCCTGATGTGATTACTAAATTACTGATGAGTGTATATGGCAAACATTGTAGACCCTTATCAAATGTCGCATTCTTAAGAGTCTGATCTGGGTCTACACTGTTGGCAAAGGCCTATTTGCCCCAATACTTAAGGTTTAAAATGTATGTGTGTGTGTGTTTTAAGCAGTTAATGGGTGATAACAAAAAATAAAAGCCAGGATGACTTTGTTCATATTTAACCCCTAAATGCCAATCACTGCAATTGTGATCTGCATTGTTGTCGCGTGGTTACTTTAAAAGTAATTGTTGCCAACAGTGTGGACCCATATCAGACTGCTCTTCTGGGTCCACAAGGTTTGCCTTATACAAAAATATGTTTGAAAAGTAAGCAAGAAAATTCAGCAGACAACATAAAGATACGACTTTTCTTGGCATTTAGAAGGATTAAAAGTTGTTTTGTCTTTTTTTTTATATATATATATATATTTCCCAATAAAATTCAGTTTGGAGACTGGTCTAACCTCAAGCAGCCAGTGAGTTAAAATGCCTTTCAGAATTGCATCCATCTGTTGTGACTGAAACCTCATGTAGCTATGAAGAGATTTATGGGGCTATTAGCAGGCTACAGTGATCTTATCAGTAATTTGTATAAACAATCAATTTCCCAGTTCTATTGGCCAAAAACTGGCTAGTTGTAGGTTGCGAGCTAAAGTGGACATGGTAGTGTTTCACAAACATATCTTGTTTTTTTCAAAATTAATTTCAGGCAATATTGGGCATGACATTTCATGTGAATCGTCTGACCAGCAGACAATTCACAAGTAGTGTCAAACATTAATTGAGCCCCGCCAAGCGATTTTGGGTCTTCGAGCATTCCGTCATGACAAATTTTAACTGCGAATGCCCAGCCATTCAGAGGGGCCAGGGATATGGCTTTCTGTCTGAAGGTTCCTCTTGATTCACTGCTTGTATGAGCGAGCAGCGAAGGTTCTGGCGAGACTGCGCGAATGCGCAGGCTCGCCTGAACCTTCGCTGCTCGCATAGGCGATAAGTACCAAAATCGCTTGACGCGGCCCAATTAATGTCTCTGAAAATTAAGACAGAAATATTTGAAAACGTCGTCTGCAAATGTCGTGTTTGGCAGTTTAAGCGTTAACAATTTTTGGGCCAGTGTTATATATAATTACCCCTAAGTGAACAGTATATAAAAACAGCTGACCTTAATGCAACCAGCCTAATCAACGCCAAGAAAAACCGTGGGAAAACATTGCTGCATTTCCAAAAACAGTTTCGAAAACTAAACAACAACAAAAAAAAAAAAAAAAAAAAAAAACAACAACAAGAAAACAGTGTCGATAAAAACAAAATATTATAAATTGTACATTCTATCAATTTATATAATGGACGCACATATCCTTCCATTTTTAAATTTTATAATGGCATTCTTCCTTTACAAAATATATGAATGGAGTTGCGGATGAATATATCTGATCTTAGTGTAAAATCTGTCACTGTCAGTTCACCGACAAGGCAATTCACAGACACGTTTTTAGAGACAGCAGTTACACATTTGAAGACAGTTAACCGACACATTACGATTCACCGACAAACTTTTAGTACAATTCATATATGATAGAAAAATTGCTTGATTTATAGATGAAAAATACGTCTAGTAAAAAACCGCCACCTTGTGTTTAAATGACTAATCGGTGTCCACCGATGCATTTTCTACCAAAGGTGTATCCATTAGAGGCAAGAAATAAATCAAACAACTGAAAACTGCTTCGAGGGGCGTTCATTTAATTTTGTTGTTGGGGTTCTACAATGCGCGTTATTAATTGAAATTCCATTCACATTTCGTTACTTCGACCTTCGAAGTAGATCTACATGTATTCTTCCTTGACGGAAACACACTTTTCAAGTCTCAAATCCATTCTTTGTACGCAGAGAAATAGGTATTTTAGGTATACCCTGAGGACACTGGTAAATCGCACTATCAAGTGCACTTCGGGATTCATAACGACGACCAGAAAGGGTTTTCTTGCACACCAGACAAGGAAATCCGTGATTTTACCCTGGGATAGAAATTTATGTTCTGAGCCTGGTGTTCCGACCCCGAATCGAATATAATCGCGTGTTTGACAAATGCACTGGTTTATTACGACCTTGTGTGCGCCGTCGTTAAGGTTGACGTCATGCACGATCCGTGACGTCACTTTACATTCCTGCAGTGTCAACACAATATGGCGGACGTTGGTAACCGAAGTGACTGCAGCATTGAAATTCCGCGCTAAGAAATGGAAGGTATGCAAGAAAAAGAATCCAATATGGATGTGAGGGGTGGATAGAAAAATTCGTCTCTCGGGATCACTGTCCGGCATCACTCGGCAAGCCTCGTAATGCCGGACAGTGACCCTCGGGACGGATTTTTCCATCCACCCCTCACACCCATATAAGATTCTTATGTTCTTTTGAAAAGGAACAATAAAAAAAGACACGAACACACTTGTGGGCAGGCGCGTTGTCATGCATAAGACACAGACCTCTTAAACCGGTTCCAGGTCTACGTATTTCATAGCATACCTTTACTTTTGACAACACACCATTCTTATCAAATTTACCTGTGATGGTGCGGGAATTTGAACAATGGGTCCATCACAATTGAAAAATAACACACACAAAACCTTTGCCGCGCTTCTAATTCTCTTTGCAATTCGTTTGGTCTTTTCGCAGCCACTGCTTATGTTTGATGCGTCTCTGCGGCTCTGTTTAATAGACCCATGTTTCATCACATGTAAACAGATTCGAAATTCTACCTTTGTCAATTTTGTATGTATTTTTAATGACAGATTCCATCTGTCTATTCTTGCTGGGCTGCGCGTTTAAATATAAAGTAATTCAGGCTTCAGTTCTTCCGGCTTTGACCGCCATAGAAATATGGGTCCGCACAATATGTAGTCCGGTTTGGCGCAGTAATCAAAATTGTACAAGCGTATTAGTTATCCTGTAAGCGTAATACAAACTTTTGAAGCAGACGACTTGACGATTGTATCTTACGATTACGATTTCATATGAATCAGCTGCATCATGCGATGGGTTTGGCGACAACTGTATACCTAGATTAATGCGGCGTCTCATTAGCAGTCTGCTCAGGTTTTACACTGTTTTCTATCAGTGCTGCCAATATTTAATCCTTAAACACCAGCCTGCCGTTGGACCAGGCCGGCCTCAGTGGCTCAGTTGGATGCGCTTCTTACTGGTGATCAGGAGGACGCGGGTTCGACTCCCGCCGGGGTCGGCAACATTCTTTCGTGGAGATTGATCATGAAATCTTTTCTACGATCATTCTCTCCCTTCCGCTGATTCAAGAAGGGCAGTTGTCAGTTTCTGGCGAAAGAATGTGCACTGTACTGGTTAACCGCTTACGTATAAGCCTGCCCAGGAAAGTGTTGATAGGTAAACTGACCGGCTCAAAAATGACCTAAATAGTGTTGACTGGGCCGTAAAACTCCAATACAATACAAAGCCGTTGGACCAGGTCAGCTGCAGACAAGAATATCAATGGGTTTTCTTTCTGACTTTCGAGATCAAGTTTAGGTCAGTTACAACATAGGTGTATATTTGACTTAGCGTGGAGAAACTGAAAAGAAAGGCTGTCCCTTTAAACCCTGGAATATGGTACAGATAATAAGTGTAGGTCCTGTGATATAATTCTAGGTGCCATATATTTAGCCGAATGGACGCGCCAAAATTTCAGTGATGGATAAGTGCACTCCAGAAACTCAAGGCAGTGAATAAATCAAAGCACTGACAACACTCATGCCGATTGTATCTAAATACAGGCTGGTCATGAACGGGGACTTGAACTGATTCGTTTAACTATTGCAAAAAAGTGTAGAACAAGATCAGCAACGTGTTCTGTGGCGTTTGATCTGAGTTTACATTGTTTGCCAGATCCAACATTTGATTCATGTGCAGATTTTGCAGATAAAACTTACATGTACCCAACACTGACAAAGGACGCGGCTATGTTTGGGTTGATTGTTTGGCATTCGACCCGAAGTTGCTAATAAGAAAAGCGCTTCAGTGCTAATGTCTACGTGACTATCACCGACTTGTCAGAATAACTTTTTGCCTTGTAGAAAATAGCCGCAGTGAGATCAGGGTATTCCATAAGACGGAAGAGGGTTATCCTGGAATCATAGGGTGAGCTTGGCAAACAGTGAAGACCAAGAGCAGACGCTGCAGAGCGCGTCTTCTTATCAAAATCTTCACTATTTGTTTGGAATTTCAGAGTTAATTGAAACAGTTTAAATTTCAGCCCAGAACTATTGCTCCAACCTAGATCCCACATTCTCAGTGCTTTGATTCTGAAACCAAACGATTACAACACGCTTAGGTCTTAAGCTAAAAAGGTTAAGTCAATCAACCGTGACGTCTGGTTACCAGTCCGGCCACGTTGATCCTGTGCACCAGATTCCCACCAGTACACATAGAAACCACATGTTCAGGGTCAAACTTTTGATGTGTAATGTAAGGTCGAGCCTAGAAAAGAAGAAACTGAAATTTGTTCTCAAAAGCGTATTGCAACATTTTTCATTAAAGAATCGTAAGCGTGCCCCTGGACAGTTAGACGTTGGTCGGAAAGCGTATGACGTTGACTCTGATTTTGGGTGCCACATGTGTGTGATCTATCGACTATTGGAGCTACATCCTGCTATATACAGAAGACGCTAGTGGACTTCGACGCAGCGGAAGACCGACGTCAGTACGTCAAGATCGATTCAACCGTCAGACGCATATGCGAAACAGATTTCCGCCGGCAGCTGCTACACTGTACCTGTAGATAAACAAGGGGTCTCAACAACCGACTAATCAGCACGACACTGATCGTCGCCCTTGTGCGATGCACGTTTTAGAGCTAGACGTCCCCGTCGCGACCAAAGTTAACGCATCGACACCGTACGGAACACTTACGCTAGTGCATGAAATACGTAAATTGGCGTCAAAGCGACTGATATATGCGTTTCAGTGACAAATCGCACTTCAGCGTGAATCACGTCGATTGTCGTTTCCGGGTGTTTCGACGTACAGGTGTATGGTATGTCGAGGCGACGCGTGCGTAATAGAGCATGGCATATCGGGTGAAATAAGCGTAATTGTGTGGCGAACTATTGCATGTAGTTAGCGAACGCAGCGTAGACTCATTAAGAAGATTCAGAATAGAGATATCCACAACCGACCAGACAAAAACTGTTACTTATGGACAGTAGCATTGTTAAAACTTGAATTTTAATGTTTGGTTTTGAAAACGCAAATAGTTTCTTTCGAAAATTTGAAACATCGAATTGCGTTTCATAATACCACCAGTGTATAGACATCTGCAAACATATCATATTCGATAAGGATCACTCCACTTGAGTCCCAGATACAACTACCATATTCCAAGATTGGGCGAACAAGACCTTTATATGGTGCCTCTTTTACATCCTGAGGGCACTGATGAAGATTTCGCCTCAGGAACCAAGCGTTCTATTTGCCTTAGTACACATGTTGCTAATATGAGTATTCCATCTCAAGTTGTGTGAGACAGTCGCTCCAAGGTTTTTAATGGAGTCCACATTCTCGAGGACCTTTCCCTCTAAGGTGTAAGAAGCCTCAACTTTATTAGATCTCTTCCTAGTTATCTGCATAATATTGCATTTAACTGGCTGAAATCTCATGCCCCATTTTCGGGCCAAACATCCTATCTATGTCTGCCTGAAGTTTCAAAGAGTCATCTGTATCTCTAATTTCCCGGCAACAAAAGCAGTCGTCTGCGGACAGTCTTATTTCTGAGTCAATGTCAGTGGAGATATCACTGATGGACAGGGAGAACAATAATGGACCAAGAACAGTCCCTTGCGGGACAAAACTGGAGCCCACTCTGAATATTCTCCATTAACAACGCGCTGTTTTCTGTAGCAAAGAAATGAATCTATCCATTTGAGGGTTTTCCCCCCATTCCGTTACCAAATAACTTAGATTTAAGTAGTTCATGAGGAGGGGTGTCAAAAGCTTTCTCGAAGTACAGAATAAATGTGTCAACCTGACCCCCTGTGTCCAAGATGTTTGCCCAGTCATTAATAACTGTGCTCAGCTGAGTTTCACAAATGTGCCTTTTCCTAAATGCATGTTGTCTGTCTGCCAAAAGTTTATGCTTGTCCAAGCGGGCCATTATGTTTGAGCAGACTATATGTTTGAGTAATTTACACAGAACACAAGTCAGATACACAGGACGATAATTACGGACAAGAGCCCTATCTCCTTTTTGAAGAGTGGGCAGATGTTTGCTAAAGGCCATTCTTTGGGGATTTCACCCGTATCAATAGATTGTTGAAACAAGTGTGCAAAAACTGAACCTAGCTAATTTGCTAGTTCCTACAGGACTCTAGGATGAAGCTCATCAGGTCCTAAAGCCTTACTGGGGTTTAAGCCTTGAAGTAACTTGATCACTCCTGCAGCTGTCACAACAATATTATTCATGAATGGGGTCGATCTTCCAGTCAATGGAACCCCCATGAACTCAGTTTTATTAAACGCATCATTGAATTGACCAACTAGTTCCTCTGCCCTTTCAGAGTCTGATTCAGCAACCCCGTTCCCTCTTCTTTTATTTAGGGGCGGGGTACCTTGCCTGTCTTTCTTCTGGCTATTGATATATCTGTAGAAGTCTCTGGGATTTGCCTTTACATCACCTACCAAGTTATTTACATACAAATCATGCTGATGTTTTTTTTATATATAAGTCTTGATTTCACGTCTCAAGTTTTCAAATTTTGTCCGGAGTTTACCACTTCCCGTCCTTTTTGCCTTTGCATGAATCTTATTCCTTCTCTGAATTTTTCTTCTTATCTCTGGAGTGATCTAGGGAATAGAAGATATAGACCTACTGGTTTTTGAGGGGATATGATTTTCGGCCGAAGTATGAATGGAAGAAGTTATCAAATCAAAGTTCTCCTGTACAGTCCGAGCATATGAATGACCATTAAAGTATTTCTCCTTTGCAAATCTGAGTGCATCCTTCCTCATAGTTTCATAGTCACCTTTCGGATATGAGTACACCTTCCTCCAATGTTTCTTTATTGGTGGAAGGTGAATTTTTAAATACCCGGAGACAATATTGTGATCACTTAGTTTATCTGGGGAATGAATGTCTTCGAATTGTCCTGGCAAAGTCGTACGGAACAGATCCAATTTGGTCTTATCACGAGTGGGGAAGTTTAACAATTTGTTCCAAGTCATGATCGTCAATAATGTCAACTAATATTTGTCCTTCAGACTGACTCAGCATTGTGCCTTGTTTGCTGAGCCTGTCGGGCCAAGCAATGTCTCTGAAGTTGAGGTCACCTAGAACATGTACAGCCGGGAGTTTTTTACCCTTGTGCTGCGACTAAATGCAATCCAGCTGATCTTTAAACAACTGGACGTTTTCGACCGTACCATTTGGTGGTCGATACCAACTTGCTACGAAGTGGGAAGTTTTTTTTTCATAAACCTTAACCCAGACCGATTCGGTGTTATTTTCCAGTTCCATGAAAGACATGCGAGGGATGTCTCTGTGAATAAGCAACATCACCCCACCACCATGAGAGTTCCTATCTTTTCTATAGACACTGTACTGACAAGTTTCAGGGAAAAGATCAGATGTGGTAATTGAACTGTCAATCTTTATTCCCTGAATAGCAACAATATGTGGTTGAGATGTATCGAGGAAAGCTAAACGTTCAAGAATTTTTCCTCTTATTCCATTTATGTTTATACTGCAAAGTTTCAAACCTTTAACAAAATTCGACTGTTTTTCATCAGCAGTCGACGATTTGCATCTCTTATCCTCTGACAGAGGTTCAAACCTGTTTGGCTTACTCAGTTCTATATATTCACCAAGGAAGGAGTCTGAAAAGTTACAGACCTCACATTTTGGACATATCCAGTGGCAGCTTGAATTTACCAAAGTGCCATATTCTGCATCTGAAATGAAGGAACATTCAGTGTGTATCCACATTTCAAATTGATCACACTGAACGGCTTTGTGGCCATTAAGGACAGCACCACTGCAAAGGCCACAGTCAGCTTTGCAGTCTTTGCAATACCAAGGTAGGCCATTAGTTACACAATTAGATGAACCACCCTCGTTGTGTTCCAAACCTACTTTCGAACTTAATCTGAAAGGACCCTCATAGTTTCAAAGTTCCACAATCGAATCGATGATTACAAAGGATTTAAAATAAAATCTACAATGGGGTTGGTTTTATTGTGACCAGAGCGTCCCTTAACACCATGCGTGCTGTAAAGATTTATCCTCTGGGTGCAAGAATGCACAACAGAACAGAATACTTCAGAGCGTACAAACACCCCGTTTCAGCAAATAAGTCATATTCAGTGACTCTCAAATATATTCAAAGCCCTATTTAATCTAGACTTAAACTGCCAACCAGATGCAAAATCTCCCGGACACAATCTAAAGTTCACAAACGACTGCCCCATCATCACTCTTAGTACTTTGATTTAATACTTGAATAATGTGTGTGTATGTGTGTGAATTCGGGTTTAACGTCGCTTTCAACAATTTTTCAGTCATATCACGACGGTGTCTGGTTGCGACAGGGAGCTCAATGCTCACGTTTATAGTGCTGCCTCACTGAAGTATCATGTCCCAGACACATTACATGATACCACACCCAGTCATATTATCCTGACACTGGATCGACCAGTCCTAGCTCTACCCCGTAAATCTGAGTGCCAAACGAGGAGCAGCTAGTACCATTTTTAACGACTTTTGTATGTCGCGGCCCGGGATCGAACCCGAGACCTCCCGTTCCCCGGAGCGGACACTCTACCAACTGAGCTATCGGGGCCGGTAAATAATACTTGAATAACAATGCAGACATAGTTGATATTGCAACAGAGATGAGTACCGAAGCTCTGCGAAAGAATAAATACAGTGAAATTCCGCTATTTAGACCGTTACCTAAACATTAAGTCTAATTCTGCTTTAAAAAGCTCATTTAGTAGGTTGCAGTCATTCTTCTTTTGTGTTTCTGTATACACTGACCTCTGGTCAGCGACCAACTTTTGGACTGTTCAAAAGGGATCTTAAAGACCACTTTTGAACAGTCCCAAAGGTGGTCTTAATATAGGAATTTTACTGTATATTAAATCATTTTCAAGTTTCAAAAATATTAGTGCTTGGAGTTCCAAAGTAGTCTGTATTAACCCTTATCCTGTCTGTATGTATACTTATACTGACATCGCACTCGCAGGTGTACATTACATACACTGCAGATTTGCATTATGAAAGCTTACACATACGGTAGGGATCTTTAACATGCACGGGGGCTGATTCTCCCTACACAAAGTACCGATCCGAAGGACGGCGCACTTTGTGGCATTCGTCCCTGCAAATGATGCCAGTGGAGCATCTTTGGACACCAAAATTTTATTACCTTTGGCGCATCATGTGAACAAGTCCGTGAAATGAACACCCCCTTAAACCCCACTTAATATAGAGAAAACTGGGGTTTGCGGGGGTATACATTATTTTTCTTATTTCTGCTCCAAGACATAGGTTGTGGGTACTCGTTAGAACCGCCTCAAAGAGGCGGTTCTAACGAGCACCAACAACCTATATTTGCAGTATAAATAAGAAAAATTTCACGGATTTTCACCAGAAAAAGTAGCCATTTTGGAAATAAGAAGAATGCACTATGCCACACGGGTGTGTTATCGTAATGGGAAATCGAATTGGGGACCTCTAGCATTAGAGGCAAATGCACTAACCACTGAACCATCACGAACCTGCTGTTCACCACAGCCCCTACATTTGCAGCAGTGTAGATCCAGATCAGATCGCATCTGAAGAAGCCATCTCATTTGGATTTACACTGTTTGGCATTTAGTTTGCGAATTCAAATGTCTAATATATATCATGATTGGTTGATAGTCAGAAATGGGTGTGGCAAATTAACATATTCAGCAGGGTAAGTGATAAGCCCATACTGTTATCATTGTTTACAAGGCAATTTTCAGAAAATGGAACAATTAGCTGACACCTTCCGTCAAAGACATAAAGTACAGTAAGCAATGTCATTATAATTAAAACATAAAAAGCAGAAAGCCCATCTTCGCATGGGTAAGGAACGTAGTGGACTTAGTATCATTGGCTTGCGAAGATACAGAAAGTCAAAAAGGACAGTTTAGTTCCCCCAAACCGGCCCCGATAGCTCAGTTGGTAGAGTGTCCGCTCCGGGGAACGGGAGGTCTCGGGTTCGATCCCGGGCCGCGACATACCAAAGTCGTTAAAAATGGTACTAGCTGCTCTTCGTTTGGCACTCATATTTACGAGGTAGAGCTAGGACTGGTCGATCCAGTGTCAGGATAATGTGACTGGGTGTGGTATCATGTAATGTGTCTGGGACATGATACTTCAGTGAGGCAGCACTATAAACGTGAGCATTGAGCTCCCTGTCGCAACCAGACACCGTCGTGATATGACTGAAAAATTGTTGAAAGCGACGTTAAACCCGAATTCACACACACTAGTTCCCCCAAAGTGACAAAACCATGTTTTTCCTTTTCCCGTCTTTCTCTAACTGCACCAATATCACGTGAACCAGCGCATGGTAAAACCTACAATAGGACATGTACGCCCAACGAAGACACAGATCAGCCTGCGCATCCGCGCAGTCTGATCAGATCTTCGTTGCGCGCTCTAAGGATAGCTAAGGGCCCAATACTCCTTCATGCAGCAAGAGAAGTCTGCATGGTTAGACTATATGGCTCCACAGGCTGATCGGAATCTTCGATTGGTGCACATGTCTTATTGTAGGTTTTGTCGTGCGCTGGCTCGTGTGATTGTAAATTATTGATGTCACATTGTAAGGAAAGGGTCTTAACTGAAGCTGGAGGAACTTGTGACCCAACGCCATTGCACATTTATAATAAATATGAAAAAAAATATGTGAGTGGGTAAGTGTTTGAGATTTACGTCCCACTAACAGCTAAGGTCATTCGGAGACGCGACCTCGGTTTAAAGATTCATCCGAAAGTCTGGAGAAACCCGGGATCGATCCTGCGACCCCTGGTTTAAAAGGCGAGTAGCTTAACCACTGCACCACGAAGGCTTCTACAAAATATGTGTAAAGTATGCTTCCGCCAAACTAAAACCATACAGATTTCCTTCTGTCCTGTGGGAGTTTGAATTTCAAAAGAGCTTGTTAGTGATTTATACTAAATCGATCTCGGGTTGTACTTTGGCGTCAGTTCTGTTCATTTTGCTGTAATTGATCCTGGACACAGCAAAGCCAACAAGAACACCAGTATGATCAGACAATACTCTAATCAGGCTAAGCATGCAACAAGTCTGGACAAGCTTCACCTATCCTTCTTTGGAAAGCTACATGTGAGCTGCCATATGCGAATGGCGAAGACTCTGATCAGATTGCGTAGTCTGCATTGTTGTCTGCATTGTTGTGCTGAGGAGCAGTCTGATCAGTCTTCGATGGTCCATCAAGTCTTTGCACAGGATTTGCTAAGTCCCGGCTCATTTAGGCGTTGCTTGTTGAGGGTCGTGGGCGGGGAGGTGGGGCAGCAAGAGACTTATGAATTTCGCAGGTGAGGAGGTGGGGCAGCAACAGTCATATCGAAGGTACTCAAACTGGGTCCGAGGTTATACATCTTTTTTCGTGCTCAACTCACTTGAGCGTGGAAATTTGTCTTGCTCATAAATTTAAAATGCCAACAATTGTTGGCATTTTAAAATTTATGAGCAAGACAAATTTTAATTGGTCATTATCTATCAGTGATGAAGCTTGACGAGTTCCCAACCGTTTTTGAAAAAGCTCTTGTCAATTAAGCGATGATTCCGTTTAACAGGTCGAATTTATGAGCAGGACAAGTGACGTTGTGTGCTGGTATGAGCAGGAAATTTGCCTCATTCATTTGTATTGTATAATTTATGAGCATTATAATTTCGGTGCTTAGCTACGTTGTGCATGAAAAAATATACCGGGTGTCACAACAGCAAGACGCAATCATTCATCAATGATATCTGCAGCTGTTCAGATGCAATGGACTTCATTCAGTGGCTAAAGTGGAGAACTGAACAGCCATCAGTCACGATTCACTCCCCATCAAGACCGGTTTTACGAGAATGACAAAGACAGCCAGTGGACGCCTTGAAGAGAAACATACGAGACCAAGGTATACCTCAGTGATAACAGATCAGTCTATAGTAAAGCCGCCTATTCAAACCACATGTAAGACAGTTCAGACCAGGTTCAGATCTGATGAAAGCCTATTCTTTAAAGCCAGAACGAATGTGAAGTTCTTTGATGTACTGAGGCAGTTTATGGTCCTCAGTGCTCAGCAGCCACCATGCTCCTTAGTTCAGATGGAACTGCTCTTATCAATGACAAAACACGCTATCTAAAAAATTTGGCATTGTCCTTTTTTCTTTTTGGTTTTACGGCCCTTTCAAGATTATTTCACTCATATCGAGCCGATCGTTAATCAGAGGTGGGCGAAAACCGGAGTACCCGGAGAAAAACCACCTGACCTTCCGTTGCAAAACTTGGCGTCTCACATGTGACACGAGTCAAGCTCGAACCTACAGCGGTGAGAGACCTAATGATTAAGAGTCAGCGCTCTTATCCGCTAGGCCACGGAGGCCCGTTTGGCATTGTCCTTAATTGGTCATTATCTATTAGTGATGAAGCTTGATGAGTTCCCAACCGTTTTCGAAACAGTGAAAGCAATTAAGCTCCTCTCATGACGCAGGACTCCAGTATTAGGTATAATACCTGCAGAAATCTACAAAGCAGGAAATACTCCAGTTTAAGAGAAACTGACATAATTTATTTCACATTATGCGGAAAAAAGCACCCCTCAAGTATTCACGAATGAGTATTTTCGACCTGTTAAACGGAGTCATCTCCAAATTGTCAGTTGTTGAGTGTCATATTTATCAGATGAAATGAACACTTTGAACAACCAGGAGGACATCGGAACAAAACATATGATCTTCACAACAAGACGGTTTCAAAAGGATTGTCGGGAACAGAATGTGACCCTCCACGTTTGTCGACCTTACCAAAGCATCTGACACCGTCAGTCGTGAGGGATATTGAAAGTTTGGCTATCCTTCCAAGTTCGTGGCGGTACAGCAGTTCCAAAATGGTATGCTTGCACGGGTACAAAGTATGGCTACTTTTCTTTTTCAGATCCATTCCCTGTGTCGAATGGAGTTAAGCTAGGTTGTGTACTAACGCATGATGTTTTCTGCTGTGTTGGCAGATGCTCTAAATGTTGACGATGGCGCGGCGTGGTAAGCTTTTCAACCTGAGAATGTTGTCAGCTTAAAGCAAGTTGCAGGTAAAAGGTGCTGGATGTGATCCTCTTGGCTGAGGACATGGCAAAAGGTTTTCAAATAGAAAATATTTAAACAAAAGTATGTGTCAGGTCTCTGTTTTATGTGACAGTTATGATCCTACCATCAGCATGATAACGATGAGCCAGCTGAAAAGCTTTACAATGAGCCTATCATCAAAGTGAGAGGTCAACGAATGCGAGCGGAAGTTCACCTAACTTGGAAGCACACTTTCATGACTTGTGCAAATTAATTACAAACTCACTGCAGTGATTTCCAACGGAAGGGCAGCTTTTGGACGACTAACTGGATATGTTTACAACTGCAATAGAAAACGATTTGACAAAAAGCTGAGTCTTCACGCCGTGGTGCTGACAAGGTTATAATACGCATGCCAAACTTTGACAATTTATCACAACATGCCATAAGACTAAAACACTAAAACTTCTAAAGATGTGGCAGGGCAGGAGTCCAGTCACAGAAGTTCTGAAACGGAGATTAGAGTATACATACTCTACTGGAAAATGGCACAGTTATGGTGAACAGACCATGTCTTCGGAATGCCTGATGAACGTTTGTATATGAAAATTCTCTATGGAGAACGCTCCCATGACGGTTAGGAGAAGAGATACATGTCCAAGGATATCCGAAAAGCGCCACTCCAGGATTTTAACATACCTGCAGAGTCGTGTGAGCAAAATGCACAGAACAGAGCAAAGTGGAGTGCTGTCTTAAGAAAGGATGCCTCGATGAATACGAAGCAAAATGATTCAGCGAAGGCGAGCAGAAACGTGTCCAGCAGAAAGGCAGAGGTACGGCATATCCAAAAGAGCAGGCATTATAGAAATAAGACGTTTTCCATCAGCAATCCTCGAACACTTCATGCATTTGATTAACTCTTATCCTGCTCAATAAATTAATTAAGCCAAACCGATTTCTGACTTTCCACCAATCAAATTAAATTGCCATAGTGGCCGTATTGGTTCAGTTCGCAAACGACATGACATACAGGGTATATCCTGATCAGAAACGATCTTATCCGGCTCTACACTGTCTGCAAAGGCAGGGGTTGTCGTGCTTAACAGGATAAGAGTGAAAATTGATCATTGTCAGTACTAGCAGACGAGTATTACAGAAATGGCGCCGGGTCAAAGTGATAAAGGAATTTGTCTTATCTGGATGCTGTTTTTATAGAAAAACGTTCATTTTAATAATGATATTCACAAATAAATATTGCATTTTAAAGCAACATATATATTCACAATACAAAGGTGTAGTTAGTGTGGAAATTTCAGCAGTAAATTTCCGTATTAAGGCCAGCTAAAACTAAGACTAATTCTGCTTTTAAAAAAAAAATGAAGGTTTCAGTTATTTTTAGCTCACCTGACCAAAGGTCATGGCGAGCCTTTGTGACCGTGAGA
This sequence comes from Lucinisca nassula, assembly GCA_963580285.1. NCBI lineage: Eukaryota > Metazoa > Mollusca > Bivalvia > Lucinida > Lucinidae > Lucinisca > Lucinisca nassula. The sequence continues at coordinate 99,005,254 of OY757015.1, forward strand.
AGTCCGGGGTCGGCGTAAGTCGTGCGTCGTCCGTGCGTAAACTTTTCTTGTGAACACACTAGAGGTCACAGGTTTGGGTCAGTCATCATCAAACTTCGTCAGAATGATCATCATGACAATATCTCGATCAAGTTCGCATATGGTCATGTCGGGCCAAAACGTAGGGAGTAGATCAAATCATAAAAAACCTTGTGAACACTCTAGAGGCCACAGTTTTGATCCGATCGTCATTAAACTTGCTCAGACTGATAATCTTGACAAAATCTCGGTCAAGTTTGAATATGGGTCATGCCGGGTCAAAAGGTAGGTCAGTAGGTCAGATCATATAAAAACCGTGTGAACACGCTAGAGGCCACAGTTTTGGTCCGGTCATCATCAAGCTTGCTCAGAATGATCATCTTGACAATATCTCGGTCAAGTTCGAATGTGGGTCATGTCGGGTCAAAAAGTAGACAAGTAGGTCAAATCATAGTAAAATCTTGTGAACATACAAGAGGCCACAGTTTTGGTCCAATCATCATCAATCTTGCTCAGGATGATTACCTTGACAATATCTCGGTCAAGTTCGAATATGGGTAATGTCGGGTCAAAAAGTAGGTCAGTATGTCAAATCATAGAAAAACCTTGTGAACAATCTAGAGACCATAGTTTTGGTCCGATCATCATCAAACTTGCTCAGAATGATCGTCTTGACAATACCTCGGTCAAGTTTGAATATGGGTCATGTCGGGTCAGAAAATAGGCAAAATCATAGAAAAATCTTGTGAACACACCAGGCCACAGGTTTGGTCCGATCATTATCAAACTTGCTCAGAATGATCATCTTGACAATATCTCGATCATGTTTGAATATGGGTCATGTGGGGTCAAAAAGTAGGTCAGTAGGTCAAATCATATAAAACATTGTGAACATACTAGAGGCCACAGTTTTGGTCTAATCATCATTAAACTTGCTCAGAATGGTCATCTTGACAATATCTCGGTCAAGTTCGAATATGTGTCATGTCGCATCAAAAAGTAGGTCATTAGGTCAAATCAGTAGGAAAACCTTGTTAACACTACAAGCCACATTTTATGGCCGATCATCATCAAGCTTGCTCAGAATGATAGTCTTGACAATATCGCGGTCAGGTTTGAATATGGGTCATGTCGGGTCAAAAAGTAGGTCCGAAGGTCAAATCATAGAAAAATGTTGTGAACATATTAGAGGCCACAATTTTGGTCCGATCATCATTAAATTTGCCCAGAATGATCGTCTTGACAATATCGCGGTCTTGTTCGAATATGAGTCATGTCGAGTCAGAAAGTAGGTCAGTAGGTCAAATCATAGAAAAACCTTGTGAACACTCTCGAGGCCACAGTTTTGGGTCGATCATCATAAAACTTGCCCAGAATGATCATCTTGACAATTTCTGAGTGACGTTCGAATATGGGTCATGTTGGCTCAAAAACTACGTCAGTAGGTCAAATCATAGAAAAACCTTGTGAACACTCAAGAGGCCACAGTTTTGGTCTGATCATCATCAAACTTGCTCAGAATGATCATCTTAAAATAACTCGGTCAGGTTCGAATATGGGTCATGTCGGTCAAACAAGTAGGTCAAATCAACGAAAAACCTAGTGAACACACTGGAAGCCACAGTTTTGGTCCGATCGTCATCAAACTTGGTCAGAATAAATATTTGACAATATCTCGGTTAATTTCGATTATATGTGTCAAGGCTGGTCAATAAGTAGGCCAGATCATACAAAAACCTTGTGAACACACACGCGGCCCCAGTTTTGGTCCGATCATCATCAAACTCGCTCAGAATGATCAGCTTCACAGTATCTGGTTCAAGTTTCAACATCGGTCATGTCGGGACGAAAAGTAGGTCAGCAGGTCAAATCATAGAAAAATGTTGTGAACACTCTAAGAGGCCACAGCTTTAGTCCAATCATCATAAAACTTGCTCAGAATGACCATCTGGACAATAGCTCAGTTAAGTTCGAATATGGGTCATGTCAAATCAAAACGTAGATCAGTAGGTTATTTTGTCATAACTTTTGAATCGTTTGAGATAGAGCATCCATATTTGGCATGTAGGTTCCTAGTGACAAGAGCTTCCCACTCATATGAAAATTGACCTGTGACCTTGGCCTGTGACCTACTTTATCATAACTTTTGAACCATATGAGATAGAGCCTTCATATTTGGCATGTATGTTCCAATGTTCCATGTATGTGACAAGGTTTTCCCAACAATTCAAAAAATTTGGCCCATCACCTTGACCTTTGACCTACTTTTTTATAATGAAGCATTTGAGATACAGTCTTCGTATTTGGCATATAAGTTTCTTGCGACAAGGGCTTCCTATTCATACATAAAATGATCTGTGACACTTGCCTTGACATTTGACCTACTTTATCATAACTTTTGAAACATTTGAGATAGAGCCTTCATGTTTGGCATGTATGTTCCTTGTGAAAAGGTCTTCCCAACAACTTCTTATGACCTTGACCTTTGACCTACTTTGTCATAATTTTGAAGCATTTGAGATAGAGCCTTCATATTTGGCATGTGGTTTCCTTGTGACAAGGGCTTCCTATTCATACAAAAATGACTTGTGACCTTAACATGTGACCTACTTTATCATAACTTATGAATCATTTGAGATAGAGCCTTCATATTTGGCATGTATGTTCCTTGTGGCAAGGATTTTCCACCCATAATTTCGAAATGTGACCTTTACCTTGACCTTCTTTCTGATAACTTTTGAACCATTTAAGATAGAGCCTTCATTTTTGGCATGTAGGTTCCTTGTGAAAAGGGCTTCCCACCCATGCAAAATGTTTGACCTGTAACTTTGACCTTTGACCGTTTTTGTCATAACTTTTGAACCATTTAAGGTAGAGCCTTCATACATGGCATGTATGTTCCTTGTGACAAGGTCTCCCCACCCATGCAGAAAATTTTCACCTGTGACCTTGACCATTATCTGTGACCTACTTAATCATAACTTTGGAACCATTTGAGAAAGAGCTTTCATATTTGGCATGTATATTCCTTGTGACAATGGCTTCACATCCATACAAAAAGTTGACCTGTGACCTCGACCTGTGACCTACTTTATCATAACTTTTGAATCATTTGAGATACAGCCTTCATATTTGGCATGTATTTTCCTTCTGACAAGGCACCTTGCTATATTACCTACCATTTCATTTCTACAGTGTGGATCAGGTGAGCGATCCAGGGCCATCATGTCCCTCTTGTTTCATTGTGCGTGTAATACCAGTGTCCTGTAATGGGAGACAACCATTGGGACTGTTCAAAAGTGGTCTTTAATACCACTTTTGAACAGTCCCAACGGTGATCTTAATATAGGAATTTTACTGCATAATTATGTATGTCCAGGGAACAACATTTGTTTTAGATTTTAATGAACATTTGGCCATATGATTTCATCGTTTGCAGTAGCTATTTACCCAGAATAAAAACTAACACAAACTTTTAGATCTATTGATCATCAATTTTGCTAGATGCATACCATCTAATGAAGCTTTAAAAGCAATTTGATTATAACGTCGCTGATATGTAGTGGACAGCGTAATGACTTAAAATTCATTTAAGAAGTGAATATTTGATTTTTCTGCTGTTTATGAAAGTATGAACACAGTGGGTCGCGTGCGAAGTATATGAACCCCGAAGGGCTTCGGGGTCCATGTAAACTTCGCAAGCGACCCGCTGGCAGAAAATTATGTTTATTTTTGTATTTACATTCTTAGTCCCTCATCATTTGGCGAAACAAGATGTGTTTGTTAAACACTGATGCTCCCGGACAGCGCATGTTAAATATGAAAGTAAAAACGTAATTTGTGTAGTAAGCCGTCGTTGGGTAATATGGGCCCACTAACCTGGTTCTAAGATTATAGCCCTTGGTCAGAATGTAGCACTTGTGATGGTAAATAAGTGTCTGAAGTATCATAAGGCTAGGCCAAATACTTCTGACGTTATGACCAAAGTTAAAGTTTTTGTGATTTTTTTCATCAATCAAGAGGAGATAATTCGGTCAAAAATGACAATAGAGTTAAGGCCCTTTGTCAGAATTCGGTCAGAAATGACAATAGAGTTATGACCCTTTGTCAGAATGTAGCACTTGGGATGATGAATAAGTGTGTGACGTTTCATGAGGCTAGGTCAAATACTATTGAAATTATGGCCAATGTTAAAAGTTTTGTGACGGACAGACCGACAAACAAACAAACAGACAGACAGGGCAAACACTATATGCTCCTCGGTCAAAAATGACAATAGAGTTATGGCCCTTTGTCAGATTGTAGCACTTGCGATGATGAATAAGTGTGTGAAGGATATGGCCAAGGTTAAAGTTTTTGTTACTTTTCTCATCAATCAAGGGGAGATAATTCGGTCAAAAATAATAATAGAGTTATGGCCCTTTGTTAGAATGTAGCACTTGCGATGATGAATAAGTGTGCGAAGTTGCATGAGGCTAGGTCAAATACTTTTGGAGTTATGGCCAAGGTTAAAGTTTTTGTTACTCTTTTCCTCATTCAACGGGAAATAATTCGGTCAAAATGACAATAGAGTTATGGCCCTTTGTCAGAATGTAGCACTTGCGATGATGAATAAGTGTGTGAAGTTTCATGAGTCTAGGTCAAATACTGTTGAAGTTATGGCCAAGGTTAAAAATTTTAAGTTGTGACGGAAAGACAGACATACAAACAAACAAACAGACAGACAGGGCAAACACTATATGCTCCTCGGTCAAAAATGACAATAGAGTTATGGCCCTTTGTCAGAATGTAGCACTTGCGATGATGAATAAGTGTGTGAAGGTTATGGCCAAGGTTAAAGTTTTTGTTACTTTTTTCATCAATCAAGGGGAGATAATTCGGCCAAAAATAAAAATAGAGTTATGGCCCTTTGTTAGAATATAGCACTTGCAATGATGGATAAGTGTGCGAAGTTTCACGAGGCTATGTAAAATACTTTTGAAGTTATGGCCAAGGTTAAGGTTTTTGTGACGGACAGATAGACAAACAAACAAACAGACAGACAGGGCAAAAAACCATATGCCCCACGAATCAAAGATCCTCGAGGGGGTGGGGGGTGGGGGGGGGGCATAAAAATGTCTGTAGGGCAACTTGTTGATAAACATTTACACGCTGTTTTTCTACAAAGAGTGGAACAGCGTTGACGTCACCAACACCCGTAGTAGAGAGCCATGGATTAGACTGACGTCACTGAAAATCATGTGACTCGATGCGTTCATGGAAGTATGGACTACATTGACCGCCCCCGCCCATAGGAGCTTGAAGAAATATATGGGCTGCACGATGCTTTCACGCAGAGCTGAATCCGGCCCGCACACTAGTACTGGTAAACAGCTTAGAGGATCTAAGCCTGTCCAGGAACCCCGGTGCGAGGCGGACCGTCCATGCTAATAAACCCTATTGGTTTCATTGGGCGACAGGGCTTGAGATGTCATTTCATCTCATTGTCGGGTAAAAGTCCCATAAAATTGGAAGCAACGTCTCCAAAATGACCTTTACAGTGTTGACGGGGACGTTAAACCTCAAATCAAACAAACAAATGGACTACATTGATTTCTATAGGTTTACATTAGACTTTACACTGGAGATGTAAATATATGACAATACATGTAATAACACATGGTTACTAACACGTAACCTCATGACGCCCCGCACCCCCTCCCCCGTTACAACCCTATGGTTAAATTGATTAGCACGAAGATGACAAGTGTCCAAAAATGAGAGTAAACAAACGGTGTAGACCTTGGTCAGATGCACGGCGTCGAATCAGAGCATATGCTACTTGTTTAAAGGATGGAATGCTTACAACAGATAATAACAATCAGTCCTTGTTTTGCACATGGAACTGATTCTAAGCATTACGAAAACACACCTATTTAAATATATTGCCAATTTTACCAAACATAAAAAAATGAAAATCCGAAGAAAAAAAAACACCTATATTTCTGTTCAAAACAAAAAGTTTGCGTACTCGTTGGAACCGCCTCGACGAGGCGGTTCTAACGGGCACCTACAATCTATGTTTTTGAGCAGAAATAAGAAAAATAATGTATACCTCTGTAAAACCCCAGTTTTACTATATGAACCGGGGCACAGTATTTCCTACAATTTAAATGTGCGCAACGAAGACTCAGATCAGCCTGCGCATCCGCGCAGTCTGATCAGAGTCTTCGTTGTGCGCTCTAAGGATAGCTAAGGCCCCAATGCTCCTTCATGCAGCAAGAGAAGTCTCTTGTCAGACTATATGGATGCATAGGGTGATCTGATTCTTCGCTGGACGCACATGTATATTGTAGGAAATGCTGTGCCCCGGCTTATATTAAAGAGGATGTTTAAGGGAGTGAAAATTATACAGATGGATGATTAAGCCTAAGTTCAGAGGTTGCTTTGACTTCTTTTTCTCGAATACGTAGGTCAAGGTCACCTGAGGGCATGTTGTTTCTCTCGACAACAGATTTTATTTACTTAAAAGGATACAATATATACATGTACGCGGTTTGCAATTACAAACTGATCTTTGAATTTGATATTAGCACATGATGGCGTATTAACTTCACTCTCTATTTAAACATCTCAAATGTCCTTTTCAAATAATCAGCTACATGTAATAAGGCTGGACCGAACATATGATAATTCCATTCCAGATATTGCTGGAGGGTCGACCAGGATTAGGTTAATCGCATTCAACGATTTGTCGCATTAGTTAAATTTCTGTTATGTAAGTTCACTGTTTATAAATAGGCCAGTAATTTTGCCAGATTCGGAAAATGTGTTTCATAAAGTCGCTATAGTTTGCCAGAAACTTTCGAAAATGTTATTTTTGGAGGACGTCATTGATTTGTGTTTAAGAAATAGTTCAGTTCTAACAGACAGTTGTGTAGTACATACAATAAATCACAGTTTGGATGACAGATGTAACGTAAATTAAATCACGAGCCCGTAGCGCGAGTGATTTGTTTACTTACGAGTGAGTTCACGCACGAGAGCTGATTTTTGTTTTATAATTCTAACACACTTAAAATCGACAATGATTGTGTTGTTTCCTGCAAATTCTCCAAACCTTTCGCCATTGTTAATAGAAATCCCGCAAACACTCTTGACTGTACTTATGTCCTTTGTAATATGTTTGACTGGAGACTTCACCGTCTGAGGTCAATAGTGCGTGGCATCATAAAATAACGGCTTTTCGCCTCACGCTTTTCCACCCAGTGGTTTATTGCAAAATTAATCACTGTTCCTTTCAATTGCCTATAAAGGCGCACTGTGTTAGACTTAAGGTTTGTAAACCTGGCACCGAGGTTCTAAAACTTTTTTCATGCTTAACTCAGCCGAGTATGAAATTTATAATACTCATTAATATTATTTTAAAATTTATGAGTAGATCACATTTCATGCTTGACAATACTGACAATACCTATTTCGATGGTTTGATCAGTCAAATTTGCCCCCCCCCCCCCCACCCCACCCCCTCGATCTGTCAGGATGTCTAGTCATGTAACTGACTTCAACACTCGTAATAAATTGTTAACGGATAAACTTTTTAATCAGGGTTATCGGTATCATAAACTACGCAAAGCCTTTGCTAAATTTTATAGACGTCATTCCGATTTAATTTCATTCCGATTTAGTTTGTTGGACTTAAATCTCTTGTGCAACAAGGTCTGTCGGAATATGACAAATAACAGTTTTGTTCTGATCTGAATAGAAATATATATTTTTGATTGCTTATAATAAGTGGTTTGAGCAGTTTTATAGCCTTTTGTCCAGGAAGAATTGTCTTTTTATTTTGCCTTAAATTATAGCGTTTTTTTTTGTTTTTTTTTTGTCTTTGCACTACATGCTCATTTGGGTTGCTTTCGAGTTTCGCTGTAAGGTTTTCTGCATGCTTTGCAGAAATCCTTGTAGACCCTCTTTCGACCAAAAGTTAGATGCAAAGGTAGACTTATATCTGTTGGAACTCTAAAATGCGTCTCTGAATTTATTGTTTTACTATGCTCTTATGATTAAACTTGTACAATTTTTATTTATCCTAAGTTACCATGTCTTATTTGTTTTCCATTTCTTTACAGACATCTTTATGTATCATCAGCTTTTAAGGGGAATGGGAACATCTTCAGGGGAGGCAACTCCTGCAAAAGTATTTTTGTCTCCCATGGCAGTATGGTTCAACTCTTAAAGGAAAGAATTTGCTCCCGAGGAGCAAATTCTTTCCTTTAAGAATAGACCCCCGTTTTTAGTGGGGCAGGGCTTATAGAAAGGCCAACAGGAAGTTCCGAAAGTTGTCTCCCTTTGAAAAATGGCGGAAAAATCTGCCAGACGTTCCCATTTCCCTTAAAGATCTACTGTGTATTATAATTTGCAGGGTTCATGTAACGTTTCAACTTACGCTTACGAACAATGCGACTAAAAGGACGCCCCGCCCCATCTTAGTCTTCACCGGTTGCATATATGTCCATGGTTTCATGAGCCATATTGACTCTTTCGCGGCTTATTAGCTCACCTGAGCCGAAGACTCATTGGATGGGCTTATAGTATGTCAAGGCTCATTTTTCTGCCGTCTGTCTGTCAACATTTTCAAACATCTCTAAAACCACTGGGCCAATTGAAGGCAAATTTCACGAAATTTTGTTCCTGGAGTCCAGGTCTCGCGATCAAGAGGGCCACCACGCACATATAAGTTTTTATGGTTTTGGTTTTACGGCTCTTTCAATATTATTCCGTTTATTTCGAGCCGATCGTTAATTAGAAGAGGGCGAAAACAGGAGAGTACCCGGAGAAAACCCACCTGACCTTCCGTTGCATAACTTGCCGTCTCACAAGTAGCCCGAGCGGAGCGCGAACCATAGCGGTGAGGGTTACCTAATGATTAAGAGTCAGCGCTCTTATCCATGACGCCACAGAGGCCCGTTGTCAATACATGGTAGAACGCTTAAAAGCTTCTTCTCCAGAAGCAGTGGGCCGATTGTCATTACACTTGGTATGTAGCATATGGGACTCACGCTAATAATAGTTTGTTCAAATGATGACCCCTGGGTGATCTTTCCCTATTCTAGGCTCAGGTCAATTTTGGTAGCACAGACTTTAGTATGTAAAAAAAAAACAAAACAAAAAAAAAAAAAAAACTTGTATTTACCGGACACTGTTGCATAGCCTGTGATCTGAAAATTGGTAGAAGCAGTAAGCTAAACGAGTAAATGAAAATACGTGAATATTCAATGTCAAGGTCATTCCTTGACCTTGGCCCAAAGTCATTTAGATATAAAAATTAAACTTATTTTATCCAGAAACCACTCGGCCATTGGTAACCGAATTTCATATGATTGCCGAAAGCTAAATGAGTGAATGAAAATACATGAGTATTCAATGTCAAGGTCATTCCTGGACCTTGGCCCAAGGTCAATGAGATATGAAAATTAAAACTTATTTTAATCAGAACCACTTGGCCAGTGGTAAACAAATTTCATACGAAAGCTTTCAGGAGCAAGACAATAAAAATTAATTGATATGAGTTTGATTACATGACCAATATGGCTGTCAAGCCCATATGAGGTATAACCGTTTAGAAATCTTTATCTCCGGAAACAGTGGGCCGATTTTAATGAAGTTTGGCATGTATCATTTGAAACTCTAGTCAATTATAGTTTGTTCAAATGATGATACCTAGATGAACTTGACATATTTTTAGTCAAGGTCAATACTGGTCAATATTTATTTTTGCCGAAGACCCGCTGGACCAAGAAAATGAAAATTAATTAATATGAGTTTGGTCACATGACCAATACGACCACCATGCCCATATATGGTTAAAACACTTCAAAATCCTTGAGCCAATGTCCTTAAAATTTGATATGTAGCATTGCGGGCCAAAACTTGTGATGGCTCTATCTTAACCTTGACCCAAATTACGTCAAGGTTAAACTTGGTTACATGTGCTTTTATAAGAGAAAAAGTTATCATGGTTTATTTTTCGGAATCTATTGTTGCCTGTGAACTTTAAATTTTTATATGCAATCAACTAAATGGGTAATTGTAGCTACATGAGTATCAAAGGTCAAGGTCATTCCTTGACCAAGGTCACTCGGAATTCAAAAAATTAAAACCTAATATTCTTTAAAAACTGCAGGGCAAATTGGAGTTAGATTTCATATGAAGCTTTTATGGGATGAAAGAAATAGTGTTTTATTTCAAAGGGTCCAGGTCACATGATTAAGATGACCGTCATGACCATATATGAAAAATCTTTTTTTTCTTTGGAACCAGTATGCCAATTGCCTTGAAACCATGAATGTAGCATTGGAGACTCCGGACAGTTTTAATTTGTTTAAATGTAACTGATGAGTCAGGCTTGATCATTACCCGTTTAACACCAAGGTCAAATTTGGTCACTTGCGCTTTGATATGGGAATAAGTTTAAATTAATATTTTTTGAAAACTGTTATTTCCTGTGAACTTAAATTGTACATGCAATCAGTTTTACAAGTTAATGAAACTGCGTGAGTACCAAAGGTCAAAGCTACTGACTAACCTAAAACATTTTTGTTTAGTGGAAGGAGCTGGGCAAATTTAAGCCAAATTTCATGACGCCTTTATGGAAGGGAGGAACAAAAGTTCGTTTAAATGGTTTAGGTTTCATGACCAAGATGGACGTCATGGTAACAAACCCTTAAAAAACCTTCTACTTAGAAACCACATGTCTCCACATATACATATGTACTGAGCAACCAGGTGGAAGGTTCGGGACCATCGGTCATCTGGTTCTTTATGTTTTTTCTCTTAGATAGCTGTGTGATTGAAAATGTCTCAGCTCCTGACGGGAACCATGAAGCGGAGACTGGTTTCAAGTGCCAAAAATATCATCAAAAAAACAGACAAAGAAGACATAAGTCACGTGACAGCCTGGGCCGTCAATTTTGACATTCTCCTTCACGATAAGTCTGGATTAAGCTTGTTCAAGGTGAGTGAGTGTGAGTGTTTCAGTTTTACGTCCCACCAACAGCTAAGGTCATACGGAGACGGGACCTCGGTTTAAAGACTCATCCGAAAGTCTGGAGAAGCCCGGGATCGAACCTGCGACCCCTGGTTTACAAGGCGAGTAGCGTAACCACTCGACCACGGAGGCTTCTATTGTTCAAGGTGAGTTTGTTGTATATTTCATTACGCTTTAGGGGAATGGGAACACCTTCAGCTGAGGCAAGGAAAGAATTTGCTCCTGTTAACATACACATTACACAGACTGGAATATAAGAATCTTATATGGGTGTGAGGGGTGGATTGAAAAATCCGTCCCGAGGGACACTGTTCGGCATCACGAGGCTTGCCGAGGAATCACGAGGCTTGCCGAGTGATGCCGGACAGTGATCCCGAGGGACGGATTTTTCTATCCACCCTTCACCCCCATATTGGATTCTTTTTCTTGCATACCTTCCATTTCTATTGCGAATTTTTAATGCTGCTGTCACTTCGGTTACCGACGTCCGCCATTTTGTGATGACACAACAGGAATGTTTAGTGACGTCACGCATGACGACGCCGCGCATGAGATTTTAATCAACCAGCGCATTTATCAAACACGCGATTATATTCGATTTGGGGTCGGAACACCAGGGTCAGAACATATTGAAATGTTAAACAAGTTTATAAGTTCTTGAGATAGTGTCATCACCTGAACAAGTCCGTGAAATGATCACCCACTAAACCCCACATTATATAGTGAAAACTGGGGTTTATGGGGGTATACATTATTGTTGTTTCTGCTCCAATACATAGGTTGTGGATACTCGTTAGAACCGCCTCAATAAGGCGGTTCTAACGAGCACCCACAACCTATGTTTGAAGTAAAAATAAGAAAAATATCGTAGATTTTCATCAGAAAAGTAGCCATTTTGGAGATGTGAGAAAATGCACTATGTCGCCCGGGTGTGTTATCGTAATTTCTATCCAAGCAGCGAATGACAAGGTGCTGATCGGACTGCGCGAATGTGCACGCTAATCTGTATCTTTGTTGCTCACAGGTTGCAAAGCATATGAGCCCCGCCAAGCGAATTTGTGGCTTCGAGCATTCCGTCATGACAAATTTTAACTGCGCATGCCCAGCCATTCAGAGGGACCAGGGATATGGCTTTCTGTCTGAAGGTTCCTCTTGATTCACTGCTTGTATGAGCGAGCAGAGAAGGTTCTGGCGAGACTGCGCGGATGCGCAGGCTCGCCTGAACCTTCGCTGCTCGCATAGGCGATAAGTACCAAAATCGCTTGACGGGGCCTATATTAGGTTATGATGAAGCAGTCCCAGAACATTTGCCTTTTGAGACACTTTGAAACCTGTTATTTACAGTATTCTTTATCTACATTCAAAATAGCCTCTATTTTTATGAACATTATATGTACGAATATATTTAACTAATTGGTCGCCGGGTTGTTTCACTGGTTGATTCTGATGGTTGATTGGTTGATTTTGATATTGATTGATTGATTGATTGATTGATTGATTGATTGATTGCGTGTGAGTGAGTGAGAGATGCATTGACTTATCCCTCATTTGTAAACTTATTTATTAATCCCCCCCCCCCTCCCCTCCCCGAAAAAAATGTCCGAGTTTCCGCTCACAAAATTAGGGTTGGTAGGTCGATGAAACTTTTTAATTTTTGTCAACTTTTTATTTGATGAAAACAGAGCAAACATCTTTAGAAAGGCTTTATTCCAGTCATATTACCAGAAAAAAAATCAAATAATGAGGATTAGAGCATCAGGGAAGCGAACGAAACAGGCTTTTACGGATTAGTTTTGCTTTTTTTCACAGCAACTGTTTAATTATATTTTGTCAAAGTGCTAGAAAATGTTATGGTCGATAGGTAAGAAAATCTTTTTATTTTTTTTCTGGATGGCCATAAAATAGCAGGGTTTGCACAAAAAATCAGGGTCGGTTGGGTTAGCGGAAACACAGCTATTTTCTTTAGGCCTTATTGTGGTTTATATGCATTCATTCATTCATTCATTCATTCATTCATTCATTCATTCATTCATTCATTTGTTGATTAATTTATTCTTGTAAGATTTTGTGAAAACAAACGTTTAGAGTTACAAAAATACTGCGATGTCATAATGATCTGAGAATATATGATATTTGTAACACTAGATCTGAACAGTATTGTTTACTAAATCTATATTCATTAATCAACCCAGCGGGCACATGATATGCTACCAACGTCACCTCAACGTCGATGCAACGTTGCATAGACGATGATACGTTGTAGTTGCCCGCTAGGTTTAAGAACTTCCACCTGTTAGCTTGTTAAAGGTCAAGGTCCATTTCAAATTTTAGGGATGTCATATTTGTTTTATTTGTTGTGAGTATCACATTCTTTAGCTCACCTTAGCACGATGTGCTCATGGTGAGGTATCGTTTAGTCAATGTCCGTCGTCCGTCGTCAACAGTTTGCTTTAAAAGACAACTCCTCCTAAACCCTTGGGCCAATTTCATTCAAACTTCATAGGAATGTTGTTTAGGTGACCCTCTATCAACATAGCTGCAATCGTTCAACCCGATGAACAAGATGGTCGCCAGAGCTAAAAGATATATATTTAAATGACTCCTCCTCCCACACCCCTAGGCCAATTAATAGGAATGTTGTTTATGTAATCCTCTACCAAAAATCTAAAACCTGAACGCCTGGGCCAATTTCATTTAAACTTCATAGGAATGCTGCTTAGATGACCCTCTATTCTAACACAGCGCGCCTATGTAGGCAAAGGAAAATACCCGAGTTTTATTCTACAACAAATCACGGCATGGACGAGTGACGTCATTAAAAACTGCCAATTTATGACGTCACTAGTCGATTTCCTTGACGATGGACGGTGTAGCGTCATTTTCTCGCATCGAAAACGTTAGAAAAGGATATAAATGCATGTGTTTCGGTCGATAATTTTACCTGAGCGGGATTTCTTCTCACAATGGCGAAAAGTTGTGAGATTTTGAAGGAAGCAACAGCATTATTGTCGATTTTCAGCCTGTTAGAATCGAAATAGATCAGCTGTAGTTTGTGATTTATTGAGAAATAAATCACAGTTTGTCGGTCAGTTGTAAGTAGACAAATCACGCGCGCTACGCGCTCGTGATTTGATCCACTTTACAACTGACCACCAAACTGATTTATTACTCAACAAATCACAGTTAGAGCTGCTCTATTTCTTAAACAAACTAGCTCAAACTATTTTGCTCCAACGGGCAAAATGGCCACCAGAGCTAAAAAAAAAAAAAAAAAAAAAAACACAACAATTTGCTTAACAGTCTAACTCCTGCTAAATCCTTAGGCAAATTAAGCTTAAACTTAACAGGAATATTGCCTAGGTGACTGCCTACCAAAATAGCTAAACTGGTTCCGCTCTGATGAACGAGATGGCCTCGCGATCTAAAAATAGAAAACAAAAATTTAAAGACAACTTCTTCTGTATCTCAGGAACAATTTCATTCAAACTTCAAAGGACTGGTCACCCGACCTACCAAGATAGCTAAAACAGTTCCGCTCCAATGATAAAAATATCTGGCAGAGCTAGAAATAAAAAAAAAAAAAAACGTCAGCAATTTGCTTTAAACGCAAACTCCTCTTGAACCCTTGGGTCAGTTTGATTCAAACTTCACAGGAATGTTGCCTAGGTGACTTCCTTCCAAAGTAGCTACATTTGATATCAGATTGCCTTCATAGCTAGAAAATAGAAAACAATCTTTCAACAACAACTCTACCTGTATACCCCTGAGCTAATTTCATTCAAACTTCTTAGGAATGTTTCTGAGATGACACTCTATCATAATCCAATTGAAAGAATGGCTGTCAATTATCCACATGACTTTCCGAAGCTATGTGACAGGTTGAAAATCAGGTGTGCGATCCAGGGCCATCTTGGCCCCCTTGCTTCTTTTTTTTTATGTTCATGCCCTTTTAGAATAATTTCACTCATTTTGAGCCGATCGTTAATCTGAGGTGGGTGGAAAGCGGAGTACCCGGAGAAAAGCCATCTGACCTACTGTTGCAGAACTTGGTTTTATATGACCGGGCCAGGCTCGAACCCACAGCAGCGGTAAGAGACCTAATATGATTAAGAGTCAGTACTCTTACCCATTAGGCACGTTAGGTCACAGAGGCCAGTTAAAATTCACTACTTTAAGCAAACATTGTAAACCCAGATCAGACGCGGCGTCTGATCTGGGTTTACACTGTGTGCCAATCCAAGATGCTAGGCTTAAATGGCGTTAACAAATTTCGCAATTTCAAAATAACAAAACAGACTTTGACATTTTCATTCTCACTCACTGAAATCAACATCATGCGTGATTACCTACAGCTGTTTTATCTAGGTGTTTATCTCCTTCAACCTTCACCTGTATCAGAGATATGTTTTTGTATTGTCGGTTTCTTTCTTTTTTCTTTTGTTGAAAGTTCAAAATCAGCGGCACTTCTTGGCAATAATCCCTTTCCTGTTTTCTTGAGCTGTATAGGCACGTCATATATAAATTTCGCAGATAATCTTAATTTATGCCGACATGCGTTGGAACGACTAAGCAAGTTAAAACGAAAAATTCAATGAAATGAGTCTTAAATTTAGCTCAAGGCTTGGATTCGGTTCCCACAGGCGCGGAGTCCGACGAGTAGCAAACACCTACATCGAAGCCATATTCATGAAAGAAATTCCAAGAAACCAACTTTGTGGATATTTGTTAGAATCGGAACGGCCCTCCGAGAGCGCTGACTCTAAATCATTAGGACTCTCACCCATAGGGAACCGCCGTGGTTCGCGCCTCGCTCGGGCTACATGCGAGACGCCAAGTTCTGCAACGGAAGGTCAGGTGGCTTTTCTCTGGGTACTCCGATTTTAACGCTCGGCTCGAAATAAGTGAAATAATCTTGTAAGGGCCGTTAAACCAAACCCCCAAAGATGAGGCGATTCTAATGAGTACACACAACGAACATTTATTTTGAAAAAAAAAATAAAAAAAATGAAAAGATAACCATATTATGCTTCCTGACCTGACTCTTAGATCAACCCTCGGTGGCTCGAACTACCCCTGTCTCGAACAATTTTTTATGGTCCCAGAGGTTTTCGAGCCATTGACGTTCAGCTGTATTTTGAGGGGTTGTTGGGTAGGGCGATGGTTTCGTGTATCGTACGTCAATAAGGCGTCCAACTGATATTGGCTTCCAGTTCACCTTGCAGCAGGTAAGGGAAGAGGGGGGTTGGGGAGGGGGTGTGTTTCTTCTCTTTCATCCATTTTTCTTGCACACCAGACAAAGAAATCCGTGATTTTACCATGGGATAGAAATTTATGTTCTGACCCTTGTGTTCCGACCTCAAATCGAATATAATCGCGTGTTTGATAAATGCACTGGTTGATTAAGACCTTGTGTGCGCCGTCGTTAAGGTTGACGTCATGCACGATCCGTGACGTCACTTTACATTCCTGCAGTGTCAACACAATATGGCGGACGTTGGTAACCAAAGTGACTGCAGCATTGAAATTCTGCGCTAAGAAATGGAAGGTACGCAAGAAGGTTGACGTCATGCACGATCCGTGACGTCACTTTACATTCCTGCAGTGTCAACACAATATGGCGGACGTTGGTAACCAAAGTGACTGCAGCATTGAAATTCTGCGCTAAGAAATGGAAGGTACGCAAGAAAAAGAATCCAATATGGATGTGAGGGGTGGATAGGAAAATCCGTCCCTCGGGATCACTTTCCGGCATCACTCGGCAAGCCTCGTGATGCCGGACAGTGACCCTTGGGACAGATTTTTCTATCCACCCCTCTCACCCATATAAGATTCTTATTTTCCTCTTTCTTCCCCGACCCTTCTCTTTCATCTTCTATACTTTTGGCTCTTTTCTCCATTCCTCTGGACCGGCCCCGATAGCTCAGTTGGTAGAGTGTCCGCTCCGGGGAACGGGAGGTCACGGGTTCGATCCCGGGCCGCGACATACAAATTCGTTAAGAATGGTACTAGCTGCTCCTCGCTTGGCACTCAGATTTACGGGGTAGAGCTAGGACTGGTCGACCCTGTGTCAGGATAATGTGACTGGGTGTGGTATCATGTTATGTGTCTTGGACATGATACTTCAGTGAGGCAGCACTATAAAAGTGAGATCTGAGCTCCCTGTCGCAACCAGACACCGTCGTGATATGACTGAAAAAATGTGAAAGCGACGTTAAACCCAAATTCACACACACACACACACACACACACACACACACACACACACACACACACACACACACACACACACACACACACACACACACACACACACACACACACACACACACACACACACACACACACACACACTCCATTCCTCTGGGTCACGGACGATGCACAATGACCAGCAAGCGTTGACGTGCCGTTAAACCCCAGCTCAATCAATCAAACCCTACATGTTTTGTTTAATAGGATTTTCTGAAGTTGGAATACAGCGAAGAAAATGTTGAATTCTGGAGGGAATGTGAAGACTTTAAAGATATTAACGACTGTTGCACAGTAAGTATCTTGGTTTTTTTTTTTTTGTTTTTTTTTTTTAATAATGCTGTTATAACTGCCTGAACAACTTTGGGACTTTCGGAATTTGTTCATCTTTAGTCTCTGAGTATATCATACTTGCACATCTTGTAAGCAAGTTCATGTATTGGATACTCCCTGTCCCTCTTTATATAGAGAATAGTGGGGTTAACATTGGTATATATCAGTTTCCTTAACTCTGAACCAATTGTTTGATTTGCGGTTTAACGTCCCCGTCAACACTGTAAAGGTCATTTTGGAGACGTTACTTCCAATTTTTGGGGACTTTTACCCGACATTGAGATGAAATGCCATCTCAAGCCCTGTCGCCCAATGAAACCAATAGGGTTTATTAGCATGGGCCTCGCACCGCGGTTCCTGGACAGGCTTAGATCCTCTAAGCGGTTTACCAGTACTAGTGTGCGGGCCGGATTCAGCTCTGCGTGGAAGCATCATGCAGTCCCATATATTTCTTCGAGCCCCTATGGGCGGGGGCCGAACTCTGAACCAATACATAGGTTGTTGGTACTCGTTGGAACCGCCTCATTGAGGCGGTTCTAACGAGCACCCACAATCTATGTTTGCGTGGATAATTTTGGAAGGGGCCCTGTGCAAAATGGTCTATAGTTTCTTTCTTTGACAAGCATGGGCCCAGTTTATAACGTAAAGAGATGGGGAGTAGCTATTCCGGACCGAGTTTTCATGAACAATGCGTCAATAAATCCCATTACGTCCACGAGCCAGAAATATCCCTGTGTTTGGACTAGAAATAAGAAAAAAATAAACAAGAGGGCCATGATGGCCCTAGGTCGCTCACCTGATCCATAGGGTAACAAGTGGGCCCCGGGGAGAGCCATTATTGGCCCCTTGGCTATAATTTGCATAATCTTGGTAGTGGTCTAAAAGGTGAAGCTTCATACCAAATATCAAAGAACGGAGCCTTCTAGTTTCAGACGAAGATTTTTAAAGGTTTTCCTTATATGAGTCTATATTTTGGCCCCAGGGCTATAATTTGAACAATCTTAATAGAAATCCACAAGACAAAACTTCATACCAAATATCAAAGACCTTGGCCTACTGATTTCAGACAAGAAGATTTTCAAAGGTTTTCAAAGGTTTACATAAGTCTATGTTAAACAAGTGGGCTCGGGGTGGCCTATTTTTGGGCCCCAGGGCACTATTATAAACAATTTTGGTAGAGGTCCACTACATGAAACTTCATACCAAATATCAATAACCTTGGCCTTCTGGTTTCAGACTTGAAGATTTTCAAAGCTTTTCCCTACATAAGTCTATGTAAAACCAGTGGGCACCGGGGTGGGCCCATTTTTGGTCTCAGGGCTATATTTGGAACAATCTTGGTAGAGATCTACTCGACAAAGCTTCATACCAAATATCAAAGACCTGAGCCTTCTGGATTCAGACAAGAAGATTTTTAAAGGATTTCTCTATATAAGTCTATGTAAAACAAGCGGGCCCTGGGCAGAGCCATTTTTGGCCTCAGGGCTATAATTTGATCGATCTTGGTCAAGATCAACTAGACAGAGCTTCATACCAAATATCAAAGAACTGAGCCTTCTGGTTTCAGACAAGAAGATTTATATAGATTTTACCTATATAAGTCAATGTAAAACCAGTGGGCCCTGGGGAAGGGGACATTTTTGGCCCCAGGGCTATAATTTGAATAATCTTGATAGATGTCCACTAGGCAACTATTCATACCAAATATCAAAGACCTGAACGGTCAAGATTTTTAATGATTTTCCCTAATGTAAAACCAAAGGGCCCCGGGGTCGGGACAGTTTTGGCCCAAGGGCTATAATTTGAACAATCTTGGCAAAGGTCCACTAGATCAAGTTACACACCAAATATCAAAGACCTGGGCCTTGCAGTTTCAGAGAAGAAGATTTTAAAGGTATTCCCTACATAAGCCTATGTTAACCAAAGGACCCCAGGGCGGGGGCAGTTTTGGCCCTTGGGCTATAATTTAAACAATCTTGATAGAGGTCCAGCAGATGAAGCTTCACACCAAATATCAAAGACCTGGGATTTGCGGTTTCAGACAAGACGATTTTTTAAAGATTTTCCCTATATAAGCCTATGTACAACCAAAGGGCCCCGGTGCGGGGGTATTTTTGGTCCCAGGGCTATAATTGAACAATCTTGGTAGAGGTCCACTAGATGAAGCTTCACACCAAATATCAAAGACCTGGTTGCGGTTTCGGAGAAGAAGATTTTTTAAGATTTTCCATATATAAGCCTATGTAAAACCAAAGGGCCCCGGGGCGAGGGTATTTTTGACCCCAGCGCTATAATTTGAACAATCTTGGTATAGGTCCACTAGATGAAGCTTCATTTCAAATATCAAAGGCCTGGGTCTTGCGGTTTCAGAGAAGAAGATTTTTTAAGATTTTCCCTATATATGTCTATGTAAAACCAAAGGGCCCCGGGGCAGATGCATTTTTGCCCCATGGATATAATTTGAACAATCTTGATAGAGGTCCACTAGATGAAGCTTCACATCAAATACCAAAGACCTGGGCCTTCTGGTTTCAGACAAGAAGATTTTTAAAGTGTTCCCTATATAAGTCTATGTAAAACTGGTGGATCCCGGTGCGGGGGCATTTTTTGCCCAAGGGCTATAATTTGAACAATCTTGGTAGAGGTCTACAAGATGAAGCTTCATACGAAATATCGAAGACCTGGGCCTTGCGGTTTCAGAAAAAAAGATATTTAAAGTTTTCATTTAAAAAATCTATTTTAGCTCCTGTGACCTAGATGTGCAATAATCTGGAACCATTTGAACAACTTTGAAAGGGGACCACCTAAGGATCCTTCCTGTGAAGTTTGGTTAAAATCTGATCTGTGGTTTAGGAGGAGATGTTGTTTGAAGAAAACGTTTACGCACACACGCACACACGACTGACAAAGAGTGATCCAAAAAGCACACCTCGTCACTACGTGACAGGTGAGCTAAAAAAAAAACAACTAGAAATGGTGTTTGTAAAACACAATGCCCCCAACCTTTGCTTGTCCTTAGATGGCAAACTATTCAACAAATATTGTTAAAGACTCAAAAACATACAACAAGAATTCCCCCGAAGGCTATGTCGCGCCTGTGGGGGCGCAAAGTCACCAAACCATGAAATCTAGGTCAAGGTCAAACATGGATGTCTGCATAAAAATTTCACTCCTAGTTGCAAACATGTACCAAGTATCATCAATGAAACTCTTAAAAACAGACTCTTACATCAGGGTGAAAGTTAGGGTTGTCACACTATTTTACAAAGTCAGTGAACCATAAAATGTAGGTCAAGGTCAGAAATGGATACTTGCATTGAAGTTTCAATTCCTAAATGCGAGCTTGTACCAAATACAATTAATGAAGCTCTAATAGATCTTGAGAAATGGACTCTTACATTAGATAGAAAGTCAGGGTGGTCGCAATAATTCACAAAGTCAGTGAACCATGAAATATGGGTAAAAGTCAAATATGGATGCTTGCGTTGCAGTTGCAATTCCTAGATGCAAGTTTGTACCAATTATAATTTAAAAAGCTTTAATAGTTTTCGAGAAATGGTGAAAGTCAGGTAGGTCGCAATAATTCACGAAGTCAGTGAACCATGAAATATAGGTCAAGGTCAGATATGAATGCTTGCGTTGAAGTTGCAATGCCTGGATGCAAGTTTGTACCAAGAATGATTAATGAAGCTCTAATAGTTCTCAAGATATGGACTTGCTGACAAGATTTTATTTAAAAAAAAACAAGGCATCGCATGTGATACAAATCCCCTCGCACAAGACAACTTCGTGTGTGGAAAACACTGAAATGGCAAAAGTCCAACTTGCTTGAGATATTATCATATGCAACATTTGTGTAAAGTTTGTTTAAAAATCCATCCATAAACGTAGGTTCTAGAGTGATGACAATATTTCTCTAAAATAGTCATAGGGACCTTGACTTGAGGCCATGGCCACGAAGTAGATCTTGCTCAAGATATTATCATAAGCATCTTTTGTGTGAAGTTAGATTAAAATCATAAATGTAGGCGGTAGAGCAATGACAAAGTTTTTCTAAAAATAGCCATAGTGACCTTGACCTTGAGGTCATGACCTTGAAAGTCAACTCGAGATATTACCATAAGAAACATTTGTGTAAAGTTCTATTAACATCCATCAATAAATGTAGGCAGAGCAATGACAAAGATTTTCTAAAAATAGCCACAGTGACCTTGACCTTGAAAGTCGAAATAGTTCGAGATATTGTCATAAGGAACATTTGTGTGAAGTAAGACTGAAATCGGTGAAGAAATGTAAGCGCTAGAGCCATGTCAAAGTTTTTCTAAAAATAGCCACAGTGACCTTGACCTTGAAGTCGAACTCGCTCGAGATATTATTTATAAGGAACATTTGTGTGAAATTATATTGAAATTGTTGAAGAAATGTAGGCGCTAGAGCGATGACAAAGTTTTTCTAAAATTAGCCACAGTGACCTTGACCTTGAGGTCATGACCTTGAAAGTCGAACTCGCTCGAGATGGTTTTATAAGGAACATTTGTGTGAAGTTATATTGAAATTGGTGAAGAAATGTAGGCGCTAGAACGATGACAAAGTTTTTCACAAATTACCAAAATGACAAAGGGCCATAACTCACAAAGTATTTTACGGAATTTTGTCATGAGTTAATCAGTTCATCTGCTCATCACCACCAATCTATTCACCAACTTTCAAGGCTCTAGATCCAATAGTTTTTGAGATATCTTGCTGACAAGATTTTATTAAAAAATTTCAAAGGGCAATAACTCTTAAAAGGGGCATAATCCGGACAAGAAAAAAAAAAATACGCGTCAGCTAATTTTCCATGAGGAATCCATATATGAAATTTCAAAACCCTAGAATACACGGTTCTAAAGTTATGCTATGCATCACTTTTAGCATACATTACAATGGGCACAAATTACCAAAATGACAAAGGGCCATAACTCACAAAGTATTTTTCGGAATTTTGTCAAAAGTTAATTAGTTCATCTACTCATCACCACCAATATATTCACCAACTTTCAAGGCTCTAGCTCCAATAGTTTTTGAGATATCTTGCTGGCAAGATTTTATTTAAAAATTTCAAAGGGCAATAACTCTTAAAAGGGGCATAATCCGGACGAGAAAAAAAATACGCTTCAGCTAATTTTCCATGAGTAATCCATATATGAAATTTCAAAACCCTAGCATACACGGTTCTTTAGTTATGCTATGCATCAAAAGCGTAACGGACGGACGAACGGACGAACGAACCAGAAGCAATATGCCCCTCCAACTTTTTCAAAGTTGGGGGCATAAAAAAGAAAGATCCCATTTTCACACGGTTGTGTTATCGTTATGCTCTATGTATATCATTGAAACCCAGTGATAGTCTATAGAAAGACTTATACGACAGACCGCATGCATGGTGGTTGGCCCGGTCGCGGTTGACAACTTTGCTTCCCTCTTTGATTGCGCGCCGGTGGGTCGGGCCTCGGGATATGTGACGGTTCCAACATAAAGGCTTACTGAGAAATAGAGAGCATCTTATTTTATGTGGTGTCGGTTGGCGTCTGGTGCTCTTCCTCTGGTAGGGCACATCGGAGTATGGATATCCGTTATTCGATTTATGGATATCCATAATTCGTCTTGGCAAATAATACAATAAATAATGACTGAAACCAAAGCCTTTCGCGGTGAATTATGGAGATTCATAGTTCGATTTATGGATATCCATTATTCAAATTATGGATACCCATTATTCGGCTGATTTATGGATATCTATAAATATGGATTAAATAGTAAAACGGCACCCAATATGCCTTCACCAAGACTGTACTAGTGCTGTAATTAAGTAAGTATTTATTAGTATTTTTTTTGTATTTAATTTCATTGCCAACCACATAAACTCCTTGCAACTAAGTAATGAGACACACTTGTCTACGTTTTTCATATTTCGAATAGTATCTTGCCCTGCAAAGCCCACCTCTCTGACAATAGGATGCCCATATCATGGACACATGAATGTATAAACGCATGCTATTATATTTTAGAGACGGCTGAAAGCCAGAGCGCTGTATGAGAAATTTATGTCCCCGGATTCCCCACAGGCAATCAACATTGATGACATAACAAGAAAACGGGTTCAGGCACAGCTTGACAGTCCAACCTCAGAGGTATTTTGTGAGGCACAAGAACAGGTAATTTAATATGAGTATGTTCGTTCCTTCCTGTCTTCCTTCCTTATCTTTCTAGAAGCCTATGTTGCGCAGTGGTTGCGCTACTCGCCTTGTAAACCAGGGGTCGTGGGATCGATCCCGGGCTTCTCCAGACCTTCGGATGAGTCTTTAAACCGAAGTCCCGTCTCCGTATGACCTCAGCTGTTATTGAGACCTAAACCGCATATCTATCTATCTATCTATCTATCTATCTATCTATCTATCTATCTATCTATCTATCTATCTATCTATCTATCTATCTATCTATCTATCTATCTATCTATCTATCTATCTATCTATCTATCTATCTATCTATCTACCTATCTATCTATCTATGTTAAACACGACTTATTCTCCAATTCTTAAATATCTACAACATCTACATAAAACAGATGACTGGGTCGGTGAACTTCAATCCGCCAACGGGCCTGTCTATTTGGCGTCTGACAGATACCTATAAATTATACAAAACACATGGAATCGAAAAGGTCAACATGTTAACTACTTCAAAACTTATGGATACTCTATCATACGAATTTCTGATTTGCTGCTTTTTAAATGATTATTATTATTATTATTATCATAATTTCAGATATACAACCTAATGAAACAGGATAGTTATCCTCGATTTTTAAAGTCGGACATTTACAAGAATCGCTTGATGAATAAGATGGAAAGGAAGCTGAATGACCTTCAAGTTTCCATGGATACGCGTTGCGCTATGACGCTGGATAAGAAAGGCGGCAGTCTTCAAAGACATTTCAAATACTGGAACAAAAATGATAATGTGATTGCAGAAAATATGAAGAATGATAACAGCCACCAGAATTCTTGGATTCGTAGACGAGTTGACTCAGTAAATAGTATGTTCAGACGAAACACTCGCAAAAGACACTAAACTTTACCATGGAAACTGCAAATTGACACCATCACGAAAACACGCCTACGTAATAATGACCCCCTTGAACCCCACTTTTATATAGTAAAACTGGGTTTTGCCGGGGTAAACCTTATTTTTCTTATTTCTGCTCTAAATATAAATTGTTGGTATTCGTTAGAACCGCCTCGTTGAGGCGGTTCTAACGAGTACCCACAATCTATATTTTGAACAGAAATAAGGAAAATATCATAATTTTTCATCTAAAATTCAAGTTTCGTTTTTTTTTTTTTTCTGCGGTAAAATTTACAATGTATTTGTATAGGCGTGTTTCCATAATGCAATCAAGCTGTGATAATAATGAAAGCACTGACAGTACTGGTCTTCGAGAGTCACGTGATCCGTTTTAAGCCAGCTCATGAGAAATGATTACTTACCGCAAAGACTCAGGCGAGACTACGGTTAAGGGGAATGGGAACACCTTCAGGGGAAGAAACTCTTGTAAAAGTATTTTGTCTGACATGGCAATAGGGGTCAACTCTTAAAGGAAAGAATTTGCTCCTAAGGAGCAAATTCTTTCCTTTAAGAGTAGACCCCTTTTTCCCTTTTTCCGTGGGACAGAGCTTATAGAAAAGCGATCAGGAAGTCCCGAAAGTTGTCTCCCTTTGAAAGATGGCGGACAAAATCTGCCAGGTGTTCCCATTCCCCTTGAGGGCCGCAAGGGTGATTAGTTTTGTACTAATTGTCTTACCCTCGTAAAATAAAGTTTTTATTATTATTGCTATTATTAAGCGCAGTCTCGCCTGAGCCTTTGCAGCTCGCAGACATGTTCTCAGTGGTGACTTTCAGATAGCTTCATCCAAGGAGACAGTAGTAAGAAAATACTACTGTCACGTGGTCACGGTCATGAAAATAAACTTCAGTATTGATATGTGTCCACTTGTCTTATATTTGATTTTGTTTGATTTGAGGTTTAACGTCCCCGTCAACACTGTAAAGGTCATATATTTGAAGCACGTATTTTCAAATATCTGGGATTCATATATGACGTTTTCTTCCACTGACAAACAGCATGATACGTTGTATGATATAATACTTTCACATACTGTGAATGAAAAACCTGAGGCATGCTACAGATAAGAAATGATTGAGATCAGCCTACATGCTGTAGAGATATAACTGGTAAAAAGTGTGGACGGACGACGGACGGACGACGGAGGTACTACCATCCTATAAGCTCCCCTGGAGCCTTCGGTCCAGAAACAAATGATTTGGCAAGTCTTTGGCATTAAATGGTGAAATTTTCTTTAGCTTAAAATGTAAAAACACACACCATCATAGTATTTCGACGATATTTGAACGTTAAATGACGTCGTTTTTGAACGTTAAATGACGGGAAACAAATGCGCTAGATTGCGATGTTGCGTCAAACAATATGTCCACAAGCACCCTTTAAGTCGATGTGTCAGATGCAAAGCGTCTATGATACCAACTTCGTACTATTTTCTACCTTTTAATGCCCCTCCACTCAAAAAGTGACGGGGTATTATGTTATACACTCCAAAATTTTGAGTGTCCGTCCGTCCGTACATCCGTCAGCACTTCATGATTTCTTGTCTGCTCCTTGACTCTGACACCATGTGAGGAAATACAGTAAAATTCCTATATTAAGACCACCTTTGAGACTGTTCAAAAGTGTTCTTAAATACCACTTTTGAACAGTCTCAAAGGTAGTCTTGTAATAGGAGAGACTAGGTATGGAAAACGCACAGAAAGAATAACCGAAACCTTCTCAATAAGCTTTTAAAAACAGATTTAGTCTTAATTTTAGGTGGTCTTAATAGCGGAATTTTACTGAAGTTTGCTAGTGTCTGCTCTGTAAGTTGGAAACTGTTTTAGATAATTTGATGAAACTTCACACAAATGTAAAGCATCATAAAGCAAGGCGCAAAACACAAGAACTGTAACTCTGGCTAATCTGCTATTGGAGTAATCACCCTTTGAACATTGAAAAAGGTGATTTCTGTAATAAATCTGTGCTATTCTCTATAACCTGAAAACTGATACATTTTCTTGAAAATTTATGGAAATGTAAATCACCATGATATGATATACAGAACATAAGAGCAATAACTCTGCCGAATTAACCTGCTCTTGGAGTCACCACCCTTTGAACATTGTAAATTGTGGATCTAGTCACACACTTGTGCCCTTTCTATAAGTTAAAAACAGTTTCAGAGATTTTCTTGGAGCCTTTTCAAAAATGTAAATCAACATAAAAACCATAAATATGGCTTAGCTTAGTTTTTCAGTAATGGCTCTTTGAACATTCTGTGAAATATTTGTATCTACCATCACAACAACACGCCTATAAAATTTTACCCCCTTGAACCCCACTTTTATATAGTAAAACTGGGGTTTACAGGGGTAAACCTTATTTTTCTTATTTCTGCTCTAAAATATGGATTGCGGTTACTCGATGAGGCGTTTCTAACGAGAACACACAATCTATAGTCAAGTTGAGCAAAAATGATAAAAATATCATAATTTTTCATCTTAAAATTTTCTTTTTTTTGGCGATAAAGGTTGCAATGCATTTGTATAGGCATTTTTACGTAATGTTTGTAAACAGAAACTGTTTTGAGATATTTTCCATAAAGTTAACAGTAATATGAAGACCATGTGTGGTTCTATAGAAAATGAGAACTACATATAATTCTGGTTTACTTTCTTTTGGAGCTATGGCTCTTTGAACAATTATTATAGTCGTATATTCGTGTCAACTTTACTTAGGGAAAGACCGGCCAATGCACGTTCACTTTGAATTTCTTTGTGACAGCGTTATAGCGCTTGTGTGATGCAAGTGCAGTGGCGGGGCATGGTGCAGTACTTGCAGTGCTATTATTGGCATTTGTATGAGAGAGAAAGTTTTCATGTCATCCTGCATGCTTCAGATAAGCCAAACCCTTCACCATGAAAACATGTCTATATCTCATTGAGGCGGTTCTAATGAGTACGAACAAGCTATATTCTAGCAAAACCGAGAAACGTATTCTAAACCCTTGTTAACCCACTTGCCCTTATATAAATTGGGGCTAGTTATGGCGATGTCAGAATATTTTGCTTCAAGAAAGCATATTTTTGTCTCATAAACAGAGTGTCAAGAAACTATATACAAAAAGTCTAAATGGTAAAAAAAATAAACAAGAGGGCTATGGTGGCCCTGGATCGCTCACCTTATCCACACTGTAGAACTGAAATGGTAGGTTATGTAGTAAGGTGCCTTGTCAGAAGGAACATACATGCTGGATATGAAGGCTCCATCTCAAATGGTTCAAAAAGTATGATAAAGTAGTGAAAGGTCAAGGTCACATGTCTAACTGTTTATATGGATGTGAAACCCTTGCCAAAAGGAATATACATGTCAAATATGAAAGCTCTATCTCTAATGGTTCAAAAGTTATGATTAAGTAGGTCACAGATCAAGGTCAATGTCGCAGGTCACAATTTTAGGCATGACTGGGATGACCATGTCACAAGGAACCTGCATGCCAAATATGAAGGCTCTACCTTAAATGGTTCAAAAGTTATGACAAAAACAGTCAAAGGTCAAGGTCACAGGTCCAAAGTTTTGTATGGGTGGGAGGCCCTTGCAAGAAGGAACATACATGCCAAATATATCTCAAATGGTTCAAAAGTTATGATTAAGAAGGTCAAAGGACAGGGTCACAGGTCAAAATGTTTGTATGGGTGGGAAGGCCTTGTTACAAGGAACATACATATGAAGGCTCTATCTCAAATGGTTAAAGTGAGTGAGTGTTTGAGTTTTACTTCTCAACAACAGCTATGGTCATACGGAGACGGGACCTTGGTTTAAAGACCCATCCGAAAGTCTGGAGAAGCCCGAGATTCAAATGGTTAAAGAAGTTATGATAAAGTAGGTCACAGGTCAAGGTCACATTATTTTTGTATGAGTGGGAAGCCCTTGTCACAAGGAACAAAAGTTATGATAAAGTAGGTCACATGTCAAGGTCAAAGTAACACGTCATTTTTGTATGAATAGGAAGCCCTTGTCACAAGGAACCTACATGCAAAATATAAAGGCTCTATCTCAAATGCTTCAAAAGTAATGACAAAGAAGGTCAAAGGTCAAGGCCATAGGACAAATGTTTTATATGGGTGGGAAGACCTTGTCACAAGGAACATACATGCCAAATAGGAAGGCTATATCATAAATGGTTCAAAAGTTATGATAAAGTAGATCCCATTCCAAGGTCAAGGTCACAGTACATTTTATGTATGAATAGGAAGCCAATGTTGCAAGGAACCCACACGCCAAATATGAAGGCTCTATCTCAAATGCTTCAAAAGCTATCATAAGTCAAAAATTTGTATGATTGGGAAAACCGTGTCAACAGAAACAAATAGGCCAAATATGAAGGCTCTATCTCAAATGATTCAAAAGTTATGATAAAGTAGGTCACAGGTCATGGTCACATGTCATTTTTTTGAACGAGTGGGAAGCTTTGTCATAAGGAAACAACATGCCAAATATGAAGCCTCTATCTCAAACGTTTCAAAAGTTATGACAAAATGACCTACTGATCTACATTTTGATTTGACATGACCCATGTTTGAACTTGACTGAGATACTGTCTAGCTGATCATTCTGAGCAAGTTTTATGCTGATTGGACCAAAACTGTGGACGCTAGAGTGTTCAAAACATTGTTCTATGATCTGACTTACAAACCTTTTTTTTGACCCAACATGACCCATTTTCAAACTTGACCCAGCTATTGTCAAGATGATCATTCTGAGCAAGTTTGATGATGATCCAACCAAAACTTTGGCCTCTAGTGTGTTCAGACAGTTTTTCTGATTTGACATACTGACCTACTTTTTGACCCAGCACGACCCATATTCGAACTTGAACGAGATATTGACATGACGATCATTCTGAGCAAATTTTATGATGATCGGACGAAAACGGTGGCCTCTAGTGTGTTCACAAGATTTTTCAATGATTAAACCTACTGACCTACTTTTTGACCTGTCATGACTAATATTCAAACTTGGCTTAGTTATTGTCAAGATGATCATTGTGAGCAACATTGATGCTGATTAGACTAAAATTGTGGCCTCTAGAATGTCAACAAGGTTTTTCTATGATTTGACCTACTGACCTACTTTTTGATCCCATATGACCGATATTCGAACTTGACCTAGATATAGTCAAGATGATCATTCTGAGCATGTTTGATGACCATTGGACCATCACTGTGGCATCGAGAGTGTTAGAATTGTTTTTTTCTATGATTTGACCTGCTGACCTACTTTTTGACCCGCCATGATCCATATTTAAACTTGACCCAGATATTGTCAGGATGATTATTCTGAGCAAGTTTAATGAGGATGGGACCAAAACCGTGGTCTCTAGTTTGTTCACAAGGTTTTACTATCATTTGATCTACTGGCCCACTTTTTGACCCTACATGACCATAATTCGAACTTGACCGAGTCATTGTCAAGGCGATCATTCAGAGCAAGTTTGATGATATTTTGACCAAAACTGTGGCATCTATTGTGTTCAAAAGGTTTTTCTATGATTTGACTTACTGACCTACTTTTTGACCCGACATGACCCCTATTCGAACTTGACCAAGATACTGTCAAAATGACCATTCTGAGCAGGTTTGAAGATGACCGGACCAAAACTGTGGCCTCTAGTGAGTTCACAAAGTTTTTCAATGATTTGACCTACCGACCTACTTTTGACCCAACATGACCCAAATTCGAATTTGACCGAGATATTGTCAAGCTGATCATTCTGAGCAAGTTTGATGATGTTCTGACCAAAACTGTGGTCTCTAGTGTGTTCACAAGGTTTTTCTATGATTTGACTTACTGACCTACTTTTTAACCCGACATGACCCCTATTCGAACTTGACCGAGATATTGTCAAAATGACCATTCTGAGCAAGTTTGAAGATGACCGGACAAAAACTGTGGCCTCTAGTGAGTTCACAAAGTTTTTAGCTCACCAGAGCCGAAGGTTCCGGGGGAGCTTATAGGATAGGCAGTTGTCCGTCGTCGTCTGCGTCTGCGTCTGCGTCAACACTTTCAAACGACATCTCCTCTGAAGCCACTGGGCAGATTGGGCCCAAATTTTATCTGTAGCATTCTTAAGCTGGGGGATTGAAAGTTTTTTGTTTTTTTTATGATAATCGGCTCATTACTTTGGTTGCTATGGCAACTTACAGTTTCCATAGACTTATAATGGGGAAAATTGAAAAATGGCATTTACTGCCAAGTCTCTGCAGATATTTTGACAAAACCTTAATAGAAATATTCCTTAGGCTATCTACTATCTGCCATATGATTTTAGGCCTACTGCTCAATTTTATTGGTCGCCAAGGAAACCAAAATTAAAAAAAAAAATGAAAAAAAAAAAAAACCTTAAAAAAATCATCTCCTCAGAAAACATATGCTCTAGGAGGCAGACACTTAATGAAAGTATTCACCATATTTGCCTTTACAGGTTTTGTGTTTTTTTTGTGAAATTCGGCTCTTGAATTTGGTTGCTATGGCAGCATTGATTTTCCATAGACATATAATGGGGAAAATAGAAAAACTGTCATTAACTGCCAAGCCTTTGCAGATATCTTGACACAACTTTCATAGAAATGTTCCTTAAGCGATCTTCCATCTGCCATATGATTTTAGGCCTATTGCTTATTTTGGCTGATTGCCATGGAAACCAAAATGAAAAAAAAAAAGATAGAAAAAAACTTTAAAAATCATCTCCTCAGAAACCGTATGCTCTATGAGGCTGAGAGTTTATGGAAATATTCACCATATTTGCCTTTACAAGTTTTGTGCTTTTTATGAACTTTGGTTCTTAAGTTTGGTTGCTATGGCAACTTAGATTTTCCATAGACTTACAATGGGGAAAATTGAAAAATGGCCTTAACTGCCAAGCCTTTGCAGATATTATGAGTAAACTTTCATAGAAGTGTTCCTTAGGCAATCTACTTTCTGCCATATGATTTTAGGCCTACTGCTCATTTCTGTTCGTTGCCAGGGAAACCAAAATGAAAAAAAAAAAAAAAATAGAAAAAAATACTTTCCAAAATCATTTCCTCAGAAACCGTATGCTCTATGAGGCTGAGACTTTATGGAAATATTCACCATATATGACTTTACAGGTTTTGTGTTTTTAGCTCACCAGAGCCGAAAGCTCCGGACCGGAGCTTATAGGATAGGCAGTTATCCGTCGTCGTCTGGGTCAACACTTTCAAACGACATCTCCTCTGAAGCCACTGAGCCGACTGGGCCTAAATATAATCTGTAGCACCCTTGGTCTTGGGGATTGAAAGTTTGTGTTTTTTTTATGAAAATCTGTTCATTAGTTTGGTTGCTATGGCAACTTATAATTTCCATAGACTTACAATGGGGAAAATTGAAAAAAAAATGGCATTTACTGCCAAACCTCTGCAGATATTTTGACAAAACTTTAGTAGAAATGATCCGTAGGCAATCTATCTGCCATATGAATTTAGGCCTAGTGCTCATTTTTAGCTCACCAGAGCCGAAGGCTCCGGGGAGCTTATAGGATAGGCAGTTGTCCGTCGTCTGCGTCCGTCAACACTTTCAAACGACATCTCGTCTGAAGCCACTGGGCCAATTGGGCCCAAATTTTATCTGTAGCATCCTTGGGCTGGGGGATTGAAAGTTTGTGTTTTTTATGAAAATCGGCTCATTAGTTTGGTTGCTATGGTAACTTATATTTGCCAAAGACTTATAATGGGGAAAATTGAAAAATGGCATTTACTGCCAAGCCTCTGCAGATATTTTGACAAAACTTTCATAGAAATGTTCCTTAGGCAATCTTCTATCTGCCATATGCTTTTAGGCCTACTGCTCATTTTTCTTGGTTGCCATGGAAACCAAAATGCAAAAAAACTAGAAAAAACTTAAAAAAATCATCTCCTCAGAAACCGTAAGCTCTAGGAGATGGAGACTTTGTGAAAATATTCAACACATTTGCCTTTACAGGTTTTGTGTTTTTTATGAAATTTGGCCTTTTTAGTTTTGTTGCTATGGCAACTTAAGAGTTTCCATTGACTTATAATGGGGAAAACTGAAATATGGCATTTTCTGCCAAGTCATTATAGATATTTTGACAAAGCTAAGATAGAAATGTTCCTTGAGTAAATTTCTCTTAGCCTTATGCATTTTTGTCAACCTGGGATTCCCCTAGGTTGTGCCGGGGCCATGCCCCGCCCCCTCCACTTCATAAAATGCCTTATATCTCAGAAACCTTACAGATCCCCAACCCTAAACCATATGTATTCTTGTTCCTTATGATAAGATGCATTAAGTGACACCAACCTGGAGGTCCCCCGGGATATGCCGGGGACATGCCCCGACCCCTCAATTTCATAAAAGGCCATGTATCTCAGAAACCATTCAGATCCCCACCCCTAAACCATATATATTCTTGTTCCTTATGATAAGACACATTAAGTGACACAAACCTGTGGGTGCCCCGGGATGTGCTGGGGACATGCCCCACCCTCTCCACTTTATTAAATGCTATTTATCTCAGAAACCATTTAGATCCCCACCCATACACCATATATATTCTCATTCCATATGATAAGTTGCATTCAGTGACACCAACTTGGGGGTCCCCCGGGATGTGCTGGGACCATGCCAAACCCCCTCCACTTCATAAAAGGCCAAATATTCCAGAAACCTTACAGATCCCCACCCCTAAACCATATATATTTTTGTTCCTTATGATAAGACAAATTCAATGACACCAACCTATGGGTTACCCAGGGCACACCCGGGCCATACTCCACCCCTTGACTTCACAAAATACCATATATCTGAGAAACTGTTCAGAGCTCCAACCCTAAACCATATATATTCTTGTTCCTTGTGATAAGAAGCTATCAGTGACACCAGCATGGCGGTCCCCCCGGGGAGCCACGGGCCATGCCCAACCCCTTTACTTCATTAAAATCCATATATCTCAGAAACTGTTCAGTTCCCCACCCCTTAACCATATATATTCTTGTTCCTTATGATAAGACTCCACTTAATAATAGGCCATATATCTCAGAAACCATTCAATTCCCCATCCTATAATCACATATAGTCTTGTTCATTGTTAATAGACACATTCAGCCATCCCCGTCTTGGGGGG
Source organism: Lucinisca nassula (assembly GCA_963580285.1). Classification (NCBI taxonomy): domain Eukaryota; kingdom Metazoa; phylum Mollusca; class Bivalvia; order Lucinida; family Lucinidae; genus Lucinisca; species Lucinisca nassula. The sequence goes on from OY757015.1 coordinate 99,039,184, forward strand.
GGGGGGGGGGGGGGGGGGTCAGCAGGGGCCATTTCTCATCCTGCCACTTCTTAAAAGGGCCTCATATCTCAGAAACCAATCAGATCCCCACCGTTTAACCATATATACTCTTGGTCCTTATGATAAGACATATTCACTGACAACAATCTTGGGCTTTTCTGGGATCTGCCATGCCCGAATCCCTCCATCGCTTAAAAGGCCTTGCATCTCAGGAACCATACATATCCCCACTGCTAAACCATATATGTCTCTGTTTCTTTTGATAAGACGCATTTATTGACACCAACCAGGGCTCCATTGGGTCCATGCCCCACCCTCTTTACTTTATAAAACACCTAATATTTCAGATACAGTCCACATGGGTGCTCATTTGGGTATGGGGTTTGTTTGGGAGACTTTATAATTGGTATATTAAAATCATATCATGTTATAATACATGTCTGCCATTGGGCAGTGTCCACCTGAGCTCTAGTTTATGAAATTTAGCTCTTCGGTTTGTTTGCTATGCCAAGTTAAGAGTTTTCATTGACTTATAATGGGGAAAATTGAAAAATGACATTAATGTCTTTCAAGATATTTTGCTACACTTTCATAGAAATGTTCCTTCAATTATGTCCCTTTTGGCCTATTTGTTGCCACAGATGGGAAATTGTCAATTGTCATCTGTTGTCAGGCAACAACACATTCAAGCGGCATCAGAATCTGAAGCCACTAGGCTGATTGGATCCAAATTTTATCTATAGCATCCTTGGGTACAGGGCTTCCATAGTTAATTAAAATACATTGCTGCCAGTGGGCAGTGGCCCCCCTGAGCTCTGGTGAGCATTGTTGCCTATGGGCCTCTTGTTCTATGATTCGACCTACTGACCTACTTTTGACCCAACATGACCCAAATTCGAATGTGACCAAGATATTGTCAAGATGATCATTCTGGGCAAGTTTGATGATGATCGGACCAAAACTGTGGCTACTAGTGTGTCCATAATGTTTTTCTATGATTTGACCTACTGACCTATTTTTGACCCGACACAACCCATATTCGAAATTGACCGAGCTATTGTCAAGATGATCATTCTGAGCAAGTCTGATGTTGATCTGACAAAAAATGTGGCCTCTAGAGTGTGCACAAGGTTTTTCTATGATTTTACCTACTGGCCTACTTTTTGATCCAACATGACCCATGTCCGAACTTGGCCGAGATATTGTCATGATGATTATGCTGACCAAGTTTGATGATGATTGAGTCACAAGTGTGGCATCTAATGTGTTCACAAGAAAAGTTTACCCACAGACGTCGCACGACGGACGACGCCGGACATCTCACTGTCACAAAATCTCACCATGACGTTCGGTCAGGTGAGCTAAAAATCCGTTATAGCTGACATTTAGAACAACTTGAAGAATGACCCTTCCCATAAAATACGAGTATTTAAGAAAGGAATTTTATTATTCTGCTGTCCATGAAAGTATGAACGCAGTGAGTCGCTGCACAGTGAATGAACCCCGAAGTGGTTCATGTGAACTTTTCATACTTTCATGAACAGCAGAAAAAAATAAGTTAATTTCTCATATTTACGTTCTTTGCTCCTAATCACTGGGCGAAAAAATGCTTATAGGGCAATTTTTGAAGCTGCAAACATAAACACGCTGTTCTTCTACAAAGAGCGAAGCAGCGTTGACGTCGCCAACGCCGAACAAGATCATAGAGAACCATGGTTAAGACCGACGTCACTTGACGTCACTGAAAATCATGTGACTCGGTGCGTTCATGAAAGTATGGTATACATTGTTTTCTTTAGATTTACGTCAGGCATTCTACTGGAAGTGTAAATATTATCATTTGTCCTCGATGAGGCGATTCTAATGGGCACACACAGCATACCTTTATTTTTACAGAACATCAAAATTATACATAAATTATTCTCATCATGACTTCTAGGCTGGCGTTATGAGTAACCCGCTGTAACTCGAACTATCCATATCTCGTAATAATTTTCATTATGGTCCTAGAAATATTCGCGGTAATATAGTCCGGATGAATAATAATTACATTACACGTACTTATAAACACGTTTTGTACCAGAAACCCCAACTTGTTTAACAATTCAGGCCCAGAACAAACGTCGCGAAACGCGGCATCTGATCAAGGCCTGCACTGTTTGCAAAAATATTAGCCATTTTCCAAATAAATTTTGAAGAAAACAAAACCTGACAACCTTAAATTTTGAAATGGACTTGTCCAATATATATATAAGTCATTGCAAAATGGGTTATGCAATATCTTTTCCCGCTCTGCGACTCCACCGCCTCACAGAGTGTGATCTCAACACATCTTAATACCGTCGCGTTGACCAGTCCGTTTAAGGAATGTCATTCAAGACCACGTTTTATGCAGAGAAAAGCGAGTTTTTCACGTATGACCATTATTTTCCTCATTTTGTTCAACATCATGATTATTTGCATTCGTTAGAACCGCCTCAATGAGGCGGTTCTAACGAGTATAATAGTCACTATTCTAGAATTTGAAAATAAAACAAATTAATAAATAATAATAATGAAAAAAAAATATTTTCAGCATATGCTTATTTAGAGCAATGAACAAAGTGATGTTTCACGTGGGTGTGTTATCCTTATCACAATAAAGATAATCCTATCCCTAAACAGTAGGGCGCAGTGTGAAAAAGGTGACCTCACACCAATCACTGGTCTCATTTGTGACAGCAAACTCATCGTATTCGGAGTTGAAGGCAATGGCCAGGGGCCTCTCCGGACTGCCATCTCTGAACACCTGAAGAGGATCACCAGTACCAGTAATCACATGGATACAGGAGCTCGAGGAATCGCAGATGAAAACATTGCCAAACTTGTCTAAAGCAACACCGCGTGGTTCTGTAAGTTCATTGCTGGTGTATGCGAATATCGGATTCCCCTTAAAGTCGAAACAATAGACTGCTTTGTCTATAGTACATGGCTGGATGACGTTCTGCGTGTTTTCATTAACAGCAATGTATTCAAACGTCCTTAATTTCCTACCAGCTTTATCTGTCGTAAAATACTCCTTATGAACAAGGTTAACGTAAGCAACTCCAAAAGCCACAGGTTCCTTCCATGCCACTGCCAAGGTACCATCGCTAAGGCATTGAATAGCCCTTACTTCGTATTTAGTGATAATTTCACATTTAACCTCTAGCTGAGCATCGGCTGACAGGCAGTATACTTTCCTACTTCCACTTTCTACGACCGCAACGTCACCGGTGCCCATATTTGTAGCATACACGGGACTGTTTGAGAATTTCTTGCTTGTGACAACCACCCGATTTTTGTCTGTAATGATGCAATACTGTCTATAGCTGTCGATTATAAGCATGCCATCCTGTAGGTACACCACACAGGAGTACGTAGGACTGTGACTACCGGTATACCCACCTTGTATGTGCCGCTTGGTAAAACTTTCAATACTGCATACAGGTAATATTAAATGTTTTCCTTTTTCATACTGTGGAACAGAACATTCCATCTGTCGTTCCTCTGCCGTTGCTAGCTTGTCTGTTTCATTTATACTCACACTCAGGAAATTAGTAAGGATATCATGTTGTTTCAGCTGCAATTCAGTATTCTTAGTAAGCTTTGCGATTTCAACAACCATTGCTTCATAATCAATGAGTGCTTTTCTGATACAGTGAATGATAATATATAACTGGTTGGATGAGCCATCTTTCACTGTCTTGTCAATCAGTAACATAGTGTTATTCAGAGCGGCCTTTACCTCTTTCAATGCATCAGTATCTTCAGAAGCCGCTATAGTATGTATTTTTGTCATGGCATTCACCTGTTGGTTAATATTATCTTCCAACGCTTCCAGGAGCTTTACCATCTCCTTTCTAATATCTCCGAGTGTCTTCTGTATGTCTTCACTTTGTTTCTTTACAGCACTAACATTGTTTTCCTTTGCTTTTATTATATCTTTTGCATATGTTTCAAGAGCAAGTAGTGCGGATTTCAGATTAGAAGCTTCTATATCTACAGTTTCCTTGTTAATGGACGTATTTATTTCAATCATACGATTACACTTACGATGAGTTGAAGCTGCACATGACATACACACTAAAATATCATGATCTAGACAATGGAACTCAATAGTTTTGTCCTGGTGATTTGGACAAGTAAGACACTTGGCAATCTTTAGGACAATATCCGCGTCATCCGTCTTGCCAAGCTTTCCCTCCATAATATCTAACATTTTATGATTTCTCGTAAGTTTCATTGCATTATGAACAGAAGAGCAGCTTTCACACATAGCTTCATTGCAATTTGCACAATATTTTATTCCTTTGTTCGTTTTACCTTGAAATTTACAAAGGTGACAATTTCTTATGTCGTCCATGTTCTGCTCTCTTAATTCTGACACGGCGTCTTCATCAAATTGTAAAGACTTGACCCACTCCGATACCTTATTTTTCTTCTCTGGTCCAGGATTTAGGGTTTTACAAAAGGGGCAGGGAAAATCAGTGCCATCCGTTGGTTCCTCCAAACGTGACAGATAATTACTGATACAGTTTTCACAAAATGTATGGCTGCAACGCGGAAGTTTGCGAGGTTGTGTATACGGCTCCAAACAAATGCAACACTTGTGGACGTCTCCTATATCCGGGGCTTCTGCCATGACTGATACAATCATTGCCAATGTTTACTGGAAATATTAAAGCTTACAGCATCTTATTGTCCTCCAGATAGGCAAAATACCTGAAATAAGCAGTTTATGTATTTATTTATTTATTTATTGTCGACGGTATTGTGTCCTTAACCAATTTAGTACCAGAAATCCCAAAACGGGTACCCTGGCAAACAGTGTAGGCCCAGATCAGACGCCGCAGAATACGGCGTCTGATCAGGGCCTCCGTTGTTTGCTAAAACTTCAGTCATTTTCCAGATAAATTTTGATGAAAAAACAACCTGTCACCCCTAAATTTTGAAATGGACTCCTGGTATATATAAGGAGGAAGATTCCATTTGGTACCATAAGGGTTAAAATATCTATGCGTCGCTTTGCTATGCAAAGCATAACGTTTCGGCACAGGCATAATAACAGAACAAATGCTTTGAATGTTTACAGAACGACCCACATTTATCAAGAAACAAAAATGGATTGCCGACTGACCTGCCCAATCAAAACTCTGTTGGTAGGGTAGGTTAACAGTAGATCAACATATTTTAGGATTGGCCTAACAATAACTTACTGTCAACAAGATACTTGAAACAATCAGTTCTTCTATTGTCGAAGGTAATTGATCACACGCCTATGCCGAAACGTTTTGCTCAGCAAGGCATGTAAACATGGTGCCGAAACGTTCTTCTCATCGCTTTGGTTCGAATCTGGTTCGAGCCACATGTGAAACGCCAAGTTCTGCAACGGAAGGTTAGGTTGTTTTCTCCGGGCACTCCGGTTTTCGCCCACATCTGATTGACGATCGGCTCGATATAAGTGAAATAATCTTGAAAAAAAAAAAACACACAAAAAAAACAAGAGGGCCATGATGGCCCTGATCGCTCACCTGATCCATAGTGAAACAAGTGGGCCCTGGAGAGGGCCATTATCTTGAGGGAGGTCTAAAAGGTGAAGCTTCATATCAAATATCAAAGCCTTCTGGTTTCAAACAAGAAGATTTTTAACGGTTTTCCTTATAAGTCTAAACAAAACCTGTTGGCTCCGGGGCTATAATTTGAACAGTCTTAAATATCAAACATCTGAGCCTTCTGGTTTCAAACAAGAAGATTGTTAAAGGTTTTCCCTATATAAGTCAATGTAAAACCAAAGGGCTTCAGGGCGGGGGCATTTATGGCCCCAGGGCTATAATTTGAACAATCTTGGTGGAGGTCCATTTGACAAAGCTGCACACCAAATATCAAAGACCTGGCTCTTGCGGTTTTGGAGGAGAAGTTATTTTGAAGATTTTTCCTATATAAGTCAATGTAAAAACAAAGAGCCATGGGGCGGGGCATTTTTGCCCCCCCCCCCCACCCCCGGACAATAATTTGAAGCGTCACACCAAATATCAAAGACCTGGGCCTTACGGTTTCAGAGAAGAAGATTTTTTTTTTAAGATTCGTCCCATATAAGTCGATGTAAAACCAAAGGGCCCCGGGGCGGGGGCATTTTTAGTGCAAGGGCTATAATTTTGAACAATCTTGGTAAAGGTCCACCAGATGAAGCCACACACCAAATATCAAAGAACTGGGCCTTGTGGTTTCAGAGGAGAAGACTTTTTTAATATTTTTCCTATATTAGTCAATGTAAAACTAAAGGGGCCCGGGGCGGGGGCATTTTTGGCCCCTGGGCTATTATCTGAACAATCTTGATAGAGGTCAACAAGACGAAGCTTCATACCAAATATCAAACACCTGAGCCTTCTGGTTTCAGACAAGACGATTTTTAAAGGTTTCCCCTATATAAGTCAATGTAGAACAATACGACCCCGATGCGGGGGTATTTTTGGCCCCAGTGCTATAATTTGAACAATCTTGGTAGAGGTCCAGTAGATGAAGCTACACACTAAATATCAAAGACCTGGATCTTACAGTTTCAGAGAAGATGATTTTTAAACGGTTTTCCTATATAAGTCAATGTAAAACCAAGGGGCCTCGTGGCGGGGGCATTTATGGCTCTAGGGCTATAATTTGAACAATCTTGATTTAGGTCCACTAGATGAAGCCTCTTACCAAATATCAAACATCTGAGCCTTTTGGTTTCAGACAAGAAGATTTTTAAACCTTTTCCCTATGTAAGTCTATGCAAAACCAAAGGGCCCCGGAGCGGGGGCATTTTTGGCACCATGACTATAATTTGAACAATCTTAGTAGATGAAGCTACACACCAAATATTGAAGGCCTGGGCCTTGCAGTTTCAGAGGAGAAGATTTTTTAAGTTTTCATAAAAAAAATCAATTTTTGGCTCCCGTGACCTTGATGTGCAATGGATCGGAACCATTTGAACATATTTGGAATGGGACCACCTAAGGATCATTCTTGTGAAGTTTGGTCAAAATCCGATCAGTGGTTTAGGAGATGTCGTTTGAAGAAATTGTTTACGCACGGGCGCACGCACGCACGGGCGACAGACGACGGACAAAAAGTGATCCCAAAAGCTCACCTCGTCACTACATGACAGGTGAGCTAAAAACGTTCTTCTCAGCAAACCATGTAAACATGGAGTCTAAAGGACAATGATAAGATACATTATGATAACACACCCATGATTTCACATCTCCAAAATGGCCATTTTCCTGATGAAAATCCGTGAAAATTTTCTTATAAATACTGCAAACATTGAGGCTGTTCTAACGAGTACCCACAACCAATGCCTTGGACAAGAAATAAGAAAAATAATGTTTACCCCCGTAAACGCCAGTTTTGTCTATATAAAGTGGGGTATATGGGGGGCATCATTTCACGGACTTGTTCACGTGATGTATACCCAATTTTACTTTATGCATAGGGAATGGGAGGTCACGGGTTCGATCCCGGGCCGCGACATACCAAAGTCGTTAAAAATGGTACTAGCTGCTCCTCGCTTGGCACTCAGATTTACGGGGTAGAGCTAGGACTGGTCGACCCAGTGTCAGGATAATGTGACTAGGTGTGGTATCATGTAATGTGTCTGGGACATGATACTTCATTGAGGCAGCACTATACAGGTGAGCATTGAGCTCCCTGTCGCAACCAGACACCGTCGTGATATGACTTAAAAATTGTTGAAAGCGACGTTAAACCCGAATTCACACACACACAAATTACTTTATGCATAATTCTAATTATATGGTAAGCATCCCTTCCCCATAACAAATTTTAAAAGAAGTGTTTACTGAGGTGGCATACATCAGAGATACAATAGGGCAATGCATTTATCTTTCGAACATTGTTTGTGCGTGTGGTTGTGTACACGTGTACATACGTGCGTGCGTGCGTGCGTGCGTGCGTGCGTGTGTGTGTCACACCAACATCTGAGGTCAAACGGAGGCGGGTCCTCTGTTTAAAGACTCATCCGAAAGTCTGGAGACGCCCGGGATCGAACCCACAATCCCTGGTTTATGAGGCAAGTAGCATAACCACTACACCACGGGGCTTCCATCATTTTGAGGTATGCAAACACATTTTGAGACACAACTTCTGTTAAAGTTATTCAGTGAGTTCGAAATCGGCAGGCTTGAAACTAGTTATGCGGCACCAACATTTAAATCACCGAGCAAAATTACTGCAGACATTATACAGTAAAATTACTATATTAAGACCACCTTTGGGACTGTTCAAAAGTGGTCTTAAAGACCACTTTTGAACAGTCCCAAAGGTGGTCTATGACTAGGAGACACTGAGTGTAGAAAACACAAAGAAAGAACAAATGAAACCTTCTCAATAAGCTTTTAAAAGCAGATTTTGTCTTAATTTTAGGTGGTCTTAATAGCGGAATTTTATATGTGATTATTCGAAGAAAATCAGATTTGACATTTCATGTGAAGTAAATGGTTCATGGTAAAAGGAAAGCCCAATTTTGTCTGCAAATAAAAACAATATATGAAAAGAAAACAAAAACAAAAAACTATAGTATATTGCTGTTGCGTTTACTGCTTAAATATTTGAATTCCATTTTGTCATTTTGAGACAAAGAAGCCAGTAAGTCACTTACATTTTATCATAAAACGTTGCTGTTACTAAGTGGGTAACGTCATTTCATAAAATTACATTACCACACGCGTATGGGGCGCACTTTGGACATCCATAATTCGAATTATAGATACCATAAATCGAGTTATAGATATACATAATTCGATTTATGGATATCATTAATTCAGAGCGATTTATGGATATCCATATTTCGAATTCTGGATATCACTAATTCCAATTCTGGATATCAATAAATCAAAATATGGATATCCATTATTCCGCTGATCCATGGATATCCATAATTCGAATTATGGATATCCATAAATCGAATTATGGATATTTATAAATCGGGCTGAATTATGGATATCCATATTTTGAATTATTGATATCCATAATTCACCGCAAAAGCCTTTGGTTTCAGTCAGTATTTATTATATCTATTTGCCAAGATGAATTATGGACATCCATAAATCAAATTACGGATATCCATAAATGGACCGAATTATGGATATCCATAATTCGAATTAAAGATATCCATAATTCGAATTAATGATATCAATAATTCGAATTATGGATATCCATAAATCGATCTGATTTATGGATATCCATAATTTGTTTATATTAATTTATTTTAGTTCGATTGCGAAAGGAAGCTTCAAGCTTATTTAATCGCTCTCGAACACTCATTCTGGATGTTTTCACGCGCGCTAGAGAGAGGCAGAGACTATTACACCACTCCTACCTATTTACACTTGGGTGGAGTGAGGCAGTGTCATGACGTGTCTTGCCCAAGGACACACCTCGATACCGGGTGCCGGATTCGAACGCACAACCTCTCGATCATGAGTCGAACACGTTAACCACTGCACTATCGAGGCGATCCATAATTCGAATTATAGAAATCCATAAATCGAATAATGGATATCCATAATTCGATTTATGGATATCCAGAATTCAGATCGATTTATGGATATCCATAATTCGAATTATGGACATCCATAAATCCAATTATGGATAGCTGTAAATATGGATTAAATAGTAAAACGACACCCTATACATGCGCCACATATATGGTTACTGGTACGTAATGTCATGAGGCCGTCTGTTATAACCCTATGTTTTTGAAGGACCTCTTCGGGAAAAAAAAAACGCGATCTATAGTTGTTATATGACAAACAGAATCTCCCACTCACAGTCCTTTCATATGAAATTCATAAATTCGCCGGATGCTCGTTTCACCAATTTCATAGAAATGACCACAAAACATCGGCTGTAGTTATTTGTTACCAAACTAACGTAGAATTATACTAAAAATTCCGAATTAGAATCAGAATTATAACTGGTGAAAAGTCAAATGACCGGGTCCCCATTGCTAAATACCAAGCTTCAAGACATTCGGTTCCGGGGGAGATTTTAAAGGGCGTTTACCTTATATGGGCACGGCGGCCATCTTGGAAATAAACTTTCGGTCCCCCATCCCATGGATGCTCAACATAAAATTTAACTTCAATCGACTCAGTGGTTTCAGAGTAAAAGTGTTTTTATCTCCCATGTCAATAGGGGTAAACTCTTAAAGAAAAGAATTTGCTCCTGAGGAGCAAATTCTTTCCTTAAAGAGAAGACCCCTTTTGCAGTGTGACAGGGCTTATAGACAAGAGGGCCATGATGGCCCTGGATCGCTCAGCTGATCCATAGTGTAACAAGTGGGCCCCATGGAGGGTCATTATTTGCCCCAGGGCTTTAATGTGCATAATATTGAGGGAGGTCTTAAAGGTGAAGTTTCATACCAAAATCCAACAAAGGCTATAATGTAAACAATCTTGGCAAAGGTCAACTAGATGAAGCTACACACCAAATATCAAAGACCTGGGCCTTGCGTTTTCTGAGAAGAAGATTTTTTAAACATATTCCCTACATAAGCCTATGCAAAACCAAATGGCCCCGGGGCTATATAAGTCCATGTAAAACCAAAGGGCCCCGGGGTGAGGGCATTTGTGGCCCCAAGGCTATATTTGAAGTTACAGAGAAGATTTTTACAGATTTCCCTTTGTAAGTCTATGTAAAACCAAAGGGTCTTGGGGCGGCGACATTTTTGGCCCCAGGGCTATATTTTGCACAATCTTGATAGTCCACTAGATGAAATTTCACAGCAAATATCAAAGACATAGGCCTTGTAGTTTCACAAAAGAAGATTTTTTAAGATTTTCCTTACATAAGTCTATGTAAAACCAAAGGGCCCCGGAGTGGGGGCATCTTTGGTTTCAGGGCTATAATTTGAACAATCTTGATAGAGGTCCACTAGATGACGCTTCATACCAAATATCAAAGACCTAGGCCTTGTGGTTTAAGAGAAGAAGATTTTTAAATATTCTCCCTATATTAGTCTATGTAAAACCAAAGGGCCCCGGAGCGGAGACATTTTTGGCCCGATGGCTATAATTTGAACAATCTTGGTAGAGGTCCTATAGATAAAGCGTCATACCAACTATCAAAGTCATGGGCCTTGCGGTTTCAGAGAAGAAGATTTTTTAAGATTTTCCCTATACAAGTCTATGTAAAACCAAAGGGCCCCGGAGCAGGGACATTTTTGGCCCCAGGGCTATAATTTGAACAATCTTGGTAGAGGTCCATTAGATGAAGCTTCATACTAAATATCAAAGTCCTGGGCCTTGCGGTTTCTGAGAAGAAGATTTTTAAAGCTTATCCCTATATAAGCCTATGTAAAACCAAAGGGCCCCGGGGCGGAGGCATTTTTGGCCCCAGAATTATAATTTGAATAATCTTGGTAGGGGTCCTTTAGATGAAGCTTCATACCAAATATCAAAGTCCTGGGCCTTGCGGTTTCAGACAAGAAGATTTTTAAAGATTTTCCCTATATAAGCCTATGTAAAACCAAAGGGCCCCGGGGCGGGGACATTTTTGCCCCAGCACTATAATTTGAACAATCTTGGTAGGGGTCCACTAGATGATGCTTCATACCAAATATCAAAGACCTGGGCCTTGTGGTTTCAGAGAAGAAGATTTTCTAAGTTTTCCGTGAAAAAAAATCTATTTTTGGCTCCTGTGACCTAGATGTGCAACAGACCGGAACCATTTGAACAGCTTTGAAAGAGGACCACCTAAGGATAATTCCTGTGAAGTTTGGTCAAAATCCGATCAGTGGTTTATGAGATGTCGTTTAAAGAAATTGTTTACGCACGCACGCACGCACGCACGGACGCACGCACGCACGACGGACGGCGGACAAAAAGTGATCCCAAAAGCTCACCTCGTCACTACGTGACGGTGAGCTAAAAAGCGAACAGGAAGTCCCGAAAGTTGTCTCCCTTTGACAAATCGTGGAAAAATCTGCCAGGTGTTCCCATTTCCCTTAACTCCCATGTCCGGCAGAAATGCCGATCGGCCAAATCAAGATACCCCTTGCTGATAATGAAAGATTTTATTTCTCATATACATTATTGACTAAATTATCAGTAAAGCAGTTCTGATACTAAGTCGGCAATTTTTGGGACGATTGTTATCGCCCCATATAGTAAATGTAATTACATGTAGAAGAGTGAATTTTCGCTTAATACCAAATGCCCAAAACGGGTAATTGGCATTAATTGGCAAACAATGCAGGTCCAAATCAAATGCCACCTTCTGCGGCATCTAATCGGGGACTACGGTATCTGCAAACAGTTTAGCTATTGTCCAAATAAATTTTGAAGAAAACACAACCTGAAATCCCCAAATTTGGAAATGGACTTGTGTTTATATATTCAGTACAAAATGGGTTAAAAGTACTCACTATTAGAAAATACACTGCGCAAAACAATTAAAGGAGCACTTACATATTTCCTCGTTGTATAAAGATGTTGGATACTGATGGTATATGTACAACAACGATTCAGAGCGATGAAAAACTTTATCTGCAACATGTTAATGGCAAACATTGGCAACCAGAGTTCACTAATAGCTAAGGAAGAATTTGCATAAATGTTTGAGAAATCGCCATCTTTACGTCGGATTAATTCAAATGTCATAGACATGCGCAAATCAGTCACTTTTTCCTGTCAGTTATGTGTATGACCACCTGGAGCAGCACAACACTCCTGGCATCGCCGAGGCATGCTACGAACCAAATTGTGAACAGTTTGTAAAGCTAGTGTTTCCCACTCGTGTGAGTTCTTAAATAGTCATTGGTGGATGATCGCCCTGTGAGATAGTCTGTAAAGCACCTCCTACACATGTTTAAGTCAGGAGAACGTGCCGGCCAGTCCATTACTTCAATAGTCTCACGGTTAAGCAACGGTAAATCTATGCACACTCCAGCAGTATGGGGGCGCGCATTATCCTGCATCAGAATGAGATTGTCACCGATTGCCCCGGAGAAAGGCCTCACAATACGATCTAGTACCGTAATGCAGCATCACGAAAACACGCATATATAATTTTGACCCCATTGAACCCCACTTTTATATAGTAAAAATGGGGTTTACAGGGATAAACCTTATTTTTCTTATTTCTGCTCTAAAATATAGATTGTGAAAATATCGACGAGGCGGTTCTAACCAGTACCCACAATCTATATTTTGAGCAGAAACAAGAAAATTATCATGATTTTTCATCTTAAAATTTTCGTGTTTTTTTCGGTACATGGTAAAGTGTTTTTGTTTGATTTGAGGTTTTACGTCCCCGTCAACACTGTAAAGGTCATTTTGGAGACGTTGCTTCCAATTTTGTGGGACTTTTACCCGACATTGAGATGAAATGACATATCAAGCCCTGTCGCCCAATGAAAGCAATAGGGTTTATACGCATGGACGGTCCGACTCGTGCGCACAGCTTTGCCTGGCTAGGCTTAGATCCTCTAAGCGGTTTACCAGTACTCGTGTGCGGGTCGTATTCAGCTCTGCGTGGGGGCATCATGCAGCCCATATATTTCTTCAAGCCCCGATGGGCGGGGACCGGGTAGTAAAGTGTACAATGCAATTGTATAGGCGCGTTTTCGTAATGCAAAGTACCTCCGTTTATCACGATGAAGTCCGTTCGGCCTTCATAAGAAATTGCACCCAATATCATCACTGACCCCCTCCATATCTGTCTGTTTCCACAATGTTGCAGTCCTCGTATCGTTCTCCGTGTCGTCTCCAGACTCGAACACGTTGATCACATGCACTCAGGTAAAATCTGCTTTCATCCGTGAACAGAACTGTACGCCAGTCTTGCAATCGCCAGTTCTGACGTTCTTGGGCAAACTCATATCACCGTGCACGAAGTTACCTGGTCAGAATAGGCCCTCTTGCCAAACGCCAGATCACCTTCATCTAACCTGTTACGTATTGTTTGATCGAATATCCTTTGACCATGCAATTGCATGCTGGAAATCGATTTGTAGCCTTCTAGCCGTGTACCGCCGATTTCGTAGCGCCAGATTTCGAAGATATTGATGTGACGGCATGCGGTGTCGACCTTGCTCTTCTCGTCTAGTAAACTCTCCCGTCTCCTCGTTGCGTCTCCAAAGCCTGGCAACAACACTTCCCGATACACCAAAGCGTTCAGCAACGATCATTTCGGTGTACTCACTTTCAAGCAAAGCGATAGCTTGAGCGAGCTCCACGTCTTCCAAGAACCGCCTAACACCATATGAAGACACTATTTAGCCCAAAATAACGCATAACCGAAGGATTGACATATTTCTGACCCAAACTCAATTTTTGAACAGATCGTCCCATACCGAATTTCGGCCGTTTTATAGGGGTATCCATGCGGTAGCTCACATTCTTGTTTTGTACGTGAACCTTGCTTCTTGACGTTTGCATGAACATTGTTCAGAGATGTCACTTTAAAATAGTGCCAATTCCATGAGTTTGAAAATTGCCAAGCGGTGATGTTATACAGGCTTAAAAGTTTGTTCCTTTAATTGTTTTGAGCAGTGTACATGTATATCAGTATTAGAAAATATGCAGAGTTCGATTATGCTCGCCCTGGTAAAGAATACACATATGCCATTTTTGGGGTGTTTTTCTATCAATAAAGAAGTTAGTTTGGTTGTAGAAAATAAATTATCGCATTTCTTTGACGACATAAAACTGGCTGATGCTTTTTAGGGCATGCACTGTAACAACGCTTAGTGTGCGGATGACGTTTCATGTTAGGCACTAAGCGTTGCGACGGTCCATATTGGACATTAAGTGTAGTACTCACAAAGCTTAGTCAGTGTAGTGAGTGTTCATACGGACACTGTCGATAATAGATGTATATGCGATCCCAACGGTTATTATTCACCATGCCATTTTAACTTAGAAATTATTCAACTCCAAGGTGTTATTTTTTTTTCAACAATTTTGTATGTCGACTGCACTTTTCAGAAAGCAGTGATACAACGCATAATGTAGTAATGTAGTAATTTCTTCATTTTGATTTTTTTTACTACATTATGCGTTGGCATAGTCGACGTGAAATGAAGTAAAAAAATTATTTCATTTCGCGTTGATATGCACCATATCGACGCATAATGAAGTAATGATGGTAGAACATAGCTGTCTTCGAAAAGACTTAGGAAGCAATACAGTTAAATTCCTACAATTTAGACCACATTTGAGACGGTTCAAAAGTGGTCTTTAAGACCACAGTTGAACAGTCCAAAAGACGGTCTTCCACAAAAGCACACTGAAGGTCAAAATCACAAAGAAAATGTAGCTTTAACCTTCCAAATAACCTTAACTCACAGACAGACAGACAGACAGACAGACAGACAGACACACTGCGCCCCCGCCCATAGGGGCTTGAAGAAATATATGGGCTGCACGATGCTTCCACGCAGAGTTGATACCGACCGCACATTAGTACTGGTAATCTGCTTGGAAGGTCTAAGCTTGCCCAGGAAAACTGCTGCGAGTCGGCCCGTCCATGTATATAAACCCTATTGGTTTTATTGGGCGGCATCTCAATGTCGGGTAAAAGTCCCATGAAATTGGAAGCAACGTCTCCAAAATGACCTAAATAGTGTTGACGGGGACGTTAAACCTCAAATCAAACAAATCAAACAAAAGACAGACAGGCAGACAGACAGACAGACAGACAGACAGACAGAATGGACAAAAACTATATACCCCCTTGCATACTTCGTATGCCGGGGGTATAAATAGATGGGCTGCACGATGCTTCCACGCAGAGCTGATACCGCCCGTTCATGAGTCCTCGTAATCTGCTTAGAAGGTCTAAGCCTGTCCAGGAAAACTGCTGCGAGTCGGCCCATCCATGCATATAAACCCTATTGCTTTTAATTGGACGGCAGCGATTGAGATGTCATTTCATCTCAATATCGGGTAAAAGTCCCATAAAATTTGAAGCAATGTCTCCAAAATGACCTAAATAGTCTTGACGGGAACGTTAAACCTCAAATCAAACAAACAAACTGTTGACGCATAATGAAGTAAAATTAAGTATGCCACCCATCGCCGCAAAATGAAATAATTCTTTCATTTTGCTCAAACCTCTTAGTATCGACGCATAATGAAGTAAAAACGACATTTTATTTCATTTCGCGTCGACTATGCCAACGCATAATGTAGTAAAAATTTCAAAATGAAGAAATTACTACATTACTACATTATGCGTTGTAACAAAGCAGGCATATTACATATAGGTAATGGCCACCGACATTTATTTTGATGTCAAATAACGTGTCATACTGGCTCACTACGAGTAAGGCATTGTGTTCATATATCAAAAAGTCTTCAGTATATCACGCAAGGGCATTGGACCATTAAATATGGGTCATGGTGACCTACATTTATTTTGAGGTCAAATATCGTGTCATACCAACTCATTTAACCAAGGTATGGTGTTCCTGAAGTTTGATGTTCCTACATCAAAAAGGCCGGCCTCAGTGGCTCAGTCGGATGCGCGTCTGACTGGTGATCAGGAGGACGCGGGTTCGACTCCCGCCGGGGTCGGCAACATTCTTTTGTGGAGATTGATCATGAAATCTTTTCTACGGTCATTCTCTCCCTTCCGCTGATTCAAGAAGGGCAGTTGTCAGTTTCTGGCGAAAGAATGTGCACTGTACTGGTTAACCGCTTACGTATAAGCCTGCCCAGGAAAGTGTTGATAGGTAAACTGGTTTCCAGTCATTTCGTACCCTAGTCATTTCGTACCCAATGCATTTCGTATCATTTTGGTCATTTCGTACCCGTTTTATTTTTCATTTTGGTCATTTCGTACCCATTTTGGTCATTTCGTAGCCACTTTGGTCATTTCGTACCCACTTTTATTTTTTTCTGGGAATCGATTTTGGTCATTTCGTACCCAGTTCTTCAAAAACAGGTACGAATTGACTTTGGTGTGCTGAATTGTTTTAAAGCTGATTTTACAAGTAACGGGTAAGTTTGGTGCGTAATGGCTTGGTTTAGAGTAAGAGGGGCTCTAGTTAAAAAGACGATATTTGTTTTACTCATTTTTTATTTTAACAAAATTTAAAATAATATTGAACGTACTGACACCGTGTAATAGTCCAAACAGATTTTACAATACCATATAATATATTTTACAAGTCACCTGGGTAAAAGCTGGCCTCGATAGCTCCGTCGGATGCGTGTCTGACTGGAGATCAGGAGGACGTTGTTCGATACCTGCCGGGGTCGGCAACATTCTTTCGTGGAGATTGATCGTGAAGTCTATTCTACGGTCATTCTCTCCCTTCCGTTGATTCAAGAAGGATAGTTGTCAGTTTCTTGCGAACGAATGTGCACTGCTTACGTATAAGCCAGCCCAGGCAATGTGTGGATAGATAAACTGACTGGCTCAAATGACCTAAAATAATGTTGACTGTGCCGTCCAACTCCAATACAAACAGCTATAGTTGTGCCAATGCGAGTATGTCATGTGAGTATCCAAAAATAAAAAGTCACCCTGCATCATTATGCGTTCTGTTAATGCCTACTTCTGTCAAAAAGAGTTTATGAGTACCGTTTGAAACGCTTCTATCAACACAGAACACAATATACACCCATATTAATTCAAACATAGGGTTTGAGTCCTCGTTGGAGACAATGACAAAGAGTTCCCACAATATGTTTTGACCGCAATAAAACACAAAGTATACTTATGGAAATTCCACTTTTCTGTATGTTAAGTGAGGTTTACATTAA
This sequence comes from Lucinisca nassula, assembly GCA_963580285.1. Taxonomy (NCBI): domain Eukaryota; kingdom Metazoa; phylum Mollusca; class Bivalvia; order Lucinida; family Lucinidae; genus Lucinisca; species Lucinisca nassula. The sequence continues at coordinate 99,056,976 of OY757015.1, forward strand.
GTGAGGTTTACATGTCTTCATCACATTGACTGCCTACCGTCGTGATATGACTGAAAAATTGTTGAAAGCGACGTTAAACCCGAATTCACACACACATCACGTTGACTGGTTAAGTTAAAAGATGCATATCACTACCATTGCTAAATAAAAAACAACTACTCGACAACATCCACACTTGAGTTCGTCGGAGCAACACTTCAGAAGTGTGATGTCGTCTTCGTTCCTGCTCTGTACTCGTCCATGCCTAAGATCCATGCATTGATCGCTCTCCATCCATCCACCCGTTCACCCATCCGACCGCCAAAATAAAAAAGGCTTTGAAAATTGTCGTCCTTTTTGTGTGGCAAATTAGCAGTTTAGTTATCATAATTAATGACGCGAGAAATTAACAAGAAAACCATTTAATTGCAGACATCCTTGAGCCGCTGTAATCCGCCCGTCCGTCCATCTGTCCATAATGGTCCGGATAATGGTGTTTATAAAATCAGAAATATATTGGATGGTTTTTGCGATAGGAAGTTCCTTCTTAACTATATACATTTGCCGTCTATTTACACTTGCCACGTCCGGTCTCTGTGTCATGTCAGTTTCATTGCTGCTACTGGTAACATGTTAGCCATTTCATCCTGTTGCATGCGGGCATGTGGGACTCGACACCTTGGTACGGGTGTGTGTGTGGGCGGGGGATGCGGGCAACCCATCAATGGGTTGCTAGGTCTCTAAACAAAGCTGGCGTTGGAAGGGGGACTAACTTTTTTTAATTGAATACTGTCTTCCCCTATTGGGCAGACTGGGCAGACTGGTCTCGCGTTACTTTGTGCACAGCAGTGGTCGTCCAACGAAACCCTGTCTTGGTGCTTGGTCATTCCGGCTGTGCACATGGAAGGCATGGAACTCATGGTGGTTCTTCTGCGAGTGCAAGGGATAGATGAAGCTCTCAAGCCCTGGCAGGCAATCAATCTAGGAGAAGCAACTCCAAGCAAAAACCTACATAATCTGGATTTGCCTGTTCCAGCTATGTAAAGTCTGCTTCGGAAGCTGGGGCGGAAGATATTTCTGATTCAACTATCCAAATGTGTCGTGGAGCATGAAGAGCATGACAACGCACTGACGAAGTCATGGTCATCCACTGCATCCGGGCTAAGCTCCAGATGTCTCGACACTGTCTTGCCCCAGGATCCAGCTAGGTCAGGACGAGAGAGTGAGGTTGACTCTGCTGTACCAGGTACGATATTACCAAATGACTTGGTGCTAAAGTCATTTCGTACCCATTTTGGTCAATTCGTACCCGGTACGAAATGACCAAAACTGTTACGAAATGACTTGGGTACGAAATGGTTGTTAGTGGGTACGAAATGACCAAAAAGCAGGTACGAAATGACCAAAATGGTACGAAATGACTAGGGTACGAAATGACTTGGGTACGAAATGACCGGTTACCGGTAAACTGACCGGCTCAAAAATGACCTAAATAGTGTTGACTGGGCCGTTAAACTCCAATACAAACAAACAAAACCTACATCAAAAATTCTTCAAGATATAAGGCAAAATCACTGGGCCGTGAAATAGGCCCAGCAATATATATAATATCCCGATGAGAGCCCGCAACCAGCTCTGGTAATGCGTTACAGGTCACTTTTGTCCATTGCATGTTAAATTCTGATCAAGACGTAACTTCTGTTATACTTACCAAAAATTGGACACTATGCGTTGATACTGTATTCCGATCTACATGATCGACGCCTATTGTCCATTTGGCAAAATTTGACGTCGCAACGCTAAGTGATCATATGTACTCGTTCACTAAGCGTCGTGTGGAAACTAAGCGTTGTCACAATGCACAATCCAATGAAAAGGATTTTAAGGAGAGACCGATTTAAAAATAGCAGTGAGGGTAAAACCCGTGACTACCGCGGTAATAGGACGTTTCGTGCTGGAGACGTTTTGCCACAAACTGTCACAGAACCGGGGCGATTCGTCCTAGGACGTAGTTGTTCCCATCCCGCACTACCTAAGTGATCGAAGTGGTGATAGGAAACAGAGAATCAAGTGACAACTAGTTTATTGATACTTTGTTAATAAAGGAGACGGTGAAAGATACCAATTTAGAAACTATTTGCAACATATTCTGATTGCTTTGTTTCTGGTGTTCTTGTAGACATGAATATATCATTTATAAATTTATATAGCTGAAATACTTGCAAGACACGATAAAGAAATATGAACATTTTTTTTCTAAAATCGAAATTAATATCAACCACAACAACAGTGAAAACAATTACGGTAGCCCTGACAGTCCGTCAGTATCAGCTGTAGTTTATGTCTTCTGTTTTTGAAACAAGACATACATCACGAAAACACGCCTATATAATTTTGAACCCCTTGAACCCCACTTTTATATAGTAAAACTGGGGTTTGCAGGGGTAAACCATATTTTTCTTATTTCTGCTCTAAAATATAGATTGTGGGTACTCGTTAGAACCGCCTCGATGAGGCGGTTCTAACGAGTACCAACAATCTCTATTTTGAGCAGAAATAAGAAAAATATCACATTTTTTTCATCTTAAAATTTTCTTCTTTTTTTTTTTCGGCGGTAAAGGTATCAATGTATTTGTATAGGCGTGTTTTCGTAATGTACATCAAAGACATGAAAACCGTCGAGTGTAATAATTTTCTGGGTCAGATTAGCTAGTTTCGTCAAATTAGGCCTCATATATTCGAGCCGATCTAAACTACTATATTCTTTAAGGCTGGTTTTTAAATTCTACCAACCAGAGATGCAAAATCTGCCTAACGCTATCCAAAGATTACAAACAATCGCCCCGTCGACCCCGCCCATCGGGGCTTAAAGAAATAGATTGGGCTGCATTGTGCTTCCACGCAGAGCTGAAACTGACCACACATGAGTACTGGTAAACCCCTTAGAAGGACTAAGCCTGCCGCCCGGGCAAAATGATGCGAGTCAGACCGTCCAATGCATATAAGCATTTTGGTATAGTGGGGGCAGGGTTTGACCTGGTTTTTTTTCATCTCAGTGTGGGGTAAAAGTCCCACAAGATTGGAAGAAACGTCTCGAAAATGACCTAAATAGTGTTGACTGGGACGTTAAACTTCCATTCAAACAACCCAACAATCGCACAATCAGCACTGTCAGTGCTTTGATTCCATTGTACAGTCAAGTCACGCGATTTCTGAGTGCGATGGACTTCCTGGTTGGCTTGAGCCAATGATAAACATTTGCGAACAAAGGATTCGTGCCCCAATTGGTTAATATTTTTTTTTATTTTATCTTTTGTTGTTTTACGGTCTTTCAAGATTATTTTCACTTATTTCGAGCCGATCGTCGAAAACCGGAGTTCCCGGAGAAAAAGCAATGTAGGTTCAGTTGAGACAGTAATAAACATTTGGTAAACGTCCAAAGGATTGGTGCCCAGGTTGCCCCGGTGCCCCACTTGCCAAGCGGAAACATAACATGTATGTTACGTCGTAACAACGTCGAAAAAAACGCGATATTGATGCGACGTGGCTTAGACTGGATGCCCCTTTTACCCATGGGCTAATATAAGAATCTTATATGTGTGTGAGGGGTGGATGGAAAAATCCGTCCCGAGGGACACTGTCCGGCATCACGAGGCTTGCCGAGTGATGCCGGACAGTGATCCCGAGGGACGGATTTTTCTATCCACCCCTCACACCCATATTGGATTCTTTTTCTTGCATACCTTCCATTTCTATTGCGAATTTTTAATGCTGCTGTCACTTCGGTTACCGACGTCCGCCATTAAAGTGATGACACAACAGGAATGTTTAGTGACGTCACGCATGACGACGCGGCACATGAGGTTGTAATCAACCAGTGCATTTATCAAACACGCGATTATATTCGATTTGGGGTCGGAACACCAGGGTCAGAACATTAATTTCTATCCCAGGGTAAAATCACGGATTTCCTTGTCTGGTGTGCAAGAAAATGTCTGTAAACACACGTTTTATCGCAAATATTTGTCCAATATAAGCCATGAAATGAGAAAACTGCGATCAATAAACCCAGCGCGCACGCAACGTGTATGCAACGTTGCGGCAACATCGACAAGACGTTGCATCGGTGGTTAGACGTCAAGTGCGCGCTGGGAAGGCCAATATTAGCCTGCGTATCTGCGCTGTCTGATTAGTACCTTTGCGTTCATCTTGGACATTACAATCCCGGGATTACAATACCTCTAGTTTCTATAGATCTATCTATAATTTGGGGGGTCGTTGGGTGACACAATGGTGGCGCGTATTAACTTGCGTCAGTGGGGTGCTCAGCTATAGCCTACTGAAGGGCTTGTTGTCCTTACAGCAGGCAAGGGTAGAGAGGGAGTGTTGTTATTTCTTCTCTTTCCACACTTCCATTCATTTGCCTCTTTCTATCCTGTTCCCATCACAAAAACACGCCTATATACATTTGACCCCTTTGAACCCCACTTTTATAGTGAAACTGGGGTTTAAATGGGTTTGCCTTGTTTTTTTCTTATTTCTGCTCAAAAATAAAGATTGTGGTTACTCGTTAGAACCGCCTCGATGAGGCGGTTCTAACGAGTATCCACAATCTATATTTTGAGCAGAAATTAAAAAAAAATATGACAATTTTTAATCTTAAAATTTCCTTTTTTTTTGATGGTAATGTTTAGAACGTATTTGTATAGGCGTGGTTTCGTAATGTTCTCTTACATCTCCTCTATCTTCTACCTTTCTCTGGGAGTCAACACAAAATGACCCAGAAGGGATAACACCTACAATTCTACGGGCCTTCGTGACCTAATGGATAAGAGCGCTGATCCTTAAACATTAGGTCTCTCACCGCTGTGGAATCGAGCCCGGCTCGGGTCGGGTCACATGTGAGAACGGAAGGTCAGGTGGTTTTTCTCCGGGTACTCCGTTTTCGCACACCTCTGATTAACGATCGGCTCGATATGAGTGAAATAATCTTGAAAAGGCCGTAAAACCCAAACCCACCAAAAACCTACAATTCTATCTAAAATTTCAAGGAAGACGGTTCCCAGCAGGCACACGTCGCTATGGCAACATCAAATCAACGTCGGTGCAACGTCATGACGTTGCACCGACGTTGATTTGACGTTGCATAAAGGTCATGACGTTGTACTGACGTTGATGTGACGTCACAATTACGTCATGTGCCTGCTGGGTTTTCTCCTTACGTGGCCAGACCTCATTGATTCTATAACAGTATAAGTGCGGTCAAACCCAGCGCACGACACAACCTACAATAAGACATGTACGCCCATCGAAGAATCAGATCAGCCTGCGCATCCATATAGTCTAACCAAAGAATTCCCTTGCTGCATGAAGGGGCATTGGGCCCTTAGCTACCCTTAGCTAGAGCGCACAACGAAGACTGATCAGACTGCGCGGATGCGCAGGCTGATCTGAGTCTTCGTTGGGCTTACGTCTTATCCCCTTATCTGTAGGTTTTGTCATGCTCCGGCTCATATAGTAGTCCTTTCTATATATTCAAATATTAAAAAACGTTTCTTACCCAGTATCCTGTTCCATATAGATCTAGTTTCATTTTCGTTTTTCCGATAAAATGTGTTTGATAACTTCCGGAACCGCCGACGCTAAATGAATATATAAGTTAAAGCTTTTCGAAAAACTTTCCATCCATTTGTTTGGCTGGTTTAAGGTTTAACGTCATCCTTAACACTACATAGGTCATTTTGGAGACGGCGCTTCCAAATTGTGGGACTTTTACTTGATACAGATATTAAATGGCATCTCAAGCCGTGCCGCCCAATCAAACCATAAGGGTTTAACAGGCTGACTCGCACTATCTTGCCTGGTCAGGCTTATACCCTCTGAGCGGTTTACCAGTACTCATGCGCGGTCGCTTCTGTGAGGAAGCACCATGTAGCCCAATAATATATTTCTCCAAGTCTCGATGGGCGGGGTCAAATCGCGGTTGGAGAGAGAGAGAGAGAGAGAGAGAGAGAGAGAGAGAGAGAGAGAGAGAGAGAGAGAGAGAGAGAGAGAGAGAGAATTGCTGCGTCAAAAAAAAAGTGATTTTATACGGCTTCCGAACGCCTCATTATTGTTTTAACCACCGAACGTTCGATATACATGTACATACGTTGTGCGGCCGCCGGGAGCTATGTTCCTTCAGGCCTGGGAACATAAAAAAAGGAGAATAACTTAACGAAAAAAATTTATTTAGACATTATAACACTGATCAGACGCCGCGTTTAGCGAACTCAGACTGGCTGAAATAAAAATACGTTTATTGCAACCTGTACGGTATTAAAGCAATGTTTACTCATAAATGCCATTTGTTCCAATACTGGGACATTCGGAAACAGTAAATACTGTTTAGAGGCAACAGAATGTTGCGTCTGATCGGTGTCTTCACTTTTTGCTAAAAGTGCGGAACTTGATTTAAATCTCAGTTCTTATAGAATCAACGTGACAACACACATTTTGCATTTTGAATAACTGTGCTCGACAAGTTAAGGTTTAGATGCGAACTAACGCTATTTAATAGACCGGTGCAGACCCCGAAATGGAAATACATTGTAACTATGCAAACATTGTAGATCAAGATAAGACGGCACATAGCGAAAAGTCTCATCAATGTACATATCCATGTACACTGTTTGCCATCATGTCATTGAACTAATAATCAGAACAATCTTTCTGTAAGAATACAGTAGAACTTCGATGGCTCGAACACCGATGACTCGTTTACCATGGCTGAGTCGAATCCGTTCTTGAGCCCCTAGGAAATTCCTCTACATAAGAAATAGTGGAGGATAATTTAGGATATTTTAGTCTTTTAACTTGCAAATGTGTTGTGTGTACTCATTAGAATCGCTCAATGAGGCGATTCTAATGAGTACACACAGCTTACATTTTTATTTACATACATTTTTATTCTAGAACACCGAAAAGATGTCCCAAAGTATATCGTTATGCCTCCTAACAGTTACCCTCAGTGACTCGGCTAGCCCTGTCTCGAACAGATTTTCGAGGTCCCAAAGGTGTTTGAGCCATTGAAGTCCGTCTTTATATTTAAATCTAGAAGAGTCATGTTCAGAAATTCGGGGATGAAAGAGAAAAATCTCAAACCAGTCATATAACTGTCACCTAATGTAGATATTATACATATTGAGTTTACAGGAGATGATAATTATAAGCTTCTAGCTTACTCCCATATCCTGTAGTATACTGTTGTAATTGTTGTTAAATGTTAGTTTGTACAGAGAAAGTAATAAATATTGTTTAAACCAACTGTCATCGGAAAGCGCATAGGAAAAAAGTCCCGGATAATTGTTTTCTTCTCAGTGTCAAATTATTTGTAAAAGATTAGCTTGTTAAGTATTTAGAACTTTTCAAAAGTTCCATGCTCATCCCAGTTCTGTCATGTTTGGTCTTAAGGACTATTTTTATTAAGTGTATGTTCGAAGAAGCGGAAGCGCTGTGGTTTTGTCCAGTACCGGAAACATAATTGCGTTGATATACAAACTTGATACATGTATCAACTACCAATGACAGTTGGGGAGGTAAACCGTCGGTTTTACGTTCGCAAATGACATTTTATAGCTCCGCCTTCGAAACTCCCCAAATGACATTTTTTTATACAGTTTTCCCAATTTGCTCATTAAGCTAAATTGATTAGGCCCAATTTTGTTTACAATGGGTATTTACTACACGGAACTGAGGAATGACGCCAGTTTTTTTTTTAAGTTTTCATTGTACGTATGACGCATACCCTTCCGTCTTATAGCGTTCGGCCATTACGGAATTTCAGGGACAACTTTTAAAGCGAGTAGTGCAGACCCGTATTAGACGACGTATTCATTATCGATTGATATGGCTTTATTTGTCCCTTTTATGGGATGCTGATCAACCATGGGTTTGATCCAAATTGTCCTTTGCAAAATAATTCACACTCCATGTTAGTCACGCATATTAAGAATTCTTTATGATGCGCTAAGAGCGTTCATCCGACGTACTCGTTCGGACAAAGTAATTGTGCGCTGCTCAAAGTGTACGCCGGCTGAATGATTGTAGCGCATCGTAAATGGTATTTTTCAAACGCTTCATTATTATTAATGTTATTTCTTTAACTTATGGCCACTATTTACTAGACTAGAGGCGAATCCCTAACTGATGTTTCGCACGCATATTTACTTGAAAAAAAAGGCAGACAATTTAATTTGCATGAGAACACCCTGCTTTCAATACATTCAAAAATAGAAGTGGAGGCAATGATCAGGAATCGATACAATTAACCCACAGCTCCAATCAGACACACAAAAGGGAACGAAACACAAACATGAAACAACAGACTCTAATGGAAACATCAATAGCAGAAAGCCAAAAGGACAGCTTCAGAAAAATAGAAGCATTAATGTAAGAAAAGTTTACAATGAATTTACAAATCTAACTATTTATACCAGAGTGTCCTCGTAATTGAGCCCCGCCAAGCGAATTTGTGTCTTCGAGCATTCCGTCATGACAAATTTTAACTGCGCATGCCCAGCCATTCAGAGGGGCCAGGGATATGGCTTTCTGTCTGAAGGCTCCTCTTGATTCACTGCTTGTATGGGCGAGGAGCGAAGGTTCTGGCGAGACTGCGCGGATGCGCAGGCTCGCCTGAACCTTCGCTGCTCGCATAGGCGATAAGTACCAAAATCGCTTGACGGGGCCCAATTAATAGTTACAATTCGGCTGGTTCAACATGTCCTTGCGGTCTCCCGACCCGGCAGACAGTGATAACCAAAATCAGATTTCTCTTCTGATCAAGCTTCACGCTGCTTCCAAGGTGGAAAGGAAGCATAAGAGCTTATAGCAATTTACAGATTTTTAGAAGGACTAGGAGAGGTCATAACTGCTAGAAAGTTATCATAAACATATACAATTACTGAAACGACGCAATGATAATTGTAAAGAACAGCATTTGTTGATACTTGGTGTTGAAAGGCTCGTAAAAACTATAGACAGCGCGCGCGAGTGTTTGTTTATTCGCTCACCTGTCACGTTTTGTCCGTCGTCCGTCGTGCGTGCGTCCGTCCGTGCGTGCGTCCGTGCGTGCGTCCGTAAACAATTTCAAATAAGTATATCTCTAATTCCCCATGGCCAATCTTGATCAAATTTCATGAGGAGCATCATCAGGTAATGGGAATGGCTGCAGAAGGTTTTTGGGCAGATCAGATTGGAATTCTGTTTGCCATGGCAACATATAGCTCCCATAGACTTACAATGGGAAAAAATTAAAATATCTTCTCTGAAACTACTTAGCCAAGAGCTTAGATATTTAGCTTGTAACAATGTCAAGTGCACCTACATAAATCCTGCCAATCATGACCCTGGGGTCTATATTGGCCACACCCCGAGGGCCCTTAGCTCCTAAAGACTCATAATGGAAAATAAAGCTTCAAAAATCTTCTTCTCTGAAACCAAAGGGCCCAGAGCTTAGATATTTTGCATGTGGTCACCTACATAATTCCTGCCAATCATGCCCCTGGGTTCCAAATGGGCTATGTCCCGGGGCCCCTTCGTTCCCATAGACTCATAATGGAAAAAAAAGCTTCAAAAATCTTCTACTCTGAAACCACAGGACCCATAGCTTAGGTATTTAACATGTAGCAACGGCAAGTGGTCACCTACATAATTCCTGCCAATCATGCCCCTGGGGTCCAAATTGGCCACACCCCGGGGCCCCTTAGCTCCAATAGACTGTTAATGGAAAAAAAGCTTCAAAAATCTTCTTCCCTGAAACCACAGGGCCCAGAGCTTAGATATTTAGCATGTAGCAACCGCCAGTGTTCACCTACATAATTCCTGCCAATCATGCCCCTGGGTTTCAAATGGGCCACGCCCCGGGACCCCTTAGCTCCGCTAGACTCATAAAAGGGGAAAAAAATTCAAAAATCTTCTTCTCTGAAACCACAGAGCCCAGAGCTTAGATATTAAGCATGTAGCAACGGCAAGTGGTCACCTACAATATTCCTGCCAATCATACCCCTGGGGTTCAAACGAGCCACGCCCCGGGGCCCCTTAGCTCCTATAGACTCATAATGGAAAAAAAGCTTCAAAAATCTTTTTCTCTGAAACCACATGGCCCAGTGCTTAGATATTTAGCATGTAGCAGTGGCAAGTGGTCACCTACATAAATCTTGCCAACCATGCCCCTGGGGTCCAAATTGGCCACGCCCCGGTGCCTCTTAGCTCCCATAGACTCATATTGGAAACAAGCTTCAAAATTCTTCTTCTCTGAAACCACAGGGCCCAGAGCTTAGATATCTAGTGGCAATGACAAGTGGTTACCTACATAAATCCTGCCAATCATGCCCCTTGGGTCCAAATGGGCCACAGCCTGGGACCCCCTTAGCTCCCATAGACTCATAATGGAAAAAAAGCTTCAAAAATCTTCTTCTCTGAAACCACAGGGCCCAGAGCTCAGATATTTAGCATGTAGCAACGGCAAGTGGTCACCTACATATTTCCTGATAATCATGCCCCTGGGGTCCAAATGGGCCATGCCCCGGGGCCCCTTAGCTCCCAAAAACTCATAACGGAAAAAAGCTTCAAAAATCTTCTTCTCAGAAACTGTGAAGCACATAATAATGTCCTCATAATGGAAAAAAAAAAGCTTCAAAAATCTTCTTCTCTGAAACCACTGGACCCAGAGCTTAGGTATTTAGCATGTAGCAACGGCAAGTGGTCACCTACATAATTCCTGCCAATCATGCCCCTGGGGTCAAAATTGGCCACACCCCGGGGCCCCTTAGCTCCCAAAGACTCATAATGGAAAAAAGCTTCAAAATTTTCTTCTATGAAACCACAGGGCCCATAGCTTAGATATTTAGCATGTGGCAATGACAAGTGGTCACCTACATAAATCCTGCCAATCATGCCCCTGGGGTCAAAATTGGACACACCCCGGGGCCCCTTTGCTCCCTATTGACTCATAATGGAGAAATGCTTAAAAAATCTCCTTCTCTGAAACCACAGGGCCCAGAGCTTAGCTATTTAGCATGTAGCAACGGCAATTGGTCACCTACATAATTCCTGCCAATCTTGCCCCTTGGTTCCAAACGGGCCACGCCCCGGGGCCCCTTTGCTCCCATAGACTCATTATGGAAAAAAGCTTCAAAAATCTTCCTCTCTGAAACCACAGGGCCAAGAGCTTAGATATTTAGCATGAAGCAACGGCAAGTGGTCACCTACATAATTCCTGCCAATCATGCCCCTGGGGTCCAAATTGGCCACACCCCGGGGCCTCTTAGCTCCTATAGACTCATAGTGGAGCAAAGCTCCAAAAAGCTTCTTCTCTGAAACCACAGGGCCAAGAGCTTAGATATTTAGCATGTAGCAATGGCAAGTGGTCGCCTACATAATTCCTGCCAATCATGCCCCTGGGGTCCAAACTTGCCACGCCCCGGTGCCCCTTAGCTCCTTTAGACTCATAATGAAAAAAAGCTTCAAAAATATTCTTCTCTGAAACCACAAGGCCCAGAGCTAAGATATTTAGCATGTAGCAGTGGCAAGTGGTCACCTACATAAATCCTGCCAACCTTGCCCCTGGGGTCCAAATTGGCCACGCCCTGGGGCCCCTTAGCTCCCATAGACTCATATTGGAAACAAGCTTCAAAAATCTTCTTCTCCGAAAGGCCAAGGGCCCAGAGCTTAGATATTTAGCATGTTGCAATGACAAGTGGTCACCTACAAAAATCCTTCCAATCATGCCCCTAGGGTCCAAATGGGTCACACCCTGGGACCCCTTTAGCTCCCATAGACTCATAATGGAAAAAAGCTTCAAAAATCTTCTTCTCTGAAACCACAGGGCCCAGAGCTTAGATATTTAGCATGTAGCAACGGCAAGTGGTCACCTACATATTTCCTGATAATCATGCCCCTGGGGTCCAAATGGGCCATGCCCCGGGGCCCCTTAGCTCCCAAAAACTCATAACGGAAAAAAAACTTAAAAAATCTTCCTTTCAGAAACTGTGAAGCACATAATATTGGACTCATAATGGAAAAAAAGCTTCAAAAATCTTCTTCTCTGAAACCACAGGACCCAGAGCTGAGGTATTTGGCATGTAGCAACGGCAAGTGGTCACCTACATAATTTCTGCCATTCATGCCCCTGGGGTCCAAATTGGCCACACCCCGGGGCCCCTTAGCTCCCATAGACACATAATGGAAAAAAAGCTTCAAAAATCTTCTTCTCTGAAACCACAGGGCCCAGAGTTTAGATATAAAGCATGTAGCAACGGCCAGTGGTCACCTACATAATTCCTGCCAATCATGCCCCTGGGTTTCAAATGGGCCACGCCCCGGGGCCCTTTCGCTCCCATAGACTCATAATGGAGTAAAAAAAAAAATCAAAACTCATCTTCACTGAAACCACAGGGCCCAGAGCTTAGATATAAAGAATGTAGCAACGGCAAGTGGTCACCTACAAAATTCCTGCCAATCATGCCCCTGGGGTCCAAACAGGCAACGCTCCGCGGCCCCTTAGCTCCTATAGACTCATAATGGGAAAAAGCTCCAAAAAGCTTCTTCTCTGAAACCACAGGGCCCAGAGCTGAGATATTTAGCATGTAACAACGGCAAGTGGTCACCTACATAAATCCTGCCAATCATGCCCCTGGGGTCCAAATGGGCCACGCCCCGGGGCCCCTTAGCTCCCAAAGACTCATAATGGAAAAAATGCTTCACAAATCTTCTTCTCTGAAACCACAGGGTCCAGAGCTTAGCTATACAGCATGTAGCAACGGCAATTGGTCACCTACATAATTCCTGCCAATCATGCCCCTGCGTTCCAAATGGGCCACGCCCCTGGGCCTCTTTGCTCCCATAGACTCATAATGGAAAAAAGCTTCAAAAATCTTCTTCTCTGAAACCACAGGGCCCAGAGCTTAGATATTAAGCATGTAGCAATGGCAAGTGGTCGCCTACATAATTCCTGGCAATCCCCCAATTTAGTCCAAACGGGCCACGCCTCGGGGCCCCTTAGCTCCTATAGACTCATAATGGAAAAAAAGCTTCAAAAATTTTCTTCTCTGAAACCACAGGGCCCAGAGCTTAGATATTAAGCATGTAGCAATGGCAAGTGGTCGCCTACATAATTCCTGGCAATCCCCCCATTTACTCCAAACGGGCCACGCCTCGGGGCCCCTTAGCTCCTATAGACTCATAATGGAAAAAAAGCTTCAAAAATCTTCTTCTCTGAAACCACAAGGCCAAGAGCTTAGATATTTAGCATGTAGCAACGGCAAGTGGTCACCTACATATTTCCTGATAATCATGCCCCTGGGGTCCAAATGGGCCATGCCCCGGGGCCCCTTAGCTCCTAAAAACTCATAACGGAAAAAAAGCTACAAAAATCTTCTTCTCAAAAACTGTGAAGCCCAGAATTTATATATTTAGTATCTAGCAACATAAAATAGCCAGCTACATAAATCCTGCTAACCCTGCCCCCCGGGGTCAAAATTGGCCACGCCCGAGCTCATCAGCTCCAATAGACTTATAATGGAAAAAAACTTAAATAATCTTCTTCTATGAAACCATGAAGCCCAGAGCTTAGATTTTTAGTATGTAGCAACGTCAGGTCCTGTCAGTTATGCCCCTGGGATCCAAATTGGCCACCCCCAGGGCTCTTTAGCTTCCATAGACTTACAATTGGAAAAACTTCAAAAATCTTCTTCTCTTAAACCACAGGGCCCTTATGATGAAAACACACACACACACACACACACACACACACACACACACACACACACACACACACACACACACACACACACACACACACACAAAAAAAAAAAACTTAAAATGGTGAAAAATCTTCAAAAATCTTTTCTCTGAAACCATAAGTCCCAGAGCTTAGGTATTTAACATGTAGCAATGTCGAGTGGTCGCCTACATGAATCCTGCCAATCATGCCCCTGGGGTCCAAATTGGCCAAATCCTTTGGCCCCTTAACTCCAACAGACTTATAATGGAAAAAAGCTTTAAACATCTTCTTTGAAACCATGAAGTACAGACCTTAGATTAGCCCCCGCCCATAGGGGCTTGAAGAAATATATGGGCTGCATGATGCTTCCACGCAGAGCTGAATCCGGCCTGCACACTAGAACTGGTAAACTGCTTAGAGGACCTAAGCCTGTCCAGGAACCGCGGTGCGAGGCGGACCGTCCATGCTAATAAACCCTATTGGTTTCATTGGGCGACAGGGCTTGAGATGTCATTTCATCTCAATGTCGGGTAAAAGTCCCACAAAATTGGAAGCAACGTCTCCAAAATGACCTTTACAGTGTTGACGGGGACGTTAAACCTCAAATCAAACAAACAAAAAACAGACCTTAGATATTTAGTATATAGCAACACAGTGTGCTCGCCTACATAAATCCTGCCAACCCTGCCCTTTGGGTCAAAATTGGCCAAGCCCCAGGGCTCATTAGCTCCTATACACTTATACTGGAAAAAACTTCAAAAATCTTCTTCTCCAAACCATAAGGCACAGGTTTTGTTTGATTTCAAGTTTTACATCCCCGTCAACACTGTATAACACATTTTGGAGATGTCTCTTCCAATTTTGTGGGACTTTTAGCCTACATTGAGATGAAATTATATCTCAAGCCCTGTCGTCCAATGAAACCAATAGGGTTTATAAGCATGGACACCGCTTTGCCTGAGCTTTGATATTTAGTATGTAGTAATGTCAAGTGGTCTCCTACACTAATGATTTTCTGGTACACAGGTGAGCGATATAGGGCCATTGGGCCCTCTTGATTGAAGTTAAATGACGAGGCCTAATTGTACACACCCAATTTTCAATTCTTTGTTGTAGTCATTGATTGCTTCCAAAGGATTAACTGTGTTTAGATTATATTTATTCGATCATTTAATCAAAGGACGAGTTACAGTTTAGCCATATTTGTGCCTACGATGGATCCTGATTAAACATATATGCAACACAGTCCAATATGTGCACGTTCATTTGACGACAATATTTAATTAACCATGACATATGTAGTCACGTGACTTCCGTTTTTCAACAAGTGGAGTAATTGCCAGTGTTTGGTGATTTACCAAAGTAAAATGACATTTTTAAATAATACATCGCACCAAAGCGTGCTTACATTCCATATAATTCGCGTCTGTTGCTGATCTACATCACCGTCTATCATCGACACCGGAAATAGAATCCCGGTGAATCGATACAAAGCAAAAGTAGGCATGGAACACCGTGAGTGCAGCCTTTATTCCTGATCTATTTTCTGCAAGTGCAGGGTAAATTGATTTCCTTGAAATAACAGAGGGATTTCTGCAACATTTTATGCGTTTTTCGAAGCTGTATCTTTCGATTTAAAGTCAAGAACACAAGTTTATCGATGCTTGGTACTGAGTGAAGACCAGCATTTTCGAAAATCGGTTTCAGATTTTATAATTTCTTGATTTATTTCCGCTTAAACGTTCTTTTACCTGTTTCCATTAATAATGGGTAGTAAATGAAAACTTTCTCTGGTCATGGTTTTATCATGCACTAAGCGTATTCATTAAAAACTAAAACTCCATATGTACGGCGTTTAGTTGTTTACAAAAGATATCTGTACGGAATATAGTCAAAATGTGTACGGCGAATAGGAATGGCTACTCCTTTATTCTGAATCAGAAATGTTACTGGTGACACGTCAAATGACATTCATACACCAGGACCTGTGATGGGAAGTTAGTCCCTAGCTCTCATTAGAATTAAGGGCATTCCAATCTGTAATAGGTCGGGGGAAGTATGATTCTTTATAAATGTCAGTGTTTGCAGTAAGGGTCTGAAACTCCAATGAATGATGATTTCTACAGTGCCTAGCTTTGGGAACAAGGTCATCTGTTGGAATTCTGGCAGCACCTCTTAGACCTTTGTATAGAAATATCCGCAATATGAGCCTACTGTCTTTTCTTTTTCTTGAGAACCTCCCATCTTAATTTGCTAGTAGTCCGGTCATGCTCCCAGTTTCAGAGCAGTAATTGCTTGTTACAAATCTAGCAGCTCTATTGTGAACGTTTTCAATTGCTGCATTAATAACCACTCCGCTAGGGTCCCAGACACAACTACCATATTCCAAGATTGGGCGAACAAGAACTTTATAAACTACCCCTTTTACATCATGAGGACACTGATGAAGATTTCGCCTCAGGAAACCAAGCGTTCTATTTGCCTTAGTACACATGTTGCTAATATGTATATTCAATCTCAAATTGTATATGAGTGTCACACCAAGGTATTTAATGGAATCCACGTTTGCGAAGACTGTTCCCTCTGAGGTGTAAGAAGCCCCAATTTTATTTATGCTATTCCTAGTTGTATGCATACTATTGCATTTGATTTAGCGGGCTGAAATCTCATGTCCCATTTTCGGGACCAACATCCTGATCTATCTATGTCATTCTAAGTTTCAGTGAATCATCTAGATCTCTAATTTCCTGGTAGCAAACACAATCGTCTGCAAACAGTCTTATTGCTAAGTCAGTGTCAGTGGAAACATCACTGGTGTACAGGGAGAATAACAGTGGACCAAGAACAGTCCCTTCTGGGACTCCAGATAAAACTCTGAAGATTCACCATTAAAAACAACGCGGTTTTCTGTAGCAAAGAAAGGAATCTATCCATATGAGAGTATTTCTCCCAATGCGATAACCAAATGACTTAGATTTAAGTAGTTCATGTGGTGTGGTGTCAAAAGCTTTCTCGAAGTCCAGAATAAATGTATCTACCTGTCTCCCTTTGTCCAAGATTTTTACCCAATCATTAATAGTTGTTCTCAACTGAGTTTCACAACCATGCCTTTTCCTTAATGCATGCTATCTTTCTGACAAAAGTTTATGTTCATCCAAGTGGGCCATGATGTTTGAGCAGACTATATGTTCAAGCAATTTACACACAGAACACAAGTCAGAGACATAGGGTGATAATTATGATTAAGAGACCTATCTCCTTTTTTGAAGAGTGGGCAAATGTTCGCTAAGGGCCATTCTTTGGGGTTTTCACCTGAATCAAGAGACTGTTAAAACAGGTGGACAAAAACTGGATCTAACTCTTTTGCTAATTAATTCAGGAATCTAGGATGTAGCTCATGAGGTCCTAAAACTTTAGTGGGGTTTAAGCCTTTAAGTAACTTGATCACTCCTTCCGATGACACAACAGTAGTATCCATAAATGGGACCGATCTTCTTGTCAATGGAACCTCCGTGAACTCGGTTTTATTAAACGCATCATTGAATTGACCAACTGGTTCCCCTGCCCTTTCAGAGCCTGATTCAGCAACCCCGCTCCCTCCTCTTTTATTAAAGGGTGGGATACCTTGTCTGTCTTTCTTCTGACTATAGAAAATAGAGGTGGAGGCAATGATCAGGAATCGATACAATCAACCCACAGCTCCCATCAGAGACATCAATGGGAAAGAACCACAAACATGAAACAACAGACCCCAACGGAAACACCAACAGCGGAAAGCCAAAAGGACAGCCATCCCCACCCCACAAAACGGCCAACAGGCCATCCACAATAAAATAATATAAGCGACACAAACACCCAAAGACAAACCATAACAAAAATCAAAGCACTGAGAGCACTGGTGGGTCGATTGTCTCCGATTGTAGATTTGGAACGAGGACTTACACTCAGACATTTAACCCATAAATTCCTGTGCTGTAAGCAAACCATGTAGACCCTGATCAGACGCTGCGGTTTTTGGTGGCTCGCCCTTAAATTCGTGTACTGTAAGCAAACAGTGTAGACCCTAATCAGACGCCGCATTCGGCAGCGCATTCTGCAGCGTATGATCTGGGTCTACACTGTTTGCCAAGCCCAAACCATGAATCCAGCCCAGATTTTACAGATAACCCTTTTACGCAACACGCTACTCCGCTATTTTCTATAAATAAGTTACATTGATTTCGATAGTCACGTGGACAACAGCACAAATTCAGTTTCTGTCCTTACAATCGATCCAATAAACCGCAACAGAAGAACCTCTTGGATTTGCCTTTACATCACCTACAGAGTCATTCACAAACAAATCATGCTGATTTATAAATATATATCAGTGTTCCAAGGCGGTTCTTCTGTGGCGGTTTATTTATGGTGTTGTTTGTTACTTACTGTGTGTATCACTTGTGTCTTTTTATTTTGGATGGCCATATGGCCATTTTGTGGGAAAGTAACTGTCCTTATGGCCTTCCTATGTTTAGGTTTCCATTATGGTCTGGTCGCTTAATGTTTGCGTTTCTTTCCCTTTGGTGTCTTTGGTGGGTGGAGTAAGTTAATGGTATCGATTCCTGATCTTTGTATTACTTCTACTTTGATCTCACGTCTCAAGTTTTCAAATTTTGTCCGGAGTTTACCACTTCCCGTCTTTTTTGCCTGTGCATTAATCTTATTTCTTCTGCGAAAGAGGAAGAGCATTTATTTTATTCTTTATTGCTAAATGGTGGACAACTTCATTTTACCCCACTTTTAAGCGTATATACATGTATGTTTTCCCCGACCAACGGATAATGGAGAAATCTATCTATCTATCTATCTATCTATCTATCTATCTATCTATCTATCTATCTATCTATCTATCTATCTATCTATCTATCTATCTATCTATCTATCTATCTATCTACTGCGATTGACCGGCCTCGGGAGCTCAGTCGGATGTGCGTCTGACTGGTGATCAGGAGGACGTGGATTCGATACGTGCCGGGGTCGGCAACACTCTGTCGTGGAGATTGATCATGAAATCTTTTCTACGGTCATTCTCTCCCTCATTGTCACCCTTCGGCTGATTCAAGAAGAGTAACCGCTCACATATAAACCTGCACAGTAAAAGTGTGGATAGGCAAACTGTTCGGAAAATGACCTAAATAGTGTTGACTGGGCCGTTGAACTGCCCTAAAAATAACTACTGCGATCGGACACATTTGACCATTACTCTCAGGTGTACATTACACATACTCCAGAGATGCAGGATGAAAGCATACACAGTAATTATGCACCTTTTGCCATGCCATCCCCAATAAGGAACTCATCTGGCACCTCTGTTTGCACCTTTGATTTGGCTTGCAACCTTCCGAGATTGAAAAGCTTCCCACCAAAACGATACCTAATCGGTATACCGGAAAACATCTTTGTGCATGGAAGCGAACATCATGCTGAACAGTGTTGGGGCTATCACACAACCTTGCTTGACTCCATTTGTCACAGGAATTGGATCTGAGTGAATACATTACATGATTAGTTTAAACAATGGTTTATTAGTGATCGTATATAGTTAACTAATAAACAATTGTTTAAACTAATCATGTAATTACGCAAAGACCTCTAACTTGCATAGGGGAGGATTCTCCCTGCACGGGGGTAGAGGGCTCCAGTTAACGTCTCGATCCGATAGACGGTGCATTTTAGGGCATTTATCCCGGCAAATGATACCAGTGTAGCATTGAAAAGCTTCCCGTCAAAACTATACCTAATCGGTATACCATTGTCACCCTCCTGGAAAACATCTTTGTGCATGGAAGCGAACATCATGCTGAACAGTTTTGGGGCTAGCACACAACCTTGCTGGACTCCATTTGTCACAAGAATTGGATATGAGTGATTACATTACATGATTAGTTTGAACAATGGTTTATTAGTGATCTTTTATAGTTAAGTAGTTTAGGTCGTGGTACCAAAGCGTTAATCCAAAATCATTAATCCATAGACAAAAAGAGCGCTGACTCTTGATCATTAGGTCTCTCACCGCTGTGGTTCGAGCCTCGCTCGGGTCACATGTGAGACGCCAAGTTCTGCAACGGAAGGTCAGATGGTTTTTCTCCGGGTACTACCGGTTTTCGCCCACCTCTGATTAACGATCGGCTCGATATGAGTGAAATAATCTTGAAAGGGCCGTAAAACCAAAATCAAAAAAAAAAAAAAAAAAAAAAAAAAAATCCATAAAAAATGTTCAGATCAACAGACAAGGACTCCAGAAGAGTGTAATCAGACATTAATAAACTATTGTTTAAACTCATCATGTAATTACGCAAAGATCTCTAACTTGCATAGGGGAGGATTCTCCCTGTACGTGGGGTAGAGGGCTCCAGTTAACGTCTCGATCCGATAGACGGTGCATTTTGGGGCATTTATCCCGGCAAATGATACCAGTGTAGCATGTTTGGGCACCGTACCTTCATTACCACTGCAACTAATCGAACCGCAGAACCTAGAGAAAGTAGTATAGTATAAACATATTTTATTGCATCATAAATCAAGCAACAGGGTCGGGCCACAAGTTCTGCCAACATTAGTTACGGCCCTCCCCTACAAAACAGTATTACAGCAATATATACATGCACATGATAGTGGCAAATACAGAGACATTTTGAATACTTCTTATGGAGTGATATAACAAATAAACATACATCACATTTTCCAAAGATGATGAGAAAAAGAAAAAATGGTGAGAAAAAAAATGTATAAGATGTATAATGAATAATTAAATAAAGAAAAAACAGTGTGATAAAAATAATAAAGTGAAAATGGAATGAGATGTCATGCTGGCCTAAGTGAGCAGCAGCCTAGTTGGCGAACCTTCTAGTATCCTTAATAAATGTTTGTACGGCTGTAAAGATGAGAGTGTTATCTTCTATCGACAGACTAACATCTCCAAATAAAAGAATATTAATATTGAGTGGATGAAAAGCTCTGGTTGATTGGAAAAGAATTACTTTTTCGTTAGTGTAATGTGAACAGTGAAAACAATAATGAACAGCATCTTCGGCTTCGTCAGAGCAAGTACAAGAGAAATTAGGTGATAAGTGATTAATATATAAGTCAAGACGTAAATTGCTACAATTATTTCTAATTCTTGCGTGTAAAGCAGACACATATCTGTTACCAGTTCTATAGTGTAATGGGACTTTCGAGTTGTTTTGATGCCTTTTCAATTGATACTTAAAACTTAAAACGTCAGAAAGTCAGAAGAAAGAAAGTAGTGCGAGTGGGACTAGCCATGTATCTTTATTCTGTTTTATTCACAGGGCGAAAAGTTTTTAGATGTCATTTCACCTCAAAATGTTGACATTTTAAGTCTCGAAATGTAGTGTAATCACTCGTAAGTCATGGCCGAAAGTTCCCGAAAGGATTTTAAGTGCATAACCCTCATCTACCCCTTACGAGTCTTCCACGCGTGTATATTTGAACAGGCGTGATTTCATAATGCACACTTCTTTTTAACATACAATAACGCCTCTGTGGCAAAATATGGTCTTAAAACTGTACATAGGCATTAGTTCCTAACTAACATTACTATATTGTGATGGGTTCTTGCTAATATGACGAGAGAATGGGTGCAAATTGTTGAAGTGTGTTTAAAAAATTCTGATGACACTGGATAAAGATGTTGTAACAGGCAGGTGAATCTATTGATGTGGCCCCAGTTCTTGCCGGCAATTGTTTACATTTCGAAGCAGCATGTTCGATAAAATATAACACCCGACTTTGACATGATATACATGCAGAGTAGTACAGTCCTCGTGGATGTGAGAGAAGCATCGGAGCCGGTCGGTATACTTTTAAAATGTTATCAGCTATTAACATAGAACTATTCGCCGTACACTTTCGTTTACGCTAATTTGCAACAAGCCGTATACCACACTAATATTCGCCGTACAACAGGTAATTTAAGTTTAGGCAAACGTTTGTGTTGAAAGTACAATTTGAGGCGAGTTTCTTTTGCAAATTATTTTTTCCATCATTGTTCTTTCTGATTATGTGAAAAAAACTTCACTAGAAAGGCATAAACATTAAACAAAACAACAACGAACTTGCCAAATCCATTTTGTTTACGGTACCAGCTGTCGAATATTCGGTCTGTAATTGCACAATTGTGCGTTTTATAAGAAAGCACTTCCCATGGCAGCAGCAAATTATGTCCACTACTGATATTTGATAATAATAATCTTAACCCAAAGCTTACAAGCAGTAAAATAATCCATTTTCAAGAGGCACTCCTTCACCTGCAGCTATTACTTTCGATTCACCGGGATTCTATTTCCGGTGTCGATGATAGACGGTGTACATGTACATATCATAATCTATGTGTCTTGTATCACGTGACACAATTTTTTGTACAGAATGCGTATTAAACTTTTCTATTATGTTAAATCATGTTAACATTTTTTTTTTTGGGGGGGGGGGGGGAGGTGTGGTTGGTTTAACGGCCCTTTCAAGATTATTTCACTCATATCGAGCCGATCGTTAATCAGAGGTGGGCGAAAACCAGAGTACCGGAGAAAAACCACCTGACCTTCCGTTGCAGAATTTGGCGTCTCACATGTGACCCGAGCGAGGCTCGAACCACAGCGGTGAGAGACCTAATGATCAAGAGTCAGCGCTCTTAAACACTAAGCCACAGAGGCCCGTATGTTAACATTTGTTTTGTTTGAGTTGATGTTTAACGTCCCCGTCAACACTGTAAATGCCATTTTGGAGACGTTGCTTCCAATTTTGTCGTACTTTTACCCGACATTGAGATGAAATGACATCTCAATCCCTGTCGCCCAATGAAACCAATAGGGTTTATTAGCATGGACGGTCCGCCTCGCACCGCTGTTCCTGGACAGGCTTAGATCCTCTAAGCGGTTTACCAGTACTAGTGTGCGGGCCGGATCCAGCTCTGCTTGGAAGCATCATGCAGCCCATATATTTCTTCAAGCCCTATGGGCGGGGGCTGTTAACATTTATGTATTAATATATAATATGTTAGAATTGCTTAATGATACGGAATATAATTTCTATTCCGTAATATATACTTAAAATGTTGGCAGAAAGACTAGAACAGAGTTAATATTCCAGTATACTCCACTTAAAAAGAAACTAAGTACATCACACTTAGATAAGAAATTTCGTATACATAATAGGTATGCTGTGATTAAAAGAATAAAACTTAGAAATAAGGCATTAAAAATAGAATCTCACTTTTAAGGATATGACTAAAATCATCCTTTTAAAATTATAATCAAATATATAATAAGACGTTTAAAACTTTTTACATATAAATAGGAAAATAGACAATACTGTTTGATATTTTGAAAATAATACCAAAGATGTATTTCTAAAATACATGATGATTATTTGAAAGGCATGACCTACTCCCCACTCTTCTCACCATCCCAAGACTCACAATCTTTACCAGCAGCATTTCAAAATGCTCTTTTGAATCACTAACAGCAGCTAGTGCAGTTGAACTGTGGCATTGAAAGCGGAGGCACCAAAGTACCGAAGCTACAGTTACAGCTAACATGTCTTGCACCAGCTTTTCACAGACAATACCAAACGGTTATACTCTCAGCACCAGATTGATAAGAAAGCCATAGAAATATGCCTTTGATATTGTGTGACAAGACTGAATCCTAACACTTATTAGGCTGTCATCTTTGTGAATACTGAACTCGCATTTAATATCTTCAGACAGGTGCTCGTGTGTGTAACATGATACGTCTTTAATTCATCAACAAGAAAGCAGTATGAGGGGCATTCAAATCTCCCACCGCCTTCAGTAACAAAGCTCAACCTTGTGACCTTAAGCTGTGACTTTGACCTTGAATTGGTAATCTTATGATGGTTAACATTTCTGCTAAGTAATTTTAAAACCCATCAAGGAGTAATAAAGCTATTGACAAAACTCCCCCCAAAATACCCTTTTTTACCTTTGTCCTCTAAGTATGACTTTAAACGTTTAGAAACCAACCTGGGTGTCACGCACAGCACATCGTCTCATGATAATTAACATTTCTGAAAAGTTATTTTAAAATCAATCCAGGACTAAGAACGTGATTTAACAGACATGAAAGAAAAGCGCCTTTCTATGACCTCTAAATATGACCTTGACCTTTGAGGTTCCGACCTGGGTCTTGCATGCGATACACTGTCACATTATGATTATCACTTCTGCCAAGTAATTGTTTAACTATCCAGAAGTAAGAAAGCTATTAATTGAGCAAAGAAAATAACTTTTTTTTTACCTTGACCTCTAAGTATGACCTTGATTTTTATGGAACCGACCTGGATATTGTACGCCACACCCTGTCACTTTGTTGTTTACATTTCTGCCAAGTATTCTTTTTTAAATCCATATAGGAATAAGAAAGTTATTGACGACAAAAAGACCCTTTTTGACATTTGGCCTCTAAGTATGACCTTGACCGTTGAGATACCGACCTGGGTCTTGCGCGCGACGCACTGTCACATTATGGTTAACATTTCTGCAAATTAATTTTTAAATGCATCCAGGAATAAGAAAGTAATTGATCGGACATGATAAAAAGACCTTTTTGGACCTTTGACCTCTTAAGTATGACCTTGACCTTTGAGGAACGGACCTGGTCTTGCGCGCGACACACTATCACATTATACTTAACTTTTCTGCAAAGTAATTTTTAAATGCATCCAGGAATAAGAAAGTAGTTGATCGATTGATCGGACATGATAAAAATACCTTTTTGGACGTTTGACCTCTTTAGTATGACCTTGACCTTTTAGGTACGGACCTGGGTCTTGCGCGCGACGCACTATCACTTTATAGTTAACATTTCTGCAAAAAAAGTTTTAAATGCATCCAGGAATAAGAAAGTAATTGATCCGACACAATAAAAAGACCTTTTTAGACATTTGACCTCTTAAGTATGACCTTGGCCTTTGAGGTACGGTCCTGGGCCTTGCGCGCGACGCACTATCACATTATAGTTAACATTTATGCAAAGTGATATTTAAATACATTCAGGAATAAGAAAGTAATTGATCGGATACAATAAAAAGACCTTTTTGGACATTTGACCTCTTAAGTGTGACCTTGACCTTAGAGGTACGGTCTGGGCCTTGCGCGCGACGCACTATCACATTATAGTTAACATTTCTGCAAAGTAATTTTGAATGCATCCAGGAATAAGACAGTAATTGATCGTACACAATATAAAGACCTTTTTGGACATTTGACCTCTAAAGTATGACCTTGACCTTTGAGGTACAGACCTGGGTCTTGCGCGCGACACTTTGTCTCACTGAGAAGAATATTTGACCAAAGTTTAGTGAAATTCTATCTAAGGGTTAAGGAGATTCGGAGCGGACAAGAATGTGTTACAGACAGACAGACAGATGGACTGACAAAGGCCATTCCTATAATCCCCACTCCGCTTCGCGGCGGGGGATTAATGAAAAGCATTCTCTTTTGTCCAGCAAGGAATCATGGTCATGCTCATATAGATGACCAGCCATCGCTCTTATGCATATGTAGTATATTGAGTTTTGTCCTTTGCGAGTATATACTGTACTTTGATTGCATTGATTTTCTCACCTTATTTTATCGATAAAAGTTTATTGGAAAGGTCCCCTCAGGACCTTTCCACAGTGTTTATGTGAAATTTGAAGCATTTTTGCTCCAGTGCAGACTTCTCGCTATAATTTGCTATTTGCAATCATATTCAACGTGAAGAAACAATGTGAACCAGTCAAAAATATGCAGGGATACTTAAGTTTTTTCTATGTAGTGTGTCTATTTGGCGAAATGACCATAAATGATAGTTACCATTTACAAGTATGAGGTTTCACAAAAAGCTTGCCTTACGCTAGCAAGCGACACAACATAGCTGTAATTGAATGTATCCTTATTCCAACTTCCGCAAATTGTTGAACCGTCTGGCAACGTCCTTTTCGTATGCGTGACGCTGATTTAAAATATATTTGAACTGAGAAAAAGCGAAATAAAGATAAAGATTAAGATAAAGGAGCTTTATTGAACGTCGCATATCCGAAACATATAGCATACGCTTTTTTTGCGACAAACAAAGTATCCTTTAACAAATACTTACCTGCCTTCATTTATCTTCCTAGGACTACCCCTGATAATGTGAGCGTCAGCCAAGGAAGCTCCTAGTACCATTTTCTACGCCTTTGGTATGGCGCGGCCGGGGATCGAACCCGCGACCTCCCATTCCCGAAGCAGACGCTCTACCACTGAGCTATCGGGGCCGGTATATACTAATGAAGATGGACAGAAAGGGCGACATCACAGAAAACATAATACCAATGGCACCAACAGGAAGAGCAAGCAAAATATTTGATACACAGTAAGAATGCAACGGAAAGGAAAGTAATCAGCTGCCTCTTCTCCAACGAGAAAAGGTGTTTTATCAGCCTTGGCGAATCAATTGCTGAGGCTGAAAGTCACAACAGTTTCTGTGTCAGTATAATCAGTTTGACTGGCATGACGTTGCACTGACGTTGGTACGACGTTGCATAGGCGTCATGAGCCCGCAGGGAATAACTAATCTTTCTTATTGGTGGCACGGATCCAATATACATGTACGTGTATATTGTTCCTTGTTAGCGTCGTTCAAACGCGTCACACGACCTACGTTTCATAACAAAAATAAGAAAACTAATGTAATCCGTGTAATCCCAACTTCAACTGATATCCAGTAACCACTACTCGAAATAATAGTAACAAGTAGTCTACGTTAATGAGGGCGCCTAGGCATGGTATAGTGTGTTGCACGTACGTGTACAAGTTAGGTCACAGTCACATTTAGAGAACGGCATTTTGTACGGGTTGAGGTCATCGGATGCAGGGATCGATGAGTTCGTCCCAGGAGCCTGGTGGTTCTACAAGCAGCACTTAGAACTGCATTGCCAAGCCGGTATGAGATGCTGAGGGCTTGTACCAACATCTGGATCATTGCACACTCATCCTGCCTGCTGGTTGGGAATAGGACTTGGAGCTGTAAATTGTATCGATTCCTGAGCATTACCTCCACTTCTGTTTTGCGACAAGTCTTCTTCCTGGACCACTAGCCGCTTGTTTCTGTATGGAAACTTGCAAAGGCATGCTTCATTTGCAGCCTAAGTCCGATGGCCAAAATCGCGCGGCCCCAAAAGAGAGCACCATTGGCCTGCTTTCTGCTCTCGAGCATAGTAGAGAAATCGCGATCTGCAACCGATTTGTCACTGATTACTCTACAGTTTGGCTCGATTTAGACTGACATTCAAAATTTCTGAAAATGGCAGTGCTTCACTTTACTCGATAGGACACAGACAGTCCAACGCGATTATATCTTGTTGGACAGACTGCCGCGATTCGCAGCCCAGAAGCACATAACTTACGTCTCGCAGTGGAGCTATGTAGCGCTGTCCGCTCGACCCTGGCAGACTTAAAATGCCTTAGCTTGAACGAACGAACGAACGAACGTAGCAGTGTCATCATCATCATTCTCTGTTCAGCTCTTGAGCAGCTAGTCCAGATCGATATCACAACATGTCTGGATTTATGAAAGAGTACTTCCAGAGCCACTTGTGGCTTTCTTGAAGTCATGCCGACTTCATAGGATTCTTGAGGTGACCACAAGCCTTCAGCACCAGAGTGTCACTGTCGTTTGACGTTAGGATCTGTGCAGTCTAGCCCACCAGCCAGAACCAAGAAGGCATCTCCAAGACTACGTCAAGCAGCACCACCAGCAGTCTAATTCCAGATTTCTGGCCTGGCCGAGGCAATATTTTTAGAAACTGAATGCAGATACATACTGACAAGACCTTACCAGTGAGATTGTCTAATGCTTGATTTCTTTATAAATAGCCTCGCCGAGACAATTTTCCACTAACTTGCACCGCCGTATAAATTTCAAACCGTTAGAGATATTTTATACAATATTTCGGCAAACAGATATATATTGATAAGATATAGTCAACAATGTTGTTTAATGACTGATTTCTTTATATAAATGGCATTGCCAAGGCAAAATATTCATAGACTGATTGCAGGTACATAAGTTTTGATTTGATAAGATTTGGCAAACAGATGTCTATTGACAAGACCGTCTAATATGTTCTTGAAAGGGTTATCCTTTGGAAGCAAGGAATACACCACAGAACTGGAAAATATGGAATGTGCATGTTTTCTGGGCCAGACTAGCTAGTTTCGGCCAATTAGGCCTCATCAGTGACAAATAAGGCATCATCATAATGCCTGATTTCTTCACAAGAAGCCTGGCCAAGGCAACAGTAGGATTATTATCCCCACGCTTTTCAAAGAAAAAGTGGGGCGTTTGTAATTGTATTCGTCGTCCGTTCGTCCGTACGTACGTACGTCCGTACGCCTGTCCGTCCGTCCGTCCGTCCGTCTTACCGGATAACTCCTGTTAGACGGTTATAGATAGAAACTGGAAACTTTGGGAACTGATAGATCTTTGGTCTGGGGAATGCATGACACTTTCGGAATTTCGATCACACCCCTAGGGGTAAGCCCAGGGGGGTGGGGCCCGCGGGGTTCAAAAATCAAAATTTCCAGAACATGGTCGTGTAACATATCAAAGCGAACGGCATGATGAGTAGATTATGTAGTGGCGTGGGGATATGCGATGGCGTGCCATCGACTGCGCTATTCTAGTTTTGTTAAGTTTTGGCTTGCAGAGAGATTGACAAGACCAAACAAATGAGTTTGTCTAAAGGCTGATATCTTTATAATTAGCCTCGCCGAGGCAAAAATTTCACTAACTGACATAGACATTAAAACTTTCAACCCGCCAAAAATATTTTAATACGTTTTTGCAGGTAGATAATCTAATTAATTATATTGTTTAATGCCAAATTTCTTGATATTGATAGCCTCTCTGATTTTAGATATATTATCCGCAAGGTATACATGTATTTCAATAATTTTGGCATGACGATGTATATTGGCATGACCTAACCAATTTGTATAATGCAATATTTTTTATATAAATAGCCTCGCCGAGGCAAATTTTCCACCAGCTGATGATGATCATATAACTTTCTAACCGCTAGGAATATTTTGATAATTTCCCCCGGCATGAGAAGAATGTTGAGCTGTATGTAGTTTTCGTCCTGTGTCTGTTTTTCTTCCGTCTGTTTGTCCTTCTGTCTCTCTTTGCCCAAAAAATGATTGTTAACTGGTTTCTATAGAATTATTGCGATACAGTCACGTGCAGTTTTTTTCGGCATGCACTCTATCAATTTAACGCTCATTTCATGAGAACAAATAGCTTTTTAAGTGGCTGTCACACAAAAAAGTGACACATAACGATCTGTTCTGTCTACGAAAAGTCACATATTGACTGTTTGGTGAGAACGCATGGACGTCCGTCAACACTTAACTTCAAAGTTTTGCTTTAATTCAAATATCTTGCTAATCACTTGTCTAATACATTTTTATTTGATACCAGTGCTTCAGCTGAAGTGCACGACCCGCCGGATGTTTTTAGCTTTATGAGTGTTACCATATATGGGTACGACGGTCATTTTGGTCATGTGACCTGGACCTAAAACGGTTCCCCCAATAAATGCGCCTTATCGTAAGGAGCAAAAATATATCTTATACTTTAGTACTGTATTCTGAATCGTTTGCAGGATAAAATGCATTCTCACTTTTCCAATACAAAAGCATATGTGTCAAAGTTTGACCTAGGTACAAAGAAGGTCAAGGTCAACCCCGGGTCAGCATTTTAGCAATTTATGATGGGCCTACGTCCCAGATGCTATGTAACAAGTTTCGTGGAAATCTGCCCAGTGGTTATGGAGAAGACTATTTTTGAAGGGTTTTTACCATATATGGCTTGGCGGCCATTTTGGTCATGTGACCTGGACCCCATGAGCAAATTTTGGTTTCCCCCATCCCATAGAGGCTCCATATGAAATTTGACTTCAATCGGCCCAACGGTTTCCGAGGAGAAGCAGTTCGAAAATTTTCACATTTTTCGCCTCGGCGAGGCTATACTAAATGGAATGTAATATTTCGCAAGTTCATTGGTTAGATCTCATTGATATCTATCAGTATGCCAAAAATTGTTTAAATATTCCAACAAAAGCATATGTGTCAAAGTTTGACCTAGGCACAAAGAAGGTCGAGATCAACCCAGGGTCACCATTTTAGCAATTTATGATGGGCCTACGTCCCAGATGCTATTTATAAAGTTTCGTGGAAATCTGCCCAGTGGTTCTGGAGAAGACTATTTTGAAGGGTTTTTACCATATATGGCTTGGTGGCCATTTTGGTCATGTGACCTAGACCCCATTAGCAAATTTTGGTTTCCCCCATCCCATAGAGGCTTCATATGAAATTTGACTTCAATCGGCCCAACGGTTTCCGAGGAGAAGCAGTTCGAAATTTTTCCCATTTTTCGCCTCGGCGAGGCCATACTAAATGGAATGTAATATTTCGCAAGTTCATTGGTTAGATCTCATTGATATCTATCAGTATGCCAAAAATTGTTTAAATATTCCAACAAAAGCATATGTGTCAAAGTTTGATCTAGGCACAAAGAAGGTCAAGGTCAACTCAGGGTCACCATTTTAGCAATTTATGATGGGCCTACGTCCCAGATGCTATTTATCAAGTTTCATGGAAATCTGCCCAGTGGTTCTGGAGAAGACTATTTTTGAAGGGTTTTTACCATTTATGGCTTGGCGGCCATTTTGGTCATGTGACCTGGACCCCATGAGCAAATTTTGGTTTTTCCAATCCCATAGAGGCTCCATATGAAATGTGACTTCAATCGGCCCAACGGTTTCCGCGGAGAAGCAGTTCGAAAATTTTCCCATTTTTCGCCTCGGCGAGGCTATACTAAATGGAATGTAAAATTTCGCAAGTTCATTGGTTAGATCTCATTGATATCTATCAGTATGCCAAAAATTGTTTAAATATTCCAAGCGGTTAAGTCACTATCACCAATTTTCACAAACGGGTTACGGACGGACAGACAGACAGACCATATATGGCTTGGCGGCCATTTTGGTCATGTGACCTGGACCCCATGAGCAAATTTTGGTTTCCCCCATCCCATAGAGGCTACATATGAAATTTGACTTCAATCGGCCCAACGGTTTCCGAGGAGAAGCAGTTCGAAAATTTTCACATTTTTCGCCTCGGCGAGGCTATACTAAACGGAATGTAATATTTCGCAAGTTCATTGGTTATATCTCATTGATATCTATCAGTGTGCCAAAAATTGTTTAAATATTCCAAGCGGTTAAGTCACTATCACCAATTTTCACAAACGGGTTACGGACGGACAGACAGACTGACAGAATGACCGATTGACCGAATGACAGAATGACACGGTGATTTTAGTGCACTCTTAGAAATCAACCGACTTCAGTCGGTCGCTTTTTCTGCGGGTCGTGCAATATCGTGTTTCATTTGCATTGTCTTAAACATGAGTCGGTCCAACTCTTGAGTCAAGTGCCCGGGTTCGGCTAGCGCCAGTAATTAGGATATATAGCGATATTGGTAGTTTCCACATTTACTTTTTTTCCTTTAACTTTGCAGTGTGAACTTATAATGCCTAACGAGAATTACATTCAAAAAGATACGTGTAGAGTATTGTTCCAGTTATGTGGCTGCACCAACTGCTGCTGCTGACAGAAGGTCATGGTCGCATAAATTGAATGGCAATTGTATAGTTTTGGCATTCATCTTGTTGACTGGGGTTT
This sequence comes from Lucinisca nassula, assembly GCA_963580285.1. NCBI lineage: Eukaryota > Metazoa > Mollusca > Bivalvia > Lucinida > Lucinidae > Lucinisca > Lucinisca nassula. Next base: position 99,088,507 of record OY757015.1, read on the forward strand.
TGTATGATATATTGTAATAAACAGCAGATAATGTATAGTTACAGTCACGAGGCTGCTTCTCAAGCTGACACAGAAAGTAAAGATAGCAGTGACAGAACTTTGCGTAATATTCATGTTACTTGTTTATGTAAAGCATTTGATCTCTATCTTTTATCTTATCGGAAGTTGATATATGGTATTACTTGACAGCTGACAAAGTACAGTAACACTTTGAACTTTGATTGAGATAGTCATGTTAAAGTTTTTGCATTGTTGTGGTATTCAACCTACGATTAGGGTTGATATGTAGACACTTTTAAGGGTGCAGAAAAGATACTGCTGTCAGCAGATCAAGGTCAAAAACTTACTATTTAGAAACTGAGATCAAGGTCTTAAACTTAAAAATTGTGCTTTGCAATACATGGTTGCATCTGCCGATGGTATCCATGGCCCCGTGGCCACTTTCTCTATTTTTTTCCTTGCCTTTCGCTGGCAAGACGTAAGGCAGCTATTGGTGTAGTTGCCAGTTCTACCACTGATTTGTTTTGAGGTCTCAGCTAAAACGAAGTTTAAAAACAGGAAATGCAAATTATACAACTTAAGAATTTCTCATCTTAGTTTTACGTATGACTGCTATTGAAAAATAAAAGCGATTCACCAAATGACAGTGGTATTTGATCATTCTTGGTTTTAAGGTTCTAAAGCAAATAGTTAAGGGTTGGTCATGTTTGCAAAGACAAACATTACGCGCGTTTATTATTATTATTATGTTTATTAGTATTATCATTACTATTGTGATAATGCTCTGTTCATTCTGCTGACTAGACAGCAGCAGACCTTTCCTTTGGATTCTTTTTAAAGAAGCCAACTTGTTTTTCAACATCCTCCACATCGTTACGACCGCCAAAACATCAGCATTTTTACGGCGTAGCCGTTATGGTTTTGCTTTTGTCCTACATTTTTCGTTATTCCATTGGTCAATAAAACCACATGTCCAAGGAGATGACCATTTCATTGGTCAATGATTTGCATAAATAAATCTACTCAAAAATACGACAGTTTACTGAAGTTTCAACCCAGGAAATGTTTCGTTTTTTATGTGAGACATGAATGAAAAATATATACAGTTTCGGCTTGCTCACCGTCTTGTCCTTTGATGACCATACGTCATATGTATAATTGTGTTTCTAGTGAATTCTGTAACTGCTGCGGTGAATAGCTATTTTGACCTAATTTCACGTGGTTGGTCTATATAGCGAAAGGAACCATTTCGCGAAAGGAAGGTTCCTTTCCCGAAAGGAAGAATTTTCTGCGAAAGGAATTGTTTGTTTGATTTGAGGTTTAACGTACCCATCAACACTGTGTAGGTCATTTTGGAGACGTTGCTTCCAAGTTTGTGGGACTTTTACCCGACATTGAGATGAAATGACACCTCAAACCCTGTTGCCCAATGAAACAAATAAAGAGATATAGCATGACAAAAACATGTAATAATCGCATTACAAATTGACAGATGTTTAATTTACAATATATGCTAAATAAAAGTTGCAGTGTATCATTTGTCTTCAGCATACTTTATGTCCTCCATTTTAACACAAAATGGACATTTTCGAATATCATTAATGTTATATAAATTCTGAAAAGGAATAAGTGTAATTTGAGTTTTAATTAGGTGCACATAAGATCAAGTTTCCGTCCGTTTGTCTGCTCGTCCGTTTGTTCGTCCGCCTATGCGTTTACGTTCACCATAGCGACAACCCTAAATGTTAACCCTAGAATTTGTGTTCAAAACAGTAAATGATAATGTTTTCTTATTTGTTGTGCATATACTTGAGATCATATGCTCTTGAAATGAGGTCATGTTTTTAACCTTGACCTTTTACACTGACCTAAGCTCAAACAGGCGGGACACCGCCCTCTGCAAAGCTGTTTTTCCTCGCGTGACATCTGAATTGTTTGAATACAGTAAACCAGTTCATAGCTAGACAATTGTTGCTGTCAGTATTGTAGCTCATATTGCACGACCCGCAGAAAAAGCGACCGACTGAAGTTGATTTTCTAAGAGTGCCCTAAAATCACCGTGTCATTCTGTCAGTCTGTCTGTCCGTCCGTAACCCGTTTGTGAAAATTGGTGATAGTGACTTAACCGCTTGGAATATTTAAACATTTTTTGGCATACTGATAGATATCAATGAGATCTATCCAATGAACTTACGAAATATTACATTCACTTTAGTAAAGCCTCGCCGAGGCGAAAAATGTGAAAATTTTCGAACTGCTTCTCGTCGGAAACCGTTGGGCCGATTGAAGTCAAATTTCATATGGAGCCTCTATGGGATGGGGGAAACCAAAATTTGCTCATGGGGTCCAGGTCACATAACCAAAATGGCCGCCAAGCCATATATGGTAAAAACCCTTCAAAATAGTCTTCTCCAGAACCACTTGACAGATTTCCACGAAACTTGATAAATAGCATCTGGGACGTAGGCCCATCATAAATTGCAAAAATGGTGACCCTGGGTTGACCTTGACCTTCTTTGTGCCTAGGTCAAACTTTGACACATATGCTTTTGTATTGGCAAAGTGAGAAATCATTTTATCCTGCAAACGATTCAGAATACAGTATTAGATATATTTTTGCTCCTTACGATAAGGCGCATTTATTTGGGGAACAGTTTTAGGTCCAGGTCACACGACCAAAATGGCCGCCATACCCATATATGGTAACACTCATAAAGCTAAAAGCATCCGGCGGGTCGTGCACTTCAGCTGAAGCACTGGTTTCTAAACAACCTTCAATCTACGCCGCATATCTTTTTTAAAGATATTTCTTGTTAAAAGCATTATTGTTTCTAAAATAAAGTGGTGTGTAGTTTTCTTCGGTTAACAATGTGGACGACTATGCAATTTTCCGTTGAACACCACAGGGGTCTCCAGTTTGTCCATATGCACAATGTTGCACATGACCGGCAGTGCATGTATTCAACCGGAAATTTTATGAATAAAACGCATGCGGATGACAAAATAAAACAGTTTTCAATAAACTAGAGATATTTGGACACCTTAAGAGTGTGTTTTGATCTTTGTTGACTTCAAGAATTAGCTCTTTCCGTAGGCACTTTGCATTAGAAAACTGTAACCCGTCCTTTAATAAAATATTACATGGAACTTTTTTTCCAGCAATTATAATAACTCCGGATAAAATGGTGCTTTTGACTTATGTCCAACAATAGGGAAAACATTTTGCTCTTTTTGAAGACAAACTGTTCTGCGTATTAAACTCAGCGTCTTGTTGCACAAAATGTGCATAATTATTTGTATCAATGCACCACTTAGCTTTCGGCCTTGACCTATAAATATTGTGATACCTGTTAAATGCTCATTAGGAATTTCTCTACACCTTGACTTCTTGAATCCCTCTGTTGCGCTTAATTTTGTCACATATATTTATAGAATCTTCCTGCTATAAGTAGTATGTCACAGAAGAAATCCCTCTTCTCTCTCTCACAGATAAAACCTATGTGAATGTCTCTACTAAAAGGCATTTTGTAACATATGAAAGCTCGTGAATGTCTCTACTATGATACTATTGATTGCAGAAAGATTTAGCAATTGCACTGACCCACATGCTGCACTTGATGTGTCGCTTTTTGTCACGTAGGCAGGTTAGTTAGAGCGTAATTATAGCCTGTTTCAAAAACTCCACGGCTTCGAACGTTGACTTCACATTTCCTATTTGTGGGTCATAAGCGTCAACCGGTTGATGATCAACGGCTCCGAATGAATATCAGTTTTTGAATGGAGGTTTAACGTCCTCGTCAGGACTATTTAGGTCATTTTGGAAACATTGCTTCTAAATTTGTTGGACTTTTACCCGACACTGAGACGATATCAAAGGGAGCGTGGTAGCTCAGTAGTACACCTGCCTAGAATGTACGCGATGGCGTATGGCAGTATATAGAGAAAGTGAGTGAGTGTTGGAGTTTTACGTCTCACCAACAGCTGAGGTCATACGCAGACGGGACCTCGCTTTAAAGACTCATCCGAAAGTCTTGAGAAGCCCGGGATCGATCCTGCGACCCCAGCCTGGTTATAGGGCGAGTAGCATAACCACTACACCACAGAGGCTTCTAATATAGAGAAAGGCAAAAAAAAAAAAAAAAAAAAGAAATGACATCTCAAGCCGTGCGACCCAATGAAAACCAACTGGGTTAATATGCATGGGTGGTCCGACTCGTATTACTTTGCCTGAGAGGGCTTCGACATCCTAAGCGGTTTACCAGTACTCCTGTGCGGTCCGTTTAAGCTCGGTGTTAAAGCGCCATGCAGCCCAGTCAATTTCTCCTAACCCCAATGGGCGGGGCCCGAAGGAACAAGCGTGCGTACGTATGTGTTTGTTTGATTTGAGGTTTTACGCAACCGTCCTCACCCATCGGGGCTTGAAGAAATAGATCGGCTGCATGATGCTTCCACGCAGAGCTGAAACCGCCGTCTATGAGTACTGGTAAACCGCTTAGAGGATCTAAGCCTGCAAAGGCAAAGCGATGTGAGTCGGACCGTCCATGATTATAAACCCTATTGGTTTCATTGGGCGATAGGTCTTGAGATGTCTTTTCATCTCAATGTCCGGTAAAAGTCCCGACTCACAAGTATTTTCCTGGGAAGGCTTAGAACCACTAAGCAGTTTACCAGTACTTATGTACAGTCAGTTTTCAGCTCTGTGTGAAAGCATCATGCAGCTCAATCTATTTCTTCAAGCCCCGATGGCCGGGGACGGTGTGTGCGTGCGTGCGCGCGCACGTGTGTGTAAGAGAGAGAGAGAGAGCGAGAGAGAGAGAGAGAGAGAGAGAGAGAGAGAGAGAGAGAGAGAGAGAGAGAGAGAGAGAGAGAGAGAGAGAGAGAGAGAGAGAGTTTGATTTGAGGTTTACTACGAATTGCAGAAAGACGATCCTAGCGCAAACTTGATGTGTCAAATTATGACATGATTAGGGTATTTTTGGACGGAAATTAGTCTGTTTCATAAACGCGACGGGAGGCTCAGCGGTCGGTTTCAGATCATTTCTCCAAGCCCCGATGGGCGGGGCCTAAGTATATGAAGTTTAAATCTGAAAATGATTATGGCGATGAATGTTTCAATTTATGTTTTATCAGCTATCACCAGCTTTAATGCTAAATTTTGACAGCCATGCAAAGAAACCACAAAAGCTCCCTGTTGATATACACGAGTATCAAAAGCTCTGACAAGATCTACATTATGCGCAGGCTTTAATCAGACATGGACCTTTCAAGCACCAACAACTTTATGGGTCGATTGTTTGTCAATCGACCTAAAGTTACTAAGCATAAAAAACGCTTCAGTGCTGAAGTTCATGTGACTATCACTGACTTGCAAGAAACCCATATAAACAGTAGCGTTAATTTTATCGCAGTAGGTTATATAGAATCTGGACTGGAGCCATGGGTCGGGCTTGACAAATGACGTAGACCCAACTCAGACGCCGCAGAACGCGACGTCTTATCAGGATCTGGACTCTTTGCTCGCAATACAGGAATTAAGGATCATTCGACTCAAAACGCAGCATCTGATCAGGGTCTACACTTTTTGCTTAAAAACTTAAATTTAAGGGTTATACAAAAATTTTTAGTCCAGGACTATTTTCCCAGCCTACACTCAGAGACAATCGACCCACCGGTATTCAATGCTTTGATTTTTCATCAGCATGTTGATTTAGTACCATTCCGAAAAGTTTTGAGATTAATTTTGTCATACACTGTTGCCTGTCCCCCGCCCATCGGGGTTTGAAGAAATATATGGGCTGCATGATGCTTCCATGCAGAGCGGAAACCGACCCGCACACGTGTACTGGTAAACCGCTTAGAGGATCTAAGCATGCCCAGGCAAAGCGGTGCGAGTCGGCCGGTCCAATGTCAGGTAAACGTCCAACAAACTTGGAAGCAACGTGTCCAAAATGACCTTTACTGTGTTGACGGGGACTTTAAACCTCAAATCAAACAAACAAAAACATACACTGTTGCAACGCAACAGGCTGAAAGAGCCATAAAAACAGAAGTTGAAAATCTTAGCAAGTGTTCATATCTCTCTCTCTCTCTCTCTCTCTCTCTCTCTCTCTCTCTCTCTCTCTCTCTCTCTCTCTCTCTCTCTCTCTCTCTCTCAAGACAATGAACGAATGAGCACCCTGTGTCTTGCTAAAAGAGTTAGTGAGTGTTTGAGTTCAGCATCTCACCAACAGCTAAGGTCATACGGAGACTTGGCCTAAGTTTAAAGACTGATCCGAAAGTCTGGAGAAGCCCGGGATCGATCCTGCATTCCTAGTAGCATAACCATTAACCACTGCACCACGGAGGCTTCAGTCTTGCTATTAAGAAGACAGTATGTATGACGGATAGCATACTTTTTTTTCGTTCGACAAATTACTGTCATGGCCTTGAGCGTAGAGGAAAATCAGATTCTCCGTCACTGACACCGAGATTTTAGCGATCTGGATTGATTAAACCATAAGTAGTCCTAAGTCCATGGTTTGGTCAAAGCAAGCTGACTGCTTCAGGTACCTGAACTAGCAGTATGACGAGCTAGTTCACGCTCACATTCTGACCATTTCACGGAAAACGATGACTAGGCGGCTCTCTTGAATTCCCACATTCTGTTATTGTTAGGAGCAAATATGAGGCAAATTGCTGCCTTGGTTAAATTACACATTTTCATTGACCATTTCGAGATCATAGCATGATAATCTTTATTAACTACGTTTCATCTTGCAACAGCATATAAATCATGATTATGCGTTAATAGGTCCTTCAAAAACATGTCGGAACACTTGAAATTCTTACGTTTAGTTCTAGTTTACATATGGCGGGAACTACCCTCTAATCTGAATACTGGTCAATTGGTTTCTGAATTTTATTAACAAATCTCAGGCCTAGTTTACATAAAGCGGGTGTTTCAATCTATCCGCCGTACCCATGAGCCCATATAAAAGTGTCTTTTGGGCCTCTACACGGGTACAAGCGCGGAATATTTCTTTAAATCACAACTCGCTAGGCATCTGCTATCAGTGATGGCATCTAAAATGGTCCTAGAAGATCTCGTTGACATTGAAGTCTACACGGAGTTCAGTGAGGACACCCCTTGCTCCTTAATTGAAGCGTCAACGGGAAATTTATACAGTATAACGTATACTGAATTTCGCACATTATTGCAAGAGGAAATATTAACTCGTTTAAGTAAGTTTGAGGTTCTGTGAGTTTCTTTCCTGGATTTGGAAAACGAGTACATAGAACGTAACAACCACAAATTTGTGAGACTAGCAACTAAATCTTGTGGGAGTACTGATTCATTGAGAATTAATAACATAGTAACGGAGGACACGTCGCCAGCTCCTGCCAGGGTAAGTATTTCTTTATAAAATAGTTAAAACCAAGAACAAGAGATGCAGAAAGGAATAATCTCTCTCGGGACTAAACCAGAGCAGTGCTTTTTTCGCCCAAAACTGACAACTGCTGTTCTTGAATCAGCGGAATGAATGACCGTAGAAAAGATTTCATGATCAATCTCCACGACAGCGGCAGGTATCGAACCCGCGTCGTCCTGATCGCCAGTCAGACGCGCATCCGACTTGGCTACCGAAGCCGGCCATTAAGTGTTGGCTACTCGATCATGAGTGTAACTTCACCGAATTCAGTGCGACAGATGTGCATTCGTATGTGTTGCTAGACCAAAAGATTATGAAAAGCAAAATAGATGGAAGCCTAAATGAGAAAGTTAGAGCTAAAATATCTATATGGACCAAATCCCGCTAAAATGCATGTCACATTTTTTAACCATGTCCTCTTGGATATTTTTGTTCGGCTTTTACAGACCTTTTAAAATCATTTCACATATCGGGGCGGTCCTTATTCAGGGTAGTACTCGGAGAAATAACACCTGACCTTCCGTTGTAGAACTTCGCGTTTAACATGTGTATTGAGATCCCAGTGGGGTTCGAATCACAGCGGTTAGAAACCCGAAGATTAAGAGTCGGTGCCCTTACCCATCAAGCCAGGGAGGCCCGGTTAATCACTTGGGCATAGTGCCATTGTTTATATCTGCTATCCAGCACAGTCTGAAGATGTAACTGTTTACCGCAGTCATAATAGCACGCATTATCTTTAACTACAGATCGAAGTTCGCTTGTGTGAAGAAGGCTTTTGATGTACTGAAAACACAATTCCACAGGGTGGGCGCGAAAACAGGCGCGAACACGTATTCAGTTCCTGCTTGCTCCAACATAACTACAATAATCTGTCCGGCTTGGGAAAGTCCCACAACATTGGAAGCAAGCCACGTCTCCAAAATGGCCTACACAGTGTTGAAAGGGATGTTAAAGATCAAAACAAACAAAACAAACGGTGTATAGCGCAATTTGTCTATTCTAACCAGGTCCTCTGGATTTAAACACATATTTCCATTATTGTCAAATGAATGCACGGCCTCGTGAAAAAAAAATCAAAAACTGCATCTGTATTGCTGGCCCAACCCACAATATTTGCAGGGAGGGGGGGCACCGGGCTTAATGTAATAGATGGGCTGCATGATGCTTCCCCGCAGAGCGGAAACCGACCGCATACGAGTTCTGGAACAGCTTAGAGGATCTAAGCCTGTCCTGGCAAAGTGATGCGAGCAATTACACCCCCTTTGTTTCATTAGGTGGCAGGTCTTGAGATGTCATTCCATCTCAATGTCGGGTAAAAGTCGCAAAAAATTGGAAGCAACGTCTCAGAATGACCTACATAGTGTTGACGGGGACGTTTAACCTCAACTCAAACAGTATTTGCATATGAAACACCGTATACTCCAATAAGCAAATTGAGATTTCGGCCCGCGGAGAAATTCAACGGCCAATCCTACTCTTCGCATATGTCCATAATACTGGGTGACAACAAGCGACAGTCCGCCCCGCCTATCTGGGCTTGGAGAAAAAAGGACTGTATGATGCTGCCACGCAGAGCTGAAACTGGCCACACATGAGTGCTGGTAAACCGCTTAGAAGGACTAAGCCTGCCAAGGCCAGGCAGTCCAATCCATATAACCATCGGCTTCATTGGGCGACATGGCTTGAGTTGTCATTTCATCTCAGTGTCGGGTAAAAGTCTCACATAATTGGAAGCAACGTCCCCAAAATGACATAAATAGTATTGACGGGGACTTTAAAACTCAAATCAATCAACCAATCAATCGATCAATCAACAAGCTGGAGTTGAAATCCAATTTCGTCAAAATAAGGGCTGATGTTATGGAGAACGTCAATGAAAACTTGTGTGAAACGAAACGGACTATAGATAATCATCGGTGACGCTCTTGCACAAAACTACTTCTGGGCCCAGGATTACAATCGTTACTTAAGTTAAGGTCGACTTAACGATTTAAAGAGGAATTCTTATCTTAGTAAAGTATTTCCTTAAAAAGTGCATTCGAAAGCCGCCTATTTCATTTACTTAGCTTAGTATTTACATTCGGATGAAGTCGTAATTTTGACGGAAATTTTCACGAAGATTAGCACGTAAGCTTCAATTACACATTGATGTAGGCGGCCCACAAATTTCCCACTTGAGGGCCACATGGAAGATAAGTACTAGTACTAAATGTGTTACCCTCTATAAATAAGGTCGATTATTATTATTATTATTTGATCTGTCAAAAATCACTTCTTCTTCTTCATTGAATGGAGACAATAGGAAATATGATGGTTTAGTTGCCATTTCACTACATAAACCATGAAAAATGTTTTATACACACTAAAACCTGTTTCATTGAAGGATCACACTCGATCTCGATTTGTGCGGACAAACATTGGTCACAATGTAGCACCACGACATATTTAAAACGCTGTATCTACGGGGTCCCTTTAGAAACAAGAAATCATACAATATTTGGATGCAAAACTCGGTTTTATAGAGTCTTTTTTTAATTGAGGTTTAACGTCCCCGTCAACACTATGTAGGTCATTTTGGAGACGTTGTTTCCAATTTTGTAGGACTTTTACCCGACACTGAGATGAAATGACGTCTCAAGCCCTGTCGCCCATTGAAACCAAAAGGATTGTATGCAGTGGACGGTCTTACTCACACCACTTTGCCTGGGTATGCTTAGTCCTTCTAATCTGTTTATCAGTACTCGTGCCAGTGTGGTCAGTTTCAGCTCTACATGGAAGCACCATGCAGCCAAATCTGTTTCTTCAAGCCCCAAGGGGCGGAATCGGTTTTATGGAGTCTGCCCATGATCCAACCCTTCTCATGCCGTTAGGCTTATTGCATAATATTCAAGTCGATAATTAAGAAAATACATATATTCTGTGCTATGGTGAAGAACAGGGAAGACTCCCGCAGAAACCACCCCACACTTAACCCCAGCTACAGTATTGTTTTCGGATGTCATTATTATACATGTATGTAGTTTATATAGTCATTAAGGACGTGCTCAAACATCGTGCAGACAAAAAACGGAGAAAACCGTAGCTCCAGTCGGAGTAAAAAATAATGGGATATAAAAATCTTGGATTTCCCCGTCTTTTTTATGAGTGAGGTCCTTATCTGCGCATAACCTTACAGTTGGTGAGACATAAAGCGCTCACTCACTCACCTCATAAACACGCTCAATCACTCACATGCCCGAGCTTACAAGGGAGCTGGTACGCCTCAAACTTATTTTTATTGAGCATTTCAAGGCAGGGAGAAGAAGCATATGATTGGTTGTGGCCAATATCAGTTGGATGCCCCAGTGACGCCAGATACACGTCACCTTGCCTCAACCAACCAGCACAAGCCGACCACACGCGGCCTCCAGTAAACCACTTAGAAGGTCTATGCCTGTCCAGGCAAAGTGGTGGAAGCCGGGCCGACCATGGAAATAAATCTTGTTGGTTTCATTGGGCGACAGAGCTTGAGATGCAATTTCATCTCAATGTCGGGTAAAAATCTGACAAAATTGGAAGCAACACTTCCAAAATCAAACCTAAATACGGTTGCGAGGACGTTAAAGGTGCATTATTGAGCTATCCGGAAAAATGCTTCCAAAAATAAAATACATATAGCCGATATTTTTCATTAAAACAATACAAATGAATGCATGTTATGCAAAAAATGCGAACAATTATGATGACAGGTAAACGAGTTCGAGAGGGATTCCCTAACTAGGTTTCGAACACTAGTTAGATCTATTTTTAGTTCGTGACAAAAATAGAATCCCCATATATGACATTATGCGACGTTCATTTTTGGCCTTGTTTACTTAGGCCATGCCTGAATCGGAAAAAAATATGACGCTGAATACCATGCCATAAGTAACGACACTCAGAGACGATACTGTACCAATGTATGTGTAAAGTGACAAATTTATTTTTAGAACAGAAATTCCGAACACATGTTCAGGGCGAAGGGTAAACACGAATGAAAACGACCATTTCCACAAAGTTCTGAAGCTGTATTTTGTTCCAAAAGTGTGCACATGACAATGGGGTATGCATTGAAGATAAAAACCAGAAAACAAAAATTGAGTCCCGGTAGCTCAATAATGCACCTTCAAATATCAAATCAATCGAAAAAAAAAAAAAAAAAACTTCTTTGTATTTCATAAATTTTGATATCAAGAATCTTACACAAATGGTCCTTTCATATGAAAGTTACGAAACGGGCCATCGAATTGGATTTTATATTTGATTTTATTGCCTTTACCATGACCATTTGCCCAGCAAAAGTACACCGTTGACATACGTTACAGTTGTTCACGCCAAAATAGTAATTATTTACATTTTAAGTGTTAAGCCTGATGTAAACCAATGTAAAACAATGCTGTTCATACTTCCATGAACTGACGCATCGAGCCACATGATTTTCAATGACGTCAAGTGACGTCAGTCTAAACCATGGTTCTCTATGATCTCACTGGGTGTTGACGACGACAGTGCGGTTCCGTTCTTTATAGAAAAACAGCGTGTAAATGTTGTTCAGGTTTAACAGTTTGCCTTATAAGCATCTTTTCGCCCAGTGATGAGGACGAAAGACTGTAAATATAAGAAATATTTTTTTCGATGTTCATGAAAAGCGGGTCGCTAGCAAAGTTTATATGAACCCTTCGGAGTTCATTTACTTTGAGGCGACCCTGTTCGTTTATACTTTCCTGAACAGCAGAAAAATAAAAGGCATTTCTTAAATGCACGTGGCGCCATACTATTTCATAACACTGAATATAAAGACGGCATATGGACGTTGTGAACATTACATTGTATGCGTAAAAGTAGCAGGACATGCATAAGCGTAGGAACATGGACCCGCTGTGCCACAGGATCAGTTTTTAAATAACAGACAAAAGTGATATACGCCAGCCTCCCTCCCCAAACACCCCCATCCCCCGACACACAAACCTTTCGGCCCCACCCACACATCGGGGCATGAAGAAATAAATTGGCTGCATGACGCTTCCACGCAGAGCTGAATCCGACCGCACACGAGTACTGGTTACCCACTTAGAGGATCTAAGTCTGCCCATAGGGTCTTGAATCTTTTTTTTTTTTTTTTGCTTTTCTTTTTGTCTTTTTCTTTTTCTTTTCTTAAATGCACGTGGCGCCATACTATTTCATAACACTGAATATAAAGACGGCATATGGACGTTGTGAACATTACATTGTATGCGTAAAAGTAGCAGGACATGCATAAGCGTAGGAACATGGACCCGATGTGCCACAGGATCAGTTTTTAAATAACAGACAAAAGTGATATGCGCCAGCCTCCCTCTACCCCACACACACCTGTCGGCCCCCGCCCACCCATCGGGGCTTGAAGAAATAAACGGGCTGCATTACGCTTACACGCAGAGCACACGAGTACTGGTTACCCACTTGCAGGATCTAAGCCTGCCCAGGAAAAGCTGAGCGAGTCGGACCGTACATGCTTATAAACCCTATTGGTTTCATTGCGCGACGGGCTTGAGATGTCATTTCATCTCAATGTCGGGTAAAAGTCCGACAAAATAGGAGCAACGTCTCCAAAATGACCTGCATAGAGTTGAAGGGGACGTTAAACACGAAATCAATCAATCAAACATACACACACCTACCTTGACAAAAACAAACAAGTCGCTTAAGACTCCCTTTCGCTTGTAAGAACCTTCCTACACCAAGCAATAAATTGTTGCCCTGTCCCCAGTATTATACAGTATTATGTAAAGGGAAGTTTTAATACAGCTCTATTCGTCGAAAACTTTGACACACCAAATACACCCCAGTAGCATAATGTCGACTTGCACCACAGGGAGAAAAAAAAAAGTAGTTCGACCGGGACCCGAACCCAGGGCCTCTCGCATGTGACGCAAACACTCTAACATCTGAGCTACCGAGCACGACTGGTGATTTTGAGCAAATAAAAGCTCTCATGTTTGTCGTTGTTGATATATACATTCATGTGTCAAGGTCAAATCTTAAAAGTTAAGGTACCTACCTGGGTTACCTTAAATATTTAAGTATTTCCTTTGTTTAAGTATCGACTTAAACGAAAGAAATTCTTTAAAGTTCACTTTATACGCCAGTTAAGTAAATACTTAGTTTAAGTAGATACTTAAAATTTAAGTACGCATTGCAATCCTTGGCACTGATTAGTTATTACTATTGATTGCAGAAAGATTTAGCAATTGCACTGACCCACAAACTGCACATGATGGGTCGTTTTTTGTCACGTAGGCAAGTTATTTTCGGAAGGAAAGTTAGAGCATAATTATAGCCTATTTCAAAAACTCCACGGCTTCGAACGTTGATATCGCATTTCCTATTTGTGGGTCATAAGCGTCGAACGGTTGATGATCAACGGCTCCGAATGAATACCAGTTTTTGAATTGAGGTTTAACGTCCTCGTCAGGACTATTTAGGTCATTTTGGAGACGTTGCTTCTAATTTTGTTGGACTTTTACCCGACACTGAGATGATATCAATGGGAGCGTGGTAGCTCAGAAGTACACCTGCCTAGAATATACGCGATGGCGTATGGCAGCATATAGAGAAAAACAAAAAAGAAAGAAATGACATCTCAAGCCGTGCGACCCACTGAAAACCAACTGGGTTAATATGCATGGGTGGTCTGACTCGTATTACTTTGCCTGAGAGGGCTTCGACATCCTAAGCGGTTTACCAGTACTCCTGTGCGGTTCGTTTAAGCTCTGTGTGAAAGCACCATGCAGCCCAGTCAATTTCTCCTAACCCCGATGGGCGGGGCCCGAAGGAACATGCGTGCGTACGTATGTGTTTGTTTGATTTGAGGTTTTACGCAACCGTCCTCACCCATCGGGGCTTGAAGAAATAGATAGGCTGCATGATGCTTCCACGTCCATGAGTACTGGTAAACCGCTTAGAGGATCTAAGCCTGCCAAGGCAAAGCGATGTGCGTCGGACCGTCCATGAGAGACTAAGAGTTTGATTTGAGGTTTACTACGCATTGCATAAAGACGATCCTAGCGCAAACTTGATGTGTCAAATTATGACGTATTTTGGGTAGTTTTGGACGGAAATTAGTCTGTTTCATAAACGCGACGAGAGGCTCAGCGGTTTACGGTCGGTTTCAGATCATTTCTCCAAGCCCCGATGGGCGGGGCCTTAGTATAATGTTTAAATCTGAAAATGATTATGGCGATGAATGTGTCAATTTATGTTTTATCAGCTATCGCCAGCTTTGACGCTAGATTTTGACAGCCATGCACAGAAACCACAAAAGCTCCCCTGTTGATATACACGAGCATCAAAAGCTCTGACAAGATCTTCATTATGCGCAGGCTATAATCAGACATGGACCTTTCAAGCACCAACAACTTAATGGGTCGATTGTTTGTCAATCGACCCAAAGTTACTAAGCATAAAAACCGCTTCAGTGCTGAAGTTCATGTGACTATCACTGATTTGCATGAAACCTATATAACTTATTTATAGAAAATAGTAGCGTTAATTTTATCGCAGTAGGTTATATAGAATCTGGACTGGAACCATTGGTCGTGCTTGACAAATGTCGTAGACCCAACTCAGACGCCGCAGAACGCGACGTCTTATCAGGCTCTGGACTCTTTGCTCGCAATACAGGAATTAAGGATCATTCGACGCAAAACGCGGCATCTGATAAGGGTCTACACTTTTTGCTTAAAAACTTAAATTTAAGGGTTATACCAAAAATTTTTAGTCCAGGACTATTTTCCCAGCCTACACTCAGAGACAATCGACCAACCGGTATTCAATAATTTGATTTTTTATCAGAATGTTGATAAAGTATCATTCCGAAAAGTTTTGAGATTAATTTTGTCATACACTGTTGCCTGTCCCCCGCCCATCGGGGGTTGAAGAAATATATGGGCTGCATGATGCTTCCACGCAGAGTGGAAACCGACCCGCACACGAGTACTGGTAAACCGCATAGAGGATCTAAACATGCCCAGGCAAAGTGGTGTGAGTCGGCCCGTCCAATGTCGGGTAAAAGTCCCACAAAATTGGAAGCAACGTTTCCAAAATGACCTTTACTGTGTTGACGGGGACGATAAACCTCAAATCAAACAAACAAAAACATACACTGTTGTAACGCATCTGGCTGGAATAGCAATAAAAACCGAAGTTAAAAATCTTAGCAAGTGTTCTAATCTCTCTCTCTCTCTCTCTCTCTCTCTCTCTCTCTCTCTCTCTCTCTCTCTCTCTCTCTCTCTCTCTCTCTCTCTCTCTCTCTCTCTCAGTCAATGGCTTTGCCACATAGTCTTCTGTCGAGACAAGACAATGAACGAATGAGCACCCTGTGTCTTGCTAAAGGAGTGAGTGAGTGTTTGAGTTCAACATCTCACCAACAGCTAAGGTCATACGGAGACTGGGCCTCAGTTTAAAGACTGATCCGAAAGTCTGGAGAAGCCCGGGATCGATCCGGCAACCCGAGTAGCATAACCATTAACCACTGCACCACGGAGGCTTCAGTCTTGCTATTAAAAAGACAGTATGTATGACGGAAAGCATACTTTTTTTCGTTCGACAAAATTACTGTCATGGCCTTGAGCGTAGAGGAAAATCAGATTCTCCGTCACTCACACCGAGATTTTAGCGATCTGGATTGATTAAACCATAAGTAGTCCTAAGTCCATGGTTTGGTCAAAGCAAGCTGACTGTTCAGGTACCTTAACTAGAAGTATGGCGAGCTAGTTCACGCTCACATTCTGACTATTTCACGGAAGACGAAGACTAGGCGGCTCTCTTGAATTCCCACATTCTGTTATTGTTAGGAGCAAATATGAGGCAAATTGCTGCCTTGGTTAAATTACACATTTTCATTGACCATTTCGAGATCATAACATGATAATCTTTATGAAATACTTTTCATCTTGCAACAGCATATAAATCATGATTATGCGTTAATAGGTCCTTCAAAAAGCATGTCGGAACACATGCAATTCTTACGTTTAGTTCTAATTTACATATGGCAAGAACTACCCTCTAATCAGAATACTGGTCAGTTGCTTAATTTGGTTTCTGACATTTTGTTAACAAATCACAAGCCTAGTTTACATATAGCGGGTGTTTCAATCTATCCGCCGTACCCATGAGCCCATATAAAAGTGTCTTTTGGGCCTCTACACGGGTACAAGCGCGGAATGTTTCTTTAAATCACAACACGCTAGACATCTGCTATCAGTAATGGCATCTAAAATGGTCCTAGAAGACGTCGTTGACATTGAGGTCTACACGGAGTTCAGTGAGGACACCCGTTGCTCCTTAATTGAAGCGTCAATGGGGAATTTATACAGTATAACGTATACTGAATTTCGCAACTTATTGCAAGAGGAAATATTAACTCGTTTAAGTAAGTTTGAGGTTCTGTGAGCTTCTTTCCTGGATTTGGAAAACGAGTACATAGAACGTAACAACCACAAATTTGTGAGACTAGCAACTAAATCTTGTGGGAGCACTGATTCATTGAGAATTAATATCATAGTAACGGAGGACACCTCGCCAGCTCCTGCCAAGGTAGGTATTTCTTTAATACTTAAAACAAAGTACAAGAGATGCAAAAAGGAATATTCTCTCTCGGAACTATACGAAAGCAGTTAACCAGAGCAGTGCATTTTTCGCCCCAAACTGACAACTGCTGTTCTTGAATCAGCGGAATGAATGACCGTAGAAAAGATTTCATGATCAATCTCCACGACACCGGCAGGTATCGAACCCGCGTCGTCCTGATCGCCAGTCAGACGCGTATCCGACTGAGCTACCGAAGCCGGCCATTAAGTGTTGGCTACTCGATCATGTGTGTAACTTTATCGAATTCAGTGCGACAGATGTGCATTCGTATGTGTTGCTAGACCAAAAAATTATGAAAAGCAAAATAGATGGAAGCCTAAATGAGAGCGTAATAGCTAAAATATCTATATGGACCAAATCCCGCTAAAATGCATGCCACATTTCTTGGATATTTTTGTTCGGCTTTTACAGACCTTTTAAAATCATTTCACATATCGGGGCGGTCCTTAATCAGGGTAGTACTCGGAGAAAAAAACACATGACCTTCCGTTGTAGAACTTCGCGTTTAACATGTGTATTGTGATCCCAGTGGGGTTCGAATCACAGCGGTTAGAAACCCACAGATTAAGAGTCGGCGCCCTTACCCATCAAGCCAGGGAGGTCCGGTTAATCACTTGGGCATAGTGTCGTTGTTTATATCTGCTATCCAGCACAGTCTGAAGATCTGTATTGCTGGCAGGGGGGGGGGGGGCTTAATGAAATAGATGGGCTGCATGATGCTTCCCCGCAGAGCGGAAACCGACCGCATACGAGTTCTAGAACAGCTTAGAGGATCTAAGCCTGTCCAGGCAAAGTGATGCGAGCATTTACACCCCTTTCTTTCATTAGGTGGCAGGTCTTGAGATGTCATTCCATCTCAATGTCGGGTAAAAGTCGCACAAAATTGGAAGCAACGTCTCAGAATGACCTACATAGTGTTGACGGGGACGATTAACCTCAAATCAAACAGTATTTGCACATGAAACACCGTATACTCCAATAAGCAAATTGAGTTTTCGGCCCGCGGAGAAATTCAACGGCCAATCCTCCCTTTCGCATATGTCCATAATACTTGGTGGCAACAAGCGACAGTCCGACCCGCCCATCTGGGCATGGAGAAAAAAAAGGGCTGTATGATGCTGCCACGCAGAGCTGAAACTGGCCACAAATGAGTGCTGGTAAACAGCTTAGAAGGACTAAGCCTGCCCAGGCCAGGCAGTCCAATCCATATTACCTTTGGCTTCATTGGGCGACAGGGCTTGAGTTGTCATTTCATCTCAGTGTCGGGTAAAAGTCTCACATAATTGGAAGCAAGTCCCCAAAATGGCATAGTGTTGACGGGGACTTAAAAACTCAAATCAATCAATCAATCAATCAATCAACAAGCTGGAGTTGAAATCCAATTTCGTCAAAATAAGGGCTGATGTTATGGAGAACGTCAATGAAAACTTGTATAAAACGAAACGGACTATAGATAATCATCGGTGACACTCTTGCACAAAACTACTTCTGGGCCAAGGATTACAATCGATACTTAAGTTAAGGTCGGCTTAACGATTTAAGGAGGAATTAATATCTTAGTAAAGTATTTCCTTAAAAAGTGCATTCGAAAGCCACCTATTTCATTTACTTAGCTAAGTATTTAACTTCGGATAAAGTCGTAGTTTTGACGGAAATTTTCACGACGATCAGCACGTAAGTTTCAATTACACATTGATGTAGGCGGCCCACAATTTTCCCGCGATCTGTCAAAAATCACTTCTTCTGTTTCATTGAATGGAGACAATAGAAAATATGATGGTTTAGTTTCCATTTCACCACATAAACCATGAAAAATGTTTTATACACTATAAAACGTGTTTCACTGAAGGATCACACTCGATCACGATTTGTGCGGACAAACATTGGTCACAATGTTGCACCACGTCATATTCAAAACGCTGTTTCTACGGGGTCCCTTTAGAAACAAGAAATCATACAATATTTGAATATACGAACCAAAAGGCTTATATGTAGTGGACGGTCTGACTCACATCACTTTGCCTGGGTAGGCTTAGTCCTTTTAAGCTGTTTACCAGTGCTCGTGCCAGTGTGGTCAGTTTCAGCTCTACACGGAAGCATCATGCAGCCAAATCTGAAGCCCCGAGGGGTGGGGGCGGAATCGGTTTTATAGAGTCTGTCCATGATTCAACCCTTCTCTTGGCGTTAGGCGTATTGCATAATATTCACTACAATCTGGTACAGTAATAAATATATTCTGCACTATGGTGAAGAACAGGGAAGACTCCCGCAGAAACCACCCCAAATTTAACCCCGGCTACAATATTGTTTTCGGATGTCATTATTATACATGTATGTAGTTGATCTAGTCATTAACGACTAGATCAAACATCGTGCAGACAAACACGGAGAAAACCGTAGCTCCAGTCGGAGTAAAACAAAGGAAAAAAGTGATATAAAATCTCTATATACATTCCATCTCGGATTGCCCCGTCTTTTTATGAATGTGGTCGTTATCTGCGTATTACCTTACAGTTGATGAGGCATAAAGCGCTCACTCACTCACCGCACAAACACACTCAATCACTCACATGCACAAGCTTACAAGGGGGTGGACGGCCCCCGCCCATCGAGGCTTGAAGAAATAGAGGGGCTGCTTGATGCTTCCACGCAGAGCTGAAATCGACCCGCACACGAGTACTGGTAATCCGTTTAGAGGATCTAAGTCTGCCCAGGCAAAGCGGTGCGAGAATATAAACCCTATTGGTTTCATTGGGCGGCAGGGCTTGAGATGTCATTTCATCTCGATGTCGGGTAAAAGTCCCACAAAATTGGAAGCAACGTCTCCAAAATGACCTTTACAGTGTTGACGGGGACGTTAAACCGCAAATCATACAAAACAAACAAGGGAGGTGGTACGCCTCAAACTTATTTTTATTTAGCATTTCAAGGCAAGGAGTAGAAGCTTATGATTGGTTGCGGCCAATATCAGTTGGACACCCCAGTGACGCAAGATGCACGTCACCTTGCCTCACCCAACCAGCACAAGCCGACCACACGCGACCTCCAGTAAACCACTTAGAAGGCTAAAGCCTGCCCAGGCAAAGTGGTGCAAGTCGGGCCGTCCATGCATATACGAGTTTGATTGGGCGACAGGGCTTGAGATGTAATTTCATCTCAATGTCGGGTAAAAGTCCGTCAAAATTGAAAGCAACACTTCCGAAATCAAACCTAAATAGTGTTGCGAGGACGAATCTCAAATCAACCAAAAAAAAAAAACTTCTTTGTATTTTATAAATTTTGATATCGCGAATCGTACACAAATGGTCCTTTCATATGAAAGTTACGAAACGGGCCTTCGAATTGGATTTTAAATTGGATTTTATTGCCTTTACTACGACCATTTGCCCTGCAAATGTACATCGCTGACATACGAATGCAGTTCATACTTCCATGAACGCATCAAGTCATATGATTTTCCATGACGTCAAGTGACGCCAGTCTAAACCATGGTTCTCTATGATCTCATTGGGCGTTCCGCTCTTTATAGAAAACTGCGTGTAAATGTTTTTCAGCTTTAACAGTTTGCCTTATAAGTGAGGAAAAAAGAATGTAAATATAAGAAATATTTTTTCGATGTTCATGAAGGTATGAACGACAACGGGTCGCTAGCAAAGTTTTTATGAACCCCTTCGGAGTTCATTTACTTTGCAGGCGACCCTGTTCGTTCATACTTTCATGAACAGCAGAAAAATAAAAGTCATTTTTTAAAAAAATGCACGTGGCGTCATACTTTTTAATGACACTGAATATAAAGACGGCATATGATGGTTGTGAACATTGTATGCGTAAAAGTAGCAGGACATGCATAAGCGTAGGAACATGGACCCGCTGTGCCACAGGATCAGTTTTTAAATAACAGACAAAAGTGATATACGCCAGCCTCCCTCCCCAAACACCCCCATCCCCCGACACACAAACCTTTCGGCCCCACCCACACATCGGGGCATGAAGAAATAAATTGGCTGCATGACGCTTCCACGCAGAGCTGAATCCGACCGCACACGAGTACTGGTTACCCACTTAGAGGATCTAAGTCTGCCCATAGGGTCTTGAATCTTTTTTTTGTTTTTTTTTTTGCTTTTCTTTTTGTTTCATGATTCAAGCCCCTATGGCATGCCCAGGAAAAGCGACGCGAGTCGGACCGTCCATGCTTATAAACCCTATTGGTTTCATTGAGCGACAGGCTTGAGAAGTCATTTCATCTCAATGTCGGGTAAAAGTCCCTCAAAATAGGAGCAACGTCTCCAAAATGACCTGTATATAGTTGAAAGGGACGTTCAACATCCAATAAATCAATCAAACATACACACACCTACCCTGACAAAAACAAAAAAGTCGTTTAAGACCCCCTTTCGCTTGTAAGAACCTTCCTACACCAAACAATAAATTGTTACCCTGTTACCAGTATTATACAGTATTATGTAAAGGGAAGTTTTTATACAGCTCTATCGGTCGAAAACTGTGACACACCAAGGGAGAAATCCCAGTTGTTTTATACCTCATCGCCAAGTCGACTTGCGCTCCAAGGAGGAAAAAAAGTGGCTCGACCGGGACCCGAACCCAGGGCCTCTTGAATATGATGCAAAAACTTTACCGTCTGAGCTACCGAGCATGACTGATAATGTTGGGCAAATAAAAGCTCTCGTGTTTGCCGTTGTTGATATATACATTCATGTGTCAAGGTCAAATCTTAAAAGTTAAGGTACCTACCTGGGTTACCTTAAATATTTAAGGATATTCTCTGGTTAAGTATCGACTTAAACGAAAGAAATTCTTTGTAGTTCACTTTATACGACAGTTAAGTAAATACTTAGTTTAAGTAGGTACTTAAAATTTAAGTACGCATTGTAATCCTGGGCCCTGATTGGTTACTATGTTTGAGCAGTGTGGCGCATTTATAAACAATCTGTGATTACGCGAGCGCAGTGTGACGAATTTATAAACAATCTGTGATTTCGCGAGCCCAATCGATTGACAGTTGTACGCCCGTTTTGCTAAATCTTTTTGCAATCGATAATAACTTTCGTCACAAATAACTACACCATGAGGAATTTCGCCACAGTTGCAACGTGTTAAATCTATCTATACTCGGTAAAAAAAGTTTTGTCCCTAGGCAGAGAATGGGCTGTAAAATATCACAGGAACGATCGATTTTCATATAGTATATACCAGCCTCTTCAGCAGCCACAGCCCGTCAATACTGATTAGGTTTGAGTCTTATGAACCTGTCAGAAAATGCTACAGAGGCTGCCAAATGTTGTAAGGGTCAGCTTTCAAAACGTGCAAATCGTAATTTAAGCGTTAATGACTATTGTAAACAACGGGGTCTAACTCAGTAATTGCTGGGCAGATTTTTGTGAAATTTTCATTGTTGATATTGCAAGACTATGCCAAAAAGGGATCAGAAAGGTGTTTTGTCTTTTGGACCTTAACTCCTGATACAGAGGCTGCAGACCCCCAGAAGACGTTGTCAAAAAGGTGAAAAAAATGGCTGTAATTGGGTATAACTCAATAGCTAATGATCAGATTTTTGTGTAATTTGTATCATTTTGATGCACAGTCTGTACTTGAAAAGGGCACGAAACCATTAGCCCCTTTTAGACCTTAACGGCTGGTACAGATGCTGCAAAATGCCGGAGGGGGTTAAAAACGCCGGCAAAAATGACAATCGTTTTGAGAGGCGGCTTGATATTGTTTACCGCATTCATTCATGCGGTATTCGTTCGTTCGTTCGCTCGCTCGCTCGTTCGTTCATTCGTTCGTTCGTTCGTTCGTTCGTTTGTTTGTTTGTTCTTTCGTTCGTCTATTCGTTCGTCCGTTCGTTTGTTCGTTTATTTATTCATTCATTTCTCAAAAAGGTCAGTTTTACCGACAAACTCATTAAAATTTCACTTGCATGCTTTTTGTGATTTTTCAAAATGTTGAGTTCATCAATGTTTTTTTTAATCGTGCACTTTTGTGAGCATCGCTTTAAAACAGATTTGATAAACTTGTTACCGTAGAAACACCATAGACTTTGATCACGATGCCACCTCGTTACCGAAAACTGTCAAACTTAGACCGGGCTAGGGCACTTGGGCAGCTCCAGGCAGGGCAATCTAGTCGACGTGTTGCCATAGCGTTTAACACAAATCGCAAGACTATCGACAGGATAAGGCAACGCTATGCAGCTTCTGGGGATGTCAAGGACCTCCCGCGCTCAGGAAGACCCAGGGCAACAACCCATGCCGAGGATCGACTGATCACCAACAGCACTCTAAGAAGCCGCTTTACCAATGCCAAAATGACGACTATGCGGATTCGACGACTACGAGGTGCTGGGGGCATAGCCGTCTCTGTTCAAACCATTCGGAACAGAATCCATGCTGCTGGGCTGAAATCACGTGTTCCTGCGAAGAAGCCCATTCTTTTACCGAGGCACAGAGCAGCTCGTCTTCAGTTTGCTCGGAATCATGTGCGATGGAATAGACAGCAGTGGCGAACTGTCGTGTTCTCAGATGAGAGTCGGTTTTGCCTACATCATATTGACGGACGTCTACGTGTCTGGCGTCGGAATGGGGAGCGTCACGCGGAAGCCAACGTGCAGCCACGCCATGCTTACAATGGAGGAAGTGTCATGGTCTGGGCTGGTGTGACGGCAGATAGGCGTACCAACCTCGTTGTGGTTCCAGGAATTCTTACCGGTCAACGCTACATCGACGAGATCCTACGTCCCCATGTTGTGCCTTTCCTTCAGCAAATGGGAAACAACGCCATCTTTCAAGATGATAATGCCAGACCACATCGGGCAAGAATTGTAGACGCCTATCTGCAAGCCAACAACGTCAGACGGTTAGACTGGCCAGCAATGTCGCCTGACTTAAGCTGCATTGAACATGTCTGGGATGTCCTCGGCAGAGCCGTCCAAACGAGGATAACAGAGCACAGCACTATGGCAGATCTTCGGCGCTTCCTTGGAGAGGAATGGCATCCAATCCCTCAAGCCACCATCCGGAAGATGGTCTTCTCTACCAGAAAACGACTGATTGAGTGCAGAGACAATCGCGGAGGTTATACCCACTACTAAAGAAAGACAAAGTTCAAACTTATTGAATAGTGTTTCACATGTCAAATGAATTTCAAATGTCAGAATAGTGAAATAAAGTTGCTGATCTTCTTGCTTTGTTTAAGACCAGTGCCACGTATCAGTATATGCATAAAATGGAATAATGTCGTATCAACGTTGATTCGATATGACAATGTTTCAATCAAAGGATGCGGTGGTCTCGATGAGTCGATATTTCATGTTTGTCGTATGCCGATACGTGGCTAGTCCTTTGTTACGATTTGCACGTTTTGAAAGTTGACCCCAGTCGCACTCCGCAGCCTCTGGAGCATTTACGATCGCGTCCTTCTTACCTAAACCTAATCAGTATTGACGAGCAGTGGCTGCTGAAGAGTTTGGTATATGCCATATGAGAATCGACCGACCCTGTGATATTTTACAGCCGATTGTATACATAGGGACAAAACTTTTTTTACCGAGTATATTATCAGGATTTTCACCATAGATATGTCTTGAATCCCTATTACAATAAGTTTGCCAACGACGAAAGCTCTTGGTTCTCTCCTTCTATAAGGAATTTCGCCACAGATAAAACCTTCTAAATATCTCTAATACAAGGAATTTTGCCATAGAGGAAAGCACATGGTTCTCTCCCTCTATAAGGAATTTCGCCACAGATAAAACCTTTTAAATATCTCTACTACAAGGAAATTTGCCATAGATGAAAGCCCATGGTTCTCTCCCTCTATAAGGAATTTCGCCACAGATAAAACCTTTTAAATATCTCTACTACAAGGAAATTTGCCATAGATGAAAGCCCATGGTTCTCTCCCTCTATTATGAATTTCGCCACAGATAATACCTTTTAAATATCTCTACTACAAGGAATTTTGCCATAAAAGAAAGCCCATGTTTCTCTCCCTCTATAAGGAACTTCGCCACAGATAAAACCTTTCAAATATCTTTAAATATCTCTACTACAAGGAATTTTGCCAAAGAGGAAACCTCTTGGTTCTCTCCCACAAAAAGGAATTTCGCCACAGATAAAGTAGAAGTAAAACAAAGATCAGGAATCGATACAATTAGCCCACTCCACCCATCAAAGACACCAAAGGGAAAGAAACATAAACATTAAGCGACCAGACCATAATGGAAACCTTAACAAAGGAAGGCCATAAGGACAGTTACTTTCCCACAAAATGGCCATATGGCCATCCAAAATAAAAAGACACAAGTGATACACACAGTAAGTAACAAACAACAACATATATTAATCCCCACAGAAGAACCGCCTTGGAACGGTCAGTGGAAAGATTTCAACCTTTTAAATATCTCTACTACAAGGAATTTTGCCATAGATGAAAGCCCATGGTTCTCTCCCTATATAAGGAATTTCGCCACAGGTAAAACCTTTTAAATATCTCTACTACAAGGAATTTTGCCATAGATGAAAGCCCATGGTTCTCTCCCTCTATTATGAAATTCGCCACAAATAATACCTTTTAAATATCTCTACTACAGGGAATTTTGCCATAAAGGAAAGCCCATGTTTCTCTCCCTCTATTAGGAACTTCGCCACAAATAAAACCTTTTAAATATCTCTACTATAAGGAATTTTGCCAAAGAGGAAAGCTCTTGGTTCTCTCCCACTATAAGGAATTTCGCCACAGATAAAACCTTTTAAATATCTCTACTACAAGGAATTTTGCCATAGAGGAAGGCTCTTGGTTCTCTCCCTCTATAAAGAAATTCGCCACAGATAAAACCTTTTAAATATCTCTACTACATGGAATTTTGCCAAAGAGGAAAGCTCTTGGTTCTCTTCAACTACAAGGAATTTCGCCACAGATAAATAAAAATAAAAAATAAAACCTTTTTAATATCTCTACTACAAGGAATTTTGCCAAAGAGGACAGCTCTTGGTTCTCTCCCTATATAAGGAAATGTGTCACATTTAAAACCTTTTGAATCTCTCTACTATAAGAAATTTCGTCACAGATGCAACCTCTTAAATCTCTATAAATAGGGATTACGCCACAGTTGGTATCTCTTGAATCTCGCTATTTTACTGTCATGACCAACAATGAAGTTATTATGAACTACAACGACGCGAGACCGGCGTTCTGCATCAAACTCGGTAAAATACTTCTTTCCATCGGGAAACAAGTTCGTATCTAATCCCTTAATCCGCAATCCAGATTTGTTAATTTCATTAAAGCCCATTTGGTCGTTGATGGTCAAGCCTTTTTTGTCCATATATAGCTTCCAGTCCATAACAAACTTGTTCGTTCTGCTGTTTGTTCTGATCGCTAGAAATCCTGTACAAAATTCATGTTGGTCCATTTGTGCCCAAATATCAAACTTTCCAACAAAGTGTTTAAATGGATTTTGCAACCAGACTGAGTCAACGTCGCAATATAAAACGTTCTTACCACTTTTTAAATATCTCAGTATATGTACAGGGCGTGCTGCAACTAATTTGTTGAATGATTTTGATGCAAAGTTTGCTGCATGTTCCGTATTATTTATTCTACTCCTTTCTATAGACATTGACGTGAAATTGCCCTTGAAAATTGATTTCAGTTTCTGAAAACATTTGTCATCTTCCGCAATCACAATCACTGGTATGTTCAACGTTTGACGCTCATAGAACCAAAGCCAGTTTTGAAAAAGATCTAAAAATGCTAAATTAACTGCCAGTATAATTACCCACTTTTCAAGATGGTAAAATTTATTTCCATTGACTTTTGTATTTTTTATTTCACTGTCGCCTGATGTACTTGTCACCACGGTAACCGGCATACGTGGAAGAACTTCTAGTTCCCGTAATTTGAGCTTCAAAAGTATTTCCCAGTTGACATAGAACACAAAACACACCATTGCTATCATGCATAGCCCTATAAATTCTCGGTTACGCATTTGTACTGTTTATATTTATTGAATGTCTTTCTTTTATTCCTTCTTACTGTTTGTTTTAATATATGTTTGAAACTGGCGACAAGAAAAAGAATCGAATATCAGTAGATTACCACAAGATGTCATAAATAAAGTCAATGAACGCTTGCATATTTATTCTCATTTTTCGTAACACTGGTGCATATATTTTATAACCCCATCTACGTGAGTTGATGCTTAATCAAAGATGAACATGTCGTTTTATTCAAAACTACAGTGTATTTTAAATGAAAATTTTGCAACTGATGCATTACGGTAATACTATACCATTCTTGCATTCAAATATGGAGCACTAACAAACCTCCATTATGTGTGGGGTATATTGAGAAATTTCAAGTTATCTTATTGATAAGTCCGTGTATCGAACACACCGCTTAAACCCCGCTTTATTACGCAAACACGCCTGTACAAATACATTGTAACCTTTATCGCAAGAAAATGCAAATTTTATTAATAAAAATTGTGATATTTTTCTTATTTATGCTCAAAATATAGATTGTGGGTACTCGTTAGAACCGCCTCGATCAGGCAGTTCTTACGAATACCCTCAATCTATAGTTTAGAGCAGAAATAAGAAAAATAAGGTTTACCTCTGTAAACCCTAGGTTTACTATATAAAAGTGGGGTTCAAGGGGGTCAAAATTATATATGCGTGTTTTCGTGATGCTAACGAGCACTTAAAACATGTTTGGAGCAGAAATACATGTAAGAAAAATATGACAAGATTTCAGAAAATTACCTTTTTTGAGTGATAAAATAACGCACCATGTCACATGGATCTGTTATCGTAATGAACTTTCAGAGTCATCAAAGATAAAGGGAATGTATCATTTCGGCGGGTGGGGTGGGGTGGGGGGTAAATTACGTGTTTTGACGAAAATTTCCTGTTTCCTCTAATAGCGACGCAGTTTGCAACCATAAACCCGTGTGATTTACCTCTATAAAGGACAATGTTTCGATGCACTTATTATTGTAGTGTACCATTATGTTTTCAGGTTTCAAAAGTGTAGTTTCTACCACAAGAAAAAGTAAGGAAAGCCTGCGCTTTCGGGGTCTTCGTTTGCGCAATATTCCACAAACCCTTTCACTGGACAGGGAACGACAATGAAGCGTCAATGACTTGCCTTTACCTTAGCTAATTCGATTTCGCTCTTGAGTCCCTAGAGGATTCATCCGAGAGCTCCAGACAGCAATATATATTTGGATATTTTAGGGATTTTTTTTCCTGATTACATCCTTAAAAGTTATGTTGTGTGTACTCTTTAGATTCAAATGAGTACTCATAATGTTAACTTTCGGATCACGAGCAAAGTCAGTATTGTCGTGTTCCAGAGAAAGGGAGAAAAGAGATAAAATAGACTGTAGTAGAGAGAATGAAAAAAAAAAGAGTGGCTGGGGAGGGGGGATGGGGGGAGCATCACGAAAACAGAC
Organism: Lucinisca nassula; assembly: GCA_963580285.1. Taxonomy (NCBI): domain Eukaryota; kingdom Metazoa; phylum Mollusca; class Bivalvia; order Lucinida; family Lucinidae; genus Lucinisca; species Lucinisca nassula. Next base: position 99,117,037 of record OY757015.1, read on the forward strand.
CTATATAATTTTAACCCCCTTAAATCCGACTTTTATAGTAAAACTGGGGTTTACAGGAGTAAATTTTATTCTTCTTATTTCTGCTCTAAAATCTAAAATATAGATTGTGGGTACTCGTTAGAACCGCCTCGTCGAGGCCACAATCCATATTTTGAGCAGAAATTAGAAAAATATCACAATTTTTCAGCAAGTTCAAAATTTTCCTTTTTTCGGCGGACAGCTTACAATGTATTTGTATAGGCCTGATTTCGTAATGGGTGCATGTGGGGAATGAATGAAAGTGAAGAACCAGAAGAAAAGTATATATACACCCCTCTACCCTTACCGAAGAAAGAAGGTCTTGCCATATCAGTAGGATGCCCCAGTGACGTAAGATACACGGCATCCTTTACATCATTTAACCCTTATCTTGCTGAATATTCATTTAAGCCACACCCATTTCTGTCTATCAACAAATCAAATTACTTAATGGAATTTATTGCTACAAATTCATAAACTGAATGCCAAACAGTGTAGATTCTGATCAGATGGCTTCTTCAGAAGCCATCTGATCTGGATCTACACTGTTTGCGAAGATAGGGGTTGTCGTGAAAAGCAAGATAAGGGTTAAGTCCATAATGTAATGAAAAATCTCGTAGCAAAAATTGAAACAAGAAAACAACTGCACGCGGGTTAACCGAGTTGATTCACTGATGAGTTAGAAAAAGTTCACGCGGACCGAACAAATACATATTTGAACCACAGTGAAAGTGAGGTAGAGGGTTCGGATCCCGTAAATGTACTTAAGCCTACCAGGAAGTTTTACTGACCGTTCAAAGTCGGTGCTTTTGCTGCGGTTCCTTTCTGTTTTATATTGGTGGTTCTGATTCTTTCCCTAATTATGCATGTTGTTATGCTGGTGATTCTAATCTCTCCTTTTTAGTGGTTCATTTTATTTACGTTTCGCCACCGCCCATCGGGACTTGAAGAAATAGATGGGCTACATGATGCTTCCACGCAGAGCTGAAACCGACCGCACACGAGTACTGCTAAACCGCTTAGAGGATCAAAGCCTGCCCAGGCAAAGCGGTGCGAGTCGGTCCGTTCATGCTTATAAACCCTTTTGGTTTCACTGGGCGACAGGGATTGAGATGTCATTTCATCTCAATGTCGGGTAAAGTCCCACAGAGTTTGAAGCAACGTCTCCAAAATGACCTATACAGTGTTGTAGGGGACGTTAAACCTTAATAAGTTACGCTTGTCCATCCTGTTTAATGTTTGTCATGTTCGTGATTCCGATTCTTGCCTCCATTATGTGTACTGGTCCTTTTTAGTAACGTTTAGATATTCTGAGTCACCACCTGTTTGGGAAAGAGCTACTGATTCGGTTTACCAGTGGTCTGTTGTTGTTTTGGGGTCGATTGTTTATCAATCGACCCAATCGACCCAACGGTATAAAGGACAACACCTCTATTAGGGCTGGAGTCCACGTGACTATCGCTGATTTGTAGGAATCCACGCAGATTATTTATAGAATTTTATCGCAGTGAGGTCAGCGTGTTTACGTGAAAAGGTAAACTGTAAAATCTGGGCTGGAATCATGGGTTGGGCCAGGTAAACAGTGCAGACCCAGATCAGATCCCACAGAACGCGGCGTCTGATCAGGGTCTTCACTGCTTGCTTAGAGTATAGAAATTTAATGGTCAGGCGCCGTAAAACGCAGCGTCTGATCAGGGTTTACACGGTTTTCAGTAAAGGAGTTTAAAGGTTAAACGAAACAGTCCACGCTGAGGCCCGTATTTCCTAACTACCCCCAGAGACAATCGACCCACCAGTACTCTCAGTGCTTTGATTTCTGTTGTCGTCACTCCATGTTTCGACTTCTTTCCCTAGTGATATTGTGGGGAGGATTCGGGATCTGACTGTATCCGTGCCTGGTCGTTTCCATCAAGAAAACCCGCTTGTATAATTTTGACCCCCTTGAACCCGGGTTTACAGGGGTAACCTCCTTTTCTTATTACTGCTCTAAAATATAGATTTTGGGTACTCGTTAGAACCGCCTGGATGAGGTGGTTCTAACGTGTCCCCACAATCTATAGTTTGAGCAGAAATAAGGAAAATATCATATTTTTTTCTTCTTAAAATTATCTTTTTTTTTTTCGGATGTAAAGTTTGCAATGTATTTGTATAGGTGTGTTTTCATAATGTTTTTTCAATTTTCTAATTACAATGGAAGAACGCCATTGACGCCCTGAAGTCGATATCATTCAACATTGGAGAAAACCATGGTTTATGTTGACGTACGTCACTTAACCAATAAAAATGCCAATCACGACAATTATCGTCTGCTTTGGCGTCTGCTGGTTACTTTACAAGACAGTTTTTTTGGCAAACTGTGTGGACCCAGATCAGACTGCTCCAGTCTGATGTGGGCTCACTCTGTTTGCCTGTATGCAAAAATATCTAAAAAGTTTGCAAGAAGTTTCAGCAGACGACATATTAAGCAGACGACATTTGCAGATGTAGTTTTTCTTGGCGTCTTAAGGTTTACGGATCAAACGACGTCGCAAGTGTCAATTCTCTGAGGTACATCCAACATAGAGTCTCAATAGTTTACTGCAGGGGATTTCTGTGTCTACTGTGACGCGGTTGAGGGTTGGGCGACGTTCTCTCTCCCCCGCACTAATCTGGTTTGGGGAAGCGTACGAACATAGGCAGGGCCGCTAGGGACAGCTTCATTTGCTAGGCCTGCCATAACCGATATTTTAGTTGAAATTATGTTGAATGTGTATTGTTCATCCCATGTTTACTTATTATGGTAGCAAACCACTATTCCAAGCTGTCGGCGAGACTCGGACACGCAGCGGACGAAGTTTTTTGAGCCGTAACAAATAGTACACTTTGCAACCCTTCTCTTTTGTGTTATCACTGCATTGTGACTTGCCACAGAATAATTTGAAGCTGGTTTCTATAGCTTGTACACTGTACAGCCAATGTAGTGGCTATGTAAACAAATCCTACCCCACCCACTTCTGCTGTTTTTTTTTACCATTTTCTGCTGTTTTCAAGGAAGCCCTGGCAGCACACTGCATTTGCAAGGACAATTGTCAGCATTCAGCTCTATTGTACACCTACCAAAAATGAAAGGGGGCTAGAAAGTGACCCCTGCCAGCCGTTTACTTTTTTAGCAATATCCAAATGAAGTCTGACAGCTATTTTAAACAGAAAGTGTAGCGATAAATTCGTATAGCAGTAGTTTCGTATTTTCAGTTACATCCCTTGATATCCAGGTCATGTGACCATGAATTAATTCATATTTCTCCACAATGACACAAAAACAATACACTGAATTCAAGATATTGCTTTCATAATTGCCAAACAGTATTTAGACACTGAATTTGACCCCTACTCTTACTTATGAAGAAATTTCCCCATGTGCACAGGCTGGAAACTGTGTACTGCTACCTTTAAGACAAATATGACTTTTCTCAAAAGTGTCAAATTGGTAGTAATTCCACCTTATTATGATAAGTTTAATTGTGGAATCAAAGAAAAACAGTAATAATTGTCATTATTAGCTCACAACACAGCTGCTAGCAGTCAATCTCAGCTGAGAGAAGCTGTGGATACCCCAGCATACAAGACACAATTACGGGCCTCTGTGGCCTATTGGATAGAGAGCTGACTCTTAATCATTAGTTCTGTCAAGGTTGTGGTGGGGAGCCTGCCTCGGGTCACACGATGTGATACACCAAGTTCTGCAACTGGAGGTCAGGGTGTTTTTCTCCGGATACTCCAGTTTTGCCACCTAAAATGCAAAGATATCAGTGAAATAATCTCGAAAGGGCAGTAAATCCCCCCCCCCCCCCCCCCCCGTGCAAGAAAACCAAACAAAAACAAAAAACAAGGCACAATTATTTTACGCGTTGGGTTGTTTATAGTAATTTATTATAAAAAATGACTCTTTCTTGCAAACAGTGAGGGCCCTCATCATACGCACCAATTTAGGTCGACGACTGATGTGGGCGTGCACTATTTGCCAGTGCCTTAGTTTGGGATTTCCTGTTTAAACTAGGTTAACAACAGTTGGTTACCTGTAACTATTTGTTACGGCTCAAAAAACCTTGTCCGCTGCGCATCAAAGTCTCGCTGACAGCATGGAATACGGTGCTTTGCGACTAATCAACACTATTTCAGTATAACGGCTTTCCAAGCTGAAAATGAGAGAAAATTAATCATTTAAAATCTATCGTTTGTACACGAAATGCCCAAAATATTGGTCAAAATGGGTTTAATCACCTTTAATTTAAGATTGAATAAGCTTTGACAGCACCAAAATGATTAACAAACATCTAGACTAAAATTCTGATTTTGGAGTTGTCTCCCTTGCCTCAGACCCTACCTGTAGGCTTACATACAAATTTCAGTTTTATGACCCAATTTCATCAGAAACAATGGTGTTTTTGTCTAAATATTGATTCTGGTAAAGGAGTAGATAAAAAAGATTGTCATAAATGGCACTTTGAAATTTGACATATTGGTTAATGGTAGCAAACCACTATTCCAAGCTGTCGGCGAGACTCGGACACGCAGCGGACGAAGTTTTTTGAGCCGTAACAAATAGTACACTTTGCAACCCTTCTCTTTTGTGTTATCACTGCATTGTGACTTGCCACAGAATAATTTGAAGCTGGTTTCTATAGCTTGTACACTGTACAGCCAATGTAGTGGCTATGTAAACAAATCCTACCCCACCCACTTCTGCTGTTTTTTTTTACCATTTTCTGCTGTTTTCAAGGAAGCCCTGGCAGCACACTGCATTTGCAAGGACAATTGTCAGCATTCAGCTCTATTGTACACCTACCAAAAATGAAAGGGGGCTAGAAAGTGACCCCTGCCAGCCGTTTACTTTTTTAGCAATATCCAAATGAAGTCTGACAGCTATTTTAAACAGAAAGTGTAGCGATAAATTCGTATAGCAGTAGTTTCGTATTTTCAGTTACATCCCTTGATATCCAGGTCATGTGACCATGAATTAATTCATATTTCTCCACAATGACACAAAAACAATACACTGAATTCAAGATATTGCTTTCATAATTGCCAAACAGTATTTAGACACTGAATTTGACCCCTACTCTTACTTATGAAGAAATTTCCCCATGTGCACAGGCTGGAAACTGTGTACTGCTACCTATGTGTCCTTTCTGTTTGCAACACGTCAACCTGAAATTTCTGAATAAACTGAAACTGCAAATGCACTGAGAGGGTAAAGTGTTATAATTGAGCCCCGCCAAGCGAATTTGTGTCTTCGAGCATTCCGCCATGACAAATTTTAACTGCGCATGCCCAGCCATTCAGAGGGGCCAGGGATATGGCTTTCTGTTTGAAGGTTCCTCTTAATTCACTGCTTGTATGAGCGAGCAGCGAAGGTTCTGACGAGACTGCGCGGATGCGCAGACTCGCCTGAACCTTCGCTGCTCGCATAGGCGATAAGTACCAAAATCGCTTGACGGGGCCCATATATATTTGCTTCCTTAGCGGACCTAGCTGTCATTATTTTCAAGCAAACTACAGTAAAATTCTTATATAAAGACCACGTTTGGGACTGTTCAAAAGTGGTCTTAAGACCACTTTTGAACAGTTCCAAAGGTGGTCAAGACCACTTTTGAACAGTCCTAAAGGTGGTCTCTGACTAGAGGACAATGTATGCAGAAAACACAAAGACAGAATAAATGCAACCATCTAGATAAAGCGCTTAAAGCAGAATAAGTCTCAATTTTAGGTGGTCTTAATAGCGGAAAAATTTTACTGTTTATATATATAACGACCACTATGTTTAGGACGATTTCTATCATGATCGATGATGAAACTTAACCCGAATCCCGCTGGATATATTAATCTATGCCTAAAAAAAAGCCGTGTTTCCGCTGGTTTCCAGTCATTTCGTACCCTAGTCATTTCGTACCCAAGTCATTTCGTACCATTTTGGTCATTTCGTACCCGTTTTATTTTTCATTTTGGTCATTTCGTACCCATTTTGGTCATTTCGTACCTACTTTGGTCATTTCGTACCCACTTTTATTTTTTTCTGGGAATCGATTTTGGTCATTTCGTACCCAGTTCTTCAAAAACAGGTACGAATTGACTTTGGTGTGTTGAATTGTTTAAAAGCTGATTTTACAAGTAACGGGTATATTTGGTGCGTAATGGCTTGGTTTAGAGTAAGTGAGTGAGTTTTAGTTTTACGTCCCACCAACAGCTAAGGGCATACGGAGACGGGACCTCGGTTTAGAGACTCATCCGAAAGTCTGGAGAAGCCCGGAATCGATCCTGCGATCCCTGGTTTACAAGGCGAGTAGCGTAACCACTGCACCACGGAGGCTTCTGGTTTAGAGTAAGAGGGTTTCTAGTTAAAAAGACGATATTTGTTTTACTCATTTTTTATTTTAACATAATATTGAACCTACTGACACCGTGTAACAATCCAAACAGATTTTACAAAATCATATAATATATTTTACAAGTCACCTGGGTAAAAGCTGGCCTCCGTAGCTCAGTCGGATGCGTGTCTGACTGGTAATCAGGAGGACGCTGTTCGATACCTGCCGGGTTCGGCAACATTCTTTCGTGGAGATTGATCGTGAAATCTATTCTACGGTCATTCTCTCCCTTCCTGTGATTCAAGAAGGATAGTTGTCAGTTTCTTGCGAAAGAATGTGCCCTGCTTATGTATAAGCCAGCCCAGGCAATGTGTGAATAGATAAACTGACTGGCTCAATTGACCTAAAATAATGTTGACTGTGCCGTCAAACTCCAATACAAACAGCTATAGTTTGTGCCAATGCGAGTATGTCATGTGAGTATCCAAAAATAAAAAGTCACCCTGAATCATCATGCGTTCTGTTAATGCCTACGTCTGTCAAACAGAGTTTAGGAGTACCGTTTGAAACGCTTCTATCAATGCAGAACACAATATACACCCATATTAATTCAAACATAGGTTTTGAGTCCTCGTTGGAGACAATAACAAAGAGTTCCCACAATATATGTTTTGACCGCAATAAAACACAAAGTATACTTATGGAAATTCCACTTTTCTGTATGTTAAGTGAGGTTTACTTTACGTGAGGTTTACAAGTCTTCATCACATTAAAAGATGCATATCACTACCATTGCTAAATAGAAAACAACTACTCGACAACATCCCCATTTGAGTTCGTCGGAGCAAGACTTCAGAAGTGTGATGTGGTCTTCTTTCCTGCTCTGTACTCGTCTATGCCTAAGATCCATGCATTGTTCGCCCTCCATCCATCCATCCACCCGACCGCCAAAACAAAAAAGGCTTTGAAAATTGTCGTCCTATTGTGTGGCAAATTAGCAGTTTAGTTATCATAATTAATGACGCGAGAAACTAACAAGAAAACCATTTAATTGCAGACATTCTTGAGCCGCTGTAGTCCGCCCGTCCGTCCATCTATCCATAATGGTCTGGATAATGGTGTTTATAAAATCAAAAATATATTGGATGGTTTTTGCGATAGCATGTTCCTTCTTAACTACATACATGTACAGTCTATTTACACTTGCCACGTCCGTTCTCTGTGTCATGTCAGGTTCATTGCTGCTACTGGTAACATGTTAGCCAGTTCATCCTGTTGCATGTGGGCAGGTGGGACTCGACACCTTGGGACGGGTGTGTGTGTGTGTGGGGGGGGGGGGGGGGGGCAACCCATCAAGGGGTTGCTAGGTCTCTAAACAAAGCTGGCGTGGGTAGGGGGGACTAACTTTTTTTAATTGAATACTGTCTCCCCCTATTGGGCAGAGCTCTAAACAAAGCTGGCGTGGGTAGGGGGACTAACTTTTTTTAATTGAATACTGTCTCCCCCTATTGGGCAGACTGGTCTCGCGATACTTTGTGCTCAGCAGTGGTCGTCCAGCGAAACAATATAGTATGTACCAGGTACGATATTACCAAATGACTTGGTGCTAAAGTCATTTCGTACCCATTTTGGTCAATTCGTACCCGGTACGAAATGACCAAAACGGTTACGAAATGACTTGGGTACGAAATGGTTGTTAGTGGGTACGAAATGACCAGAAAGCAGGTACGAAATGACCAAAATGGTACGAAATGACTAGGGTACGAAATGACTTGGGTACGAAATGACCGGTTACCTTTCCGCTTACCCGACCAACACGGCCTCAGACACCCCCCCCCCCCCCCCCGCCCTACTATTTTCATCAATAAAAGAACTTTGCTTTATAACTTTGGGTCAACTGGTAGACCGGTCGACCCAATTAAAACACCGACCCTACCATTTTCAATTCCCGACCCTACCCAGTCTCGTCCCATTTTCCCACAGTAATTTCGCGTTTTAAGTTTTGTAGTTTTTGGCATTTAGTACCTTTCATAATACCGAGCTGGCTTTTTTGAGCATCTAAAATGAATTAAGATGAACAGTGCAAGTCTCAAAATGACAATTTTATTAACAAAAAGCATGCGCAAAAACAAAAAAAAACATAATAAATAAATGCCCGACCGTGTTTTTTTTTTTTTCGGGAGAAGAAATAAAATAATAATAATTAAAAAAAATATCTCCTACCTACCGACAAAATGTTTTTTTTTCAGCATGCTAGTAGAAACACAGCTATTTTGTACGCCTTACTCACACACATTTACATTTCAACCAGTCAAATTACTTGATGAAATGTATCCATTCAAATTTACAAACTGAATAATAAACAGTGTTGTTCTGATTGCAAAGATAGGGATTGTGGCCCCCGCCCATCGGGGCCTCGAGAAATATGTTCACTTGCATGGTCAGTCCACGCAGAGCTGAAACTGAACTGGACGCACATGAATAAGGTTAAACTGCTTAGAAGGGGCAAAGTGATGCGAGTCAGACCGTCCAATGCATAAGTACTGTTGGTTTCATTTGGCGACAGGGATTGAGATGCCATTTCATCACAATGTCGGATAAAAGTCCAACAGATTTGGAAGCGTTTCCAAAATGACCTAAATAGTGTTGGCGGGGAAGTTAAACCCCAATTCCATCAAGAGGACCATGATGGTCCTATATCGTTCACTGTATGATTTTCTGGTAACCTACCATTTCGTACTCAAGTCATTTCGTACCCTAGTCATTTCGTACCATTTTTGTCATTTCGTACCTGTGTTTTGGTCATTTCGTACCCACTAACAACCATTTCGTACCCAAGTCATTTCGTAACTGTTTTGGTCATGTCGTACCCCGGTACGAATGTACCAAAATGGGTACGAAATGACTTAAGCATAGTCATTTCATACCCAGGTCATTTGGTAATGTCGTACGTGGTACATATGTGTTGTTTTGGACGGCCAGACTGAGGGTCAGACGAGGCTACTTTGGACCACCATTATCCGGACCATTATGGATGGATGGACAGACGAACGCATTACAGCGGCTCTGTAAAACTGGATAATTGTGCAGAATTAATTGACAATTAAATGTTTTTGGTTGATTGTTTATGATCGACCCAAAGTTATAAGTACAAAACTTCTATTAGTGCTGGAGTCCACGTGACTCTCACTGATCTGTAGGAAATCCATGTTTCTTATTTATAGAAAATATCAGCGTTAATTTCTTCGCAGTGAGGTAAGCTTATTGCGTAAGAGGGCCGGAATCATGGGTAGGGCTTGGCAAATAGTGTAGACCAAGATACGTGGCGTCTGATAACGGTCAACACTGTTTGCTTACATTACAGAAATTTTAATGGTCAGACGCCAAAACGCAGCGTCTGATCATGGTCTACACGGTTTGCTTAAAGTACACGAATTTAAGGGTTAAACGAAATAGTCTAAGTCACGGTTCAGGCCCATTTTCCCAATCTACACTCAGAGACAATCGACACACCAGTACTCTCAGTGCTTTGATGTTGATAACTTTTCGCGTCTTTAATTACGTTATTGTAGTTTTGATAACCAAACTGTTAATTTGCCACAAGATAGGACGACAATTTTCAATCCATTTTTTATTTGAATGGATGGATGGATGGATAAATGGCGATTGATGCATGGGCCTCAGGCTGGCATTTATCGAAAATGAAAATCATGACAATAATAAAGATAAAACATGGCATGCGATAAGACTATCATGAAATATTTTTATTCGTTTGTGACACAAATATTACCACAGATACCGTTTTATCCAACAAACTGTTGGTTCACCGGCGTTTTATAACTTGAATCGTCTTCTGCACCTGGAAACTAAATCGACATCCAAGTTACCATTGCGAAAACACGCCATACAAATATATTAGTCCCTTTATCGCCGTAAAAATGAAAATTTTAAGATGAAAAATTGTGATATTTTTCTTATTTCTGCTCAAAATATAGATTACAACCTATATTTTAGAGCAGAAATAAGAAAAACAAGGTTTACCCCTATAAACCCCAGTTTTACCACATAAAAGTGGGACGCCAAGTTCTGCAACGGAAGGTCAGGTGGTTTTTCTCCGGGTACTCCGGTTTTCGCCCACCTATGATTAACGATCGGCTCGATATGAGTGAAATAATCTTGAAAGGGCCGTAAAACCCAAACAAAAATAAATAAATATAAAAGTGGGATTCAAGGGGGTCAAAACTGTATAGGCATGTTTGCGTGATGATTGGTTACTGAGCTTTATACACTCGCACGAGTACAGAGCAGAAAAAAAGACCACAGCACAGCTTCTGAAGTCTTGTTCAATTGTGTACTCTCCGACGTATTCAAACAGAGAGATTGTCGAGTAGTTAGTTGTTTGGACAATGGTAGTGACACGTACCTGTTAACTCGTCACGTAAACACGCCTATATAATTCTGACCCCCTTGGACCCCAGTTTTATATAGTAAAACTGGGGTTTACAGGGGTAAACCTTATTTTTCTTATTTCTGCTCTAAAATATAGATTGTGGATACTCGTTAGAACCGCCTGGATGAGGCGGTTCTAACGAGTACCCACAATCTATATTTTGAGCAGAAATAAGAAAAATATCACATTTTTTCGTCTTAAAATTTTCATTTTTTTGGAGGTAAAATTTACAATGTTTTTATATAGGCGTGTTTTCTTAATGTAACAAGTCCATGTAATGAACAAACGTGTAAACCTCACTTAATATACAGAAAAGTGGAATTTCCATACATACACATGTACATTGTGTTTTATTGCGGGCAAAACATATGTTGTCAATGTGGGAACTCTTTGGTTCAGTCTCCAACGAGGCCTCAAAACCTATGTTTGAATACATCGTGTTTTACATGTCCTGAGGTAGGGAAAAGTTTCAAACAACACTCAAAAGCTATTTGATCACAGAACGCATCATGACGCAAATTTTAATTCTTTGATACTCGCATACTCGCATAGCCCCAGGGACTTGTAAAATATGTTGAATGATACTGTAAAATCTGTTTGTATTGTTACACGGTTCTGAGTTTCGGCGAGTTTCATAAATTCCATATGAAATGACCACGAGTGTAGGATTCTGTTTATCATATGACCACTTTAAATTGGATTTTATCGCTTTTAAATTGACAATTTTTCCTCAAAAAAATGCATGGTTGACATGGACGATGTCATCACGTTACTTAATCCCGCCAAACAGTTATTACACGCGTGGACATACGATTTTTATTACACGACGTTATCCACTGCTTATCAACGACGTCATATGATAAATATAATTTTATAATTTGTTAGAATAAAGAAAAAACAACAACAAATACAACAAATACATTCTCCAGTTATCTCCAAAGTTACCCGTTACCTGTAAGAACAATTGAACACACCAAAGTCAATTCGTACCTACTTTTAAAGATCTGTGTACGAAATGACCAAACACCTTTCCCAGAAAAAAATAAAAGTGGGTACGAAATGACCAAAGTGGGTACGAAATGACCATAATGGGTACGAAATGGGTACGAAATGACCAAAATGGGTACGAAATGAACAAAATGAAAAATAAAACGGGTACGAAATGACCAATTGGTACGAACTGACTTGGGTACGAAATGACTTGGGTACGAAATAACTGGAAACCGATTTACTTACTTATTATTCAAGTTTCACAAGGTAGATTGCTTTATTTTATGCTCAAGCATTTTGCTCCAGGGCCACAATTTGAGCATTCTTGGCAGAGGTCCACTCGATACACCCAATAAGGCCGCCAATTTATTGGGGTACTTAGTTTGGACATGTACAGAATAAATGGCAAGTACCCAATTCATGTCTACCCTATACAGTAAAACTTCGATGGCTCAAACACCGATGGCTCGTTTACCATCGATGAGTCGAACCAGTACTTTCCCCCTCCCCATGTAAATGCTCAACAATACCCCTCTAAAGCGTTGGGGTAATTTAGATTTTCTTTTTTTAACTTGCAAATGTATGCTGTGTGTACTCATTAGAATCGCCTCGATGAGGCGTATCTTGTATCAGACAAGAAGATTTTTGATGTTTTGCCCTATATAAGTCTATGTACGGACCTCCGTGGCCTAGTGGTTAAGAGCGCTGACTCTTGATCATTAGGTCTGTCACCGCTGTGGTTCGAGCCTCGCTTGGGTTACATTTGAGACACCAAATTCTGCAACGGAAGGTCAGGTGGTTTTTCTCCGGGTACTCCGGTTTTCGCCCACCTCTGATTAACGATCGGCTCGGTATGAGTGAAATAATTTTGAAAGGGCCGTAAAAAAAGAAAAATATATATAAGTCTATGTTAAACCTGTGAGCCCCTGGGCGGGCCAATTTTGGCCCCATGGCTTTAATTTGGACAATCTCGGTAGAGTACTACTTTATATGCATGATCGTGCCAACTTGCACCACTTTGCCACTGCAGGCTTAGACCTTCTAAGTGGTTTACCATTACACATGTGCGGTCGGTTTCAGCTCTGCGTGGAAGCATCATGTAGCCAAATCTAATGGGCAGGGGTAGTCAAACAATGTTAACCTATGTTGTGTTAACCTAGATTATCTGCCACAGAACACAATAACACCTTCATCATTTATGGACCCGATCCACATTTCTATTTAAGGGGAATGGGAACACATTTAGGGGAGGCAACTCCTGCAAAAGTATTTTTGTCTCCCATATGAATAGGGGTCAATTCTTTAAGGAAAGAATTTGCTCTTGGAACAAATAAAGAATTTGCTCGTGGAGCAAATTCTTTTCTTCAAGAGTAGACCCAAGGAAAGAATTTGCTCCTGAGGAACAAATTCTTTCCTATAAGAGTAGACCCCTCTTTCAGTGGGACAGAGCTTATAGAAAAGCGAACAGGAAGGTCTGTAAGTTGTCTCCCTTTGAAAAAATGACAGAAAAATCTGCCCGGTGTTCCAATTCCCCTTAAGACCTTTTCAGTTTTATGTATACATACATGTAGGAGTTTAATGTTTTTTATGCAGTTTCCTGACAATGGCAGAATGAAAGTTTATTCGAATGGTTCAGATCAGGCCCCGAGGTTATAAAACTTTTTTCATGCTCAACTCACCTGAGCAGGAAATTTGTCCTGCTCACAAATTTTAAAATGCCAATAATAACATTCTCTGCGATCTGAGAAAGAAAAAGCTCTCAACTTCTTAGTATTTTATTTTTTATGAGCACCACAAATTTCATGCCCAGCTGAGTTGAGCATGAAAAAAGTTTTACAACCTCGGGGCCAGGTTGACCATTGACCTATCTTTGGACAAGGTCAGATTTGGTTTCTTAGGTTTTTTAATTGGAAAGCGGTTAAAAAACTGATGTGATTATGAAATGGGTCCCGTCAAGCGATTTTGGTACTTATCGCCTATGCGAGCAGCGAAGGCTCAGGCGAGCCTGCGCATCCGCGCAGTCTCGTCAGAACCTTCGCTGCTCGCTCCTACAAGCAGTGTATCAAGAGGAACCTTCAGACAGAAAGCCATATCCCTGGCCCCTCTGAATGGCTAGGCATGCGCAGTTAAAATTTGTCATGACGGAATGCTCGAAGACACAAACTCTCTTGGCGGGGCTCAAATGAGAGTAGGAAATGTATGAATTTCAATGCTGTTATATGCCAGTCAGCACCCTTGGCCAAAGTGTCCATCATTTTTTACAACTTTAATTTGATATACAGCTGCTTTGTTAACGGGTGAACGAAAGTTTGTTCAAACAGTCATTACGAAAACATGCCTATTCAAATACATTGCAAATTTTATCGCCCAAAAAACGAACGATTTCAGGCTAAAAAATGAGATATTTTTCTTATTTCTGCACAATGCATAGATTGTGGGTACCCGTTAGAACCGTCTCGATGAGGCGGTTCTAACGAGTACAAATAATCTATGTTTTGATCAGAAATAAGAAAGATAGGTTATTCCCCCGTAAACCCCATATTGACAATAGAAAAGTGGGGTTCCGTGGGGTCAGAATTATATAGGCGTGTTTTTTCGTGATGCCAGGTTACATGAACAAAATGGCTGCCATGGCCATATATTAAAAACTTAAAGATCTTCTTCTCCAGAACTTTTGGGCCGACATCACGTGAACAAGTCCATGAAATAAAGACCCCCCCCCCCCCTAAACCCCACTTTATATAGAGGAAACTGGGGTTTAAGGGGGTAGACATTATTTTCCTTATTTCTGCTCCAAAACATAGGTTGTGTGGGTACTCGTTAGAACCGCCTCAAATTGAGGCGGTTCTCCGCCTCAAATTGAGGCGGTTCTAACGAACACCCACAACCTATATTTAGAGTATAGATAAGAAAAAATAGCAAGTTTTCATCAGAAAAAAGCACCTTTTTGAGGTTTGAAAAATGCACTATATCACACGTATGTGTTATCGTAATGGATTTCTTGAAACTTCGTGTCTGAGTACTCCCTTAAAATACTATATTTGAAAAGTAATTTAATCCGTATTATATATGGACCAATAAATCAGCATATTTAGTTAAAACAAATATGTCAAGCTATTGTCTGAGACAAGGATTAACGGTCACAACCGATAGACATCGAAAACTGCCGACAATAGCCGAATTGCTTTAAAACAGGTGTCAAGTAGAGTAATTCTAGGGGCTACCTGGAAAAACTGCCAGTACAGGTTTGTTCCCTTGATTTCCCTTGATTTCACATGGCCGAACTTTTCCCGTTTGACAGTATTTTATAAATAATGAACCCAAGATTGACCCTGACCTATTTATCGGTAGCAAAGATCATAGTCACTCGGATGAGGATATATAAGGAATCAAATAATTAAGGCTGGCAAATTAATCGGATAATAGATTAATCGACCGATTAATTTCACAAAATGATTAGCATTACTGATTTATTTGTAATCGATTATTTGATAAGTAAAATTTACACCCCAAAGTTGTGTCTAAAATAGCTGGATGAATGGCAAACAGTGCAGACCCTGATGAGACGCTGCGTTCTGCGGCGTCTCATCTGGGTCTACACTGTTTGCTCATGTCTGTCTGTTCAAATGCATATTGTAAAGTACAATATATGGCAGTAGTCATGCTCAGACAGAAAGCCAGACGGGTAAAATTATGACCAAATCTTCAGTGATTACTAATCAGTCGATTATCGATCACAATGACATGGCTGATAATCGATTATTTTTCAGCTTCGATTAGCCAACCCTACAAATAATACTCTGGGCTCAGGGGAACGATCCGAACATCACCATCCTCGCGTTTTTCTCCGGATACTTCAGTTTTTTTCGACTACTTCGGATGAACGATAAGTTCAAGTAAGTAAAATATTCTCACAGCCGTTAACCAGAAAAGTAAATAAATAAGTAAAAAAAAAATAAATAAAATAAATAAATGGGTACAAGAGCTTGCCGCATTATGTCCTAGAATGATACATCTGCTATATACACTTCAAGCGAAACTGTGTTTTTTAGTTTTACAGCGTTTTTTTAAAGATCATATATTTCCAGCTGACCGTTAATAGCTGGGATGCCCTGGGGAAAACAAAACATGACTTCCATTGCAGAACATGGAGTCTCACCGGTGACCCGAGCCAGGCGCGAACCCAAGCGGTGAGTGACCTTATGATTAAAAGACAGCGCTCGTACACACTAGGCCTCGCGTACTGGGACCGTCTGCGGGTATAACTTCAGCAAAGGAGAAGCCTCCGTGGTGTAGTGGTAACGCTACTCGCCTTGTAAACCAGGGATCGCAGGATCGATTCCGGGCTTCTCCAGACTTTCGGATGAGTCTTTAAACCGAGGTCCCGTCTCCGTATGACCTTAGCTGTTGGTAGGACGTAAAACTCAAACACTCACTCACTCACTTCAGCAAAGGCTCAACTAAACATACAAGGATCTACCCCAAGTTTTGTGTAGAAGAGGGGTATCTGTACAGATGCTTACTGGTGTGAGGAAAATATTTTAAACTCTGGAGGATAGCCCCGAAAGGGACATTGTCAAACAGCGAAGGCCAAGATCAGACGCCGCAGAAGCGGCGTCTGATCATTGCCCTTCACTGTTTGAAAACAAGTTCAGCCATTCAATACCCTATATTTCGAAATGGACTCCTATTCGTATATACAAAGAGGAATTAATATTCTGTTCAATTGAAGAAAAAAAACTTAAATGTGACATTTTAGTCTAATAGAAATCGCATGTGCCATATTCTACCCACAAAATGTACTTCGTGGAGGTAATAATCATTTCTATGTCTACGACTGGCAAGAAATTCACAGGGGTCTGAGAGTCTGATTCGTCATCCAGAATATTTATAGCTGAACTCAAACCTGTCATTGTCTGGTCAGAACTTGACGCCAAGACGGGGGTGGCATTCTCGGAGCTGTCCATATCCCTGCTTCCCCGGTATCCATGAATTTTTGCGGTATCGTCTTGTGTAATGACAGCTAAATCACTTTTCAAGCTTGTCAAACAGACTTTTGGGCTTGGTTCAGCTTTGTAAGAACGCCGCCACAGCATCGCCACGGCGACAACTGAAAAAAAAAAAACAGTAACCATGGTTTTGTCAGCAAGTTAATGTATTTTTCACCCAAGAGTACACGTCATAGCATATGTTACAGCGCTTTACCTGGGTAGGCTTAGGTCCTCTTAGTGGTTTACTAATACTCGTGTGTGGTCAGTTTCAGCTCTGCGTGGAAGCATCGTGCAGCCCATCCATTTATTCAAGCCCCGATGGGCGGGGGCCATAACGACGCCGTTAGTTTTGATGAAAACTGGTTCCAGATTTCCTCGTGAAGTGGCTCATAAATGTTTTTATCCTATGATTAACGACGTAACATTTTCATATTTAAACGTCATTACATTATTTCCGTATGAAACATGTAATGGCCCCCTCCCATCGGGACTTGGCAAAATTGAATGGGCTGCATGGTTCTTTCGCGCAGAGCTCAAAGAGTATTGGTAAACTGCTTAGAAAGTCTAAGCCTGCTCAGGCAAAGTGGTGCGTTTAAGACCGTCCCTGCACCTAGCGGTTTCTTCGGACGGTAGGGCTTGTGATGTAATTTCATCTCAATGTCGAGTAAAAGCCCCACAAAATCGAGAGCAAACGCCTCCAAAATGACATAATTTGTGTTGACTGGGACGTAAAACCTCAATACAAGCAAAAAAAAAAAATAATAATAAAATAAACGTGGAATGTCACGTCATGAACCTTATCACACCGTCATTGTTTTCTGTAGGGGCTACATCATTACGAAAACACGCCTATACAAATACATTGTAAACTTTATCGCCGAAAAAGTGAAAACTTTAGGATGAAAACTTTTGTTATTTTTTTCTTATTTCTGCTCAAAATAAAAAGTGTGGCTACTCGTTAGAACCGCCTCATCGAGGCGTGTTTTTTTTTTTTTTTGTTTTGGTTTTACAGCCCTTTCAAGATTATTTCACTCATATCGAGCCGATCGTTAATCAGAGGTGGGCAAAAACCAGAGTACCCGGAGAAAAAACACCTGACCTTCCGTTGCAGAACTTGGCGTCTCACATGTGACCCGAGCGAGGCTCGAACCACAGCCGTGAGAGACCTAAAGATCAAGAGTCAGCGCTCTTAACCACTAGGCCACGGTGGCCCATACATCGAGGCGGTTCTAACGAGTACCGACAATCTATATTTTATAGCAGAAATAAGAAAAATAAGGTTTAATCCTGCAGACCCAAGTTTTACTATATAAAAGTGGGGTTCAAGGGGGTCAAAATTATATCACACTGGTCAATACATACGCACAGGCTGCGTAGCGGTCGCATAGGCTTCGTATTTTGGACGCATAGGCTTCGATGAAAAATGGCGGATGACAGTTCGTTAATGCAGGTAAGAAACGGTTTTTACGTCAATCTAAATGTTGTATAGCGTTGTCCAATACTGACTTCTGCCTTACGGACCACTTTATTAACGTGCGGCTTCGTCTGTTGCAAGAAAAAGTTTGAAAAACGGAATATAGAAAAATAGACCCCAAAAGAAATTTGGCATTCAACACAGATTCACCTGTAGTTTCACTTTGGCCCGGTCACCCTATGTAACTACACGTTTTTGGCGGGTGTTCTGGCCGATAAATTGTGAATAATGATAATGAAATCGAAAAGCTAACATGCAACTTTCGTCACATCTTTTGCGCAAAAGAAAAATCATGATAGTTCGATACAACGAACGTAGCTTCGTTACCTATTACAACGCAGAGGCTGCGAACTAAATTTGAAAGCCCTGAATTATGCAGTACAATAACGAATGATATTAAATTAATATGGAGAAATGAGCCAACCAGCGTTAGTTGATGATGCTAAAGACATTCGGCATCATTTATACCAAACACATTTTCATTCTCAGCTATGCAAATACAACATTATGATTCGAATGTCAAAATCTGTCAAGTTACAATTATTTACACTACCGTTCATAAACTTGGTAAGTCTTCGCCAAATCTGTTAAGTATTAAGCCAAATAATATTTGCACTGTATGAATTTCTGTCGTGTTTTTATTACAACGCACGTGGCTTAGGAATTAACGACGTGCAGGTTACAGAGATGGGCAGACGCATTACGAAAACACGCCTATTAAAATACCACTAAAAAGATAAAAACATTCAGATAAAACATCCTGATAGTTTTGAAATTTCTGCTCGCCCGGGCCAGGCGGTACTAACGCGTATCCACAATCTGTGTTTCTGAGAATAAATAAGGAAATATAATAAATGCAGAAAATCTGTCAATGTACACTACCGTTCATAAACTTGGTAAGTCTGTCTTCGTCAAATCTGTTAAAGGAGACAGGAAAGCGATAATCTGTTCCAATAAATAGGTAAACATCAATAAACCCTTTCTTCTACTGAATACTGCAGGTTTCTAAGTGATCTGATGAACAAAAGCTTAAAATGGAACAAAATAAGCAAGAACTGGCCACTCTTTGAGGGGACTTCACTTTAGATATTCAGCTTTGTATGTTTGAGTCCAGGGAAACTTGTGATCAGGAATTTAGTGAGGGAAGCAGCAGCTCTGAAGATAGCTATCTTACATGTCAATCACAACAATTGTCGTCTGCATAGTCATCTGCTGCTTTCTTTAAGTGTTACCTGAACCAATCTAAGTCTGATCCAGTCTGATCTTGGTCCACACTGTTTGCCTATAAGCGAAAATATTATTTAAAAAAAAAAAAAAAAAAAAAAACTTTAAGAAGATGCATTAGACAGTATAAACAGGGGCCATTTCACAATTCAGGTTTTTCTTACGGTTGGTTCGACCGGTTTTCCACTCATGCGCACTCATGAGCACTCTTAAAATGGAGATAGCAGTCTTCCTTTTTGATTGGGTGTTTATGGATTTGCCTAACTGTTATAGGAAAATGAAACAGCAAC
Organism: Lucinisca nassula; assembly: GCA_963580285.1. Lineage (NCBI taxonomy): Eukaryota > Metazoa > Mollusca > Bivalvia > Lucinida > Lucinidae > Lucinisca > Lucinisca nassula. The sequence continues at coordinate 99,136,818 of OY757015.1, forward strand.
CAAAGTAGCCAAAGCTAGCCATTGGCTCCAGATGAATTCGGCCTAGGTTGGTATCCCTAACGAACGGTTGTATGTCGATTCATTATTGGTAGAGAATCCTCTCATGTCACAGCGCATGACTCAGTGGAACCTTTTTGTTTGTGTTGATGTTAACGTCCCCGACAACATCATTCAAGTCATTTTTGAGACATTGTTTCCGAATTTATGGGACTTTTACCCGACACTGAGACGAAATGACATCCCAAACCCTACCGCATATAAAGCATACTTGCAATTGCTAAATATGAATGACCCGTTTACTTTTTGAAAAGACAAATACTAGTTTTTGGGTCGATTATTTATCAGTCGTCACAAAGTAAAAAAGTGCAAGTAGCTCTACAGTGCTTAAGTCCACGTGATTATCACTGATTGTTCGGAAATCCAGGGAACTTGTATATAGAAAACAGCAGCTTTTATTTTTCTTCGAAGAGAGGTCAGCGTGTTGCGTAATACGGAAATCCATAGATCATGGATTGGATTTTTCAAACAGTGTATGTCCAGATCTAATGCCGCAGAACGCGGCGTCTAATCAGGGTCTTCACTGTTTGCCCACATTACATGAATTGAAGGGCCAAAAGCAGCGTCTTATCAGGGTCTTTACTTTTTGCTTTAAACTGTAGTTTAAGGGTTAAAGGAAGCAGTTTAAATCCATAAGTAAGCATCCAGCCGACAGACTTTCTTAAAAAAGTAAATCTTTGGGCCGGAGCCGTCATAGAGTTATGAAAGGGCCGTAAAGCAAAAACATTTTTTATCTATCTTATCTTATTTTATCGAAGAATGATTTCACGAAATGGGTTACTGAAATCATTGCAAGCAAGTATTTTTCTGAATTTATATTCTAAGTCACTATGAAATTCAGATTCTGATAGGCTATGTTGCAGAAGACAGTCTGGTTGGCAAAACAATATGATATAAGGACAGAGATTGAAAATAGATCTGAGATAAAGAAAAGTCTTGTTTTTTTTTTTCTTCTTTGATCCTACAAAGGCTACAATTAGCTTATATGTTTACTGTTTAATGAGCAGATGCTTCTACTTTATCGGAAACGAAGACTGGGATCAGACAGTGCAGGCGCGATTTATGAACCTTTGCTGAAGTTTTGTAGGAGCTGCATGTATTCGATTGAAGCATTTAAATAGAAGTCGGAGGATCACGAGAACATGCCTATATAATTCTGACCCCCTTAAATCCAACTTTTATATAGTAAAACTGAGCTTTAAAGGGATATACATTGTTTTCCTTATTTCTTCTCAGAAATACAGATTGTGGATACGCGATAAAAGCGTCTGGTCCGGGCGGTTGTAACAATTTCCCATACACTATGTCTTGAGCAGAAATATTAAAACTATCAGAATGTTTTATCTGAAAGTATTTTTTTTTTATCTTTGTAAGTGGTATTTTATTAGGCGTGTTTTCGTAATGCGTCTTCCCATCTCTGTAACCTGCGAAGCCACGTGCTTTGTAAAAAACACGACAAAAATTCATATAGTGCAAATATTATTTGGCTTAATACTTAACAGATTTGACGAGGACTTGCCGAGTTTATGAACGGTGGTGTTAATAATTGTAAATTGACAGATTTTGTGCATTCGCCTCAAAATATTGTACATGTATTTGCATAGCTGAGACTGAAAATGTTTCGGTTATAAATGGTACAGAATGTCTTTAGCATCACCAACTAACGCTGGTTGACTGATTCCTCGACATTAATTTAAAAGCATTCGCTATTATTCTACATAATACAGGGCTTTCAAATTTAGTTCGCAGCCTCTGCGTTGTAATAGGTAACGAAGCTACGCGCGTTGTATCGAAATATCAAGATTTTTATTTTTCGCAAAAGATATGACGAAAGTTACATATTAGCTTTTCGATTTCATTATCGTTATTCACAATTTATCGGCCAGAACACCGGCCAAAAACGTGTAGTTACATAGGGCGACCGGACCAAAGTGAAAATACAGGTGAATCTGTGTTGACTGCGAAATTTCTTTTGGGGTCTATTTTTCTATATTCCGTTTTTCAAACTTTGTCTTGCAACAGACGAAGCCGCACATTAATAAAGTGGTCCGTAAGGCAGATGTCAGTATCGGGAAATGCAATGCAACAGTTAGTTTAACGTAAAAACCGTTTCTTACCTGCATTGACGAACTGTCATCCGCCATTTTTCATCGAAGCCTATGCGTCCAAAATACGAAGCCTATGCGACCGCTACGCAGCCTGTGCGTATGTATTGACCAGTGTGTATATAGGCGTGTTTTCGTGATGTGATTTTTTTTTAGTTGTACGGCCCATTCAACACTGTTTATGTGAAATCGAGCTGGTTAGTAAACTTAATCACACTTTTCCTGAACAGGCTTATACATAAGCGTTTGTCAAGCACAGTGCACATTCTTTCACCTGAAACTATCAACTGCCCTTCTTGAATCAGCGGAAGAGAGAGCATGGCCGTAGAAAAGATTTCATGAGCCATCTCCTAGAAAAAATGTGGCCGCCCCGGTAGGCATCGAACCCAAATATAAAGAAACATTAACACACGCTAAAAAAAAAAAAAATTCCCACGCTCGTTGTCATTTATATGCTATACAGTGAAATTTCATTATTAAGACCATCCAAATTTAAGACAAATTCTGCTTTTTAAAGCTTACTTGGTAGGCTGCATTTATTCTTTCTCTGTGTTTTCTGCGTACAAAGTCCTCTGACCAGAGACCACCTTTGGGATTGTTCTTTTTTTCAAATGGTCTTTATATATATGAATTTTACTGAATTCAGTGAGAAACTCGACGAAGGCTTGATTAATAAATTTAATATTTAATAAGAAATGCGCGCTCGAGCGAGATCTTCTGTTGATGTGATAAAGTTATTAAACTCAAAGACACATTTGATGAAAAAAGGGAATTCATCACGAAAACACGCCTCTGTAATTCTGACCCCCTCAAAACCCACGTTTAAATTTTGAAATTTGGTTTACCGGTGTAAACCATATTTTTCTTCTTTCTGCTCTAAAACATAGATTGTGGGTACTCGTTAGACCCCCCCCCCTCAATGAGGCGTTTTATCGTACACCCATAATCTCTATTTCAAATAGAAATAAGAAGAATGTCACAATTTTCATCTTAAAATTTTCGTTTATTCGGCGGTAAAATTATAGCAATGTATTTGCATAGGCGTGTTTTCGTAAAGTTCCCCGTTTACAAAGTATGTGTTGAAGGCCAAAAAGGGGTTACATATTATAATTATATTATTATTGAGGCAAATAGTTAAATAAAATCTCAGAAACTTCTCCGAAAATATACAGTCGAACTTCGATGGCTCGAACCACTTTCGGACCATGAAAATTTGTTCGAGACAGCGGTAGTTCGAGCCACAGAGGGATACTATTAGTGCCATACCAGGAGGCATAATGAAGATAATTGTGGATATCTTTTGGCAGTTCTGCATTATAAATGTGTGTTGTGTGTACTCATTAGAATCGCCTCGATGAGGCGATTCTAATGAGTACACACAACATACATTTGTAAGATAAATGAAGACAATCTTCCTAAATTACCCCTATATCGTATGTGGAGGAACTCCCTGCGGACTTTAGAACGGGTTCGACTCATCCATGGTAAACGAGCCATCGGAGTTCGAGTCATCTAAGTTTTACTGTATGCTGAATAAGGAAAAACAACTTACCAGAGCCTATAGAAGAAATAATGACGACGGAGATGTTGTTGTCCATTATCGCTGAAGCTGCAAATGTAAAAGATTTGATTAAACTATAGATAAATGCAATATTCTTTTTTAGAGAAATTGCTTTTATCGTGTAAAAATTTGTCTTTATCAAGCCTGAATATGTACCGTGTAACTTCTGTTAAGTTTCCACCCAGAGAAGCTGACTGCTTGTAAGAGGTGACTGTTAAGCAGAGGGCAGTTTCTAATATGTTGCAGACAGACAGAAAATAGTGTAAAATAGCCATCGGAAGAGATGGCAAATCCCCCGACCAAAATCCATTATGGCCTTCAGAAGATTGTTCAACAATAGAAAGTGCACCAGAGTTAAACCAGCAATTTATCACAAAAGTATTCGAGTTATGACCATCACAAGATTATACTGTCAGGGGAGATAACTAAAAATCCAGGACACTCAGAATTGTGGTTCTTGCGCATGACATGCCTGATTAAGCTCATGTACTTCTGTACGAAGTACCGTCAATATGCCTCAAATGGTATTTGAGATATGGTGATCACAAGCTGGTCATACTGTTATATTGGAAGCGTAGATAACTCAAATACCACAGCACCAACAGTTTTGGTTCTTGCACATGACATCCCTTCTGTACCTTGTATACAATTGTGCCAAGTTATCTCAAAGGGTGTTGGAGTTATGGTCATCACAAGGTTATATTGTCAGGGAAGATAACTATAAAAACCAGAGCACCCAGAGTTGTAATTCTTGAGCATGGCACACCTGCTTAACCTCATGCACATCTGCATCAAGTACCGCCAATAAGTCTCAGAGGGTATTGGAGGTACGGCGATCATAAGGTGGTCATACTGTTATATTGGAAGGGGAGATAACTCATATACCATAGCACCCAGAGCTGTGGGTCTCAGGCATAAAGTGCTGTCTCGACCTTGTATACAACTGTGCCAAGTACCATCAATATATCTCAAAGGGTATTGGAGTTATGGCCATCACAATGTTATATTGTCAGGGGAGATAATTAAAAAAACAGGGGACCCAGAGTCGTGGTTCTTGCACGTGACACACCTGATTAACCTCATGTACAACTGTACCAAGTACCTTCAATATATCTCAAAGAGTATTGGAGATGTGGCCATCACAAGGTAGTGATTCTATCTTATTGGAAGATGAGAAAACTCAAAAACCATGGCACCAAGAGTTGTTGTTCTTGTGCATGACACACCGTCTCGGCCTTGTGAACAACTGTGCCAGGTACCATCAATGTATCTTAAAGGTTATTGGAGTTATGGCCATCACAAGGTAGTCACTCAATTTTATTGGAAGGGGAGATAACTAAAAAACCATGGCAACCAGAGTTGTGGTTCTTGTGCATGACACGCCGTCCCAGCCTTGTGAACAACTGTACTAGGTACCATCAATATATCTCAAAAGGTATTTGAGTTATGGCCATTACAAAGTAGTCATTCTTTTTCATTAAAAGGGGAGATAACTCAAGAAGTATGCCATCCCGAGTTCTGTTTCTTGCGCATGACACGCCGTCTCAGCCTTGTGAACAATTGTGCAAAGAACCACCAATGAATCTCAAAGGGTACAGGAGTTATCGCCATCACAAGGTTGCGTCTACGGACGGACGGACGGACGCCATGCTTATCGCTATATCCCCCGACCTATTCGGTCGGGGGATGAAAATGGTATATGCGAGCAGCAAAATCTCTCATCTGACTCGTTCAGACTGATCTTGCCGGAGACATCTGCGCATTTACAGAACTAAATGTGTAGGAATAGATGTTGTCGCACGAATATCTAGGTCTACATCGATCTTCGCTTGAAGCACTTGACTAGTTCCATCTTTTGAGTACCCGATGTCTTGATAGCGGAATAGGTTGAACGCGTTCTTTACATCTACCAGCTGGTGCCATGCGTCATCCATGCCACGAGTACGCGTATTCAGGGTTCAGAGTTTGTGCTAAGTAAAGTAAATTCTTATACCAAGACCACTTTGGGACTGTTCAAAAGTGTTTAAGACCACTTTTGAACAGCCCCAAATGTGGTCTCTTACTAGAAGATACTGGATGAAGAGGTATAAAGACCTTTCCCATACAAGCAGAAATAGCCTTCATACATCAGTTTAGGCAGAACAACCTGTAATGGATTGTGTTAATATGTCACTAGAGTTGTTTCCCTTACTTAGTTCAGAATGCGGTTTTCTTTATCATCATTATTCAAACGCCCCTTTATCCCTTCCCTTTGCCACATCAACAATTAAAATCGGCCTTGCACACGGGCCACATGGAATACAAATTCTTTAAATGACTTTACAAGTAATATTGAAACTTAACTTTTTTTTCAAGGAACTAGATCTACTTTTGCAAGGTAATGATGAGAGTTAACCCATTTGGTACCGGAAACCCCAAAAGGGGTAAGTGGCAAATATTGCAGGCCCAGATTAGACGGGCGTCTGATCAGGGTGTACACTGTTTGCAAAAAGTTCAGCCAATTTCCGAATAAATTTTGAAGAAAACACAACCAGACACCCCTAAATTTTGAAATGTACACCTGCTATATACAAGGGGGAACAAAAAGGGTTAATTTGATGAATGTGGTAACTTGTGTCAGTGTCAGTGCCATGGTTCAATTGTAACGGAAACATTCAATCAGACTCAAGGTATTAAGAAGCATAATTTGCAACCCTGTTTTAATGATTATTGTAAGCGTAAGCGACAGTCTTTAATTCTTATCTAAAAGCGAAATCAAATTTCAGGAATGTTTTAACAGGACACGAATGCTCCCGCCTGAAAATATGTTTATGTTAGTATGTGACCCTTGACCGCTTAATCTGGCCATGACCTTACAGGTATGAACCTGGGTTTTGCGTGCAACAAATTGCCTTATGATAGTTAGAATTTCTGCCAAGTAATTTCCAAATCAATCCCGGAACAGCAAAAGTATTGAGCGGACACAAGAAAAGGGCATTGTTCTTTACTTTTAACCTATAAACATGACCTTAACCTTGGAGGTACCAGCGTGGGTCTTGCGCATGACACATCGACTCATGATGGTTAACATTTCTACCAAGTAATTTTCAAATCCATTCAGAATAACCGGACACTAGAAAAAAAACTTTAACTTCTAAGTATGACCTTGACCTTGGAGGTACCAACCTAGGTCTTGAACAAGACACATCGTCTCACGATGGTTACCATTTCTGCCAAGTAATTTCAAAATCCATTTAGAAATAAGAAAATAATTGACGGACCCTTTTTCTAACATTTGACCTCTAAGTACGACATACGGCCCCCACCCATAGGGGCTTGAAGAAATATATGGGCTGCATGATGCTTCCACGCAGAGCTGAATCCGGCCCGCACACTAGTACTGGTTAACCGCTTAAAAGATTAAAGCCTGTCCAGGGACCCCGGTGCGAGTCGGACTGTCCATGCTAATAAACCCTATTGGTTTCATTGAGCGATAGGGCTTGAGACGTCATTTCATCTCAATGTCGGGTAAAAGTCCCACAAAATTGGTACCAACGTTTACAAAATGACCTTTACAGTGTTGACGGGGACGTTAAACCTCAAATCAAACAAACAAAGTACGACATTGGCCTTAGAGGTACGGACGTAGGTTTTGTACGCGACGCATTGTCTCATGATGGGCAACATATTGACCAAGTAATTTCAAAATCCATCCAGAAATAAGAAAGTTATTGACCGTGTTTAAGTTTTGGACCTTTTTTTGAAATACGACCTCTAAGTACGACCTTAATCTTGAAAGTACGGGCCTAGGTTTTGCTCGCAACACATCGTCTTATAATGTTTAACATTTCTGCCAAGTTATTTCAACATCCATCCAGAAATAAGAAAATTATTTACCGTGTTAAGTTTCGGACCCTTTTTTACCTTTGACCTCAAAGTACGACCTTGATCTTGGAGGTACGGACCTGCGTTTTGCGCGCGACACATCGTCTCATGATGGTTATCATTTCTGTCAAGTAATTTCAAAATCCATCCAGAAATAAAAGTTACTGGACGTGTCTAAGTTTCGGACGAACGAACGGACGGATGGACGTACGGACAAGGGCAACACTATATGCCTTTCCCCCATTCGAATGGTGGAAGCATAAAAAATATTAAGGATCTATGATGAAATGGTTTCAAATTGTAAAATTTATAAGAAGCAGATAATTACAGAATTCGAGAGTACCAGAATAACATAACTTAAAGAAAAGAGATTCTGAAATAAATTTCGAGTTCTTTTCAAGGACAGTTGGCTGTTGACATTGAAGATGAATACTACAATGTCTCTGAGCTGTCAAGATTTTATATTGCACGACCCGCAGAAAAAGCAACCGACTGAAGTCGGTTGATTTCTAAGAGTGCCCTAAAATCACCTTGTCATTCTGTCAGTCTGTCAGTCTGTCCGTCCGTCCGTAACCCGTTTGTGAAAATTGGTGATAGTGACTTAACCGCTTGGAATATTTAAACAATTTTTGGCATACTGATAGATATCAATGGGATCTAACCAATGAGCTTGCGAAATATTACATTCTATTAAGTATAGCCTCGCCAAGGCAAAAAATGTGAACATTTTTGAACTGCTTCTCCTCGGAAACCGTTGGGCCGATTGAAGTCAAATTTCATATGGAGCCTCTATGGGATGGGAGAAACCAAAATTTACTCATGGGGTCCAGGTCACATGACCAAAATGGCCGCCAAGCCATATATGGTCTGTCTGTCTGTCCGTCCGTAACCCGTTTGTGAAAATTGGTGATAGTGACTTAACCGCTTGGAATATTTAAACAAGTTTTGGCATACTGATAGATATCAATGAGATCTAACCAATGAGCTTGAGAAATATTACATTCCATTATGTATAGCCTCGCCGAGGCAACAAAATGTGAAAATTTTTGAACTGCTTTTCCTCGGAAACCGTTGGGCCGATTGAAGTCAAAATTCATATGGAGCCTCTATGGGATGGGGGAAACCAAAATTTTCTCATGGGGTCCAGGTCACATGACCAAAATGGCCGCCAAGCCATATATGGTCTGTCTGTCTGTCCGTCCGTAACCCGTTTGTGAAAATTTGTGATAGTGACTTAACCGCTTGGAATATTTAAACAATTTTTGGCATACTGATAGATATCAATGAGATCTAACCAATGAGCTTGCGAAATATTACATTCCATTTAGTATAGCCTCGCCGAGGCAAAAAATGTGAAAATTTTTGAACTGCTTCTCCTCGGAAACCCTTGGGCCGATTGAAGTCAAATTTCATATGGAGCCTCTATGAGATGGGGGAAACCAAAATTTGCTCATGGGGTCTAGGTCACATGACCAAAATGGCCGCCAAACCATATATGGTAAAAAACCCTTCATAAATAGTCTTCTCCAGAACCACTGGGCAGATTTCCACGAAACTTGATAAATAGCATCTGGGACGTAGGCCCATCATAAATTGCTAAAATGGTGACCCTGGGTTGACCTTGACCTTCTTTTGGTCCGTCCGTAACCTGTTTGTGAAAATTGGTGATAGTGACTTAACCGCTTGGAATATTTAAACAATTTTGGCATACTGATAGATATCAATGAGATCTAACCAATGAACTTGCGAAATATTACATTCCATTTAGTATAGCCTCGCCGAGGCGAAAAATGTGAAAATTTTCGAACTGCATCTCCTCGGAAACCGTTGGGCCGATTGAAATCAAATTTCATATGGAGCTTCTATGGGATAGGGGAAACCAAAATTTGATCATGGGGTCCAGGTCACATGACCAAAATGGCCGCCAAGCCATATATGGTCTGTCTGTCCGTCCGTAACCCGTTTGTGAAAATTGGTGATAGTGACTTAACCGCTTGGAATATTTAAACAATTTTTGGCATACTGATAGATATCAATGAGATCTTACCAATGAGCTTGCGAAATATTACATTCCATTTAGTATAGCCTGGCCGAGACGAAAAATGTGAAAATTTTCGAACCGCTTCTCCTCGGAAACCGTTGGGCCGTTTGAAGTCAAATTTCATATGGAGCCTCTATGGGATAGGGGAAACCAAAATTTGCTTATGGGGTCCAGGTCACATGACCAAAATGGCCGCCAAGCCATATATGGTAAAAACCCTTCAAAAATAGTCTTCTCCAGAACCACTGGGCAGATTTCCACGAAACTTGATAAATAGCATCTGGGACATAGGCCCATCATAAATTGCTAAAATGGTGACCCTGGGTTGACCTTGACCTTCTTTGTGCCTAGGTCAAACTTTGACACATATGCTTTTGTATTGGAAAAGTGAGAATGCATTTTGTCCTGCAAACGATTCAGAATACAGTACTAAAGTATAAGATATATTTTTGCTCCTGACGATAAGGCGCATTATTGGGGGAACCGTTTTAGGTCCAGGTCACATGACCAAAATGGCCGACATACCCATATATGGTAACACTCATAAAGCTAAAAGCATCCAGCGGGTCGTGCACTTCAGCTGAAGCACTGGTTTTAACAATGAATTGAACTGTCCATTTACAGCAAAAGAAATTTCTGAAACTATCTCTAACTTAAAAAGCCAAAAGGCTTGATTTTTCGAAAATTACATTTTAAAAGAATATATCAAATATTCAAAAGACATACCTGTCCCTGTTTATTGTAAATCGTTTAATTTAGTTATGAAGAAGGGACTAGTCCCAGATGTTACATATTATAGGAGTCGCAGGTAAGATTGACTAGGTGGAGCTATCGTTTGTATCTGCCTTAGGAATATCCCATGAACAAAAAGGTAAACCAAGTCACCCGATTGTGTGAATTCAACTGTAACAAAAGCATATCTGCGGCGTATAAGACCATTTCGTCCGCTTGTTGAAAGCGTGCGAAAGGCACTCCACCGAATCTTCTGGTGGAATCAGCGAATTTGACATATATTGACAACATCTGAATAGCTCCGCCTAGTCAGTCTTATCTGCGACTACTATACCAATGTACAAAAACAAAGGAGATCCACAAATGTAGATAACTACAGTGGCATGACACTTTTTTGTTGTTTCGGAAAATTACAAAGTAATTCCAAGTATTCTAAATCAAAGAATTAATACATTTTATAAAACTCTGGATTATTGTCAGAAGAATATGCTGGTGTCCGTAAAGGTTATGGTACTGCAGATCACATAGTTTCATTGGAAATGTTCATTGATTTATATATTTTTAAGAAAAAAAACATCTCTATTGTGCATTTTCAGATTATCAGAAAGCTTTTGTTTCTGTAAATATAAGTGCATTATTGTATAAAATACTCCAAAGTAACATTGATGTTTTTTTTAGATTTATTTATAATATGTATGGAAAGGCTAAATCACCCGTTATGCCAGACAATGATTTCTTCAAGCTTCTTTGGTAGCTCTGTTGGTGTCCGTCAAGGAGAAAAATGGCCTCCAAAGTAGAAGTAAAACAAAGATCAGGAATTGATTCAATTAACTTACTCCACCCATAAAAGACACCAAAGGGAAAGAAATACAAACATTAAGCGACCAGACCATAATGGAAACCTAAACAAAGGAAGGCCATAAGGACAGTTACTTTCCCACAAAATGGCCATATGGCCATCCAAAATTAAAAGACACAAGTGATACACACAGTAAGTAACAACCAACAACATAAATAAATCGCCACAGAAGAGCCGCCTTGGAACGGTCAGTGGAAGATTTCCACTGGGGGGCTTAAATCGATTTTACGTGGCCACAATCCTCGCCCTTACTTCCGTCGCGATTTAGACAAATAATTTGTTCAGTCCGCATGAAGGCCTCCTAACTCATCAGTGCAACATCTCCGTGAACACAAAAATCAAAGAACCACAGAGGTGAGACAACGGTGAGGACTCGACAGCAAGAAACCACTGAAATGCTGGAGCAAAAGAAAACCAACAGTTAGACTCCGATGAGCCGCCTGTTTTCGTTATTTTTAAATGATCTTACTCTGTTTATGTCTAAAACTACGAGGGTCTAAACATGCACTTCCTGACGAATTTTACTCGTTGTTCGACAATCAAGATATTGAAATGTATTTTAAGCTTTCCTGCTTTTCTACGCAGACAATGCTGTGTTTTTGCGGAAATAGCACCTGATCTGCAGCAAGCCCTTGACGTCATGCAAATTTATTGTGATACTTGGCACCTTAAAGTTAGTACGTCCAAAATTAAAATTGTTATATATTTCAAAAGGCAAGTTAAGGAACACACCTTATTTTCAGTTAAATAACGAATGTCTAGGGGTGGTAGATGCTTTTGATTATTTCGGAGTAAGGTATTATTCTAATGGTAAGTTTGCTAAGAATAAAAAGGGAGTAATTGATAAATGAAGTAAAGCCATGTTTTCCCTAATGAAAAAAATCTAGAAAGTTGTCTTTGCCCATTGATATTCAGTTACATTTGTTTGACAGTATGATTGTAACTATATTTTCATACGGTTTTCAGAGGTGTGGGGTTGTGAAAATTCTGACATTATTAACCAAGTTTAAAATGCTGCTTGATTTAAAACAGTCAACGCCTAACATTATGGTTTATGGCGAGTTGGGAATCAATCCTCTGAGAATAAGTATACAAAGTAGGTTATTTATTTATTTATTTATTTATTTATTTATTTATTTATTTATTTATTTATTTATTTTTGGCAAATCAACGGTATACCTGACAAGACAAACATAATACTGTATAAAGTATTTTATGAATTTCACAAGAGAGACGTATGCCAGTCACCATGGATTACATATGTTCAGTCTTCATTAGATAAATTAGGACTTTCAGATATTTGGCGTTCTCAAACATTCAATAACTAGTATGCTTTTAAAACTCAGGTGAAGTCAGTTATACATGGCAATTTTACAAAATCTTGGAATGGTAAGATTTTCGAATCCTCTAAGTGTATTAAACACAGAATTTATAAAAATTGAAAATAATCTTTACTGTTCTGCCTTTCAGTTTATCTAAAATGATGCGTAAATTTCCGTGTTCCGATCATAAACAACCAACCGAACATGGGCGGGTTTTGGTATAGACAGATATCAGCTCTTCTGCACACTTTGTAATTTAGATCAATTAAGAGACGAATACCACTATATATTCCAATGTCACTTTTCTCTGTACGGTGAAATTCAGCTATAGAGACCACCCAAAATTAAAACTAATCCTGCTTTAAAATATTATTGAGAAGGGTGCAGTTACTCTGCCTTCGCCTTTTCTACACAATATCCTCTGGTCAGGGACCACCTTTGGGACTGTTCAAGTTACAAGTATACAAGTATGCATCTTTCATGAACTCAACAGATACAAATAGAGGGTCTTACATGAGAGTTCGTGTATTATTGAATTTATTAAATGAGTTGAGGAAAATGGATAAAATGCAATGCTTTGTCGAGCATTTTATCTCTTTTCCTCAACGAGTTTAAGAATTTCAATAATACATGAGCACGAATAGAAGATTCTATTTATCATATGACAAGTAAAAAGCATTTTATTGCAACACAAATGCTGGGGCTCAAAACATAAATTGTGTTGGTCAATCCATGCTGTGCTTCGCCAAAATGTGTGGGTTAAATCGAAAAATGACCAGCTACATGTATGTCCATTTGTCCATGTACTATATGGAGGATCTTACTGAGTGTTCATTTATTATTGAATTTATTAAACAAGTTGAGGAAAATAGATAAAATGCGAGGCCTCGTCGAGTAATTTTTCTCTTATTCCTCAACGAGATTAAGAAATTTGAATAATACATGAACACGAATGCAAGATTCTATTTCTATTTATCATATGACATTTAAAACTTATTTTATTCACGATAGTTTTACCAAAATGTCAATATTCCGCCATTAGTAAACGCGACGTCGTTAAGGACGTCGTACATGTAACGTTACGGGGCGTATCTAACTAATTTGCATATTTAAAACACCAGTGGATTATCCAATTTATTGCATGGCGTTATTACATTCTCAGACGCGACGTCATATGATAAATAGGTTTTCTGGATACATATTTAGACCATGTTGTGTTCGATACCATGTTATAACACACTGTGTTATAAAGAAGCTGAAGTGTATTTGATTAACAATTTATGAGTCATTCCCTGATTGTTTCACTTTTTATGTGTTGTTTTATTTTATTTTATTATTATTATTTTTAGTCATCACGAAAACACGCCTATATTATTTTGAGCCCCTTGAACCCCACTTTTATATCGTAAAACTGGGTTTTGAAGGGGTAAACCATATTTTCCTTATTTCTGCTCTAAAATATAGATTGTGGGTACTCGTTAGAACCGCGTCGGTGAGGCGGTTCTAACGAGTACCCATAATCTATATTTTGAGCAGAAATAAGAAAATAATCACAATTTTTCATCTTAAAATTTTCACCTTTTCGGAGATAAAGGCTACAATGTATTTGTATAGACGTGTTTTCGTAATGTTTTCTGATTGTCTTGTTATGTTTGTTGTATTGATATTTCTTCCATTTGAAATGGGACAGGAGTAAATCCTGAAAATCTTAACCCTTCTCTTGCTGCATATTCAGTTTAGCCACACCCATTTATGACTGTGAACCAATCAGATAACTTGATGTAATTTATTCCTACAAATTCATAAATTGAATGTCAAACAGTGTATATCCTGATCAGAAGGCTTCTTCAGAAGCCATCTGATCTGGATCTACACTGTTTCCAAAGATAGGGGCTGTCGTGAACAGCAGGATAAGAGTAAAAATCTTGAAAATCTTGATATCGTCTTAATTCAAGTGCGCATAATTAAAGTCCAAACAACCTCCTCGCATTATGTTAACAAGCCCATGAACACCCAACCTCCACCCCTTATACGACAAAATTTGGGTTTCACCAGAGTATACATTAGTTTGACATAGTCATTCCGTGTACCAAAAATAAAACAAAATAAAGTAAAGATAGTTTACCAGAGCTGACAACGTCTAGGGCATTCCACCATTTTTCCCATAAAGTGTACGATGCTGCAATGTAACAGAATGGTAATGAAAAACGTACGTACGTTTCATTTTACGAATCCCTTACTGTCGAATTTAATGGACTGAAGACCTCTGCATCACGAGATGAACACCCCGCTAAACCCCGCTTAAGCGAATACTGGGGTTTATGGTTTACTTATTTCTGCTCCAAGACATAGGTTGCGGGTACTCGTTAGAACCGCCTCAATGAGGCGGTTCTAATGAGCATCCACAATCCATGTTTGCAGTATTAATAAGATAAAAATTACGGATTTTCTTAATAAAAGTAGCCATTTTGGAGATGTGAAAAAATGACTTTGTCGCACGGGTGTATTATCGTAATGGTTACCATGAAATATTTTCGAGATAAGTGGTTACCCAGGGTTACACATAGCTCACGTTCAAAGGGCATTTTAGAGATTAAAAAGGAATATCTTTTGAATACTCTTTAAATAAAATGTATGTTGTGTGTACTCAATAGAAGCGCCGCATTGAGACGATTCTAACTAGACTATCAAGTGAGCATATGCTCACTAATACCCCCGGCCAAAGCCATCGGTAACTTTCTTTGACACAAAATTTAAGGTAACTCACAAAATACACATCTCAGTAGCAAATATAACAAAGGGGAATAACTCTAAAGAACCTGGCCCCACAGCCCCAATTTTCTTTCCCACAATACAACTAGTTATGCATGTTGCTTGTACCAAATTTCAAGTTTCTAGGTACAGTAGATCTTGAGAAATCTTTGACACAAAATTTAAGGTAAGTCACAAAATGCACATCTCAGTAGCAAATATAACAAAGGGGAATAACTCTAAAGAACCTGGCCCCACAGCCCCAATTTTCTTTCCCACAATACAACTAGTTATGCATGTTGTTTGTACCAAATTTCAAGTTTCTAGGTATAGTAGTTCCTGAGAAATCTTTGACACAAAAAAAGGAGCATAATCCGGACAAGAAAAAAAATACGCGTCAGCTAATTTTCCATGAGGAATCCATATATGAAATTTCAAAACCCTAGCATACACGGTTCTAAAATTATGCTATGCATCACTTTTACCATACAGATCAATGGCACAAATTACCAAAATGACAAAGGGCCATAACTCACAAAGTATTTTTCGGAATTTTACCACCAATCTATTCACCAACTTTCAAGGCTCTAGCTCCAATAGTTTTTGAGATATCTTGCTGACAAAATTTTATAAAAAAAAAATTCTTAGAGCAATAACTCTTGAAAGGGGCATAATCCTGACGAGAAAAAAAAAATACGCGTCAGCTAATTTTCCATGAGGAATCCATATATGAAATTTCAAAACCCTAGCATACACGGTTCTAAAGTTATGCTATGCATCACTTTTACCATACAGATCAATGGCACAAATTACCAAAATGACAAAGGGCCATAACTCACAAAGTATTTTTCGGAATGTTGTCAAAAGTTAATCAGTTCATCTACTCATCACCACCAATCTATTCACCAACTTTCAAGGCTCTAGCTCCAATAATTTTCGAGATATCTTGCTGACAAGATTTTATTAAAAAAATTTCAAAGGGCAATAACTCTTGAAAGGGGCATAATCCGGAGGAGAAAAAAAATACGCGTCAGCTAATTTTCCATGAGGAATCCATAAATGAAATTTCAAAACCCTAGCATACACGGTTCTAAAATTATGCTATGCATCACTTTTACCATACAGATCAATGGCACAAATACCAAAATGACAAAGGGCCATAACTCACAAAGTATTTTTCGTAATATTGTCAAAAGTTAATCAGTTCATCTACTCATCACCACCAATCTATTCACCAACTTTCAAGGCTCTAGCTCCAATAGTTTTTGAGATATCTTGCTGACAAGATTTTATTAAAAAAATTTCAAAGGGCAATAACTCTTGAAAGGAGCATAATCCGGACGAGAAAAAAAATACGTGTCGGCTAATTTTCCATGAGGAATCCATATATGAAATTTCAAAACCCTAGCATACACGGTTCTAAAGTTATGCTATGCATCACTTTTACCATACAGTACAATGGCACAAATTACCAAAATGACAAAGGGCCATAACTCACAAAGTATTTTTCGGAATTTTGTCAAAAGTTAATCAGTTCATCTACTCATCACCACCAATCTATTCACCAACTTTCAAGGCTCTAGCTCCAATAATTTTTGAGATATCTTGCTGACAAAATTTTATAAAAAAATATAACAAAGGGGAATAACTCTAAAGAACCTGGCCCCACAGCCCCAATTTTCTTTCCCACAATACAACTAGTTATGCATGTTGTTTGTACCAAATTTCAAGTTTCTAGGTACAGTAGTTCCTGAGAAATCTTTGACACAAAATTTAAGGTAACTCACAAAATACACATCTCAGTAGCAAATATAACAAAGGGGAATAACTCTAAAGAACCTGGCCCCACAGCCCCAATTTTCTTTCCCACAATACAACTAGTTATGCATGTTGCTTGTACCAAATTTCAAGTTTCTAGGTACAGTAGATCTTGAGAAATCTTTGACACAAAATTTAAGGTAAGTCACAAAATGCACATCTCAGTAGCAAATATAACAAAGGGGAATAACTCTAAAGAACCTGGCCCCACAGCCCCAATTTTCTTTCCCACAATACAACTAGTTATGCATGTTGTTTGTACCAAATTTCAAGTTTCTAGGTATAGTAGTTCCTGAGAAATCTTTGACACAAAAAAAAGTTTACACACACACACACACAGAAAGTTTACACACACACAGAAAAGACGAAAACTATATACCCCCATGGCATACTCCGTATGCCGGGGGTATAATGAGTATACATATATGTAACATAGATTTTTTAAAATGAAATACAGTAAAATTCCTATATTAAGACCACCTTGGCGATTGTTCAAAAGTGGTCTTGAAGATCATTGAAAAAGTGGTCTTTAAGACCACTTTTGAACAGTTCCAAAGGTGGTCTCTTAATGAGAGACACTGGGTATAGAAAACACACAGAAAGAATAACTGAAAGCTTCTCAATAAGCTTTTAAAAGCAGATTTAGTCTTAATTTAGGTGGTCTTAATAGGGGAATTTTACTGTAATAAAGATGTCCCTGAATTAGTCCATATATATTGATAACTTAAGTAACATGGAAATTTTCCAAAGTTCTCATGAACGAGTTTGAAATAGCAAAAGTAAACGAGCCACCTGTGTTCGAGCCACTGAAGTTCTAGTATATGTGCAAAGGTTTAATAAAGGTGTTTTTTGTGCCCGACCTCAATAAGGTTGACAAGTCCGTGAAATTTACACCCCATTAACCCCAAACTGGGGTTTACAGGGGTATACATTTTTTTTCTTATTTCAGCTCCAAGACAAATGTTGTGGGTAATCGTTAGAACCGACTCAATGTTCTGGTTCTAACGAGCAGCCACAACCTATGTTTACAGTATAAATAAGAAAAATGTCTCGGATTTTCATCGGAAAAGTAGCTATTTAGGAGATGTGAAAAATGCACTCTGCACGGGTGTGTCATCGTTATGTTAGGTGTCCCGAAGATTAGAAACGCCAACGCCGAATGCATACAGATGAAAGATGGAAATTATTAAGGAGTATCTTTTATGGAACAGTATTAAGGTAAAAACTCAATTATGCAATGTGCAATTACAATATGAATTGTTGAAACCGCACTTTGCATTATGAACCTTTCCATATCTTACTACTTTATTCGAATATGCAACATGCACATTCTAATTTGAGACCTTTGTATTTAAATATGGCATTTGGACGTCCTATTTTGCATTATTCAGTTTCGATTCTGCTGTGGTTAGACGGGGTACCAGTCATTGAGGTGACGGTAACGTTCGGTAATGTCCGTGGATTTGCCTATTTTTTCCGATGACAAGAGTCCGTTTGAGAAGATCGCATTCGCTTTTCCAGGGGCCAAATTCAAGCCAGCAGCGATAAATTTTATCCAGCTATTCAATAATTCGGATATTTACAATAATGTGTACGTTTGCATCTTTAAAATAAATTTTACAGCGCGGTTCCTTATTTATGAGAAACATGATTTTTATTTAAAAGTTAATACTTGTTTGACGAAGGGGAAAATACTCTATCGTTGAACATTTACTAAAATAAATTACCATGAGGGATTAGTCTGTGCCGAATCCGTGGATTTGAAATGAGCAATTATTGTTAAAATTGATTAATTCATACAATGTTCATAAATCTGATCCTTCTGAGGTGTTACTTATAAAGATATTATTTACTAATTGCAACCTCACTCAAAACTCAAATGTTTGGATATTATAGAAGTATGTATATGTCCGCACAGCGTATCGCCGAGCGGTGGGGTAACCCCTATGTGCTTATGACGCCCGTTTACCTTCAAAACCAGTTTGTCTCTCTGTTCACCTGCAACGGGGATTCGTTCCCTGGGACCTCAGCAGCTGACCACACGGGGAATTCGGAAAACAACAACTAGTTCCCCAATTCCCATTGTATTTCTGATGTAAATACTTCATCCATTAACATGAACAGTACTTACTCATTCTCAGCCCCGACCCGCAACCATAGAAACGCACCTGTGGTCACAATGACAGCTGTCCTATTCATATGTCCGTCTGTCTGTCTTCATAAGTTAGACTGGGGCAGGATAGCTTTCATCCAACAGAATCACAACGCGAAAATATTAGCTGGTCGTCTGTCAGTTCGTCCGTCCGTCCGTCCGTCTGTCTTCAGCCAGCAAAACCTTGCTGAGCTAGTGTCGCGACTGTCTTAACCAGCCTACTTCATATTTCTTCAAGTTCTACATGTAACGATTTGGCAAATGGAGTGGCTGAATCCAAACCATTTTGTACTTACATGTATTTCCATGTATTAGGTCTACACCAAAGTTTTTTTTTTTTTTTCTTCTTGTTTTATTACAGTTAGACCGCGTACAGCGTACCCAGGTTTACCTGGCGGAACTTAACGACATTATTTATTTATTTATTTACTTATTATTAAAGTTTACAGAATCTAGAAAAAAAAAATTGTTTTTGATGCATTAGATTTGTACATTTTACCGCCGAAAAATACAACAACAAAAATTGAAAGATGAAAAGTCGTGATGATATTTTTCTGACTGTTGCTTAAAATATACATTTTGGGTACACGTTAGAAGCGCCTCTTCGATGCGGTTTTAACGAGTACCCACAATCTATATTTTGGAGTAGAAATGAGAAAAATAATGTTTACTCCTGTCAATCCCAGTTTTACCCTATAAAAGTGGGGATCAAGTGTGTGTGTGTTGGGGGGGGGGGGGGGGGGGGGGGGTAAGAATTATAAAGATGTTATTTTATGGTGGGATGCGCTTGGTATGTGAGTGCGTTTTTTGTTTTACGTCTCGACAACAGCTAAGGTCATACGGAGATGGGACCTGGGTTTAAAGACTCATCCGAAATTCTGGAGAAGCCGGGGTCGATCCTGCGATCCCTGGTTAATGAGGCGAGTAGCATAACCACTACACCACAGAGGCTTCCAGCGCTTGATATGTTACATTGTAGCAGGTGCGGGTTTTCCACCTGCACTCCGGTATGAAAGAATTTGCTGCGCGTTGTGTTTTTCTCAAACAAGAGGGCCATGATGGCCCTGGATCGCTCACCTGACCCATATGATAGAAATACAAGTGGGCCTCTGGGAGGGCCATTATTGACCCCAGGGCTACAATGTGCATAGTGTTGAGGGAGGTCTAAAAAGGTGAAACTTCATACCAAATATCAACAAAGCCTATAATTTGAACAATCTTGGCAAAGGTCCACTAGATGAAGCTACACACCAAATATCAAAGACCTGGGCCTTGGGGTTTCAGAGACCATTTTTTAAAGATATTCCCTACATAGCCTATGTAAAACCAAATGGCCCCGGGGCGGGGACATTTTTGGCCTCAGAGCTATAATTTAAACAATCTTGATAGAGGTCCACTAGATGGTGCTTCACACCAAATATCAAAGACCTAGGTCTTGCTGTTTCAGAGAAGAAGATTTCCAAAGATTATCTCTATATATAAGTCTATGTAAAACCAAAGGGCCCCAGGGCAGGGGCTATAATTTGAACAATCTTGGTAGAGGTCCACTAGATGAAGCTCCATACCAAATATAAAAGACATGGGCCTTGTGGTTTCAGAGAAGAAGATTTTTAAAGATTTACCTATATAAGTCTATGCAAAACCAAAGGGTCTCGGGGCGGGGGCATTTTTGGCCTATAAATTGAATAATCTTGATAGAGGTCCACTAGATGAAATTTCACACCAAATATCAAAGACCTAGGCCTTGTGGTTTCACAGAAGAAGATTTTTAAAGATTTTCCCTATATAAGTCTATGTAAAACCAAAGGGCCCCCGAGACAGGGGCGTTTTTGGTCTCAGGGCTATAATTTGAACAATCTTTGTAGAGGTCCACTAGGTGAAGCTTCATACCAAATATCAAAGACCAGGGCTATCTGGTTTCAGAGAAGAAGCTTTTTCAAGGTTTTCCCTATATATAAGTCTATGTAATACCAAAGGGCCCTGGAGCAGGGGCATTTTTTTGCCCCAGGGCTATAATTTGAACAATCTTGGTAGAGGTCCACAAGATTAAGCTTCATACCAAATGTCAAAGACCTAGGCCTTGTGGTTTCAGAGAAGAAGCTTTTCAAAGATTTTCCCTATATAAGTCTATGTAAAACCAAAGGGCCCCAAGGCTGGGGCATTTTTGGTCTCAGGGCTATAATTGAACACTTTTGGTAGAGGTCCACTAGATGAAGCTTCATACCAAATATCAAAGACCTAGGCCTTGTGAATTCAGAAACAAAAATTTTTCAAGATTTTCCCCATATAAGTCTATGTAAAACCAAATGGCCCTGGAGCGGGGGCATTTTTGGCCCGTGGGCTATAATTTGAACAATCTTGATAGGGGTCCACTAGGTGAAGCTTCATACCAAATATCAAAGACCTGGGACATGTTGTTTCAGAGAAGAAGATTTTTTAAGATTTCCCTATATAAGCCTATGTAAAACCAAAGGGTCTCGGGCGTGTGCATTTTTGGCCCCAGAACTATAATTTGAACAATCTTGGTAGGGGTCCACTAGGTATAGCTTCATACCAAATATCAAAGACCTGGGCCTTGCGGTTTCAGAGAAGAAGATTTTTAAAGATTTTCCCTATATGTGCCCATGTAAAACCAAAAGGCCCCGGGGCGGGGACATTTTTGGCCCCAGCAATATAATTTGAACAATCTTGGTAGGGGTCCACTAGATGAAGCTTCATACCAAATATCAAAAACATGGCCCTTACGGTTTCAGAGAAGAAATTTTTTTAAAGATTTTCCCTATATAAGCCTATGAAAAATCAAAGGGCCCCGGGGCGGGGGCATTTTTGGCCCCAGCACTACAATTTGAACAATCTTCATAGGGGTCCACACGATGAAGCCTCATACCAAATATCAAAGACCTGGGCCTTGCGGTTTCAGAGAAGAAGATTTTTCAATATTTTCCATATATAAGCCCATGTAAAACCAAAGGGCCCCCGAGCAGGGGCATTTTTGGCCCCAGGGCTATAATATGAACAATCTTGGTAGGGGTCCACTAGGTGAAGCTTCATACCAAATATCAAAGACCTAGGCCTTGCGGTTTCAGAGAAGAAGATTTTTAAAGATTTTCCCTATATAAACCCATGTAAAACCAAAGGGCCCCGGGGCGGGGGCATTTTTGGCCCCAGCACTATAATTTGAACAATCTTGGTAAGGGTCCCCTAGATGAAGCTTCATACCAAATATCAAAGACCTGGGCCTTACGGTTTCAGAGAAGAAGATTTTTAAAGCTCTTCCCTATACAAGCACATGTAAAACCAATGGGCCCTGGAGCGGGGGCATTTTTGGCCCAAGCACTATAATTTGAACAATCTTGGTAGGGGTCCACTAGATGAAGCTTCATACCAAATATCAAAGACCTGGGCTTTGCGGTTTCAGAGAAGAAGATTTTTACAGATTTTCCCTATATAAGCCCATGAAAAACCAAAGGGCCCCAGAGCGGGGGCTTTTTTGGCCCCAGCACTATAATTTGGACAATCTTGGTAGGGGTCCACTAGATGAAGCTTCATACCAAATATCAAAGACCTGGGCCTTACGGTTTCAGAGAAGAAGATTTTTAAAGATTTTCCCTATATAAGCCCATGTAAAACCAAAGGGCCCCGGAGCGGGGGCATTTTTGGTCCCAGCACTATAATTTGAACAATCTTGGTAGGGGTCCACTAGATGAAGCTTCATACCAAATATCAAAGACCTGGGCCTTGTGGTTTCAGAGAAGAAGATTTTTTAAGTTTTTGGTGAAAAAAAAAAATCTATTTTTGGCTCCTATGACCTAGATGTGCAACGGACCGGAACCATTTGAACAACTTTGAAAGGGGACCACCTAAGGATCATTCCTGTGAAGTTTGGTCAAAATCCGATCAGTGGTTTAGGAGGAGATGTCGTTTGAAGAAATTGTTTATGGACGCACGCACGGACGTACGCATGAGGGATAAGTTGTGGGTTGCACAGCACAAATTCGGACAAATTTGCAACCCAGAATGTTGTCCATCATGGACACATTGGTACACAATCTACTACCGGGGTTTGTGCAACTCAGAACTCGATTCCGTACGTTCAGCCCCACAAGTGATGGTCAACCATGGACATTGTGTCCGAACTTGTGCGAATATGATGTTTGGGAATGACACCTATACCCCCCCTCTACCCCATGGAGGTAATTAGAAAATATCGACTTATGTGGTGCAACTCACAAGTCCATTTTTCCCCACAAGTCCGGTCGGTACATATGAATCAACTCACAACTACCCTCTCATGGGAGCGGACACACGGACTCACGACGGACGAAAAGTGATCCCAAAAGCTCACCTCGTCACTACGTGACGGTGAGCTAAAAAGTGGAAACCTTTGCGTTTTGTCACTTGAAGCCAAAAATCTAGTATAAAAAGTCAGATAGTTTTCTATTTTCTTATAAATTAATGAATGCATTTAACACAAACAGTTACGAACATCTATATAAACATGTGACAAAACAAACTGGGAATCAGACCCCCGGCCATCGGGGCTTGAAGAAATAGATGGGCTGCATGAACTGAAACCGACCCGCACACCAGTACTGGTAAACCGCTTAGAGGATCTAAGTCTACCGAGCCAAAGCGGTGCTTACAAACCCTATTGGTTTCATTGGGCGACAGGGCTTGGAGATGTCATTTCATCTCAGTGTCGGGTAAAAGTCCCACAAAAGTGGAAGCAACGTCTCCAAAATGATCTATACTGTGTTGAAGGTGACGTTAAACATCAAATCAAACAACAGAACCAAAATGCCTAGTTTTAGAATTCCGTTGGATATGCCCTAAATCAGAAATAAATGTTAGAGGGAACGTAAGTCGTTTCTCATCTGAAAGCATTTTCACAAAAGAGAGTTGTAACTATGTTTGCTTCAGGTGATCATAAAGGTGCAGTCTCACCAAGGTCTACACGACATTGGACAGGAGCCTTTCTGTGCCATACAAAATTATTATAAGTATTTACAACAAATTTATATTTTAGAGGTGCAATGGCCTGAACACATTTGCGATATATTTAGATAAAACTTGGACACAAAACAAACACAGCAAAGCTGATTCCTGGTCTGACATATAAAATAAAAATTATGTGTAAATGATTTTATCGGGAAGGGTGTAATGTCCCCAAATCGTGCGTTTTATGCCAAAAATATAGTTCTCTCGTTTCTTTCACTCCTCCGTGTCACCAATACGCTTGCAGATTCTTTTTGGTATCTTCCGAATACAGGCGGACGTTTACGGAAAAACGATCACAGCGCCACTTAACGAGAATAATGAGAACTAGAAGAAGCAGAAGCGGAATATTTTGCACAATTGTAACTGAATATAGCATAACAGAATATCAAAATTGCATATTGCAATCTCAATGTTGCATAATTGAGTTTTTACCTAAATCCTGTTCCATAATCTTTTGCATACCGCAACTTTTCTATTCGATTATTCGTAAGTTTAGGCCGATTGTTTCTCCATCGATCGAAAGTTACAAAGCAAATAAGCTCTTCGATGCTGATGTCCACGTGACTGCCACTGATTTTTAGGAAATCCCGGTAACAGCTATTTGTTTTTCTTTTTTTTTAGAAAATACTCTCGGAATTCTTGTCGTGGTGACGTTAGAGTGCTATGATTATGTGTTTGATTTTAGGTTTAACGTCCCCGTCAACACTGTAAAGGTCATTTTGGAGACGTTGCTTCAAATTGTGTGGGACTTTTACCTGACATTGAGATGAAATGACATCTCAAGCTCTGTCGCCCAAATGAATCCAATGGGGTTTATAAGCATGGACGGTCCGACACTGACACCGCTTTGCCTGGGCAGGCTTAGCTTTGCCTGGGCAGGCTTAGATCTTCATAACGGTTTACCAGTACTCGTGTGTGGGTCAGATTCAGCTCTGCGTGGAAGCATCATGCAGCCCATATATTTCTTCAAGCCCAGATGGGCGGGGGTCTGAGTGCTATGTTAAAGAAAGCATGTTTCAAAACATTGACTTGGTGCATGTGCTGGGACCTGATTGGCAAACAGATAAGACGCAGATCAGACGCCACAGAGCGCGGTATCTGATCATGGTCTAGACTGTTTGCATACTGTTAAACGGAACAGTCTAAGTCCTCGTTCAGGGCCATTTTTTCAGCCTACAACCCACCAGTGCTGCCAGTGCTTTGATTGATTTTATTCTTTCGTAGAACCAGATCATTTCGCGTACATGATTGTATACAGTTATTTCATGGCAGTTGTGTCCGGAGGTGCCGTGGACGGCCTGCGCAATGGTGCCTCAAGGTAATACAGTAAAATTCCACTATTAAGACCGCCTAAAATTAAGCTTATTGAGGAGGTTTCAGATATTCTTTCTTTTTGTTTGCTACACCCAGTGTCTCTTAATAAGAGACCACCTTTGGGAATGTTCAAAAGTGGTCTTAAAGACCACTTTTGAACAGTCCGAAAGGTGGTCTTAATAGAGGAACTTACTGTAGTTTTGACTATACACCTAAGTACAAACCGAATCACGTACATGTACTAAGTTCTTTAACAATGAAATAAAGTACTGAATAGATTGAAAAACAAACATTTGTTTTACTTGCCAATTGAAATTAATTGTGGTGCATGAAATTATTTTGCTTTTATTTCTCATAAACTGTACATGACTCCACCAAGACGATTGACTTAGCACTTCAATGAAGGTGAATTGGCAACTTACACTTTGCTCCCGGGGTATACATGGATAACTATCCAATTAATAAAAAAATGCCAATCACATCACGACTATTGTCGTCTGCATTGTCGTCTGCCAGTTACTTAAAAAAAAAATATTTTTATTTATTTATTTATTTCTTTTTAGGGGGGAAAACAGTGTGTACCCAGATCAGACTGCTCCAAGATGCAAAAATGCCTGTGTGCGAAAGTATTTTTAAAAAGTTTGCAAAAAAGATTCAGCAGACGACATCAGTAAGACATTTACAGTTGTAGTTTTACTCGGCGTCTCATGGGTTAAAATCGTGTACAATTTGCATAAGAAGATAATTTGTTCGCGATTTCAGAGTTTACTCACCTTCTTTAAAGAATTCTGCAGCAGCGGACCACCATCCACTTTCTACCAGGGGCTGTGGGTCTGTAAACAAAAACATCACGTGAACAAGTCCGTGAAATAAACACCCCCTTAAACCCCAATTTATTTAGAGAAAACTGGGGTTTACGGGGATAAACGTTATTTTTTCTTATTTCTGCTCCAAGACATAGGTTGTGGGTACTCGTTAGAACCGCCTCAATGAGGCGGTTCTAACGAGCACCCTCAACCTATGTTTGCAGCAAAAAAAAAAAAAAATCACGGATTTTTATAAAAAAAAGTAGCCATTATGAAGATGAAAACTGGGGTTTACGGGGGTAAACGTTATTTTTTCTTATTTCTGCTCCAAGACATAGGTTGTGGGTACTCGTTAGATGCAGGGAAAAAAAATCACGGATTTTTATAAAAAAAAAAAGTAGCCATTATGAAGATGTGAAAATAATCTACGAGTATGATATCATAATGAGGTCATGAAATATTGTATAAACTGTTCTATATTCATATGATATTTAGTCTATTTCATACAGTTTTCAGTACTTATATAAGGGTATGCATGGTTAAATGAAATATAAATGTATAATTATGCAAAATGTAAATGCTACTTCAATATCTCTGGACTGGAAAGAAAGAAAGAAAGAAAGATAGAAAGGAAAGAATACCTCTAAATATCAAGCGTTTTGCTTTTCTGTAAATCTGCCGTAGGATGCTTTCGCTTGATTTTTCTTTCAGCTCACTGTGAATGACACAAAAACATTCTGTTATTTAAAGAATTCTGATGCTGGCCATTGCTGCTCACGCAGGCTTGAGGGTCACTGATGAGGCCTAATTGGCCGTAACCAGCTATTCTGGCCCAGAAAACATATACACTCCATATTTTTCAGTTCTGTGGTGTATTCCTTGCTTCCAAAGGATAACCCTTTTATAGAACATATTTAACTTCACTGCAGCTGGTGTGTGGGAATGTGTGGCGGCGGTAAAACGTCTCCCTGCCCTACATCATAGTGTAGATTATATTTTCTTGTCCTTTGGGATCGTTGATTCCATTGTGGAATTTTGAAAATATCTGAGGGTCACTGATGAGGCCTAATTGGCCGAAACTAGCTAGTCTGGCCCAGAAAACATATACACTCCATATTTTTCAATTCTGTGGTGTATTCCTTGCTTCCAAAGGATAACCCTTTTATAGAACATATTGCCTGAGCCATTGCTGCCCGTGCGGGTTTACTTGAGCCATTGCTACTCGTGCAGTATTGCCTGAGCCATTGCTGACCATGCCTGAGCCATTGATAATCGCGCGGGCTTTCCTGAGCCATTGCTGCCCTGCACGGGCCTGAGCGATTGCTACTCGTGCAGTATTGTCTGAGCCATTGCTGATCATGACTGAGCCATTGTTGTGCGTGCGGGCTTGCATAAGCCATTGCTACTTGTACAGGCTTGCCCGAGCCATTACTAACCGTGCAGTATTGTCTGAGCCATTGTTGATCATGCCTGAGCTATTGTTGTGCGTGCGGGCTTGCATGGACCATTGCTACTCGTACAGGCTTGCCTGAGCCATTGCTACCCGTGCAGTATTGTCTGAGCCATTGTTGATCATTTCTGAGCCATTGCTACTCGTACAGGCTTGCCTGAGCCATTGCTATCCGTGCAGTATTGTCTGAGCCATTGTTGATCATTTCTGAGCCATTGCTACTCGTACAGGCTTGCCTGAGCCATTGTTACCCGTGCAGTATTGCCTGAGCCATTGTTGATCATGCCTGAGCCATTGTTTCTCAGACTTCCTTTACGTCTAAATCTCTTCAGACGGGATCGATCTGCCCATCTACCGTTACTGCAGTCGGTCCCATTGAACTTTATATTACATACACTCCAGGGGCCAGTTGTTCAAAACTAACGACGTCGTTAGTTAACGTATCGTTAAATCTTTGATCATTAAATATGGCAAATATGTTGAAATTTTTGCTGAAAAAAATATGAGCAGCTTTTGAATTGCTCACATTTTTTCAGCAAAAATACCAAAATTTTGAATGTTAAACTTGCTAGAACACTTAACAATATGACCACTAACGAGCTCGTTAAGCTAACGATGCTTTGGCCAACTGGGCCCAGATTTGCAGGATGAAAGCCTACACTGTAAAGGAATAGGGACGATTCTCCTCCAGTAAACCTCCCGATCCGAAGGACGCTGCATTTTATGGCACCCATCCCTGCAATTTATACCAATGTAGCGTGTTCGGACACCGAATGATTAACACCGCTGCCGGAGATAGAACCGAGGTGTGTGTGTGTGTGGGGGGGGGGGGGGATGTTCGGACAGCGAATGATTAACACCGCTGCCGGAGATAGAACCGGGGGGGGGGGGGGGGGCTAGCAACAGAGCCAAGTGCACTAACCCCTACACAAGAAGAACCGTAATGATCAGACCATACTGGTGACACGTCAAATGACATTTATACACCAGGACCTTTGTAAATGTCAGTTCTTGCAGTAGGGGATGAATGATCTACAGTGCTTAAGGTTTGGAACAGATAGGCCTAATCAAACAGTGCTGACCCAGATCAGACATTTCCTGAAGAAGCAGTCTGATCAGGGTCTACACTGTTTGTCATTTCGTCTACAACTTTTGGAGGATCCTGAAACATTTGTTAAAATTATAGGAGATTTACGGTAAGTCCTCTAGCTGTCCGACTGTTTAAGGATTTTACGTGAGCTCTTTTAATTTGCTGCACATGCGCATTTGAATAACTTCTTTAAACATTGTATGCTTGTGGACTCTTCCATAGTCTTTATGTAGGACAATTCATTTGTCATATAAGGAGTGTCGGGCTTATTTGTTTTATTTTTATTCTGTTTAAATGGAAATTTGTGTTACCAAATAGTGCAGGCCCTGATCCGACGCTGATCTGGGTCTGCACTGTTTGCCAAGGTACCCCTTTAGGGGTTTTCCGAATGCAATGGGTTAAGAGAAAAGAAATGACCCAAATATGTCAACTGATGTTTACCTGCTGATCATGTCATGAACCAGGTATCTTGGTAATGATGCCAGGATGTCCTTCAGTAGATTTGCCATATTTTAATCTTATCGAACTAATTTGTTCTCAGTTTTGATCTTTGTTTTCTCGAGTACCGCAGATAATATTTCTTTTGTATTGTTTTGTGTGATCGCAATTTGAGCGTTACTTGCGCTGCTAACGTTGCTAACGCGTTTCCGTGGACGTTTGTGACGCTTGTTTACTTCCGGTTGAAACTGGCCAATTAATGACGGCGTTACATTTGATTATGACACGATATTAGTCCCATCAGGGGAGAGTTGCATAAGGCGAGCGCTTCACAGCGCTTCAAAGCGCTTTGTAGCAAAAGTGTAAGCAACGGACCGCCACAAAAAAGCGCTTCGTAGCGCTTCGAAACAGTGTTTGGAGCTACCTCATTCTACGTTGCATAGTATGGGATGCCGTTTTACTATTTAATCAGTATTTATAGATATCCATAAATCAAATTAGGGATATCCATAATTCAATTTATGGATATCCATCAATCAGCCTAATAATGGATATCCATATTTCGAATCATACCGGACTTATTCGGACATTACCTTTCTCAGCTGTGCGGATAATCAAGGGAATTAACGCGAACAAGACAGAAAATAAATGGTTATCTCCCCAAGGACTCAACTATCCAAGTGACTTCCAATCCTTTCGCTGACCATATGTGCAAATTGCCACAGGAAAATTGTAACTCGTACCATTTTTGAGACACCGCATTTATGTACTATATAGCTCACTGTTATAATTTAAGAAAGTGGAGGTCGTGTTATGATGTATCTTGAAAAAAAAACAAAAAAAAAAAACAAAAAAACAATTAAATGAAAAAGAATAAACATAGCTGATGTAAACGATTGCAAATAGTATCTTCAAGTGTCAAATAAGCTTATAAACCCTATTGGTTTCATTCGGCGGCAGGGCTTGAGATGTCATTTCATCTCAATGTCGGGTAAAAGTCCCACAAAATTGGAAGCAATGTCTCCAAAATGACCTATACAGTGTTGACGGGGACGTTAAACCTCAAATCAACCAAATCATCCAATACTTTTGCATAGTCGTGTCTGAAAGTGTTGAGTTTGGATGATCTAAATTTGAACAAGAACTGTTAACTCACATAACGAAGAAAAATGCGCCCGCTTGAGGGCATAGACGACATGCGTCAATTGATTCGCGCCTCGATGTGTAAGAAAACGATCCATTGCGCAAACACGCCTATACAAATACATTGCCACATTTATCGCCGAAAAAAAAATGAAAATTTTATGATGAAAAATTGTGATATTTTTCTTATTTCTGCACAAGATTAGGGACACTCGTTAGAACCGCCTCATCGAGGCGGTTCTAATGAGTACCCACAATCTATATTTTAGAGCAGAAATAAGAAAAAAGGGTATACCCCCGGAAACCCCAGTTTTACTATATAAAAGTGGGGTTCAAGGGGGTCAAAATTAAATAGGCGTGTTTTCGGGATAAATTATCAGCAGGGCAATAAATGGACGATAAACGATAGCAGGGAATAATCCTGGACACAAACGTGTTTTGTTACACGAGCAAAAATACGTCTAGTTAAACAGAATGAACATTTTACCACCAAATCATGAAAAATTGCCGACAAATTCTAGTATTGTTTTCATATTTCTCCTCAAAATGGAAATTTGGGCTACATTGTAGAACCACCTCGGCGAGGTGGTTTTAGCGAGTAATTTGTATTGGAGTTTTAACGGCCCAGTCAACACTATTTAGGTCATTTTTGAGCCGGTCAGTTTACCTATCAACACTTTCCTGGGCAGGCTAATACGTAAGCGGTTAACCAGTACAGTGCACATTATTTCGCCAGAAACTGACAACTGCCCTTCTTGAATCAGCGGAAGGGAGAGAATGACCGTAGAAAAGATTTCATGATCATTCTCCACGAAAGAATGTTGCCGACCCCGGCGGGAGTCGAACCCGCGTCCTCCTGATCACCAGTCAGACGCGCATCCGACTGAGCCACTGAGGCCGATAAAATCCATTACAAACAAAGAGTCAAACAAACAAACAAAATCACTATAAATGAAAATTAACTGTTAAAAAGTACGTAATTTTCTCATTTCTGCTCAAAATATAGTTTGTGGATACTCACCAGAACCGTTTGTGGGTACTCGTTAGAACCTTTTCGGCGATTCAAACGGGCACTCACAATCCATGTTTTTAAGCAGAAAGATGTGTACAACTGTAATACCCTGCTTTACAACATAAAAGTGGGGTTTAAGGGGGTCAAAATTATGTAGCGTGTTGAATGATAGTCAGACCAAACCTCGAACAATGTAACAAACACATTATTCCATTTCAAACTAATAAATAAACAATAATTCTCGAACATAGTTCAAGTAGCACATCGTAGGCGTAATATAGTCTTTGAATTCGGAATCATTTACATTTGAGAATAAATAAATAAATAAATAAATAAATAAATAAATAAATAAATAAATAAATAAATAAATAAATAAATAACTAGAATTTGTTTTTCTACAAAAACACAGATGTCTCCCCCGTTTTTGACTGCTAAGTATAACCTCGACATTGGAGGTATTGAGCTGGGTCTTGTGTGCAACACATCATATAATGAAGATGAACATTTCTGCATAGTAACTTTAAAAATGTTCATAGAAAAATAAAAAAGTTATTGGCCGTAAACAAAAAAAAAAACACTTTTTTTACCTTTGACCTCTAAGTATGGCCTTGACCTTTGCGGTACAACACATCGTCTCATGATGGTTAACATTTCTGCCAAGTAATTTCATAATCCATCAAAGAATAAGGAAGTTATTGACTGTCCTTTTTTTTACCTTTGACGTCTAGGTATGACCTTGACATTGGAGGTATGGACCTTGGTCTTGCACATGACTCATGGTCCAACTTTCAAGCCTCTAGCTCCAATAGTTTTTGAGATATCTTGCTGACAAGATTTTATTAAAAAAAATCAAAGGGCAATAACTCTTGAAAGGGGCATAATCTGGATGAGAAAAAAAATACGCGTCAGCTTATTTTCCATTAGGAATGCATATATGAAATTTCAAAACCATAGCATACACAGTTCTAAAGTTCTGCTATGCATCACTTTTAGCATTCATTACAATGGGCACAAATTACCAAATGACAAAGGGCCATAACTCGCAAAGTATTTTTCGAAATTTTGTCAAAAGTTAATCAGTTCATATACTCATCACCACCAATATACTCAACAACTTTCAAGGGTCTAGCTCCAATAGTGTTTGAGATATTTTGCTGACAAGATTTTATTAAAAAAATTTCAAAGGGCAATAACTCTTGAAGGGGGCATAATCCGGACGAGAAAAAAAATACGCATCAGCTAATATTTCATGAGGAATCCATATATGAAATTTCAAAACCCTAGCATACACGGTTGTAAAGTTATGCTATGCATCACTTTTAGCATACATTACAATGGGCACAAATTACCAAAATGACAAAGGGCCATAACTCACAAAGTATTTTTCGGAATTTTGTCAAAAGTTAATCAGTTCATTTACTCATCACCACCAATATATTCACCAACTTTCAAGCCTCTAGCTCCAATAGTTTTTGAGATATTTTGCTGACAAGATTTTATTAAAAAATTTCAAAGGGCAATAACTCTTGAAAGGGGCATAATCCGGACGAGAAAAAAAATAAGCGTCAGCTTATTTTCCATCAGAGATGCATATATGAAATTTCAAAACTATAGCATACACGGTTCTAAAGTTATGCTATGCATCACTTTTAGCATACACTACAATGGGCACAAATTACCAAAATGACAAAGGGCCATAACTCACAAAGTATTTTTCGGAATTTTGTCATAAGTTAATCAGTTCATCTACTAATCACCAACAATCTATTCACCAACTTTCAAGGCTCTAGCTCCAATAGTTTTTTTTTATATCTTGCTGACAAGATCTTATTAAAAAAAAAATTCAAAGGGCAATAACCATTGAAGGGGGCATAATCCGGACGAGAAAAAAAATATGTGTAAGCTAATTTTCCATGAGGAATCAATATATGAAATTTCAAAACCCTAGCATACACGGTTCTTTAGTTATGCTATGCATCAAAAGCGTAACTGACGGACGAACGGACAAACAGACGAACGAACCAGAACCAATATGCCCCTCCAACTTTTTTTTTTTCCTTTAACCTCTATCTGTGACCTTGACCTTTCAGGTATTAAACTGGGTCATGCGTGCAACACATCATCTCATGGTGGTTAACATTTCTGCCTAGCAATTTCAAAATCCATCTAAAAATAAGAAAGTTATTGACCAAACACGAAAAAAGGCCCCTTTTTTACCTTTGACTTCTATGTATGACCTTGACATTTTAGGTACCAAACTGAATCATGCATGCAACACATCGTCCCATGATAGTTAACATGTTTGCCAAGTAACTTCAAATTCTATTTAAAAATAGGCAAGTTATTGACAAAACCCGAAAAAAGGCCCCTTTTTTACCTTTGACCTCTAAGTATGACCTTGACCTTTGAGGTACCAACCTGGGTCATGCGCGCAACACATCGCCTTATATTGCTTCACATTTCTGCCATGTGATTTCAAAATCCATCTCAAAATAAGAAAGTTATTGACCAAATACGAAAAAAAGCCCACTTTTTGACCTTTGACCTCTAAGTATGACCTTGACCTTTGAGGTACCGACCTGCCTCATGTGCACCACACATTGTCTCATGATTGTTAATAATTATGCCAAGCGGTAATTTTAAAATCCATCTCAAAATTAGAAAGTTATTGACCAAATACGAATAAAAGGCCCCTTTTTTGACCTTTGACCTCTAAGTATGACCTTGACCTTTGAGGAACCGACCTGCCTCATGCGCACCACACATCGTCTTATGGTTGTTTATAATTATGCCAAGTAATTTTAAATTCCATCTCATAATAAGAAAGTTATTGACCAAATACGAAAAAGGCCCCTTTTTTGACCTTTGACCTCTAAGTATGACCTTGACCTTTGAGGTACCGACCTGCCTCATGCGCACCACACATCGTCTTATGGTTGTTAATATTTCTGCCGAGTAATTTTAAAATCCATCAAAAAATAAGAAAGTTATTGACCGGACAGGATTTGCCCATACATATATACATACCAACAAACTTCCAAGGGAGATAATTCAAAAAGTTTAAATGCGAGAGTTATGGTTCTTGCGCACTGCACGTCGTCTAATGCTGATTAATATTTATACGAAGTTTCGTGAAGATAGCTCTGACGGTTTTCAAGTTACAGAGCGGACACGAATGTGTGACAGACAGACAGACGGACAGACGGACAAACAGACAGACGCCCGGGGGAAAAACAATATGTCTCTCCGAAAAAAAATTTTTCGGGGGAGACATAAATAAAACATCTCGAACCATAAAGTTTAAGAAGCACATAGTAGGCGTGATATATTCTTTGTCATTGTTTACCTTAGTAACAGCCCCTTGACTGCTGGTTACCAAGGTAAACTGGCAATGGGAAAGGAGGGTAGTGTATTTCATTTTCAAAAAGGACTAAATTGTTCTCATTTCTATTTTACAAAATTTATATGGACGTGTTCACAATACATTTGCCAATATACTCCCGCTTTCACAGAATAAAAATAACAACTTACAAAAAAGTTATGACAATATATTCACCAGTTTTTGTCGCTTCATTCAGTAGTTTTACTATATATTCTATACATTTAGAGGGGGGCGACAGGGCTTGAGATGTCATTTCATCTCAATGTCGGGTAAAAGTCCCACAAAATTGGAAGCAACGTCTCCAAAATGACCTTTACAGTGTTGACGGGGACGTTAAACCTCAAATCAAACAAATACATTTAGAGGGTGCCTCCAATTATATGTAAAAAGGACAAAAAGTTGTTGATAAAACTTCACGAAAATTACATGTGGGCATTTGTAAAAGAATGCAGAATCATAAACCGCTGGCACAGAAAAGATATTGCTATTACTTTTCAATTTATGGGGAAATAATTATCATTTTCCTATATAAATCTATGTAATCACTTTAACCGACTGCAGTTACCTGGATGTCCGTTAAAGTTCGACATGTATGGATATCCACAAATCTAATTATGGATATCCATAATTCGATTAATGGATATCATTAATTCAGATCGATTTATGGACATCCATAATTCGAATTATGGATATCCATAATTCGATTTATGGATATCCATTATTCAGATCGATTTATGGATATCCATAATTCGAATTATGGATATCCATAAATCACCGCCAAAGCTTTTGGTTTAATGATTTCTCCTTAAAACACGTGATTGTTTATTGTAAAAATCTTCAAGGTCTACATCATCGCTGGAAGATGATGGTCAGTCAAAGGGACCTATCTGCCGTGCAGCCGTTTCAGCCCGTATGGCTTCCAAAGCAACGGACGGCATACGCTGAACGCCCGCCATGTGTGCATTTGAATATCGGAACCAGCCGTAAGATCTGGAAATTCCGGCCAACGCATCCGGTCACTCTGGAATCAGCTCGAGGACTGCGCACCTAAGGACACTGAGAAGTGAACGTAAGCTTGTAATGATCCAAACCGGCAATCCGTGCATGCTTTCTGGAGAAAAATTCACATGGTCGTTATATATAGTATTAACATATATCCATATGATACTCTACTAGAGATCTATGGAGTACCAGACAGATTCAGATATATCTCCTGGCCCCCGCCCATTGGGGCTTGGAGAAATAGATTTGGCTGTATGAGCTGAGAGTACTGGTAAACCGTTTAGAAGGTCTAAGTCTGTCCAAACAGAGTCGTGCGAGTCAATGGGCGACAGGGATTGAGATGTTTGTTTGTTTGTTTGTATTTGAGTTTATAAACGGCTCAGTCAACAATAATTTAGGTTATTTTTGAGCCGGCCAGTTTACCTATCCACAATTTTCCTGGGCAGGCGTATACGTAAGCAGTTAACATCACGTGAACAAGTCCGTGAAATGAAGACCCCCCCCCCCCCCATTTTGGAGATTCGAAAAATGCACTTTTTTGCACGGGTGAGTTATCGTAATGAACCAGTACAGTGCACATTCTTTCGCCAGAAACTGATAACTGCCGTTCTTGGTTCAGCGGAAGGGAGAGAATGACCGTAGAAAATATTTCATGATCAGTTTCCACGAAAGAATGTTGTCGACCCCGGCAGGTATCGAACCCGCCTCCTCCTGATCACCAGTCAGACGCGCATCCGACTGAGCTACCGAGGCCGGCGGGATTGAGATGTCATTTAATCTCAATGAAGGCTTAATGCCCAACATAATTGGAAGCAACGTCTCCAAAATGACCTAAATAGTATTGAAGAGGACGTTAAACCTCAAATCAAACAAAACATATCTCCCCCACACCATAGGCCACCACTAAATATGTTCTACAAAATGGTTATCCTTTGGAAGCAAGGAATACACCACAGAATTGGAAAATATGAAGTGTGCTTATTTCTGGGCCCTACTAGCTAGTTTCGGCCAACTAGGCCTCATCAGTGACCCTCAAGTATTTTCAAAATTCCACAATGGAATCAATGATCCTAAAGGACCAGAAAATATAAACTACACTATGAAGTAGGGCAGGGAGACGTTTTACCCCCGCCACACATTCCCTAAGCCTACCCTACATTACCTTCACCTCCATCCCGGCTTTTATTGCACACCTAAATCGAATATCTGACGCGAATAGTCGAGTTTTTTTTCTTGCAAAGGGAGCAGTCATTATATATTAGGTTTATTTGCAGAGGAGAATTATGGATATCCATAATTCGATTTATGGATATCAATAACTCAGCCGAATAATGGATATCCATAATTCGAATTAAGGATATCCATAATTCGATTTATGGATATCCACATTTCGATTTAAATCAATGATATCCATAAATCGATTTATGGATCTCCATAATTCGATTTACGTATATCTATAATTCGATTTATGGACATCCATAATTTGATTTATGGATATCCAAAAATCAGCCGAATAATGAATATCCAAAAATTCGATTTATGGATATCAATAAATCGATTTATGGATATCCATTATTCGATTTATGGATATCATTAATTCATTTCGATTTATGGAAATGCATAATTCGAATTATGGATATCCATAATTTGAATAATGGATATCCATAATTATAATTCAAATTATGGATATCCATAATTCGAATTATGGATATCCATAATTCGAATTATGGATATCCATAAATAATTATGGATATCGATAAATACGGATTAAATAGTAAAACGGCGCCCCATAGCATAGCAACCAGGCGAAACAAAATGGCGGCGCCCGACGTCGCGACGTATTGAGTGTCTATTTTAAGCAATTTATTACTTTTTTCTTTTCAATTTTAGCAGAAATGACAACAGAAAACAAGAACAATCACTGAAGCAAGCACCACATTTTTTTTCTTGGAAATTTCCGGGTTTGAAAATCGTTCTATTTTGGCAGCCATTTTAGATAGCGCCTCAATCGAGCAGAGCGTTGCACAGCACGGACAAAGCGCTACAAAGCGCTATAATAAAGCGCTCACCTTATGCAACTCTCCCAATGTTTTCAGGGTTTGCGACCTCGTAAGCCACAAACCGGCATGCTAAAGAGTCCCGAATCTTAAGATACAGAGGCTACAGGAATTTAAATGTAAACCAAAAGTAATTTATACTTTTTAGTTGTCAATGATAGACAGATCCCTTTCTTGGTACAGTAAATTTCCTGTATAAAAACCACCTTTGGGACTATTCAAAAGTGATCTTTAAGACAACTTTTCACCAGTCTCAGAGGTGGTCTCTTATTAGGCGACACTAAGTGTAGAGAACAAAAAGACAGCATAACTGAAACCTTCTCAAAAAGCTTTTTAAAAGCAGATTGGGCCTTAATTTTAGGTGGTCTTAATAGCGAATTTTTACTGTATTTATCAATACATGAGCCCCGCCAAGCGAATTTGTGTCTTCGAGCATTCCGTCATGACAAATTTTAACTGCGCATTGATACAAAGCATAATGAAGTAATGTAGTAATTTTGATTTTTTATTTCATTATACGTTGGCGTAGTCGACGAGAAATGAAGTAAAAAAAAAAATATTTCATTTCGCGTTGATATGCACCATATCGACGCAAAATGAAGTAATGATGGAAGAACATAGCTGTCTACGAAAGGAGACCAAAGGCTTAGGAAGCAATACAAGTAAATTCCAATGTAAAGACCACATTTGAGACAGTTCAAAAGTTGTCTTTAAGACCACATTTGAACAGTCCCAAAGATGGTCTTCCACAAGAGCACACTGAATGTCGCAATCACAAAGAAAATGTAACTTAAAAATATGCTTTAAAAACAAAATTTGTCTTAATTTTAGGTGGTATTAATAGCGGAATTTCACTGTATTTGATTATGTGCACTACAACAATCCGTCGTCAGAGCAGAAGAAAACCACCAATTAGATCACGGAGGCTCGGACCCATGCAATATCAGGCTCGACGACCTCCTGAATTCAAAAGATTTAGAATGGGACCATCATCAAAGAGTCCGAAAACAGGCCCACCGCCGTGCAACCAAAGAGCGAAGCAAAATTATCCACTGTAAATGGATCGACAACCAAGCACGCGGTTGGTCGGATAATAGCCATACTTTGCCCAATATTCTTGTATAAGCCTTCTGATTTCATTTGGCGGTAAGGCATCTGAAGTCAATCCATCTTAATGCCGGGTAAAAGTCGCACAAAATACGGACCTAAATAGTTAAATAGCTAAATTATAAACCTCGATTCACAGAAACAAAAATTACTTAGACCGCAGTAAGCCTACGCAAGAGCGCTTCGTCATAACGACTGGCTTCTTGAACTGCATACTTTTATATAAACTTCTCACCACATGTTTTCGACCTTCCTCGCTCCTTTTCTGTTGATAATGTACCGTCATTCTACTTATAAAAGTCTCCACATGCATGTTTTAGCCTTAAATATTTGGGTTACTTTTGTTTCTGTGATGTTTGAAAAAGTGTGCTTTCTCTCAAATCAAAATACATGTGCATTTTTTTTCATTTAGAACCGACCTCATACTGTCGACGCATATTCGCCCCCGCCAATCGGGGCTTGAAGAAATAGATGGGCTGCACGATGCTTCCAGGCAGAGCTGATACCGACCGCACATGAGTACTGGTTATCTGCTTAGAAGGTCTAAGCCTCCCCCGGAAAACTGCTGCGAGTCGGCCCATCCATGCATATAAACCCTTTTGGGTCTAATTGGACGGCAGGGATTGAGATGTCATTTAATCTCAATGTCGGGTAAAAGTCCAATAAAATTTGAAGCAACGTCTCAAAAATGACCTAAATAGTGTTGGCGGTGACGTTAAACCTCAAATCAAACAAACAAACTGTCGACGCATAATGAAGTAAAATTAAGTATGCCACCTATCACCTCAAAATGAAATAATTCTTTCATTTTGCGCAAACCTCTTAGTATCGACGCATAATGAAGTAAAAACTACATTTTATTTCATTTCGCATCGACTATGCCGACGCATAATGAAGTAAAAATTTCAAAATGAAGAAATTGCTACATTACTTCATTATGCGTTGTAACTGCGCATGCCCAGCCATTCAGAGGGGCCAGGGATATGGCTTTCTGTCTGAAGGTTCCTCTTGATTCACTGCTTGTAGGAGCGATCAGGAAGGTTCTGGCGAGACTGCGCGGATGCGCAGGCTCGCCTGAACCTTCGCTGCTCGCACAGGCGATAAGTACCAAAATCGCTTGACGTGGCCCGCATAACGGTCATCTGTTCGTTTGTTTGCTGATGATTGTGTTCTGAACAGGAATGTATATTCTCCTACTGACTACCTTATCTTATAAGATGATCTGGATAGCCTTGCAAATTGGGAGGCCGATTGGCAAATGAATTTCGATGTGGTTAAATGTCATTCAATGGTGTCACGGCACCCTCCAGACAAATTAAATTCGACTACTGATTCTGATCCAGGCGCTTTTTCCAGAATCATGTTCCTTGAAGACCAATACATTTTAGCCATATGGTTCTTGGAGAATGTTGCAGTATTTACTTGAGTTAGAAAGTGTGCCTGTCTATTCCATAGTTTATGTCAAGCAAGGGGCATCTTTAGTGATTGACGACTATTTTTTTTTTGCTTTTGTTGTTGTTTTTCCACTTTGATTAACGATTAATAACGTGTGTGAAATAATTTTGCAAGGAACGTAAAACAAATGTGCCGGAGACCCACGGAACGGGATACTGGCAAACAGTGTAGGTCCAGATCGGACATCGCAGAACGAGGGGTCCTCACAGTCTACACTATTTGCAAAATCTGGTTTCGTAGTCAACATGGCGGAATTCCTGATTTTTAACAAAAAATCGTAAAATCTGGTTCGCCTGTCACATAATGCCCCGTACACAGTTTTTGCTAAAAAAATCGCTGACGTCACAGCAATGTTGAAGGATGCTAAAATTTGCGTCGTGTATAACCAGGGGTGACAACCTACGTCATAGCAGAGATGTCGTACCCATTTCAGGAGCGGCCATATTTGTGTAAATAGGTTAAATAAAATGCTTCAAACTAGGTATGTACATTACGAGTCGTCAGAAAACATACTTCAGCTGGTAACGAACAATATTTGCATCCCACCAGTAAGCTTATTCCACTAGAAACATTGAAAATTCTTCGATAGTTTCGGCACAATATTTGATTCGGCGCTGTAAACAATGGTAGTTCCGACATCATTGCCAAATCAGCTTGTGTCGAATTATTTAAAGAAAATGCCACATTTCTGAGACAGATTTCCGTATGTTTGATTCTTTTATGTCCTAATGCACCGACTGCGCCTACTTGTTGTAACAATTGCCTTTTGTGTAGTAAACGCCGGCAAACCTACGAATGGTTATGACGTCACTGCTCTGACGTAGGTTGTTCCACCTGTATAACAAACGCATTGTTGGATTTCGCAACAGCACGAATTCCAGTTCTGTGCTTTATAACTTTGGGTCAACTGGTAAACCAGTCGACCCAAAAACGGTTGGTATGGGTTTTTCTTTACGGGACCTCTATCGTCACCATGGCTTTATGTATGCGTTTGTTTTACGGCTCTTTCTAGATTATTTCAATTATATCGAGCCGACCGTTAATCAGAGATGGCGACCCGAGCGAGGTGCAAACCACAGCGTAATTAAGAGAGGTCAGTGTACTATAAAAAAAATGTACAGTTAAGGTTACACGTGTGTGTAGTAAACATGTATATAGACTTTATAACCTTCCTGCACTAAACCCTGATGTGATTCGAATCGTTTGTTTGTTTGATTTGAACACTATTAATGTCATTTTGGCGACGATGCTTCCAATTTTGAGGAACTTTTACCCGACATTCAGATAAAATGACATCTCAATCTCTGCCGCCCAATGAAACCAAAAGGGTTTATACGCATGGACGGGCCGACTCACATAACTTTGCCTGGGCAGACTTAGACCTTCAAAGCGGATTACCAGTACTCATGTGCAGTCGGTTTCAGCTCTGCTTGGGAGCATCATGCAGCCCAATCTTTTTCTCCTAGCCCCGATGGGCGGGGCGGATTTTCGACTAGGGTCGAGGTTTCCTTACTCAAAAAGCCATCACAAAAAATAACAAGTATATTGTTGACCGATTGATTACATTACTAAAAGACGCCTATTGAGATACATGTATGTTGAAAATTTCATCATCCACAAATGAAAATTTGCCGATGAAAATTCTGATATTTTTCATATTCTGATGCGTCTGATCTGGGTCTCCACTCTTTGCCAATGTCGCAAAAAGGGCCGACAGTCATATATGGGTTAATATAGATTAAGGCTCGTGGTAAAACCCCAAACGTTGACAGCATCCGTGGAACCTGTTTGTTTGTTTATTTGTTTTGAGTTTTTAATGTCACATCAGTACCATTTAGGTCATTTTGGAGACGTTGCTTCCAATTTTGTGGGACTTTTACCCGATGTTTAACGCCCCCATCATCATTTACCCGATGTTTAATGCCCCTGTTTATGTCATTTTTGGAGACATTGCTTCCAAAGTGGGACTTTTACACGAAATTGAGATGTAATGACGTCTCAAGTCCTGCTGCCCAGTGAAACCAATAGGGTTTATATACATAGACTGTCTGACTCGCACCACTTTGCCTGGGCAGGCTGCGGCTTACCAGTTTTCCCGTGCGGTCGGTTTCAGCTCTGTGTGGTAGCTCCGTGTAATCCAGTTAGTCGGGGATTTGAAATTCGTAGCACCCGTATTTAAGGAGTTTAATGCACCTTACTTATGATATGAATTTATTTAGAGGTCTCTCAGCATCTTGAAAATGGAGATAGAAAATAAAAAAAAATGGGACAAAAGGCATAAAAAGGGGAGATAAATGCTCCTACCCTCTTTTCTCATTTAAGCATCCAAACAATTCCAAACGACATCTCCTCCACTACAAGGCCAATTGGAACCAAATTATATGTGAAGCTGCCATGGGACGGAAGGACAAACATATATTCTGAAATGTCTGGGTCGCATGACCAAAATGTCCACCATGCCCATATACAATGTATGATAAAAACCTTTGAAAACCGCCTTCTCAGGAACCAATAAACCGATGTCCTTGAAACTTTGTATACAATATTGGGGACCTGGGCCCTA
Source organism: Lucinisca nassula (assembly GCA_963580285.1). NCBI lineage: Eukaryota > Metazoa > Mollusca > Bivalvia > Lucinida > Lucinidae > Lucinisca > Lucinisca nassula. The sequence continues at coordinate 99,179,897 of OY757015.1, forward strand.
TCAAATTTGTTCCAATGATGACATTTCGTTGACCTTGACCTTTCTTTCGTGAAGGTCACATTCGGTCATTTAGAATTTTGTATGGAAAAGACAGGATTTTCTAGCCTGTTGCAGCTTATGACATGATAGTTTATATTTGCAATCAGCTTAATGACCATGGGACCATAAGATTAAATATTTTTTTTTATTATTATTTTTTCTAAAACTACTGGGCTAACTGATACCAAATTACATATACTGCATCAGTGTGTCGAGAAATCAACGTTTGTTAGAGGGATCTGGGTGATCGTCACACCCATATATAGCCAAAAGTGATTTGAAATTCTGGATCTCAAGAAATACAAGACCTCGGTATGCAGCATGTTTGACTCTAGCCCTGCTAAAATTGTTCAAAGCTGACCATAATTTATGCGACGGCAACAAAAAAAAAGGTTGATTTCAAATAATTTGGCAGCAATGGTCCTGGGAATGGCCTCTACTAAACCATTATGGTCTGTTAAATAAATGGCCACCAGGAGGGTGGGGGTGGCGATTCATGCCCACTTGAGCTCTGGTGAGCCTAGTTTTCCTTGGGCCGCTTAATTGTTTATAATTTTGTGTTCAGGGCATTTATTGAAAGCCGCTTAAGAAAACCATATTTAATTGGCTTTGTCATGATACAGCAGCCACAGTTTTCAGCTTTACTGATTGCGCTTGTTTGGTTATCTTTTGTTGCTTAGCTGCATTTTCAGGCCTTCATAAACAATTAATTGATGACCGTTGGTAGTTTGGTATGAAGTTACCATGACAACGATACCTCTGAAAGACGACACTGTTCAGTGAAGATAACAGCGCGGCCCTATTTCAGTCTTTTTTCAAAGGGTTGGCAGATTTTTGTCCAGTATTTCATAATTGAAGGAAAGATGTATTTTAATAAGTTTACGCCTCTGAACAATCCAGCCTCCTTTTGACTGACGCACTGCGAAATATTACTGCAAACAAAAAAGAAACATCATATAGTATTTGGTGAAACGACTTCACTTCAGTGTTTTAGAGGTTTGTTGTTTTGGTTTTTACCGTTAATTTGCTGCAGAAAAAGATACTCTACTTAATTTAAATATCAGCATCTTATTTTCCAGCTGCGGATTTGATATAGTCCACCTTATTTGCTGATTGAATGTCATTGGTTTTGGTGCGATCGTTTGGCAAACATGCGCCAATTGAGGTCGCCAAGTTACATGAAGATGCAGAAAAGGTCAGTCGCGTCTGTGTTGAACCCGGTGTTCCCACCCTTCTTGACTAAGGTATAGAGAAGAAGCTTGGTTTACTTAGGAATCATAACATTTATTATGCCACACATCGTCCCTGTTCACTGTTGAATATGTCTGACATATTAGGTTTCAACCTCAAGTAAATTAACCCGCCCGCCTAGTTCCTTTCGTGTGTAGGAACGCATTTCCGCCAGAACGCCTGAAGGAAAGTGTCTGAAACTCTGTCTCTGGTAGGGTTAACCGGAGCCTAACTGCTTGGTTTCCTTTGTTGCAGCATTCTAGCTATTTCATGCTGTCGAGTCCTTATTGTTGTTTTATCTCTTTATTTGTTTGATTTTCTGTTCTCGGAGACGTTGCACTGATGAGCTAGAACTCCGTCATGCAGAATTAACAACATCGGTTTTAACCAAGATAATCAAGGGCGAGTACTGTGGCCACCTAAAATCAATTAAAGTGGCCACTCCCACCCCCGTAAAACTTCTTACTGACCCCGTTCCAAGGCGGTCCTTTTTGTGGTTTGTTATTTTCATAGTTAGTCCTTAAGATGTATGTATTGCTAATGCCTTTTGTATTTTGGATAGCCGTTTGGCCATGTGGGAAGATAACTGTCCTTCTGGTTTTAGCATTCGTGACGTTTTCATTTTGGTGTTTTGAATGGGAGATGCGAGATATTTTGTATAGATTTCTGATCAGTGCCTACACTTTTTTTCAAATCGTGAGAACTCCTGATGGCTTGTCATAGAAAGCCTTTTTGGCCAATCTGTATGGACAATTGGGGTGGTTGGATGAGGTAAAGGTGACGTGTACCTTGCGTCAATAGAGCGTCCGACTGATATTGACTTACAACTGGACAAGACCTGCTGTTCTTGCAGTAGTTAAGGGTAAAGGGGAATACTGTTATTTCTTCTGTTTCTGCTTTTCCATTTTTTTCGCTTTCTGCTTTGTCCCTCATTTTAATCTGCTCAACTCTCTCTTCTATCTCTTTTCTCCCTTTCTCTGGGGAGAGGACACAAAATGACCAACAAGGGTTGACGTACCTTTTAACCCAAAACAATCAATATATGGGTCAAATATCAGTAAAAGGAAGTAGTAAAAGAGACACAGAATAATTAAGAGCTAATGGTGAACAGAGAGACAAGACTATCGAAGGCAGGTTGCCCAACGAAATGATAGAAAGAAAGTGCAGGTGACATTTAAGATGCACGATTACAGGTTATACCACAACTCTGGGAAAAGGGAAGATAAAAGAATGTTTCAGGGGTGGCTTTACGCTACATTCAAGCTCGGGTACTACTTATTTTTAAGTGTGCAACCTAACAGAGACCTGGTAGTGGCCAGTAACATTTACTTGTTTAGAATTTAATAATGCCGTTGTTACTTGGGGAGCCTTCAGCACAAACCGGAAACTTTGGATAATAATTCTTGGAATATACAATGTATTCATTAAATGTTGGTTGATTCAGGAATCACTTGATAGTTCACCCGCTGACAAATATCCTTGATGTACATGTATATTCCCCTCATTAAATATAAACTGGAAGGAAATGGCCATCAGTAACTTTTCAAAATATATCTATTGGTCCCTGTTATGATACATCTATGACCAGCCAGTAATATAATTTATTTTTTGTAATATGGATTTTTATCAAGATCTGTGACACAACTGGAAAAAGCAGTAAAAGGGTCCATAGGTATCGGAGTCCCTTGTTCATGCCCAGATTATCAAGTTTCACATGCACGTGCAAAAATAACCGTCCTGCATACTGACGAAAAAGAAATTGTTTCAAAAAGTAACAAAAATCATTTAGCGCGACAATAGTGAAACATTTACCGAATTTGTGGGGGCAAATTTCAATGGTCAAAATTTATGATAACACCGGATGTAGTTACGATATATTATGATTTTTTGGTGTCTTCGAGTAATGACAAATATTTTGACTGATGCAATAAATCAACATTCATTTGTAAGCGCAAGCTACACATAACTAAACTTAATCCAACTATAACATCCGCATGGGGGTGGGTGTAAACTCATAGAAGTTCAATCCCTTTTCCCCACCAAATTTGCTAAATAATCACATGTCATATGGGTTAGGCTTTTATCTCAATGAAACGGCACAAATAAAGCGTGAGAATATTGGGTGCATTAAATTTTTCGAAATCTGGTCTCAAATCCCGGACTAAATATATTTCTCCAACATCCATCACGAAAACACGCCTGTATATAGTGCAACTGGGGTTTACAGGGGTAAACCTTATTTTTCTTATTTCCGCTCTAAAATATAGATTATGGGTACTCGTTAGAACCGCCTCATCGAGCACACACAACCTATATTTTGAGCAGAAATAAGAAAAATATCACATTTTCTTATCTAAAAAATTTCAATTTTTCGGAGGTAAAGTTTACAATGTATTTGTATAAGCGTGTGTTCGCAATGCGATGGGCGGGGCCTAGACTGGAATCAGTCCAAAAGTTAAACAAATATCTTCTCATAGCATCTTGCCTTTCTGATACTTTTTCATTCAATATCTCAAAAACTTTTGTTCATTGTCATTCATTTGGTGAAAAAAGTCATTGCTTTTCAGATGGGTTAGAATTAATAAGCATAATCGCATGAGTGAAAACAATTAAATGAATGGACAATTTCCCGTCTAAGCGGGGCCGTAATTACAATGTAGTAGGGCCAAAGCCATTTCTGAACTTTATCATGGGCGGCAGTATATAGCAAATACGGTAAAGTAAGCCTTCAATGACTCGAACACCGATGGCTCAGTAACCAGGTCCCGAGGTTATAAAACTGTTTTCATGCTCAACTCACTTGAGCATGAAATTTGTCCAGCTCACAAATTTTAAAATGCCAACAATTGTTGGCATTTTAAAATTTATGAGCAGCACAATTATCATTCTCTGCTAATTGAGAAAGGAAAATCGCCCTATACTTATTTGTATTTTGATTTATTAGTAGTACAACAATTTTTGTACCCAGTTAAGTTCAGCATGAAAAAGGTTTATAACCTCGGCACCAAGTCCAGAGGTTATAAAATTTGTTCATGCTCAACTCACTTGAAATTTGAAATGCTAATAATCATTAAAATACAAAAAAGTGAGGCAAAATGTCCGCTCAGATCAGCAAAGGGTGTTGTATGCCCTACTTATAAATTTTAATTGGCATTTCAAAATTTATGAGCAGGACAAATTTGATGCTCAAAAGAGTTGAGCAGCCAAAACGTTTCATAACCTCGGGCACAGTGCTGAGTCGAACCCGTTCTTTTACCCCTTTGGGACGTTTTCGCAAAACTCATTTAGTCACATCCATTTTGACTTTCAACCAATCCATCGGGGCTTAAAGAAATATTTGGGCTGCATGATGCTTCCACGCAGAGCTGAAACCGACCGCACACGGGTACTTGTAAACCGCTTAGGGGATCTAAGCTTGCCCAGGCAAAGCGGTGGGAGTCGAACCGTCCATGCTAATAAACCCTATTGGTTTCATTGGGCGACAGGGCTTGAGATGTAATTTCATCTCAATGTCGGGTAAAAGTCCTATAAAGTTGGAAGCAACGTCTCAAGAAAGACCTATACAGTGTTGACGGGGACGCAAAACCTCAAATCAAACAAACACACAAAACTATCAACCAATCAAATTACTTGAAATAATGTATGAATTCTATTCACAAACTGCATGACAAACAATGTAGATTCTGATTAGATGGTCAGATGCCAGCTGATCTGGATCTACACTGTTTGCAAAGGTAGGGATTGTCGTGTTCAGCAGATTAAGGGTTAATATATCATGGGCAGTGCATAGTTACAATGCTTCAATATTTGATATCACACGCTCATTTTTGTCCGTTTTCAGTTACCGTGTAACTAACTTATGAGGGTCATTTGAAAAGTTTTAAGAACGAATTATTCGCACAAATGCTGTCGTTTTAAATGTGTATCGCTGTCTTTGATTTTTACTTGCTTAAAATATGTTCTATAAAAGGGTAATCCTTTGGAAGCAAGGAATACACCACAGAACTGAAAAATATTAATTGCACATGTTTTCTGGGCCAGACTAGCTAGTTTCGGCCAATTAGGCCTCATCAGTGACCCTCAAATATTTTCACAATTCCACAATGGAATCAATGATCCCAAAGGACAAGAAAATAAAAACTACACTATGATGTAGGGCAGGGAGACTTTATACGGCCGCCACACATTCCGAGACAAAAGCTGTAGTGACGTTAAATATGTTCTAGAAAAGGGTTATCCTTTGGAAGCAAGGAATACAACACAGAACTGAAAAATATTAAGTGCACATGTTTTCTGGGCCAGACTAGCTAGTTTCGGCCAATTAGGCCTCATCAGTGACCCTCAAATATTTTCAAAATTCCACAATGGAATTAATGATCCCAAAGGACAAGAAAATAAAAACTTCACTATGATGAAGAGCAGGGAGACTTTTTACGGCCGCCACACATTCCCAAAGGCTGATATCTTTTCCGAATGAATATATGGCAGGAACTGATATTTATATGCGGTTTTGATACTGAAAATATACAAATTTCATTTTTTTTCCTCGAGTAACATTTGAATTGCTTGTGAGAATCTGATGTTCATTTACAGGGAAAGAAGAATACATGTTCATGTACCATAAAAATCCTAAAACTTTGGACACCTTGAGGGCTTGCTGTGATTGTCTTAAAATTTTAACAAATTCATTTCATGATCCAGCAAGGAGTCCGAAAGGTGCAGATAGGATGACAAATAGTGTAGACCCTGATCAGACAGTTTGTTTAGGCTTGTCTGTCCCAATTGTCATAGGGTATAGGTATATAGCACACTTGTACTGCCTTGCGGTACAAGCCGGCTTTTATAGCGACGAGGTAGAGTGTTGGCCTGCCACTCAGGCGGATCGAGTTTGATCCCCGGCCGGATTTTATACATCCCTGTGACATTTGGTGGCCAGTGTGGGTCCAGCACCGCGTCTGAGGGCATGAAAAAGTATGAAAAATAAGTCTCGCAGCCGGACTGGATAGGACTTACAGATTCGGGTCGAATCTCATTAGGAGAGATTCGGGACGAATCTTATTAGACAGGGGGAAATGTAACAGGTCGACCGTGTGGCTCGGTAGCTCAGTCGGTAGAGGAATCCTTATATCGCTCCATATGGTCTTGCAGACCATCCATATCCGCACGCTTATATAAATATATTTTACGTGGGACCTGTCGGATTCGCTTTGCTTTTATGTCATACTCAATTTAAACTATATCATGATTTGCCTTGCCGATCGGGGGCATCCCTTTGACACGACTAACGGGGGATGGAGAATTTGTAAATACCAAATCTAGGGTTTTTTCTTGCCGGGTGGGTATATTTACAACTTGAGAGAGGCAATGTTCTTTTACTATATCCAAAAGTTGTTGTTGTGTTTGCCTTTTCGACACCCCATGGGGTACCTGCTGGTTGCTCCATTCAATATCACCACAGTTGAATCCCCTCCTACCAATATGTGGGCATTTCAATTTGACATCATCCTAGCCAAGGATGTATTGAAAGCCTCAAGATAATCTGGGTCGATATGATCTGGTGAACGATAAAAAGATCCAAGGTACAGAGTCCTACACCCAATAATGTTCAACTTACACCAAACAATTTCACAGTCGGTGTCCAACTCCGGAGTTTCTGTGCAGAGCAGGTCTCTTTTAAATGCCACGAAGACACCACCATGGGCATCTCCAACGTTGTCTTTCCGGATGGCCTCAAATGAATCTGGGAAAACCTCCGAGTTTTTGATATCTGGGGTTAATCAAGACTCATTCCCCAAAATGATGTCTGGTTTAGCCGAGTCGATAATTGTGTGAATTTCAGCTCTTTTATTCTTAACTGACTGACAATTCATAATCAATATTCTGAGGGGTGGTTGAGGATTAGCTCCTCTTGGTTGCTGCACAATGGGCGAAGAAGCTGCTGTAGGTGGGCCAATATTGTCTGGTATCGGACTATCAGGCTCGGACAGGGATGATAATTGATCAAATCTATTATGAGTATCTAAAGTTGCTGAATCACCAAACAGCGATGTGGAAAATTAGGCATTCCACATTTCAAGCAATCCCATGCCATGCTTGTACTCATTGGACTAGTATAAATGCTATACATAGTTGAAGACATGCCTTGACAGCCTATATGATACCAGACATTACAAGTATCACAACAAATTCCTCGGTAATCCCAACCAACACTTTCAGTACAGACGCCACATGGGAAATGTGTACCGTTATTTCGGGAATCTGGACCAGGTTACACAACCCTGGAGTATACGTATATTAGTTAGCACTATTAACAAGCACCTAGCCTCTGAAAGCATTCTTGCTGACTGTCAACATGGTTTCCGAAGTCGAAGGTCTTGTGAAGCTCAATTAGTTCAGTTCTACCATGACATAGTGAGCAATCTGGATGGGGCCATTAATCGTGGCCACAAACAGACTGACCTGACTATCATGTATTTTGGCAAGGCCTTCGACAAGGTACCTCACAGGAGGCTATTGTACAAACTGGATCAGTATGGGGTTAGAGGATCCACACTTAAGTGGGTTAGTTCATGGCTCTCTGGACGCCCACAACAAGTTGTACTTGACGGCCAAGCGTCGGATCCAGTCCCTGTTTTGTCCGGTGTCCCACAAGGTCCGGTACTTGGACCGGTCCTTTTCTTGATATTTATTAACGATCTTCCTGATAATATCAGGTCATCTGTTCGCTTGTTTGCTGATGATTGTGTTTTGTATAGGAATATATATACTTCTTCTGACTGTCTTATCTTACAAGATGACCTGGATAGCCTAGCACGTTGGGATGCCGATTGGCAAATGAAGTTCAATGTGGCCAAATGTCATTCAATGAGGGTGTCACGGCACCCTCCAGACAAGCAGATTAAATTCAACTACTCATTACATCAGCATAGTTTGGAACATTTCCAATCCGCAAAATATCTTGGTATCACCAATACTGATAATCTTGATTGGGGTCAACATATTTCTGAGATTACCTCTAAGGCAACAAGGACATTAGGGTTTCTTAGACGCAATTTGTCTTTTGCACCTATGCAGACAAAGGATGTTGCATATAAAACCTTGGTTAGACCTCAACTAGAGTATGCATCACCTGTTTGGCATCCCCAAGTTAAAACTCAGGTTCAACAGGTTCAGAGGACGGCTGCCCGATGGACCTGCAGGCGATGGCGGAAAAGAAGTAGTGTTGGTGAAATGCTCGATGAGCTGGAGTGGCCATCGTTGGAGGCCCGTCGCAAGCAGTCCTTTTTAACCTCTTTTATAAGATACACTCTGACACAGCGTCTCTTAATAAAGATAAATACTTGACCCCTGTGACTACTTCAACTCAAACAAGGGCATCAAAACTAAACAACAGTCAATATCGTAGGTACCAGGCCTATAGTGATGCCCTGAAGAATTCTTTCTTCCCTAGAACTATTCCTCAGTGGAACAGTCTTCCCTCCTCTGTGGTAAATGCCAAAACTGCAGAGTAGTTCAAAGCCCGCATGGTGTAGATTGGGATCCAGAGGTGTGCGTTTTAGAACACCTCTGAATTAGATAGATAGATAGATAGATAGATAGATAGATAGATAGATAGATAGATAGATAGATAGATAGATAGATAGATAGATAGATAGATAGATAGGTAGGTAGGTAGGTAGGTAGAGAGAGAGAGAGAGAGAGAGAGAGAGAGAGAGAGAGAGAGAGAGAGAGAGAGAGAGACAGAGAGAGAGAGAGAGAGAGAGAGAGAGAGAGAGATAGATAGATAGATAGATAGATAGATAGATAGATAGATAGATAGATAGATAGATCGTTCGCACAGTATCGAAAGGCCCTGGGTTCGAGTCCCGGTCGAGTCATGTTCTTTTTCCACCCCTGTGACACAATAATTTGGATCATTACGATAATGAGAGAAGTCGAACAGACAGATTTGCTTACACAGGTTTGCCGGGTCTTACGTAGATTTGCCGGTGGATACAGCGCAAGTTTTCTGGAAGAAAATGGCGGCGCACATGAGTTGCTACATTGTAAGCGGAAGTAGGCCTATTTTCCATTGTTTTATATTTTGTGTTCAACACAGAAACACACCACCTATCACACGGAGCATTGAAATTATTCTATTTAATGCATGCAATGTGCATTTGGTGGTATCTTTTAGATTTTAGCGAATTGTTTTGCACACAATCCACTCGGGTTCCAGTCATTTCATCTCCTAGTCATTTCGTACCCAAGTCATTTCGTACCATTTTGGTCATTTCGTACCCGTTTTATTTGTCATTTTTGTCATTTCGTACCCATTTTGGTCAATTCGTACCCACTTTGGTCATTTCGTACCCACTTTTATTTTTTTTCTGTGACTCGAATTGGGTCATTTCGTACCCAGTTCATCAAAAACAGGTACGAATACATAATATTGAACGTACTGACACCGTGTGCAATCCAAACAGATTTATACAATATCATACAATGTATTTAACAAGTCACCGGGGTTGTAGCTGGCCTTGGTAGCTCAGTCGGATGCGTGTCTGACTGGTGATCAGGAGGACGCTGTTCGATACCTGCCGGGGTCGGCAACATTCTTTCGTGGAGATTGATCGTGAAATCTTTTCTAAGGTCATTCTCTCCCTTCCGTTGATTCAAGAAGGGTAGTTGTTAGTTTCTTGCGAAAGAATGTGCACTGTTTACGTATAAGCCAGTCCAGGCAATGTGCGGATAGATAAACCGACTGGCTCAAAATGACTTGAATTGCAGTATGTTTCCTCTGGCTTTCTTTGCCGGATCAGTACAGGGTCACTGATGAGGCTTTATTAGCCGAAACTACGTAGTATGACCCATCTTCTTTCTTATGAATGTTTTCATTGCTCTTAAAGGAACTCATTTTTACGGCGTAGCCGTTATAGTTTTGCTTTTGTCCTACATTTTTCGTTATTCCATTGGTCAATAAAACCACATGTCCAAGGAGATGACCATTTCATTGATCAATGATTTGCATAAATAAATCTACTCAAAAATATGACAGTTTACTGAAGTTTTAACCAGGGAAATGTTTCGTTTTATATGTGAGACATGAATGAAAAATATATACAGTTTCGGCTTGCTCACCGTCTTGTCCTTTGATGACAATACGTCATATGTATAATTGTGTTTCTAGTGAATTCTGCGGTGAATAGCTATTGTGACCTAATTTCACGTGGTTGGTCTATATAGCGAAAGGAACCATTTCGCGAAAGAAAGGTTCCTTTCGCGAAAGGAAGAATTTTCTGCGAAAGGAATTGTTTGTTTGTTTTGAGGTTTAACGTCCCCATCAACACTGTGTAGGTCATTTTGGAGACGTTGCTTCCAAGTTTGTGGGACTTTTACCCGACATTGAGATGAAATGACACCCCAAACCCTGTTGCCCAATGAAACCAATAAAGAGATATAGCATGACAAAAACATGTAATAATCGCATTACAAATTGACAGATGTTTAATTTACAATATATGCTAAATAAAAGTTGCAGTGTATCATTTGTCTTCAGCATACTTTATGTCTTCCATTTTAACACAAAATGGACATTTTCGAATATCATTAATATTATATAAATTCTGAAAAGGAATAAGTGTAATTTGAGTTTTAATTAGGTGCACATAAGATCAAGTTTCCGTCCGTTTGTCTGCTCGTCCGTTTGTTCGTCCGCCTATGCGTTTACGTTCACCATAGCGACAACCCTAAAGGTTAACCCTAGAATTTGTGTTAAAAAAACAGTAAATGATAACGTTTTCTTATTTGTTGTGCATATACTTGCGATCATATGCTCTTGAAATGAGGTCATGTATTTAACCTTGACCTTTTACATTGACCTTAGCTCAAACAGGCGGGACACCGCCCTCTGCAAAGCTATTTTTCCTCGCGTGACATCTGAATTGTTTGAATGCAGTAAACCAGTTCATAGCTAGACAATTGTTGCTGTCACTATTGTAGCTCATATTGCACGACCCGTAGAAAAAGAGACCGACTGAAGTCGGTTGATTTTCTAAGAGTGCCCTAAAATCACCGTGTCATTCTGTTAGTCTGTCTGTCCGTCCGTAACCCGTTTGTGAAAATTGGTGATAGTGACTTACATGTAACCGCTTGGAATATTTAAACAATTTTTGGCATACTGATAGATATCAATGAGATCTAACCAATGAACTTACGAAATATTACATTCCATTTTGTATAGCCTCGCCGAGGCGAAAATGTGAAAATTTTCTAACTGCTTCTCCTCGGAAACCGTTGGGCCGATTGAAGTCAAATTTCATATGGAGCCTCTAAGGGATGGGGGAAACCAAAATTTGCTCATGGGGTACAGGTCACATGACCCAAATGGCCGCCAAGCCAAATATGGTCTGTCTGTCTGTCCGTCCGTAACCCGTTTGTGAAAATTGGTGATAGTGACTTAATCGCTTGGAATATTTAAACAATTTTTGGCATACTGATAGTATCAATGAGGTCTAACCAATTAACTTGTGAAATATTACATTCCATTTAGTATAGCCTCGCCGAGGCGAAAAATGTGAAAATTTTCGAACTGCTTCTCCTCGGAAACCGTTGGGCCGATTAAGGTCAAATTTCATATGGAGCCTCTATGGGATGGAGGAAACCAAAATTTGCTCATGGGGTCCAGGTCACATGACCAAAATGGCCACCAAGCCATATATGGTAAAAACCCTTCAAAATAGTCTTCTCCAGAACCACTTGGCAGATTTCCACGAAACTTGATAAATAACATCTGGGACGTAGGCCCATCATAAATTGCTAAAATGGTGACCCTGGGTTGACATTGACCTTCTTTGTGCCTAGGTCAAACTTTGACACATATGCTTTTGTATTGGAAAAGTGAGAATTCATTTTATCCTGCATACAGTACTAAAGTATTAGATATATTTTTGCTCCTTACGATAAGGCGCATTTATTGGGGGAACCATTTTAGGTCCAGGTCACATGACCAAAATGGCCGCCATACCATATATGGTAACACTCATAAAGCTAAAAGCATCCGGCGGGTCGTGCACTTCAGCTGAAGCACTGGTTTCTAAACAACCTTCCAATTAAATCTACGCCGCATATCTTTTTTAAAGATATTTCTTGTTTGATTTTTATTTGCCTTCACTGCAGCTGGTGTTGTGCCGTGTGGCGGCCGTAAAACGTCTCCCCGTACATCAACCATAGTGCAGTTTATATTTTACTTTTGGTCCTTTGAGATCAGCGTGAATATTCTGAGAAATCGGAAATAAATTATTGGTTTAGACTCATATTCTAGACAGGTTTTTAATTATTTGGACCCCATTTTGATTTTTATCAGTCTTTGAATCGACTGCCTATTCGAAATTCGCAAAATTGCAGTATGTTTCCTCTGGCCTTCTTTGCCGGATCAGTACAGGGTCACTGATGAGGTTTTATTAGCCGAAACTACGTAGTATGACCCATCTTCTTTCTTATGAATGTTTTCATTGCTCTTAAAGGAACTCATTTTTTATTTTTAATTGAACTAATGTTGACTGGGCCGTCAAACTCCAATACAAACAGCTTTAGTTTATGCCAATGCGAGTATGTGAGTATTCAAAAATAAAAAGTCGACCTGCATCATTATGCCTTCTGTTAATGCCTACTACTGGCAAACATAGTTTATGAGTACCGTTTGAAACTGTTTCACAGAGTTTCCACAATCAACACTGAACACAATGTACACCCATAGTAATTCAAACATAGGTTTTGAGTCCTCGTTGGAGACTATAACAAAGAGTTCCCACAACATATGTTTTGATCGCAATAAAACACAAAGTATACTTTTCGGAAATTCCACTTTTCTGTATTTTAAGTGATGTTTACATTAAGTGAGGTTTACATGTGATCATCACATGGACTCGTTAAGTTAACAGATGCATATCAGTACCATTGCTAAATAGAAAATAACTACTCGACAACATCCCCATTTGAGTTTGTCGGAGCGTACACCATTGAACAAGACTTCAGAAGCTGTGATGTGGTCTTCTTTCCTGTTCTGTACTCATCCATGCCTAAGATCCATGCATTGATCGCTCTCCATCCATCCATCCGTCCATCCATCCATCCATTTATCCGACCGCCAAAATAAAAAAAGGCTTTGAAAATTGTCGTCCTATTGTATGGCAAATTAGAAGTTTAGTTACGTTTCATAATTAAAGACGCGAAATATTGATAAGAAAACCATTTAATTGCAGAAATTCTTGAGCCGCTGTAATGCGCCCGTCTGTCCATCTATCCATAATGGTCCAGAACATGCTGTTTATAAAATAAAAAATACATTGAATGTTTTTTTTGCGATAGCAAGTTCCCTAATAACTATATACATGTACATGAATTTACACTTGCCACGTCCGGTATCTGTGTCATGTCCGGTTCATTGCTGCTATTGGTAACATGTAAGCCAGTCCATCCTATTGCATGCTGGCATATGGGACTCGACACCTTGGGACAGGGGCGTGGGGGGGGGGGGGTACAACCCATTAAGGGGTTGCTAGTTCTCTAAACAAAGCTAGCGTGGGTAGGTGGTATCCGTAGCTTTGGTTGGCAATCCACCTAGGGATTTTAGGTCCCTAAACAAAACCTAGCCAGTGGCAGGGGACTAACTTTTTTAATTGAATATTGTCTCCCCTTATTGGACAGAATGGGCAGACTGTCCTCGCGTTACTTTGTGCACAGCTGTGGTCGTCCAACGAAACCCTGTCTTGGTGCTTGGTCATTCCGACTGTGCACATGGAAGGCATGGAACTCATGGTGGTTGCTCTGCGACTGCAAGGGGTAGATGGAGCTGTCAAACCCTGGCCGGCAATCAATCTAGAAGAAGCAACTCTAAGCAAAAACCTGCTTAATCTGGATGTGCCTGTTCCAGCTATGTAAAGTCTGCTTCGGCAGCTGGGGCAAAAGAAATATCTGATTCAACTATCCAAATGGCAATGCAGCAGCGTGTGGTGGAGCATGAAGAGCATGACAAGGCACTGAAGGAGTCATGGTCATCCACTGCATCCGGGCTTAGCTCCAGATCTCTCGACACTGTCTTGCCTTAGGATCCAGTTAGGTCGTGACGAGAGAGTGAGGTTGACTCTGCGCGCCGCTCCCGCACTACAATCCAATTCACAACGCCATCATAAGCATATACACACAGTCACTGCAGGCACGCATATGCATGAAACTCAAAAAGTCCTGTGGCGATGGGCGAGCGGCGAGCGGCGAAGCAGCAGCCAGAAGCATTTCTCAACTTTGATTAAGATTGGTCATTGTCAGTAATGACAAGACGAACTATTATTAGCCCCGTCCAATCCTCCGTCTGTCCGTCCAAAACAACACAGTGTGTACCAGGTACGATATTTCCAAATTACTTGATGCTAAAGTCATTTCGTACCCAGTTTGGTCAATTCGTACCCGGTGTGAAATGACCAAAACGATTACGAAATGACTTGGGTACGAAATGGTTGTTAGTGGGTACGAAATGATCAAAATTCAGGTACGAAATGACCAAAATGGTACGAAATGACTAGGGTACGAAATGACTTGGGTACGAAATGACCGGTTACTAATCCACTCAGGGTAGGTCATTTTTAAGAAATGTGACATTTCCCAACTCATTTTGTTGTAATTTGAGATGTGAGAGCTATCTTGTTTTTCTTTACGCATACCTACTTCTTCATACCGGCGACCCGATAACTCGTATGACAATAACCGTTAGGCGGGGGACTATGCTTAGAAAACCTGAATATGACGCACGGTTTGGCGAAACCTGATTCGGTGCAATTTGCCGGTGGCAATTTTTTTCCGTCAATGTCGAGTTATTGTGTCACTAATTTTATGCTGTGCGAGCCTTTGATTTTTTTTTAGTCGTTCAACATTAAATCCAACCCCTAGAGACAGAATACGTCAGATAGACGCTATGTAGACTGATTGTAACATTTTACATGTTTTTGGAGATACATATAAATGGGCTACTCTCTACAATTTCCCGCGTACTAACACACATCAAAGGCAAGTAAGCTTCTTTCCCACGCAAAGACAAAACACGTAGAGAGAGGAGAAAGAGGGAGAGAAGATAGAGACAGAGAGACTGACAGAGACAGACATAGAGAGAGAAAGACAGAGAGACACGGACAGACAAACAGACAGACAGATGTACAGACACACACCAACGGCAAGTAAGCTTCCAACGCACAAACATGGAGACAGACAGACAGACAGAGAGAGAGGGATGAGGTAGAGTGGAATTTTCTAAATATACAGTGAAACAAAAAACGTCAATTTCAGTTCAACAAGAAATTCTTCCGTTTATTAATACAACACTTTCCCTTATATCATCGTCTGAGTGCTGTGTTAAACGGTTGGATATCTATGACCGAGGACATGTACTGAGAGAGAGAGAGAGAGAGAGAGAGAGAGAGAGAGAGAGAGAGAGAGAGGTGAAGGCTGGATAAATCTCCAAAAAGGGGATTGTTTTGTGTAGCCCTTAAGTTCTTTTGTTCCTGTACTGGCGGCCCCCGCCCATCGGGGCTTGAAGAAATATATGGGCTGCATGATGCTTCCACGCAGAGCTGGAACCGACCCACACACGAGTCCTGGTAAACCGCTTAGAGGATCTAAGCCTGCCCAGGCAAAGCGGTGCCCGTCCATGCTTATAAACCATATTGGTTTCATTGGGTGACAGGGCTTGAGATGTCATTTCATCTCAATGTCGGGTAAAAGGCCCACAAAATTGGAAGCAACGTCTCCAAAATGACTATTACAGTGTTGACGGGGACGTTAAACATCAAATCAAACAAAAACAAACAAAAGTTCCTGTACTGTAAGCAACCAGTGTATATTGTGATCAGACGCCGGGTTCTGTGGCGCCTGATCTAGATCTACACTAAACATGATTCGGGGGGGGGGGGGGGGCATCGGGGCTTGGAGACATAGAATAGAATAGAATAGAATAGAATATGTTTATTAAACCAATCATGGGCCATCTCTGGCATTCAGAATATACAAATCACTGAACAAAGCATAATAGTCATTAATAGTTAATTAACAAAGTACATATTAATTGAACACATTCATTATGAACACACATTCCACACACACAATAACCATACTGATCCTAAAACTTGGGACATCAATTCAGACAAAATGACACTTAAGGTATAAACTCCACCTACCAACATTCGAGGGTTTGCATCACCTGCACATGCATTATTGTCCCAATTTTTATGATGTTGTGGCAAAAAAAAAAATAAAAATAAAATGGCAGGAAAACCTTCGGTGATAACGTGTTTGCATTCATAATTCACAGTGTCAGAAAAATAAGTAGATGAATAAAATTATAATTTAACACTCATCCGCAAGTTAATTTGTTGATCATTGTACAAGTGCCAGTCACCTCCGAATGTGCATGATGAGGCCTGAGCCCAATGCACTGCACCCAACAAGAAATAAATTGATTGGGCTGCATGACATGCAGAGCTGAAACCGACCGCACATGAGTAATGGTAAACTGCTTAGAGGGTTTAAGCCTGCCCAGCAAAGTGGTGCGAATCGGACCGTCCCTACATATAAACCCTTTTGCTTTGTTTGGGCGGCAGGGTTTTGGATGTCATTTCATCTCAATGTCGGGTAAAAGTCCCACAAAATTGGAAACAACATCTCCAGAACGACCTATATAGTGTTGAAGCAGACGTCAAATTTCAATTTATACATACAAATGGACGGAGTGGGGTACATTGATAGACAGACGGACAGCCGACGGACGTGCGAACATAAAAACGGATGAGATAGATATCGACGGACGGATGGAATGGTGTGTGGATAGAGGGACGAACGGATCGGTGAATCCACGTGTTCATGAGATTTCCCGATTGTGGAAATCTAAAAGTCTAACGACAGAACTTCGATCGCAAGTTCTTAAAAAGATTTTTTATTCTTCTGACTCTGTGCCCGATGGTGGCGTCGACTACAACTCACTTGGCAACAACGTTAAAAGATTACGTATGTTACAAACGTAACAAACGTTACAAAAAAAAATGACATTACGCTAACATGCGCAACGCCCAATAATAGTGTCTCTGATTACATTTTGTCCTTCTCTCCACTACGCACAGGACACATAAACCGACCGACCGACGGACCGACCGATCGATCGATAGATATCAGTGATAAATTTCAGTGCCCGCACACACTCCATTGGCATCACTTTTAAGTGTTCCGTCCTTTGGGTCGGGACGCTAACTGGAACCCCCACCCCACCCCCACATGCAGGGACAGTCATAACCTGTGCAGGTAAAAGAGCCCTACCGTATATAATTACATGATTACTGCGTAGGTTTTCTTTCTGCAAATCTGGAGTGAATATAGCGCACCTTATCTGTGTACCTTCCTGGGGTTAAGGTGAAATTGGAGAAAGAAAGAAAGAAAGAAAGAAAGAAAAAGCTATAACCATACGCACATCGACACCTTATTCCCTTATATATACCATAACATGCAGATCAGCCAGCGGTAAAACCATATTTTTTATCTCCGCGGTAACAGGCTTTTTTTTTTTCTCGGAGAACAAGAGAAGAAAATAATTTCGCGTTTCAAAGTGATTAATTTCTCCGCGAAACGCCACGAAAATCGCTGTTTTTTCCGGAGAAAGAAAATTATATAAGTATGACCTCTTAAACCCCAGTTTTACTGAGTAAATCAGGGCTTAAGATGGGTACACGTTATTTTGCTTATTTCTGCTCAAAAACATAGATTGTGAATTCTCATTAGAACCGCCTTGTAGATCAGAATTTTTTTTCCCACCCCCACTAGAAACAAATCATTTTGGTGGAAAAATTTTCAATACATCTACATGTAGGCGTGTTTTCGTAATCGTACATGTAGATTGTGGGTACTCGTTAGAACCACCTCGAGGAGACCGTTCTATCGAGTTCCTACAAACTCTGCATAACGCCGGACTCGGTAGCTCAGTTGGATGCGCGTCTGACTGGTGATCCGGAGGACGCAGGTTCGATACCTGTCGGGGTCGGCAACATTCTTTCGTGGAGATTGGTCATGAAATCTTTTCTACGGTCATTCCCTCCCTTATATAATTTTCTTTCTCCGGGAAAAAACGGTTTTCGCGGCGTTTCGCGGAGAAATTAATCACTTTGAACGCGAAATTATTTTCTTCTCTTGTTCTCCGAGAAAAATAGCCTATTACCAACGGAGAAAAAAAAATATGGTTTTACCGCTGGCTAATCTGCATGTTATGATATAGTTAAGGGTCGAGGGAGTATGAGGTGTAAGTGTACGTTGGTTATAGCTTTTTCTTTCTTTCTTTCTTTCTTTCTTTCTTTCTTTCTTTCTTTTTTTCTGTCTTTCTTTCTTTCAATTTCGCCTTAACCCCAGGAAGGGACACAGATAATGTACGTCATATTCACTTCAGATATGCAGAAAGAATACCTACGCAGTAATCATGTCATTAGGGTAGGGCTCTTTAACCTGCACACGGTATGACTGTCCCTGCATGTGGGGTTGGGGTGGAGGTTGAAGTCAGCGTCCCAACCCAAAGGACGGAGCCCTTAAAAACATTTACTCCAGCAAACGATGCCAATGGAGTTTGTGCGGACACTGAAATTTATCACCGATATCTATCTATCTATCTATCTATCTATCTATCTATCTATCTATCTATCTATCTATCTATCTATCTATCTATCTATCTATCTTATCTATCTATCTATCTATCTATCTATCTATCTATCTATCTATCTATCTATCCTGTGCGTAGATTCACCCATCCGTTCGTCCCTCTATCCACGCACCATTCCATCCGTCCGTCGGTTATCTTTGCCATCCGTACAGTACAGTAAAGGATTCTTACAGTACAGGAAATGAAGAACTTAAGGGCTACAATCCGCGTTTTGGACGATTTGTCCAGTCTTCACCTCTCTCTCTGTCTCTCTCTCCCTCTCTCTCTGTCTCTCTGTCTCTCTGTCTCTCTCTCTGTCTCTCTCTCTCTCTCTCTCTCTCTCAGTACATGTCCTAGGTCATAGATATCCATCCGTTTAACACAGCACTCAGACAATGATAAAAGGGAAAGTTTTGTATTAATAAACGCGAGAATTTTTTGTTCAACTTCAATTGACATGTTTTTGTTTCTACGTGTTTGTCTGTGCATGGAAAAGAAGCTTACTTGCCGTTGATGTCTGTCTGTACGCGGGTAAGTGAAGAACGTGTATCTTCAAAAAATGTAAAATGTTACAATCAGTCAACATAGCGTCTATCGGCCTTATTCTGTCTTTCTAGGGGTTCGATTCAAGGTTGGACGACTACAATCAAAAATCAAACGCTCGCACATCGTAAAATTAGTTACACAATAACTCGCCATTGTCGCAATAAAATGGCCTTTCAGGTTTCGCCAAATCATGTGTCATATTCAGGTTTTCCAGATTTTCTTTTCCAAGCAAAGTCCACTGCCTAACGGTTATCGTCATACGAGTTCTAGGGCCGGTATGAAGAAGTAGGTATGCGTAAAGAAAAACAAGATAGCTCTCACATCTCAAATTGCAACTAAATGGGTCGGAAAATGTCACATTTCTTAAAAATGACCTACCCGTGCAAAAAAAAAAAAAAAAATGCAAAAATCTAAAAGATACCACCAAATGCACATTGCATGCATTAATAGAATAATTTCTATACTCCGTGTGATAGGTGCGTGTGTTTCTGTGTTGAACACAAACGATAAAACAATGAAAAATACGGCCCCCTTCCGCTTAGCAACTCATGTGCGCCGCCATTGTCTTCCAGAAAACTTGCGCTGTATCCACCGGCAAATCTACTTAAGACCCGGCAAACCTGTGAAAGCATTGACCAGTGTGAGTGGTAAAGCATCGGATTTGAGATCGAGATGTAGCCGATTCGACCCCCGCAAGCGCCAAGTGACTTTATCCACACGGCTTAGTACTGGTTTATACAGGAAGAGGAAGAAAAAGGCCACATGGAAGATTAGTACTAGTACTAAATGTGTTACCCTCTATAAATAGTCGATTATTTGGATTATTGTTATTATAATGCCCCCAACTTCGAAGAAGTTGTTGGTGCATATTGCTTTTGCCATGTTGGTCCGTCCGTCCTGCCTTCCGTCCGTTCCACTTTTAACTGCATAGCATAAATTTTGAACCGTGCATGCTAGGTTTTTGAAATTTCATGAATTCCTTAAGAAACAATAATTGACCCGTGTTTTTTTTATCTCATCATGAATATGCCCCTTTCCGGAGTTATGCCCCTTTGCAAAACAATGCTATGAAATCTTGAAAGCAAGATATCTCAAAATCCATTCGAGCTAATGCCCTGAAACTTTACAAACTGGATTGGGGATGATGAGAAGATGGACTGATCAACTTTTGAAAACAAAAATTTAATAGTGTTATGGCCCTTTGAAACTTTGGGCGTTTTAAGCTTGTAAGCATTGTAAGGTAACTAAAAACATTTGGAGCTATTGCCCTTAAACTTTACAGATTGATTCCGGATGATGAGTAGATGAACTGATTAACTTTTGAAAAAAAAAAATCCGATATTTATTCTTGAGTTATGGCCCTTTGGAAATTTGGGCATTTGAAGCTTGTTAGCAGGATATCTCAAAAACCATTTGAAATATTCCCCTGAAACTTTACAGACTGATTAGGGACGATGAGAAGATGAACTGATTAACTTTTGAAAAACAATCTGAATGTTTTACTTGAGCTATGGCCCTTTGAAACTTTGGGTGTTTTAAGCTTGTAAGCAAGATATCTAATCTTGTAAGCAAGATATCTCAAAAACCATTAGAGCTGTTGCACTGAAACTTTACATACTGATTGGGGATGATAAGAAGATGATCTGATTTAACTTTTGAAAAAAAAATCTGTTTTGTTTTTTTTTTAATTGAGTTATGACCCTTTGAAACTTTGAGCGTTTAAAGCTTGTAAGCAAGATATCTCAAAAACGATTACAGATATTGCCCTGAAACTTTACAGACTGATTAGGGACGATGACAAGATGAAATAATTAACTTTTGAAAACAAATGTGATTTTTTACTTGAGTTATGGCCCTTTGAAATGTTGGGCGCTTTATGCTTGTAAGCAAGATATCTCAAAAACGATTTGAGCTATGGCCCTGAACTTTACAGAATGATTCGGGATGATGAGTAAATGAACTGATTAACTTCGGGAAAAAATCCAAAATTTTTGTCTTGAGTTACGGCCCTTTGGCACTTTGTGCATTTTAAGCTTGTAAGCAAGATATCTCAAAATACATTATAGCTATTGCCCTGAAACTTTATAGACTGATTGGGGACGATGAGAAGTTGAACTGACCAACTCTTAAAAAAACGAATTTATTTACTTGAGATGTGGCCCTTTGAAACTTTGGGCGTTTTAAGCTTGTAAGCAAAAAATCTGATCTTGTAAGAGGCGATTCTATCACTATGGACTCAATTGGGCATTTCCAACCCAAGGAAAGCCCAAGCCGCTCGGAATCGAGGCTTAACCTTGAGCTATGAATTCCTTCCATCGAAATCCTCGTTATAACGAGTTTTTTTCGTTATAACGAATGTCGTTATAACACAGCTCCTCTATAACTGGATAACGTCAAAATTTGCGAAAACCGACGTCATCATAAATCGCCACTTTTCATTGGCTGACAGTTTGGTTTTATGCAGCTCGGAGCACTTGCCTGATTTTGCGGATAGCACGATTTTGATAAATAAATAAACATCCGAATTATGCATTGTCATTTGGAAAGGTAAATCGTCGGTTTACTGTAACAAATTCCGTCACACGGTCCAGTTGACACCTCGCCGTAAAACAAAATTTCCTTTCGTAAAGCTTCAAATTTAACTCCCAAAATGACAATTTTCTGTATTGTTATTCCCGTCACACTCAGACAAAGACCTCAAAGACCGCACTGCGTTCTTAAAACTTAAACTACGCAGGAAGAACGGGATGAAATGCAGGAAAAATCGCAGTTTTCAAGTTGGTTCTACGTCCTTAATACACCCATGTCAGGATGCCACTGCGTCTAACACGTACCAGCTACGTTTTGTCGCGCGCTTGATCAGGCATACACCACGTCCTTTGCGTTTTTACTACGTTTTTACTGCGTTCTTCCCAAGACCTTTGGGACAACACCACGTGCTTAGTGCGCGTTTACCACGTTCTCACTGCGCCCTTCAAGATGTTATAAATTAAAGTCAACTGTCTCTGCGTTCTGAATTCTTGGTCCGACTCTGTTCAGCAGTTCTTCAAACATATCTGCCGGCATTCTGAGGAAATTAAAGAATGACTGCTGATCCTTCATTCTTAGCTCTGCCATCAGTCTGTCATAGTGGCCAAATTGAAATCGTCCTTCAACCGAAAGCCAAGGGCGCACCCAACAAGATCTAGGTTGCCTTCTATTCCTTCTCCGTCTTATCCTCCTAAATAACACAAGGGCAGTCTGCGCATCAAGCAGAGTTTGATTGGCTTGGAACAACGCACACTGCAGAAGAACGTTTTGATTCTTTGTGTTCATGATAAAAGTTGAAACACAAGTGAAAATGTGAGAAATTCGGTGAAGTATTTATACTAAATTGCTTAACGTGATATGGACGCTATGAGAACTTGCTGCAAACGTAAAACGGACGTGTTAAGCACCGAACGAACGTGTAACAAACGTAATGTTGTCTTATAGAACGTGGTATGAACGTACTTTTGCCTTTGCAGAAACGTGGAACGGTCGTGGTGGGTACGCGATTGACGTGGTATGAACGTCGTATGAACGTCGTATGAACGCACTGCAGTCTTTTCCGTCCATACCAGGTTTGTACTACGTCAATGTAGACCATATTAGGTTCATGCTCCGTTGGTACTACGTCAATGCCGTTCTTTCCATGTCCTTACTGAGTCCTTACTGCGTCCTTATTCGATCACGTCCTCGCCACGGTTTTTTTGAACATGTTTAAAAATCGTCCACGTCAGCCAAGACCATAAAGATCGCATCACGTTCTTATCGGTTTCTACTGCGTTCCTTCTACGTCGTACAAGTTCGTACTACGTCGGTCCGGTTTTACATTGACGCAGTGGGAACTTGGTCTAGTGTGACTGGGGTTTAAATAGTTTTATCAGTTTTTAGAAGGTGATGACCTTTCAGGTCTCACCTTCTTTTGGCAACACTCCAAAGCATTCCCTTGATACCGCATCACTCCTCTGCTTCAAGAAAAATAGGTCCTCATAAATCAGAGAAGAGACGCGCCTGTATCATTTGATATGTGTAAATATAATGCAGATTGCAAAAAGACTGGATGCAAAATACAAAAACAATGAACTTCAAAGTTAAATGTCATAAAATGGATCTAGATTTGAAATTGGTCTCGTTTCGCAGCTGACCTGGCCTAGTTATTAAGAGCGAGTTCGGTTGACTTTCTAGAGTTAACTATAGTTACACCAAAACACGCGGGTTATGGCTCGTGCCGCACTATTAGAGTTAACTTGAGTTCAATCAAGCTTGCTTTGGAAGTTGGGAGTTCTGTCTAGCAAGAACAAAAACACGACGGCAGTGGGATAATCGTAGGTTAATTAAGAAATGAATATAAACTTATTAGAAGGTGATGAGCTTTCAGGCCTCACCTTCTTATATCAATCAACACTGGAGCCCCACGATGACGAAGCCTATGCTTCAAGAAAAATAAGCCTCCATATATTTATCATTAGACGCGCATGTATCATTTGATAAGTGAAAATGATATGCAGATTGTCAAACTGAGGAAGCCAATTACACAAACAACTAACTTCAGAGAAAATGCCATAGAATTAACCCTATGGTCCAAATTGGTCTCGATCCGCAGCTTTGTCATGGCCAAGTTTGCTTTGAGCGAGTTCAGTTGACCAACTTAAGTTAACTCAAGAAAAGTAGGGGAGACAGTAGGCTTACTCTTGTACAAAGTTGCACAATGACTTTACCCCCCCCCCCCCCCACCCCCGGCCCAACTTCAGGACCCCCCCCCACACCTTAGAAGCGACAGGAAGCATCAAATGTCATTTTATGCGTCACTAGTAACGATTAAGATTCAGATTAAGAACTCTACTGATGTCAAGAAAATGTCATCGTATGCCCTCGAGTAAATCGACACTATAAACATGTTTTCAAGTTGGACGTGATTTTTCCAACACGCGGCCAAAATTTCAAATAGTTGGAAGTAATCGATTTTCGGATTGCATTTAACTTACAATTTTCCACCTTCCACCGTATTCGTTGTTACTAGGCAAGACTTCCAACTCTCATACCAAGCTATCTCTAGCAGTCGCAATATTCCTACATGGCGCGTTTTGGAGCAAGTCAACTCTTGTTAACTGTAGTACGTCAACTGAACTCGCTCAAAATCTAGATCGCGGATTAATAGTTCAATGAATGAGTTGACAGTATGAATGGAATACTACGACTTGCTATAACAAGACAGAGCCAAGTTTTGTTTGTTTGTTAGACCATTACGATTACTCACCCGTGCGACATAGAGCATTTTTCACATCTCCAAAACGGCTAGTTTTCTGATGAAAAGCCTTGATATTTTTTATATAAATGTTCAAATGTTCAAAACATAGGTTGAGGGTGCTCGTTAGAACCGCCTCAGTAAGGTGAGGCGGTTCTAACGAGTACCCACAACCTATGTCTTGGAGCAGTAATAAGAAAAATAATGTATACCCTCGTAAACCCCAGTTTTCTCCATATAAAGGGGGTTTGAATGGGGGCTCATTTTACGGACTTGTTCACGTGATGCTGATCAGATCCATCTCCATGCACTAGGACATGACCCTCAATGTCCGGAAAATGTCCAGATAGTAACATATAAGTCAGCTCTTTAGAAGGGAACTTTGAAAAGACTTCATCCTCATGCAGAAAGGAAATAATTTGGAAGGAATGTTCCATGGGTGACCCTCTGACAACGTTGCTCAAAATAGTTTCGCTCCACTGAACATAAATGCCACCAAACGAACAATAAACAAGCTTTAAACTGACCTTCATTACGATAACACACCCATGCGAAATAGTGCATTTTTAACATCCCCAAAATGGCTACTTTTCTGATGAAAAATCCGTGATATTTTCCTTTACAATGATCAAAACATAGGTTGTTGGTACTCGTTAGATCCGCCTTAATGAGGCGGTTCTAACGAATACCCACAAGCTATGTCTTTGAGCAGAAATATGAAAAAATAATGTATACCCCCTACCCCGTAACCCAAGTGTTCTCTAAATGAAGTGGCGTTTAGAGGGGTCTTCATTTCACGGACTTGTTCACGTGATGTACTACTAAATAGGTAGACTGATTTTGAAATAATTTCACAGGAATGTTCCTTTGGTCACTCTCAACCAAAATGTTTCTAACCATCCACTCCACCTTATATTGGCCAGGCTACCACTTTATATGTACAATTCGGACCAGGTGAGCGTTCCTGGGCCTGGCCCTCTTGTTTAATCCAGGTTTCAGTGGGTCGACGGACGTCTTTCAAACACTTGACAAAACATAGCAACCGACAAATTTTAAACTTGTGATCGCAGACTCAGATAAAAAACAGCCAGTGTCCCGGAATATTGGTTTAAAAAATTTTGTTTGTTTGATTTGAGGTTTAACGTCTTCGTCAACACTGTTAAGGTCATTTTGGAGACGTTGCTTCCAATTTTGTGGGACTTTTACTCGACATTGAGATGAAATGACATCTCAAGCCCTGTCGCCCAATGAAACCAATAGGGTTTATAATCATGGACGGTCCGCCTCGCACCGCGGTTCCTGGACAGGCTTAGATCTTCTAAGCGGTTTACCAGTACTAGTGTGCGGGCCGGATTCAGCTCTGCGTGGAAGCATCATGCAGCCCATATATTTCTTCAAGCCCCTATTGGCGGGGGCCGTTGGTGTAAGAAAGCCATTTGCTAGCACGTATAGAGTGTTGAGTAAATTATCTTGTTTGCTAGAGTCTATGTATGTAATTGTCCCCAGAATTATTCTCATTGACACAAGAAGGGATGCACAACATGTACCGCTCGAGGCTCAATTTTGTTTTTGACATTTCATGTGTCTGCTCCTCGCGAAACTACAATCATAAATAACCATTGACTGTTTTAAAAAATAAAAAAAAAAGATAATGAAATGAAATGGCCCAGTGTAAAAACTAATAGTTTTCTACCATCACCTTCTATTAGTACTTTCAGTACTTTGATTAAACTATATAGCGGTATTCTTAAAGCTTTACTAATGACCCTCAAATAACTTATACATAAGGTCCATCTCATCTTATATTACGTCGGCGTAACATGTAAGTAACCATTTTATCTATTTATTTCGCTCTAAAGCAGTTAATTTCATTTGTTTGTTTGATTTGAGGTTTAACGTCCCCGTCAACACAGTATAGGTCATTATGGAGACGTTGCTTCCAATTTTGTGGGATTTTTACCCGACATTGAGATGAAATGACATCTCAAGCCCTGTCGCCCAATGAAACCAATAGGGTTTATAAGCACGGACGGTCCGAGTCGCACCGCGGTTCCTGGACAGGCTTAGATTCTCTAAGCGGTTTACCAGTACTAGTGTGCGGACGGTTTCAGCTCTGCGTGGAAGCATCATGCAGCCCATCTATTTATTCAAGCCCCGATGGGCGGGGGCGGGTAGTTAATTCCAAGATCAAGGAAAAGAAAGAAAAAAAAAAAACATTTGAATAAAAATCCCAGATTGTCAAGATTTAAAATCCATCTTGAAGAATAAGAAGGTATTTCCATCGTGTTCATACATATTGCAGATGGAAAACCATCTTTCAGAATAAACAGAGGATCTTACCATGAGTGTTCATGTATTATTGAATGTACTAAATGAGTTGAGGAAAAGGGATAAAATGCGAGGCTTTGCCGAGCATTTTAACCCTTTTCCTCAACGAGTTTAATATATTCAATAATACATGAGCACGAATGCAAGATTCTATTTATCATATGACATTTAAAACGCATTTTATTCACGATTGTTTACAAAAATATCAATATTCCGCCATTAGTAAACACGATGTCGTTCTACCTTACATTTCCTTCAAAACAATAGTTTTCTGTAATCCTTGTCTGATCTACAGTGAATCACTTTGTATTCCACACCTTTTATCCTGTACACTGTTCGCAAAAAGTCCAGGCCTTTATCCAGAAATGAAAACATAAATTATGGGAACTCAAAGGAATCGCCTCATTGAGTACCCAGAATCTTTGCTTCAATCTAAATTAACCCATTTAGTACCAGAAAACCCAAAAGAGGTACCCTGGCAAACAGTGCAGGCCCAGATCAGACGTCATAGAACAAAATATTAAGTTTGCAAAATATTAAGCCATTTTCCTAATAAATTTTGAGGAAAACACAACCTGACAGCCCTAAATTTTTAAATGGTCTCCTGGTATATATAAGGAGGAAGATTCCATTCGGTACAAAAAGGGTTAAGAAAAATATCACAAAATACCATGTGAAATGCCATGAAATATTACCTAAAATTGTCAAAGCGTGTTAACGTAATGATTGGTTAAATGATACTCATACATGTAGGCATTAGTTAATGAAGAAAAGAAAAGAAACAAGTAATCAACAAACTTTCAAGTCCACTTGGAAACAGCTATCTTCCAAAGGTTTAGCACAAATGTTATGCTTTGCATAAACAAATGTCTTGATGTTAGGATTCTCTGTTCCAAGAATATGAATCCGTTTTCTTTTACATAACTCTCTATTTTTCTAAGGGTCAGGTATAGCAAAACAGCTAATTCCTTGTCCAGTATTTACCCTTACAAGAAGGAATTTTTATTAGGGCCCCGCACTGAAAGTGTGGGTGCCCTATAGTAATCACTCTGTCCGTCCGTCTGTCTGTCTGTCCGTCCTCAAATTTTTTCCTACTCCTCTGATAGCGCTGCCGGGGCCCTAGTCAGTTTCACTGACAGCTCTAGTTATTTTAAAGTTCACTTTCTACTCTAAAATCCTCAGCTGCTAAAGTTAGCTGTCAGAAGATGAACTGAACAGTTTCCTTGAAGTCACTGCAGGAGATATAGTCTGAAAAAATGTCTGACACCCTATAAACAACTTTAATGAGCCATTACAGTTAATTAGAGCAACAGTTTAGGACAGGAATATGATTTTATCATTCCTCAATGGTGTTATTGTAAAATTGACCTGAGAAAAAAAAATGGTGGTCATTCACTTTAAACCAAAATTTGCCTGACGCTATCCAAAGTTCACAAACAATGACTCCATCAGCACATTCAGTGACGTGCCTCCGTGGTCGCTGACTCTTAACCATTAAGTCTCTCACCGCCGAGGTTCAAACCGGGTTCGGGTCACGTGTGAGAAGCCAAGATCTGCAACGGAAAGTCAGGTGTTTTTTCTTCAGGTACTCCTGTTTTCGCCCACGTCTGATAAACTATCTGTTCGATATGAGTGCAATAATCTTAAAAGGGCCGTAAAACCAAAACAAAACAAAAGCACTTTCTGTGCTTCCGTTTTCTGATGCATTGTTTTAATGATAATGTCTTTTGTACGAACATATACTAGGTCTACAGTCCGAACGCCTCTAGGATCCTATTCGTCTTCGGCTTACGGATTTTTTTATCGCCTTTACTTGTCTTTTTCAGCGTGTTAGGATGACATTCTGCATAACACGCCCCCTTCTTTTACTTCCGATCATCATCATGGTGACGATGCCAACGTCATCGGAAACGGATGTATGGGCTACTGATTGTTGGAGCAGTGCGCACTTGTGCGAGAAGTGGAGTTTTTACGGTACCGGTAAATACTGGGAGTCGTGTAAATTTAGGTAAGTGGCGAAATGGACTTTCAGATGTGCGGTAAGCGATGACTAAAATTTCTCCGTACTCAGTCTTAACAAAGCCTTCTCTGAACATCTGGGCCCAGTTGTTCAAAGCATCGTTAGCTTAACGAGCTTGTTAGTGGTCATATTGTTAACTGTTCTAGCAAGTTTAATATATTTTTATGTATTTTTGCCATATTAAATGATCAAAGTTTTTAACGATTCGTTAACTAACGACGTCATTAGTTTTGAACAACTGGACCCTGAAGAAGCTCAGGTGTTGTATTTAATGTGCACGCCCTAAGAAGCGCACGCCAACACTTTTTACAAGAAATGTACAGAAGCTTAAGACCCTCGCTATAACGACAGTATTTGTTTCCGCATCATGAAAACATGCTTTTTATGACTCCATTTAACCCCACTTTATATTGTAAAAGTGTAGTTTACAGCGGAAAATCTTATTTTTCTTACTTCTGCTCTAAAATATAGATTTTAGGTACTTGGATTGTACCAAAGTATCTATATTTTGAGCAGAAATAAGAAAAATATCGCAATTTTTCGTATTAAAATTTTCATTTTTTAGCAGAAAAAATTTACAATGTATTTTGTATAGGCATGTTTTCGTAATGTTACTGTTTGACATTGCCGGTTTGACACATGCTGAGTAGGCCGTCTTCCATAGCGGAGATAGGTCATTAAATCTTTTCTACAGTCACTTCCTGTCTTGCGCTTATTTAAGAAGGACAGTTGGGGCATGTTCACCGCGCTGGTTAACTGTTTATGTATAAACCTTCCCAGGAAAAGTGTGGTTAGGTAAACTGACGGGCACGATGCGGCTAAAAATGATGTTGCCTGGGCCGTAAAACTCACTCCAAGCCAAAACTCAGCCAGGAGACAATAAAGACCACGACCTTGCCCCCCCCCCCCCCCGACCCCTAAGGAAAAATAGCCTATTTATAGCAAATGGCTAAATAGCTGCTTCCATGTTCTTGGACAAGTGCCGCCAGTCGTTAGTGATCAAAATGTTATCTATTCTAGTTAGTGTAATATTGAATACTCTGGTATGTTTTGCTGAAAAAAATATGAGCAGCATTTGCATTGGCAAAAGCTGCTCACATTTTTTCTGCAAAAATATTAGTATATTTGCCATATTTAGTGATCAAAGTTTTACCGATAGTTAAAGTAAAGATGCCTCTGGTCTTTCTGAATGATTTCACATAAATATAAAGCGCATGGAAAACGGCTTTGGGGTTTAATGGCATGTCAGCCATTGTAGGTCATTAAGTGTCATGTCCCAGAGAAAGGGAGAAAAGAGATAGAAGAAGTGGTAGATGCGATGAAAGTGAAGATTGAAAACGAAAGGTGGGGAAATTTATGGAAGTGTTTAAACTGAATAAGTAACAATAGTCACCCTCTTTCTTACCTGCTGCAAGAACAATGTTCAGCCTTGCCCAACTGAAGGCCGGAAGGCCACCCTCTTTCCTTACCTGCTGCAAGAACAATGTTCAGCCTTGCCCAACTGAAGGCCACCCTGTATCCGTACCTGCTGCAAGACCAATGTTCAGCCTTGCCCAACTGAAGCCACCCTCTATCCTTATCTGCCGCAAGAACAATGTTCAGCCTTGCCCAACTGAAGGCCACCCTCTATCCTTACCTGCTACAAGACCAATGTTCAGCCTTGCCCAACTGAAGCCACCCTCTATCCTTACCTGCTGCAAGATCAATGTTCAACCTTGCCCAACTGAAGGCCCCCCTCTATCCTTACGTGCTGCAACAACAATGTTCAGCCTTGCCCAACTGAAGGCCATCCTCTATCCTTACGTGCTGCAACAACAATGTTCAGCCTTGCCCAACTGAAGGCCACCCTCTATCCTTACGTGCTGCAACAACAATGTTCAGCCTTGCCCAACTGAAGGCCACCCTCTATCCTTACCTGCTGCAAGACCAAGGTACTGCCTTGCCCAACTGAAGGCCACCCTCTATCCTTACCTGCTGCAAGACCAATGTTCAGCCTTGCCAAACTGAAAGCAAATATCAGTATAACGCCCCAGTTACGTGTACACGACACCTTGACTCACCAAACCACCCCTAAAAAATGGCTCTAAACTCAATGGAAACGCCCTAGTCAACACTGTATATGTCATTTTGGAGACGTTGCTTCCAATTTTGTGGGACTTTTACCCGACACTGAGATGAAATGACATTTCAAGCCCTGTCGCCCAATGGAACCAATAGGGTTTATAAGCATGGACGGTCCGACTCGCTCCGCATTGCCTGGTTTGGATCCTCTAAGCGGTTTACCAGTACTCGTGTGCGGTCGGTTTCAGCTCTGCGTGGAAGCATCATGCAGCCCATCTATTTCTTCAAGCCCTGATGGGCGGGGGTCAATGTTAAGAGTTTGTCTCAGATGAGAAAATACATTTCTTTCAAAAGACCGCTTTTGATGTGCAAGACAGTCGTCATACTTGAGTATTCCCATTAACCTAAATGCAGTTCTGGGCCCCACTTTAAAGCTTTCAATCATGTAATCTGGTACAAATGCTCGTACCTATGCACTGAAGAGTGAAGGTGCGAATGAAGTCTCATAATGAGCCATCTCATCAGGATCTACACTGCTTGCATCCTGTCAATAAATATTGACAGAGGCCCAGTTGTTCAAAGCACCGTTAGCTTAACGAGCTCGTGTTCTGGCAAGTACAATATCTAAATTTTGGTATTTTTGCTGAAAAAATGTGAGTAGCTTATGCATATGCAAAAGCTACTCACATTAGTCAGCAAAAATGTTAGCGTATTTGTCACATTATAGTAATCGAAGTTTTAATGGTCCATTAACTAACGATGTCGTTATTTTTGAAGAACTGGCCCAAGACTCATATTTAGTGGAACCGGTTTTAGCCATTTGTGAACCACAAAAGCGTAGATAAGCTAATTGGCACCTTTTTATGCTTGGGTAGATTCTGCAATGAAAATTCAATATGAAGACCACCTTTGGGAGTATCCAAAAGTCCTTAAGGTGGTCTCTTACTAGCTGACACATGCTGGGCCTCTGATCTGGTTCTACATCTGCCAAGCCCAGATAACCCTCTTACGCCACTCTCTGACCTCACTGCGGCTATATTCTATAAAAAAGCTATTCCGACAAGTCTGTGATTGTCACATGGACTTTAGCACTGAACAGATTTTCTGCTTAGTAACTTTGGGTCGATTGACAATCAACCAAAATAGCCGTGTTATTTGTTCCACTCTGAGGTCAGAGTTTTGTTTACATGTATGTAAGAGATCTATCTGTAAAATCTGGACTGGAATCGTGTGTTGGGTTTGGCAAACAGAGTAGACCCAGATCAGACTCCACAGAACGCGTTGTCTGATCAGGTCCTTCACTGTTTGCATTATGTACATAATCTTAAGGATATATCGAAACAGTTCAAGACCCCGTTCATGACCGTTTTCCCAGCCTGCACTCAGAGACAATCGGTCATTCAGTGCCGTCAGTGCTTTGATTTATTTATATCCTCAAACCCCTTTCGCCCTTTAGTTTCTGGAGTGCACTGTTCCATCACTGTAGTTTAGCACATCCATTCTACTGAAAAGGACGTCCAGCTGAACGGTAAGAAAATATCCCGATAAATCGTACCAGGATCCACAGTCAGGTACCCAGTTCCGGATCGTACCCAGTTCCGGATCAACACGAATTTGATAAGTCGTCAAGACTATAACTTACTATCATTCATATAGCCTATTCAGTCATACTTTAAATCCAGAAAAAAATCCATTTTTTTACAAATTACACAGTGCGTGCACAACGACGTTGCAACACATAGGTCAGAGCTGCAGCGCTTGAGGGGTTAATAATGATTTTGACAGCTTAGGTTAAAGTGTGCCCGTTATCTATTCAAAGGTGTTAAAAATATTTTATGACATTAACTTAAGCACAACTTTGATAAAGACACCCTTGTCTAATAATACTTTGACTGAGCCAGAGCACTGCTGAATTTATGCATCAATCAGGACTCAGGATTAATCTGGGTTTCTGTGCAGTCTCTAATCCTAATCCCCATCATTTCTCTCTTCTCTCTCTCTCTCTCTCTCTCTCTCTCTCTCTCTCTCTCTCTCTCTCTCTCTCTCTCTCTCTCTTGTTTATTTGAGACATGATTTATTTATTTAAAATCAATGACTTATAAACTACATTTTATACTTATTTTGCTTAATGGTCGTTCGTTTATATGCAATAATAGCGATCAAACATGGTTTTCAATGCATTAACATTCACAACAATGAATGTAATAATGCACAACTTTGATAAACACATCCTTGTGTAATAATACTTTGACTGAACCAGAGCACTGAATTTATGCATCAATGAGGACTCGGGATTAATCTGGGTTTCTGTGCGGTCTCTAATCATAATCCCCATGGTGCACCAGGATCTGATAAGAGCGGTTAACAAGGATGTCTGCAAAAACATAGTTTGTGGATGCTCGTGAGAAAGTCCTAATTAACACATTTTGTACCGGAAACTCTGAAACAGGTAGTTGACAAACAGTTTAGGCCCAGATCAGATGCCGCAGAACGCGACGTCTGATCAGGGCCTACATTGTTTGAAAACTTTTCAGCCAATAGTTTTTGAAGAAAACACAACCTGACACTCGTACGGACTGCTATATATAAGGAGGAAGATGTCATTTGTTAAGGCTGTTCTAATGAGTGTCCACAACCTTATTGGTTGAGCAAAAAGTGAACTGTATGCCTATGTAAAGCCCACTGTTCAACACATGAAGTGGGACATAACAATTTAAAGAATATACATGTGTACCTAGAGTAGCCAGCTAACACTGTAGACACTGATCAGAACTTTTTCTGCAGTATCTTACAATTGTCTACACTGATATGTGTGTAGCAACTGTTTTGAACATGATTCAGGCCCGTACGCAGATCCTGAAAAGGGGCGGGTTGAGGGTGCTAATTTCAGGTATTTTGCAGAGGGTTAATCATTGCATGAATCCGAGATAATTTCCAAAAGTGGGGAAAGGCTGCGTTTACACCCTCCCCACTTGGGTAAGGGCTTGCAACAACAGGTAAAATAAACTTTTTATTTAAATATATCGCTGAATGGGCACTGTGACAGATCACTGTTATTCAGGAGGTGGGATGCAGTGGTGGGACTGAGCGAGGAGAAAAGAGAGAGGAGATCGAAACTATGACAAACATTGTAGATGCTGATCAGATGCCATCGGTGGATCTGCACTGTTTGCAGCTGGATAAAATGTTAATCATGTAATATTTTTCAGCACAGATTCTTTTCCAAAATCAATGAAATACTCTAAATTCAGGAAGATGGATCAATATATACAGTATACAGAACGGAAATAAATAAACACATTAACAAATGACAAGTGCATGTAAATAATTTGACGGAAAATGCTACCATATTTTTTTTTTTCAGACAAAAT
Source organism: Lucinisca nassula (assembly GCA_963580285.1). Taxonomy (NCBI): domain Eukaryota; kingdom Metazoa; phylum Mollusca; class Bivalvia; order Lucinida; family Lucinidae; genus Lucinisca; species Lucinisca nassula. The sequence continues at coordinate 99,214,459 of OY757015.1, forward strand.
TTGACTGAACAATTTTCTTATAAGGAAGCGTTTTAACGGGTACCCACAGTCTACGTTATAGACACATCCAACGTCTACGTCATACAAGGTCAATGGTCATTAGCCTCGTTTTATCTGGTGGGCAAAAAAAAAAAACAAAAAACTTCCGGTTCCATACTCTTTTGTGATGTAGCATGAATTGTTTTCTGTAACAACTATTGTTAACTCGTCTTTTATCAAAACTATTTGCCACAAATCATTTTTGACATTCAACTGCTTCTTTTTCGTATTAAAATGGATAGAAACTATACATGTTTTGATCTTATTTCCATTCGTTAAATAAAGCGAATCGGCTACGTTTTGGCATGATGGTGGGTAGTTTTATAACGCTTTTAGGCAACAAAATGTTCGATAAAATGTCAGAAGAGACTGGTTCTGTATCATTTATTACTTCAAAAAACACAAACTGACAAGGATCAGTTAATTTTGTGGAGAAGAAATGAGTTTAATCACACGATAAATATTCGAAATTCTCATTGACACTGTACGGCAACATTTATGTTTTGCCAACCAGATAAAAGAGTATCTCTACAGGGGAGGTATTTCGCGCATGCGCAGTGAAATGTAGACAAGGTCACGTGTCAAAATATTGGATCCGTCTATAAAGCAGAGAATCTGTTGTTTGAAATTTACCGCGCGACTATCCCTGACCCTCTGACTGCCACTGACCTTGAACAAAATCCAAGAACTTCGCTAAGACGTTAGAGCGCAGCGTCTGGACTGTGCTCGTTTGTTTGTTTGATTTGATGTTTAACGTCCCCGTCAACACTGTATAGGTCATTTGGAGAGGGTTATTTTCAATTTCATGGGACTTTTACCCGACACTGAGATGAAATGACATCTCAAGCCCTGTCGCGCATTGAAACCAACAGGGTTTATGAGCGTGGACTGTCCGACTCGCACAACTTTGCCTGGGATAACCATTTCTAGAACATATTCAACGTCACTGCAGCTGTTGTCTGGGAATGTGTGGCGGCCGTAAAAAGTCCCCCTGCCCTACATAATAGTGTAGTTTATATTTTCTTGTCCTTTGGGATCATTGATTCCATTGTGGAATTTTGAAAATATTTGAGGGTCACTGATGAGGCCTAAATGACCGAAACTAGCTAGTCTGGCCCAGGAACATGTGCACTTCATACTTTCCAGTTCTGTGGTGTATTCCTTGCTTCAAAAGGTTAACCCTTTCTAGCACATATTTAGATCCTCTAAGCGGTTTACCAGTACTCGTGTTCGGTCGGTTTCAGCTCTGCGTGGAAGCATCATGCAGCCCGTGTATTTATTCAAGCTCCGATTGGCGGGACGGGTGGACTGTGCTCGTGCACTTTGGCATTGGCAAACAAAATCTATATAATCAGACGCCACATAAAGCGATATCTGATCAGATCTACTGTGCTTGCTTAAAGTTAAACGAACAGTTTGGTTCTCAGTCCAGGACTATTTTCCCACCCTACACTCGGAGACGATCGACCCACAGGTACTCTCAGTGCTTTGATTATTATTATAATTATTTGTTATCATTCTTACTATTATTAAATGTTCTTTCCTACAAGCAATATTAGCTATTTGTAGTGTGTATCCACTTTATTTTCATCATTTTAATAATATTTATTATAATAATAATAGTTTAAGTAGTGGTAGTAGTACAGTGATAGAAGCAGTAGAACTGTTAGTAATAATAGCATTTAGAGTAGTAGCAAGATATAATTATTATTACCATCGTTTTGATTATTATTATTATTATTATTATTATTATTATAGTACTGAGTTTTTCTAGTTGAAGTAGTAGTAAGAGTATAATTATTATTGTCATCGTTTTTATTTTTAAAAATTATTATTTTTGTCGCGCCTGCTATTAGCATGGCGCGACATATGCGCTCGGTTTTCCGTCCGTTCGTTCGTTCGTCCGTCCGTCAAGGCGTCAACATTTGCTAGCGTTCACCCTAATGGTCAAGTTTATTTCTCAAGAACTATAAGAGCTTCATTAATGATACTTGGTACAAACTTGTATCTGGGGATGACAAGTTACATGCAAGCATCCATATTTGACCTTGACCTACATTTCATGGTTCACTGAGTTTGTCAACATGGATGTTATACGACAGACTGCATGCATGGTAGTTAACCACCCAATCACGGTTGGCAACTTTGCTTCCCTCTTTAATTGCACACCGGTGGGTCAGACCATAGATTCTATGACGGTTCCAACGTAAAGGCTTATTGAGGATTAGAGAGATCTAATTCAAGGTAATGTTGGTTGGTGCCTGATGCTCTGTCTCTGGTCGAGCCCATCGGAGTCTAACTGTTGTTTTTTTTTTTTTTTTTTTTTTTTGCTCCAGAATTTCAGTGGTTTCTTGCTGTCGAGTCCTCGCCGTTGTCTCACCTCTGTGGTTCTTTGATATGTGTGTTTAAGGAGATGTTGCACTGATGAGTTAGGAGGCCTTCATGCGGACTGAACAAATTATTTTTCTAAATCGCGACGGAAGTAAGGGCGAGGATTGTGGCCACGTAAAATCGATTTAAGCCCCCCCCCCCCCTCCCCCCCCCCCCCGTAAAAATCTTTCCACTGACCGTTCCAAGGCGGTTTTTCTGTGGCGGTTTATTTATTTTCTTGTTTGTGACTTACTGTGTGTATCACTTGTGTCTTTTTATTTTGGATGGCCATATGGCTATTTGTTGGAAAGTAACTGTCCTTATGGCCTTCCTTTGTTTAGGTTTCCATTATGGTCTGGCACTTAATGTTTGTGTTTCTTTCCCTTTGGTGTCTTTGATGGGTGGAGTAAGTTAATTGTATCGATTCCTGATCTTTGTTTTACTTCTACTTTGTCAAATATTGCGACCACCCTAGCGTTCACCCTAATGGTCAAGTTTATTTCTCAAGAACTATAAGAGCTTCATTAATGATACTTGGTACAAATTTGTGTCTGGGGATGACACCTTATATGCAAGCATCCATATTTGATCTTGACCTACATTTCATGGTTCACTGACTTTGTCAAATATTGCGACCACCCTAGCTTTCACCCTTATGGTCAAGTTTATTTCTCAAGAACTATAAGAGCTTCATTAATGACACTTGGTACAAACTTGTATCTAGGGATGACAACTTACATGCTAGCATCCATATTTGACCTTGACTTACATTTCATGGTTCACTGACTTTGTCAAATATTGCGACTACCCTAGCGTTCACCATAATGGTCAAGTTTATTTCTTCTAAAGGATAACCCTTTTATAGAACATATTTAACTTCACTATAGCTGGTGTGTGGGAATGTGTGGCGGCGGTAAAACGTCTCCCTGCCCTACATCATAGTGTAGATTATATTTTCTTGTCCTTTGGGATCATTGATTCCATTGTGGAATTTTGAAAATATCTGAGGGTCCCTGATGAGGCCTAATTGGCCGAAACTAGCTAGTCTGGCCCAGGAAACATGTACACTCCATATTTTTCACTTCTGTGGTGTATTCCGTGCTTCCAAAGGATAACCCTTGAATAGAACATATTTAAGAACTATAAGAGCTTCATTAATGATACTTGGTACAAACTTGTATCTGTGGATGACAACTTAAATGCAAGCATCCATGTTTGACCTTGACCTACTTTTCATGGTTCACTGACATTTTAAAATATTGCGACCACCCTAGCGTTCACCCTAATGATCAAGTTTATTTCTCAAAAACTATAAGAGCTTTATTAATGATACTTGGTACAAACTTGTATCTGGGGATGGTTACTTAAATGCAAGTATCCATATTAGACATTGACCTATATTTCATGGTTCACTGACTTTGTAAATTTTGTGACCACCCTAGCGTTTATCCTAATGGTCAATTTTATTTCTCAAGAACTATAAGAGCTTCATTAATGATATTTGGTGCAAACTTGAATCTGGGGATGGCAACTAAAATGCAAGCATCCATATTTGACCTTGACCTAAATTTCATGGTTCACTGACTTGGTAAAATATTGCGACTACCCTAGCTTTCACCCTAATGGTTAAGTTCATTTCTCAAGACTTATTAGAGCTTCATTTATGATACTTAGTACAAGCTTGCATTTGAGAATGGAATCTTTTGTGCAAGCATCTATGTTTGACCTTGACCTACATATCATGCTTCGATGACTTTGCGCACCCACAGGCGCGACATGGCCTTCGGCGGAATTCTTGTCGTTATTATAAGTAGTATCATCAGTAGAAGTGGTTTGTTTGTTTGTACATGCATTGATATTTTATGTTCCCGACAACATTATTAAGGTCATTTAGGAAACTTTGCTTCCAATTTGTGAGACTTTTACCCGACATTGAGATGAAATTGCATCTCAAGCCCTGCCGCCCAAACAAACCAAAAGGGTTTATATACGGGGATGGTCCGACTCAGATCACTTTGCCTAGGCAAGCTATGACCTCCTAAGCAGTTTACCTGTACGCATGTACGATCAGTTTTAGCTCTGCGTGGAAGCATCTTGCAACCCAATTTATTTCTCCAAGCCCATACCGGAGGGGGGCCAATGATAGTAGCAGTGGTGGAAAAAGCAGTAAAAGAATAATATTAATCATCAATCTATTGTTAAAATTATTATCTGTAGTTTTAGTTGTTGTAGTAGCAGTAGCAGCAGTAGTAGCAGTAGTAGCAGTAGTTATATTATTATTATTATTGTTGTATCCAATTTTATTTTCATCACGTTAACATTTTCATGTAATACCCTTATGTCAAGAATTTCAACCCGCAATTTCGTTAGAGAAATGCCATTTACACAGATTGATTACGGGTGAATAGCAAATGGTTTTCAGTCCCTTTCAATTAACTGTTATAAACTTCATTTGAAACAAATAACTAAAAATACTACAAGAAACATAATAAAACGGTATCTTGTTGGCAGCTATATATTATCTTTGTGACTAAAGTGCTACATCTAATTAATTAGCATATTGTATCGCTTCCCTCCAAAACCAGGGCACAGCAAAATGCACATGTTGTCAGGTTAGAAACACAACTTCTCATGCAATATCGCTAATGGTACTACGGTGATCCACTATGTTCCTTACGCACCCTCATAATATCCGTCAAATGATCTTTTAATATGCTATCCAAAATAATCAGACCCAGTCTTATTTTTTTCTAAAGTGTTTATGGAAATTTTTTTATTGCTGTCAATAAATGTGACATATAAATCCTTTTCCCTTACTGAACTGCAAGGAAATACACAGTTCAACTAATACATCGTGTTAGCAACCCGTGTTAGAATTAATGTGTTGATGTTTTGAAAACTAATATGGGTGACTATAAAGAGTTAGGTCGTCAAAAGCCCGGGTCACAAAAACATAGTTCGTTATTAAAAATCCAGAATGTATCAAAAATAGAATTCGAATGGCAAAAATTCAGATTACCAATGTATAACTGAATTTAGTCGCAAATTAGAAATGTTAAAAAAAAAGTATTTTAATTTTTATCTATAACGCGAACTTCTTTAACTGACAATGCCCTTCAATGAAAAATCAAGTTTCATGAGTACATAGTCCGTGCCTCAAACTCATCACAAATGGCGCTGCGCGCAATAAAGGTAATTTATCATATGACGTCGCGTCTAAGAGTGTAATAACGCAATGAAATATTTTCGATAATCCACTAGTGGATTAAATATGCAAATTAACTAGATGTTACATGTACGACGTCCTTAACGACGTCGCGTTTACCAATGGCGGACTGTTGATATTTTTGTAAACAATCGTGAATAAAATGCGTTTCAAATGCCATATGATAAATAGAATCTTGCATTCATGCTCATGTATTATTGAATTTATTAAACGAGTTGAGGAAAAGGGATAAAATGCTCGGCAAAGCCTCGCATTTTATCCCTTTTCGACAACTCGTTTAATAAATTCAATAATACATAAACACTCATGTAAGATCCTGTATGTCAACAATTTATTAATCTCGTTGAGGAAAAGGGATAAAATGCTCGGCACAGCCTCGCATTTTATTACTTTTCCTCAACTCGTTTAATAAATTCAATAATACATAAATGCTCATGTAAGATCCTCTATTTATTTAACGCTCAGGTATGAATAACATCGCTTCAGGAGCAAAGTTAAAGTGAAATCTTCTAACTTCAATAAACGTTAAAAAGTTACATTCATTTCTGAACTATTAATATAGCGGCCAACCTTTTCGTGGGAAATTCATTTCGCCATAGATTGAATCTCTTGAATCTCTCTAGCTTTCTGTCATGTCCAACAGTGTAATTATTATGAACGACAACTGCCCGAGAGCGGCATTTTTCATCAAACCGTTTAAAGTACATATGTCCATCTGGAAAGCAGTCCCTTTCCAATCCCTTTAGTCGTATGCCGGACTTGTTAATACGGTTGAAAGCCACTTGGTCGTTGATCTTAAAACGCATTCCGTCCAGGAATCGCTTCCAGTCCATAACAAATTTAATTGATCTGTTGTTACATTTTATCGCAAGAAAGCCTGTGCAAAAAGTATTCGCATCCATTTGTGCCCAGATATCAAACTCTCCAACAAAGTGTTTAAATGGATTCTGCAACCAGACTGAGTCAACGTCACAATACAAAACGTTCTTACCACCTTGAAAATATTTCAGTATATGCGAAGGGCGAGATGCTACCAATTTAATGAATGGTTTACTGCCAAAGTTTGCTGCATGCTCAGTATTATTTATACCACTTGTTACTATAGTTAATACCCATAATGTACATTGATGTCAAAAATTTCCTTGTGTGTATGCTTATCTAATGTTTCTTTATATGTTAATGTCAGTTTCTGAAAACATTTGTAATCTTCCGCAATCACAATAACTGGTATTCCCAACTTTTGCCGCTCATAGTGCCAAATCCAGTTTTCAAAAAAGTCTGAAAATGCCATATTAACAGTCAGTACAATAATCTAGTTTTCAAGGCGGAAATTTTCTCTTTCATCGATTCCTTTGCCGGCAATTTTCGTGTTGTTTCTTGCCTCCACCATAACCGGCAGACGCGGAAGAGGTTTTAACTTCTGAAGTTTTGGCTTGAGAGACATATTCATGATGGCAAAGCTTACGAAATACATCATTGCCACCAAAAATTGACCCATAAATAGCCGTTTTCGCATTGTTGTACTTAGTTTCGCACTTTTTGTTTCGAATTTCGTTTTTATTTATTTATTTATTTATTTTCTGATTATATAATCAATTTGACAAATCGTATATCCGCTGTTAATCAGCAAGATTTTCCTGAGCCACCGTTAGTTAAATTATGCAACATTTGATCGTGCTAGGTAATATCGAAAATGATGAATCCGAATTCGAACAGCTGTGGGACGTTTCATTACGCAAACACGCCTATACAAATATATTGCCACCTTTATCGCCGAAAAAAAAAAATGAATTTTTTATGATGAAAATTTGTGATATTTTTCTTATTTTTGCTCAAAATATTTTAGAGCAGAAATAAGAAAAATAAAGTATACCCCCGGAAACCCCAGTTTTACTATATAAAATTGGGGTTCAAGGGGGTCAAAATTATAAAGGTGTGTTTTCGTGATGGATAGGGCTTGGAAAAAACGGTCTTTTACTTTCTCTGCCCATTAGAATACCACAGCCGTGTGAATCAGGGCCTTCTTATCACCAAAACTGATACTTTTCTGATGAAAATTTGAATCAGGGCCCTCTTATCACAAAAACTGATTCTTTTCTGATGAAAATTTGCGATAGTTTTCTTATTTATAACCCAATCACCCGCAACTTATATTTCAGAGCAAAATAAAGGAAAATAGTTTATACCCCTGCAAACCCCACTTCTATCTGGAGAGAACACACGTTATAACAACATTATTTGTTCCTTACTTGTTTGTCGTTATAAAGAACTACCCGCTATAAAGAATCCCGATAAGAAGTATGATAGGTAATATACAGTCTCCCGCCTGTAATGACCCCAAGAAACAAATGTTGTAGACATTAGTTACAATCACCTACAATAAAACTTTTGACAGCTGCTTGCTCCGGGAAGCCATGTTTTTATTATAGAACCGGAATAAATAAATCATGGCGTAATAGTCGATAGGTGATAGCTCAGTGGTTAATGCACTTGCGTCTGTTGCTAGAGGTCCAGGGTTCGATCCCCGGCAGTGGTTTGAACATTTCGGTGTCCGAACACGCTCCATTGGCATCATTTACAGGGATGAATGTCATAAAGTGCACCATCCTTCGGACCGGGACGTTAACTAGAGACCCCTGTCAGGGAGAACCACCCCCTGTGCAGGTTAACGAACCCTACCGTAATTTCATGATTACTGTGTAGGCTTTCATCTGTATGTAATATACAACGTCTGTGTCTCCTTCTGAGATTAAGACGAAACCGGAAGAAAGAAAGAGGTTATTTTTTTATTGGCCGATTCGGATTGCTAAGATTTTTAACAAATGAAATATCCCGATTATAATGGTCTAAAAATATGTCTTCCTGGAGCAAGCAGCTGTCAAAATTGTTATTGTTTTCAAGTTTTGCAGTAGTATTTACAAGTTGTTATTGAAATTATGGACACATGCGATTGGTATTGCTGAAAATACTGGACATAGATAAAAATTTTCTTTGTGCTGTGCCCTAGAAACTTTGGAATCTCTTTGGCAGGCTTAGCAACACGAGATCTGTTTTTTGCAATTCTGCATTTTTTGTGTGGCGCTGCTCCATACCGTGAAGACTACATAAGAGATAGCAGGTACTGTTGTATACATAAGTGTGTTATCTACATGTGTGACAAGATTTGACTTGTGTGTTACAAACTGCCAGAGACACACAACTACATTCACGATTGGTCATATTTTCCCGATGGTGCCCTTCTGTATATTATATCTTTCCTCTCTAGAAGCTTTAAAATGGTCCTTGTACTCACACCCATATAGGATTCTTTTTCTTACATACATGTGCCTTCCATTTCTAGGCGTAGGATTTTAATACTGCAGTCACTTGGGTTGCTGACGTCCGCCATATTGTAATGACACTACAGTGAGGTTAAGTGACGGCATGTAACATGCTGTGACGTCAACCTTAACGACGGCGAATACGAGGTCGTATTCAACCAGTGCATTTATCAAACACGCGAGAATATTCGATTTGGGGTAAAAACACCTGGCTTAGAACAGAATTTCTATCCCAAGCTAAAACTATGGAGTTTCTTATCTGGTGTGCAAGAATATAAGAATCTGATATTGGGCTCTATTGTGGATGGGCGTTTCCAAGAATCCGGGTCGCTTCGCCCGTGGGTCGTTTCGCCGAATCGTTTCACCCTGAGTCGTTTCGCCCTGATTTCGGGGTGGCTCATTTCGCCCCTGATCGGACGAGTCGTTTCGCCCGTAAGTCGTTTCGTCCGTGGGTCGTTTCTCCGAATTTATATTTTAGGGAGTGACAAACGGAATGGATGGGTAAATGGACCGACGGATGAACGAATGAATAAATGGTGTTGTGCGTCGGTAGACGGACGGACGAACGAACAGTTGAATATACGGAATTGGATAAATAAATTAATAAATGAATGAAATAAGAAAAATAATGCTAACTCCTGTAAACTCCAGAAGTTATATAAAAGTGGGGTTTAAGGTGGTCAAAATAATATATGCTTGTTTTCCGTGCGGCGTGATGAAATGAATATTCTACTTAATGGATTGAAATTTTACAGGTTGACGATGCGGCGTCGAAGGCTTTCCTGGAAGAAGCTGTCATTTTAGAATGTACGTCGGTCCGATTCAGTACTACTTTATTTAAGAAATAGACCAGCTCTAGCTGTGATTTGTTGCGTAATAAATCACAGTTTGGAGGTCAGTTGCTAAGTAGACAAATCACGAGTGAGTAGCGCGCGTGATTTGTCTACTTACAACTGGCCGACAAACCGTGATTTATTACTCAACAAATCACAAGCTAGAGCTGATCTATTTCGATTCTAACAGGCTGAAAATCTGCAATAATGCTGTTGTTTCCTTCAAGATCTCACAACTTTTCGCCATTTTTAGAACAAATCCTGCTAAAATCATCGCCTGAAACACATGCATTTATATCCTTTTCTAACGTTTTCGATGCGAGAATATGACGTTACACCGTCTTACGTCAATGAAATCGACTAGTGACGTCATAAATGGACACTTAGTAATGACGTCACACGTCACGCTCTTCCTTGCTGTGATATGTTGTTGAATAAAACACAGTTATTTTCCATTGCGTATATAGGCGCACCGTGTTAGAATTATTGTTTTTTGCCAGGACAAAGTCGAATCAACAGCGGTGCAACGTCCGACGTAGATATTGCATTGGATATATTTGTTAGCGTTGCACTTACTTTGATGTGATGTTGCAGAATTGTCTTGACTTAGACTGTACGTCGATCCGACGTTGCATCTTCGTCATGTGCTTGCTGGGAATGTGTATTTTACGTCCCTTTCAGGCGTCATTTCAGCGTCATGACGTTGTATCAACGTTGGTGCGCACAGGGATATATATTATTTTCCTTATTTCTTTGCCAAAATACACAGACTGTGGGTGCTCGTCAGAACCAATTTGCCGAGGCGGTTCCATCACGTGAACAAGTCCGTGAAATGAAGACCCCACTAAACCCCACTTTATATAGAGAAAACTGGGGTTTAAGGGGGTAAACATTATTTTTCTTATTTTTACTCCAAGACATAGGTTGTGGGTACTCGTTAGAACCGCCTCATTGAGGCGGTTCTAACGAGTACCCACAACCTATGTTTGTAGTATTTATAAGAAAAATATCACAGATTTTCATCAGAAAAGCAGCCATTTTGGAGATGTGAAAAAATGCACAATGCCATACGGGCGTGTTATCGTAATGTAACGAGCACCCACAATTTATGCCCGTGTAAGTAAAGCATACGATTAAATAGACCATAACGATAATGCAGTCGTGTGACATAGTGCATGTTTTCACATCACCAAAATGACTACTTTTCTGATGAAAATCCAAGATATTTTACTTATTTATAATGCAGACATAAAAATTCTGCTTCTAAAACATAGACAAATAGACGGTTCAAACCCACAAACTATGTTTTGAGCAGAAGGAGAAATATGCCACATTTTACATATACACAGTCATTTTCTCAGCAATAAATCCCATTATATCGCAAAGACCTTTTAACCTTATGTGAGCTCGAAAATCTTTCTCAAAAATGGTAGCTCAGTTGTCCAAACCTGACGTAGAACCCTAAGTTAAAACTCATATTAAGCAGGTGGAGAAGGTGCAGAGGACAGCCGCTCGATGGACCTGCAGGCGAAGGCGAAATAGAAGTAGCGTCGGCGACATGCTTAATGAGCTAGAGTGGCCTCCCTTGAGGCCCGTCGTGAGCCGTCCTCTTTAACCTTCTTCTATAAGATACACTCTGCTACAGTGTCTATTAATAAAGATAGGTCCTTGACCCCTGTAACAGCGTCAACCCAAACAAGGGCATCAAAGAGTAAACGACTCACAATATCGTAGGTACCAGTCCTATAGTGATGCCCTGAAGAACTCCTTCTTCCTAGAACTATTCCTCAACGGAATGGTCTTCCCTCCTCTGCGGTGAATGCAAAATCCGCAGAAGAGTTCAAAATCCGTACAATGTAAGATTCAGACTCAAGAGGTATGAGTTTTAGGATAACTCTGTTTTGAAGATTGTAAATATTTTTAAGGGCGCATCCAGTGCCTCTACTTTTTTTCAGCTAAATTCTAAATTTGGCGACCCAACGAACTGAGGTTATGGCCAAACATGACCGACTCAGTATAAGAAGATATATAGAAGTCGTCAGTAAGTCGTCCAGCTGCACCAAACGAGCATAATACAATGTTTTCTGGGACTCCCAATACAAGCATCAACCCATTTATATACATCTTCCAGCTGCACCAAACGAGCATATCACAACATTTACCGGGACTCCCAATACCCCATCAACCCATTTAAATACCAAAACGAATCTAACCTCAATCCACAGGGCTTGAAAAAAAAATAAGGGCGAAACGACCCACAAAATCAGGGCGAAACGACCAACGGGCGAAACGACCCAGGGCGAAACGACCCACGGGTGAAACGATTCACAGGCGAAACGACTCACGGGCGAAACGACCCCGTTTCCAACCCTCGGGATGACCGTGCTGTGCAGACCCGAGGCTACGCCGAGGTTCCGCTCAGCACGGTCATTCCGAGGGTTAGAAACGCCCATCTACAACAGAACCCCACATTAGTTTTTTTTTTTTTTTTCTGGCACAATACCACCGAAAATTTTCATTTGAGCACTAGTAACCTAAGCAACGGGCATTATTCAAGGTTTATGGACTACCTTCGGGCCAGCCCCGAAAACTGAACGGTGAAGGACGTGTTGTTGTTGGGCTGATTGCCTGCAATTCAACGGAGGGCAACTAGAATTCTAACACAGCGAGCCTATATAGACAATGAAAACAACTGTGTTTTATTCTACAACAAATCACGGCAAGGAAGAGTGTGACGAGTGACGTTATTACAAACTGCCAATTTATGTCGTCACTAGTTGATTTCCTTGACACTAGACGGTGTAACGTCATATACTCGCATCGAAAACGTTAGGAAAGGATATAAATGCGTGTGTTTCAGTCGATTATTTTCGCGGGATTTCTTCTCACAATGGCGAAAAGTTGTGAGATGTTGAAGGAAACAACAACATCATTGCCGATTTTCAGCGTGTTCGAAAAAGATCAGCTTTAGTTAATGATCACAGCTAGAGCTGATCTATTTCTTAAATAAAAACCAGTATATTAATCGTGATTGACCGTAAAAAATTTCGGGTTATCTCCATAGCGCACCCTATAAGACTGGACTTGGACCTGTCCAATTCAAATTTTATAGTGTCCGCTGTGCCTCTACCGCAGGTTAGCGACCTGCACGTGATGCGTTTCTAGCCAATGAAAACGTGTTTTATTTGCGATATGCACTTATTTACTTTATTTAAACTTTTATAATTCGCGCACTATACTTATGTAGTTTGCCTGGATATGAACACCAGGGTAAGAACAGAATTTCTACCCCAGGTTAAAACCACGGATTTTCCTAGAATGCATTCATGTTTAACTCTGACAGGTTTTAAAGCAATTCTTTCTTATATGTGAATGAAATGTCACTGTTCCACCAAGAAGTAGGGTCAGGGATTGCAATGCAGTTTTAGCGCAACTCCAGACAGCTATATATCTTAGCCCATTTTGTACCAGAAAACCCAAAATGGGTAATTGGCAAACAGCGCAGGCCCAGATCAGACGCCACAAAGACGCGTCGTCTGATCAGGGCCTACACTGTTTGCAAAAAGGACCGCCATTTTCAAATGAAATATGAAGAAAAACCACCTGACACCTCTAAATTTTGAAATGGACTTCTGCTAAAAATAAGAAGGATCGTTCCTTTGGTACAAAGTGAGCTGCAGCAGAACAAGTCTCATGGTCTGATAAATGCAGGTAATTTATAACATTTATTAGGGCGTGGCCCCTTTCTAACTCCACTACATTCACATCTCCAGGTGTAGGTGGGTGTGTCCTTGCAGATGTCAGTTTCCAGTGTTCATTCCTAGGCACATACACCTGAAATAAAGAAGCAGTAGTATTCACAATGAGGGTTCTGGAACAACCCCCACCCCACACTGTGGGGCCACCCACCCCCCGGGTCGGCCCCACCGAGTGGGGATGCCGAGGACAAAAAAGTTTTTCATCTCCGCAATACGGTGGGGCCCACCCCCACCCCTCGGGTCGGCCCCACCGAGAGGGGATGCAATAGGATAAAATATTTGTTTGCCCGCCGTATCGCGGGGGAATCCCCTGGTGTAAAATGATTAACAACTCAAACAGCCCCAGAGGGGGTTTACAGCGAATAATTTAGAAAAACTTAAATATAAGGATTATAAAGAAACAGAATGCAAGAGCCTATTGACCCCCGCAAATGCTACATGGATCTCTTCTACAAAGCCCTTGCTCAAGACCCACGCTTCGACGAGCAGATAGGCTTGCCTCAGGGGATTTGCTTCCGGATGTTTTTGGTAATATGATGGCAACTGAGCTGTGTCCCATGGCCGGAAGACCGAACGCGACGAGGTAACGCGCCGTCTTCGCCAAAAAGTCATAGAAAAAACTTCCACCCTCTTCGCCTGTCCCCGTTGCCACAGACGAATCCACACATACCGCAAGGTTCAGATTGGCGCCGGAGACGAGCCATCGACCTTTATATGCATCTGCAAAGAATGTGGAGAACACTATGAGGGGATTCGCGTAAATAGACTCAATTTAAAATATTTGTTTGCCCGCCATATTGCATGGCCAACTCATGACCAGCCTGCGCTCGCCAACAGCCCCGCCGGGCGGGGTGTGTTTGTATTAGAGAAATATAGTACCTAAAACATACAGCACAAAAATGAACAAGTGTCCTTGGATTCCTGTGGGGAAGAGAGAAGCCTGCAACAATAATTGCCGCGGAGAAATCTGTGGGCGACACAATAGTGTCAGAAAGAGGGTAGGAAGAACGGAACCACTACTATGCACAAACTGTGGAGTGTCGGTAAAACACACCATCTACTTTGTATACAATGTGGTGTTAATACCGCCACGGGAGGAAAACTAATGAAATCATAATTTTCCAAGGAAAACTGTCTGCTACAACAAATCATTACCATAAATCTTTAAACTGATTAGTTGACAGGTTGCTGCTTAACATTCGCTCTACAATGAGTGGAGCCCTTGGATTTCACATTAATATTATGTAATGAAATTATAGTCCTCATTAATCAAAATAAATGCCTTTAAGGGCCAGCGACAGTAAATGGCAGGCTGGAAGTTTCTGTACTTAGTATCTTTGGATCGAGTGATAAGTGAATACCTGGCACACGAGCCTAGTCCAGATTTTCTCAGTGTCGATTGATAAGTCATTACCCCATACACCAGCCCAGTCCGGATTTCACCCTGATGGCACAGGGAGAAGACTAAACACTGCTGTAAATAACCGGTACCCGGGTTTTGTACATGGTCAGCGATAGTCACGTTGCCAATAACAGTGGAGCGCTTTGGTGCAGTGGTAGCGCATCGGATTTGTGATCGTGAGTTCCCTGGTTCGAGGCTCACGCTGACCAAAGTGTTGTGTCCTTAAGCAAGGCACTTCATCCACATTGCTTAAAAAAATAAAATAATAAAACAGTACTGGTTACCACCCAGGAAATCCTGCTCGTAATGCTCAGATGTGAGCGAGTAGCAGTAATAGGAGTAGGAGAAGAAGAACAAGCAACAGGACCACTGCTTTATTCACCATTATCTGCTGGTTCCTAGTCTGAAGGTTATCAGTGTTGGAAAAACAGGTAACCAGACCCCCTGACCTTGAAAGGTCAAGGGGGGGGGGTCTGGTTACCTGTTTTTCCAATATTGACAATGTGCAAGCTGGCAGCCAGCAAATAATGCAAATATGGTGAATAACGTAGATTGGGGGAACTTGTTAAAACGCGTCATTATGAGAAACAAATTCAGTACAACTTTTGTCTGAAAAAAAAAATACTTTCTTTTTGCACTGGTACACTGGTAGCATTTCCTTCAAGGTTTTCCAAAATAATTAATTATCATTGTTAATATTTTATATATTTCCCTTCTGCAGGGGAGACCGGGGATAGTTGATGCATTGTTTAGACTTTTTGGTTAATCTCGTGATCTGTTTAGCCGATTATGATCATCTTTGTATCTTCTAAAAGTTCAATCCTTTCTGCATCTAAAACAATATTATAATCCTTAAATTTCGGCTTATTTTGCCTCCGTTTATATAGACTTTTCCGGCAGGTCGAATGCATCAACTTGCCCCGGTGGTGGGGCATGTTGATGTAAGACTTGGGGCAAATTGATGCAGTGATTTTTTTTCGCCTTTACAAGCGCAGGCAACAGAAATCACAATAAATTGTGCGAGTCGGACCGTCACTGGTCATAAACCGAAGCGGTATCTTTGTGCCTGTATTTCATCTCAATGTCGAGTAAAAATCCCATAAAATCGAAAATGATCAAATAGTTTTGACGGGAACGTTAAACCTCAACTTAAATAAAATGTCCCCCGACGTTTGAAATGTCAGAATGTGGTGACCAGATACCGTGGGCGCAACTGCCGCACAACCAATGGCAAGGACGCCAGATACAAGCTCTACTGGTCCGGAAAGATAATTCTTGCACACCAGACAAGGAAATCCGTGATTTTACCCTGGGATAGAAATGTATGTTCTGACCCTGGTGTTCCGACCCCAAATCGAAAAAAATCGCGTGTTTGATAAATGCACTGGTTGATTACAGCCTCATGCGCGACGTCGTCATGCGTGACGTCACTAAACATTCCTGTTGTGTCATCACAAAATGGCGGACGTCGGTAACCGAAGTGACAGCAGCATTAAAAATTCGCAATAGAAATGGAAGGTATGCAAGAAAAAGAATCCAATATGGGTGTGAGGGGTGGATAAAAAAATCCGTCCCTCGGGATCACTGTCCGGCATCACTCGGCAAGGCTCGTGATGCCGGACAGTGTCCCTCGGGACGGATTTTTCAATCCACCCTTCACACCCATATAAGATTCTTATAGACTCTGCTGGTGTAGGAGTGTTTGTATTCAACAAGCACAACAGGTTCTTCTTTCTGAATTTACTGTATTTCATTGATAATATGCAAGACAAAATGTGTTGGAAAAGTTATTACATGTGTAGCATTTTATCCTACTGCTCCTTTGCAAACAATGTGGATCTATCGAAGACTTCTGCTGATCAGGATCAACACTGTCTCTCTACCAGCTAATGAATTTGGGGCCTAACAGTGATTTCAGCGCAATGTTTAAACAAAGTAGTTCATTCTACCTGTTGATGCCGGCCCGTACACAGAGTTGGGAAGGGTGTAATGACACCCCGTCCCTCTTTTTTGAAAATTATCTCAAATTCATGCAGTATTTCACTCTGCAAAATATCCGAAGCTCGGACCCCTCCCCACCCCCTTTTCAGAGTCTGCGTACAGGCCTGAATCATGTTCTAAAATGTTGCTGTGTGTATGGCGAACAGTGCCGACCCTGATCAGAGACAATGTATAGTCTATCCGATCTTGGTCTATTCTGTAGGTCTAATAACGATACCACCTTTAAAAGGTTCTTAGCAGAAGTGCGAAACGTTATATGGTCTATTTTCGGTTTGAAAGAAATTAGATTACTTGGCATATATATGTGTAACAGTTTTATGAATGGAATGTTCCGAAAGTTGCCTCGTGAGAGCGATATTGTTTTGTTCTCTTTTCATGACATAGGCAGCCTGGCATTGGCCTGAACAATTTCGTTTAATATGTTCTGTAAAAGGGTTATCCTTTGGAAGCAAGGAATACACCACAGAAGTGAAAAATATGGAGTGTACATGTTTTCTGGGCCAGACTAGCTAGTTTCGGCCAATTAGGCCTCATCAGTGACCCTCAGATATTTTCAAAATTCCACAATGTGATCAAGGATCCCAAAGGACAAGAAAATATAATCTGCACTATGATGTAGGGTAGGGAGACGTTTTACCGCCGCCACACATTCCCACACACCAGCTGTAGTGAAGTTTAATATGTTCTATAAAAGGATTCTCCTTTGGAAGCAAGGAATACACCACAGAAGTGAAAAATATGTTTTCTGGGCCAGACTAGCTAGTTTCGGCCAATTAGGCCTCATCAGTGACCCTCAGATATTTTCAAAATTCCACAATGGAATCAATGATCCAAAAGGACAAGAAAATATAATCTGCACTATGATGTAGGGCAGGGAGACGTTTTACCGCCGCCACATATCCCACACACCAGTTGTAGTGAAGTTAAATATGTTCTATAAAAGGGTTATCCTTTGGAAGCAAGGAATACACCACAGAAGTGAAAAATATGTTTTCTGGGCCAGACTTGCTAGTTTCGGCCAATTAGGCCTCATCAGTGACCCTCAGATATTTTCAAAATTCCACAAAGGAATCAATGATCCCAAAGGACAAGAAAATATAATCTACACTATGATCTACACTGAAATGCCAGTATTGAAGCAAACATTGTAGTCTCTGAGCATCCGGCTGGGCAGACGCCACATTCCAGGCCACGTTCGAAACCCAGCACACGATTCCGGACCAGACTCTATAGATAGCTCCGACCCACGTGTAACATCGATAGAAATAGCGCGATAATTTCTCTTAATAGCCATAATATTGGTTTCCCGAAATCAGTATGTGTCACGTGGACAACAGCATTAATTTCTGATTTGCCATTTAGTAAATTTGGGTCGATTGTATTATCCCCATAGAAAAATACACATAATCATTCTTCCTAATCTTAAGCGGCTGACGTTCAGGATTGCAGAATATGAGACCACGGTTAGAACCCAGTTGCGGATCACGGTACCCAGTTGTGGATCGCGAGATATCGAACAGCTTTAAGCCATCTGGAAACGATCAAAATGTGTCAGTTTCTTTTCGGTGGCATTCCGTAAACATTAAATATCAATTTATGAGTATGTCTCCACGCCACGCCCGACCCCAACGGGGTCGAAAGACATTGTTTTGTCTCGCCTTTTTGTCTGTGAAACTACCTGAGATTGAAATTTTACAGAAATAAATAACACCATGAGACGACGTGCAGAAGATAATAATCATAATTCTTGCTTTAATGTTTGTGGAGTTATGGCCCTCTGAGCATTGAAAATAGCGATAGTAACATTTACTCGCGCCCTCGCTCACTCTCACTTTGGTTCGGGCATGGTTCGGGTCACATGTTAGACGTCAAGTTTTACAACGGAAGGTCAGGCGATTTTTTTTCCGGCTATTTCGGTTTTCGTCCGCCTCTAATTACCGATAACCGGATGCAAATCGAAGCAAATTTGGAAAGAAACATCTCTTACCTTCTAAAACATGTGTTCAACAAAAGTGTCATTACCGAATTTAATTGATGTTTAGTGTTTTTCATAATTGTTGTGTAATTTTAGCGTACAGTAGCAACAGCTTCCGAATTCAGAAACTGTACGATGGTAACCTGTGATTATTTGCTGCGGTGATCTTGAGGGTCGGCACTGTTCGCCATACATACAGCAACGTTTTAGAACACGATCCAGGCCTGTACGCAGACTCTGAAAAGGGGGAGGGGAGGGGTCCGAGCTTCGGATATTTTGCAGAGTGAAATACTGCATGAATCTGAGATAATTTTCAAAAAAGAGGGGCGGGGTGTCATTACACCCTTCCCAAAGTGTAAGTAAAACAAAGATCAGGAATCGATACAATTAACTTACTCCACCCATCAAAGACACCAAAGGGAAATAAGTACAAACATTAAGCGAAAGAAAACCAACAGTTAGACTCCGATGGGCCCAACAACAGACAGAGCATCAGGCACCAACCAACATTACCAAGAATTAGATCTCTCTAATTCTCAATAAGCCTTTACGTTGGAGCCGTCATAGAATCTGAGGTCTGACCCACCGGCGTGCAATTAAATAGGGAAGCAAAGTTGCCAACCGTGATTGGGTTAACTACCATGCATGCAGTCTGTCGTATAACATCCATGTTGTACCCAATCTTTTTATATCGAAGAATGATTTTACGAAATCGGGTGCTGAAGTCATTGCGATTATATATTTTTCTGAATTTATATACTAAGTCACCATAAAATTCGGGTTTCGATCGACCTTGTTGCAGAAGAGATTTAAGTCCAATACTGAATTTTGAAATTAAATCAGAATGGCGTCTATAAAATTTTGAAAATGCTTTGCGTAGTTTATGGTACCGATAACCCTGATTAAGGAGTTTAGCCGTTAATAATTTATTACGAATGTTGAAGTCAGTTACATGACTACACACTCTAGCAGATCGAATTAATAGCGAAATATAAACGCCATAGGATGGCGCACGAGGAACATCACCATCCAAAAAAGGAAACTTTACAATCTCAAAATCAAAGTCATCGCGTTTATCATAAATTTTGCACGAAACAAACTCATCTACAATAGAAAGATGTAAATCCAAAAACGGGGCCTCGGTATCAGAAGAATTTGCTTTATTTAATTGAATTTCTGGGGGGGGGGGGGGTAAATCTGACTGATCAAACCATCAAAATAGGTATTATCAATATTTAATAAATCATCTAAATATCTAGAAGTGGAGCTAAAAGCTTCAATAATTTCAGATTGGTTATCAATGGAAAGCGACAACATGAAGTATCTTTCATTACAATAGAAGAACAGATCAGCCACAAGAGATGCGCAATTCGTACCCATCGGAATACCCACAATTTGTCTAAATAACTTAGTACCGAATCTAATATAAATACTGTCAAGTAGAAAGGTGAGGGCATCACACACTTTCTGACATGACCAAAGTGTATAATTCTTATGCTCTTTAGAAGTGAAAAATGCATTTCTGACATTACATGCAAGATAGAGAGAATCTTCTCTGTGAAAAGCCCATTCAATTAAATCATTAAGCTTTTCTTTTATAAGATTATGAGGAAGTGTAGTGTAAAGAGTGGAAAAATCGTAAGTAGACAGACTTGAAGCACGAAAATGTCTGGATTTCAATTTATTTAAAACCTCATTCGAATTTTTTATAGACCAAAACAGATTTCTTCCTGATCTTTCAAAGACTTTATCACAATATTTAATCATATGCGTTTTAATAGCAGTAAGACAGGAAGTTAATGATTTAGAAAGTTCAGTGGTAGTGCAAGAGCTAGAATTTGCAATAAACCGTGCTTTGTAAGGTCTTTTATGAAGTTTTGGTAACCAGTATAGCGTAGGAAGCTTGTCTTGGCCTTCGGTAACACACACAGCAAACTTGGTGGCTGAATGACAATTATGTTTATCTACTATAACTCTCTCTTCAGCTAAAGGCTGAAGTTCATAAGCCTTAGTACCACCAAGCTCCTGCGTGTTAACATAGTGGAGACGTCACACAACGACAACGTTGTTAGCGGCCTTGTCTGCAGGGGCCAAAACAAACTTCTTATGAAATTCTTGAATACCTAGTTTAAAATGACGTAAAGACGTCTTAGGCTTAGGAGGTAATAAGTTAGTATTTTGAGAATAGAAAGAAATGCGTTTATTCACTAGTTTTAAAATGCTTAGTTTCCAGTCCTTAAGGGCTTTATGCTCAACATACTCTCGCTTACACCATCGGTTACCGAATTCATTCAGGGAAGCAGCGATTTCATCTCTACATTTACTGAAATCAATTTTAGAAGGAAACCGATATTTCGGTCCTTTAGAAATTATATTCCTTATCCTAGAATCAGGAATAATTTTCAAATTGCCAGTAATTACATGACCAGCACATGAATCAGGAGTATTAGTATCAATATCAAGATCTGAAACAAGTTTATTAAAATTCAAAATGATAGACCTAACAGGTTTGTTATATATATAGCCAATTATAGGTGTTTCAGTATTTTGAAAATCAGCAGGAATGGAAGAAAGCACAGAACTCTCACGGAAGATACTAGGCAAATCTATAAAATCCATACCCTTATTAATGAAGGATATTTTGAAGAAATGGCGTTTATGATTAATTTCAGAATCAATGTAAGGACGGGGAGTATGCTGAGTATAGCCTCTAGTTAAGAGAGCCGCATCATATAACTGATAAGAACTATCGTAGAACTCTGTGTACGGGCCGGCATCAACAGGTAGAATGAACTACTTTGTTTAAACATTGCGCTGAAATCACTGTTAGGCCCCTATTCATTAGCTGGTAGAGAGAGAGGATAATTTATGACAGTATTGATCCTGATCAGCAGAAGTCATCGCTGGATCAACATTGTTTGCAAAGGAGCAGTAGGATAAAATGCTATACATATAATAACTTTTCCAATACATTTTGTCTTGCATATTATCAATGAAATATAGTAAATTCAGAAAGATGAACCTGTTGTGCTGGTTGAATACAAACACTCCTACACCAGCAGAGTCTTTA
Organism: Lucinisca nassula; assembly: GCA_963580285.1. Lineage (NCBI taxonomy): Eukaryota > Metazoa > Mollusca > Bivalvia > Lucinida > Lucinidae > Lucinisca > Lucinisca nassula. Next base: position 99,236,453 of record OY757015.1, read on the forward strand.
TCTTTCCGGACCAGTAGAGCTTGTTACTTGCGGTCTTGCCTTTGATTGTGCGGCATTTGCGCCCACGGTATCTGGTCACCGCATTCTGACATTTCAAACATCGGGGTATATTTTATTTAAGTTGAGGTTTAACGTTCCCGTCAAAACTCTTTGAGGGAGCCTCCGTGGTGCAGTGGTTACGCTACTCGCCTTGTAAACCAGGGATCGCAGGATCGATCCCGGGCTTCTCCAGACTTTCGGATGAGTCTTTAAACCGAGGTCCCGTCTCCGTATGACCTTAGCTGTTGGTGGGACGTAAAACTCAAACACTCACTCACTCACTCAAAACTCTTTGATCATTTTCGATTTTATGGGATTTTTACCAGACATTGAGATGAAATATAGACCTAAAGATTCCGGTTCGGTTTATAACCAGTGACGGTACGACTCGCACAATTTACTGTGATTTCCGTTGCCTGCACCTGTAAAGGCGATAAATAAATCACTGCCTCAATTTGCCCCAAGCCTTGCATCAACATGCCCAACCACCGGGACAAGTTGATGCATTCGACCTGCTGGAAAAGTCTACATAAACGGAGGCAAAATAAGCCAAAAATTAAGGATTATAATATTGTTTTATATGCAGAAAAGATAGAGCTTTTAGAAGATACAAAGATGACCATAATCGGCCAGACAGATCCCGAGATATACAAAAAAGTCTAAAAAAATGCATCAACTATTCAACATTAACAATGGTAAATAAATAATTTGGCAAAAACCTTGAAGGAAATGCTACATGTGCAACAAGAAAGTATTTTGTTTTTCAGACAAAACTTGTACTGAATACGTTTCTTATAATGGCGCGTTTTAACAAATACCCACAATCTACGTTATAAAGCAGTGTTCCTGTTGCTTGTTATTGTCAACGTGACTATCGCTGACCATGTACAAAACTTAGGTACCGGTTATTTACAGCAGTGTTTAGTCTTCTCCCTGTACCATCAGGGTAAAATCCGGACTGGGCTGGTGTACGGGGTATTGACTTATCAATCGACACTGAGAAAATCTGGACTAGGCTCGTGTACCAGGTATTCGCTTATCAGTCGATCCAAAGATACTAAGTACAGAAACTTCCCGCCTGTCATTTACTGTCGCTGGGCCTTAAAGGCATTTATTCTTAATTAATGAGGACTATAATTTCATTACATAATATTAATGTGAAATCCAAGGGCTCCACTCATTGTAGAGCAAATGTTAAACAGCAACCTGTTAGTCAACTAATCAGTTAAAGATTTATAGTAATGACCCTGTTGTAGCAGACAGTTTTCCTTGGAAAATTATGATTTCATTAGTTTGCCTCCCGTGGCAGTACTGACTACTGATGCTGAATTTCCAAGACAGTTTGCAGTACGGTCCTGTGGAATGGGCCATCCTAATAAAAAGGGGCAAGGATCTGATGGTTGGGTAAAAGGGGATTCTGTTTCGTTGCCTAGGGTCATGCCAGGTATTTGACCTTATGTTTCCTAAACATGTGCCTGTGGAACATTTCATTTTATTTCCATTTTGAAATTTTATCCTTGGACTGACACTTAACCATACTGTTGAATGGGTTCAAGATATACAAGGTTCAATCATTTTATCTAGCTGACATCTCAGCTTAACTATATTATTTTTACTTTGAATTTAAAACTTTCTTAAGTAAGTAGGCCAGTTGTCATCATTGTTTTGGATGGTAACTGCAAGGATGTAGATTGTTGTATTGTTTGCTTGGAGACTGTGCTAAAATAACTCAGTCAGCTTCTTCTGGATGGAAATCAATACTGGAATCACCTATAGACCTCAAACTTTGATGTTAAAACTTATATTTCAAACTTAATTCTTAACCAATTGTTGTGCCTTTTAGAGGAAAGTGAGGGTTAATAATCATAGATTTTATTTGTTTTAAAGATTGAACATACATCATTCAGAAAAGCCATGTTTTGTTAACTTAAAGTGTATAGGGGTGACTTTCCAAGCCTCCATTTTGTTTTCTCCCTCATAAAGTTTTGTGGGAGAAGTTAACTTATGTGGGAAAAGAGGGAGATGGGGGAATGTGGGACTGTATAAAGAATCCCACAGAGTTCTCTGTAACTTCGACCATTTTGATTTCTTTGGGTTAGGTCGGTTTTTAAGGTGTGTTAAAATTGTTGGGTTATTCTTAAAGGCTTTAATTTCAATATTAGTTTAAGGTTTTGGGTAAAACATTCTAAATTAGCTCAACTTAATTCTGAGGCATTTAGGATAATTATGGTGGAATAGATATTTTTTTTTCTTAATTTATTTCTCTTGTAATTTGATTTGTTTGTTTGTATTGGAGTTTAACGGCCCAGTCAACACTATTTAGGTCATTTTTGAGCCGGTCAGTTTACCTATCAACACTCTCCTGGGCAGGCTTATACGTAAGCGGTTTACCAGTTCAGTGCACATTCTTTCGCCAGAAATTGACAACTGCCCTTTTTGAATCAGCGGAAGGGAGAGAATGACCGTAGAAAAGATTTCATGATCAATCTCCACGAAAGAATGTTGCCGACCCCGGCGGGAGTCGAACCCGCGACCTCCTGATCACCATTCAGACGCGCATCCGACTGAGCCACTGAGGCCGGCAATTGTAATTTGATATGTATAAATATATCTATGTATGTAAGCTCTGGAGGGTTAATGATGAAGGCATAAGGAGAGAGTCCACATTTGCAAAGAAACTGTGAATCAAAATACTGTTGTATGTAACCAGTTGTACCTGGCCTGTTTGGAAGCATTGTTCTTTCGTTTATCATAGCCACACAGTAGCACCCTAAAGATGCATTTCCCAACCATATAAATCAGAATTACATTCCTTATTCTATTTTGTGATCCGGTTAAGTTTCAAATAAATAAAAACACAGCATAGTTGAAGTTTATTTGAATCTTTGTGCTCTTTTCTTACCCTAACACTTAAAAAAATACGCTTATATTAAGTTAATGATCTTAATCTTTGGTTGGCGAAGTCCTGTTTAGTTCCCATGCAGCTGTACATGAAGGGCTTTTAGTGTGATCACTGTCTTTAGTCCGTCGTCCGTCTGTTGCCAGTTATTTGAGAATAAATATAGACAGCAGCCAGTTTGGTGGAGCTAGTTCAAAAGGGGCATCCACCATTCAGGCTGTTGACATAATATTACTGTCCACGATTAGTCTGCTGTTGACTGTAACCACGCTACCAACACCTAACAGTCATCTGTCATTCTGGTGGTCGACAGTCAAAGGTGAGTCTTCAGTCGAGAATCAGTCGAGAACTGAACGTCATCAAGTCAGAAGTCCTTCTTAGACCCTCGGCACTTACATTATATAGCCCTCAGTGCTGACTGAAGAGATCCCCTCTGTCTTCAACAGGTAAGGGGTCACCTTGGGGAAAATCAATAGCTAACTACAGGTTGACTAGAGTGTACATTATTGATTTTCTCCTAAATGCAGGGGATTCAACAAAGCTACTAATCACCCTATTAAAGGTCGAATTTGATCTGCTACAGACAGAATATCACAGAGGGCAATAAAACAATTATGAACACTTGGTGTGTGCTACTGTAACAGAATAAATGCTTTTACTGAATTCCAGGTACTGGTTGTTTATAGCATCGATACTCGCCTCCCTAAGACGTCAGAGCGCAGTCAAAAGTTAATTCTGGACTAAGCTCGTGCACGTTGGCTTGACAAACAGTGTATATCTAATCAGACGCCACATAACGCGGTGTCTGATCAGGTCTACTCTGTTTGCTTAAAATTCTAGAAATAAAATATTGGGTTCAACGAACAGTTCATTTCTGATTTCAGGGCTATTTTTCCAACCTACACTCAGAGAAAATCGACCCACCAGTACCAGTGCTTTGATTTTAAAATGGTGCAAAACATTTTGAGCATTGACTACAACACTCAATGACGCGTGACTGATCGGGAACTGAGTACTTGACTTTACAATGTTTACATAAGTATCTGTACTGAATTTTGAGTTGTACGAGATAACCATTATCACGCAGTATAACAAACATTGGAATCGAAAGGGATAATTTGAAAGCCTAGATCGAACGTTCTATGTAGGAATACTGTCATCTATTTCAAACATACGCAGACATACCGTCATCTGTTTCAAACACTGATTTTCAATTTTGAGACAATTTGAGACAATTCCATAATAAAATATCAGGAGGTACTAAATGAAATCAAAACAATCTTCAAAATTGAACACCTTTCGATAAAAGAAAAGAAAAAATGACAGGTGAGACTTATACCGAAATACCAGTATTTGAAGCAAACAGTTTAGACCCCGAGCAACCGGCTGAGCAGATGACGCATTTTGTGGCATATGATCTTGTATACACTGTTTGCCAAAGGCGTCCAGCAACACGCAACACTGACCTACGTGTATCATCGATAAAAATAGCAAGACAATTTTCTATTAGTAACCAAAAGCTTGGTTTCCCCAAATCAGTGATAGTCACATGGACAACAGCACTATGTCTGATTCTGTCATTTAGTAACTTTGGGTCGAATGTAAAACAATCTTACACTAAAAAAAAACAACAAATTTTCTGTTTCTTTCATGCTTTAAATTGTAATTTGTCACGCAGTTTCAAAGCGTCAGCAATCACCACAGAGCAGGGTGATTTGGCGTCGATTTAGGGGTGTTCAGCGTGTTAAATGGATATGAAATTGGGTGTAAACTGATAGTTTGCACCTGGAAACCAGCTTGGACTGTACCTTTATCAAATGGCTCACTTGAAATTTGCATTCAAATAATGTCTGCAGTTGCTAAGCTTGTCCGGCGTCGCGTTTATTATTTACGTTGCCTAGGTGAAATAAAAATGACGTCATAAACGTCGGAATGACATGAAAACGTGCGTGACGTCATTTCTGTCACACATAAATAACGTTTAGCTAATTGGCTTTTCATACACACAGCATATATGTTATTTTTAAGATACACCGAATTCACAAACAGTGAAAAACAAAAATCGTAATTTCACTGTTTGAAACAGCGAAGACACTGTGGAAGATATCGATTTATCATATGACGTCATTGATAAGCAGTGGATAACGTCGTGTTATAAAATCGTATGACCACACGTGTAATAACACTTTGGCGGGATTAAGCAACGCCATAACGACGCCTATGTCAACCAGGCATGTTTTTTTTTTGTTTTGTTTTGTTTTCTTTTGGAAATTTGTCTTGTTTACAGGTGATAAAATCCGTTTTAAAGTGGTCATATGATAAACAGAATCTTACACTCGTGGTCATTTCATATGGTATTTATGAAACTCGCTGAAGGCTCGTTTCATAAATATCATATGAAATGACAGTAGTAGTAGCATTACTTGAGCGTCATGGACTGCGCATGCGCAGCATTTGTATAACTTCCGGTGAAACGTAAGCGAAACGATGACGAAACTACCCTAAATATCGGACGTGTGTTCGAATGACGTAACTCGCGGTAATTACGCCGTAAGTATCCTAAATTTTGAGGCGAAAGATGTTCCCGCGGATTGGCGCAGTTCGCCGTCCCCGATCAGGTCGGGGGTGATCGGGGTCTACCCCGTTCGCTCGAGCGCTCCTACCCCAATATTTAGGGAGATACTACCCGGTATAGTATCGATGAAATTAATTCTCTCACCCGCAAAGTAATTATCGCCTCGAAAACCGGGAAAACAATGGAAGGTGTTGGAAGAGCTCGATTTGATGCGAGAAACTAGGAATGGACCGCGTCCCGGAAAAAAAGTTTGGTTTGTTCGATTTGAGGTTTAACGTCCCCGTCAACGCCGTATAGGTCATTTTGGGAGCGTTGCTCTCAGTCGCGCGAGACCTTTACCGGACATATCTACAATATTTATATCTCGGAGAATCTTTCTCGGCTACGGAATTTATACGGATATCGTGGGGGCGTAGCCAGATAAACTTTGGGTATGCAGTGGGGTAAACCTTATTTTCCTTATTACTGATCCAAGACATAGGTTGTGGGTACTCGTTAGAACCGCCTCATCGAGACGATTCTAACATATTTAAACCCAACTTTTATACAGTAAAATTTGGCTTTGCAGGGGTAAACCTTATTTTCCTTATTAAGACATAGGTTTTGGGTACTCGTTAGAACCGCCTCGGCAAGGCTACTCTAACATATATCTATAACATTTGTATCTCGGATCGCAAAAGGGGAAAGAACAACAAAATGATAAACGGATGATGATTAGCGTTATTATCCTAAAAATGTTAGTGAAAGAAAAAAATCGTTGACGCGACGTTGGTGCAACGTTGTATACCACGGCGTCTTATACGCATGTGCGTGTGTACGCGCTTGTCCGTTTTATGTCCAACCAACGACTAAGGGCATAGCGGAGACGGGGTGACATATAAAGCTTGTCCGGAGCGTACCTCTGATAGTTTTAAAGGTAATTTAGTGAAACTCGATACACCGATGTGGGGCTATGAGAGAAATCGCGGAATGCGATAAACATAACCACGCTAACACTATTTACGGAGTTACTGCCCTTCTTAAATAGGACCCCCACACAGTATTGTGGGTGCACTATAGAAATCACCGAGTCAGTCAGTTTGTCGCACCTAAACCAAACTATTTATCGGTCATAACTTCAAAAGTATTTACCCTACGCTCACGAAACTTCGCATACATACCATCACAAGACCCTATACATTCTGACAAACGGTCATAACTGTATTGATTTTGGGTGCGCGTTTGTCAGGCCAAAACCCAACGACTTAAACTCGTTCATAACTTCGAAAGGATTTGTCCTGCTGTCACGAAACTTCACACACACATACCTACCATCACAACGGCCCCCGCCCATAGGTGCTCGAAGAAATATAGGGGTTGCGTTATGCTTCCACGCAGAGTTGAATCCGGTCCGCACACTAGTACTCGTAAACCGCTTAGAGGATCTAAGCCTGTCCAAGCAAAGCGATGCGAGTCTGTCAGTTCGCGCTAATAAACCCTGTTGGCTTCATTGGGCGACAGGGCTTGAGATGTCGTTTTTTAACCGACCAACGACTGAGGGCATAGCGGAGGCGGAGCGATATACGCGCTCGATCAGGGTCAGCTCCGTTTGGTCAGGGGCAGTCGGTCAGTCGTTCACGCAAATTGTTGCGGGTGTTAAACGAAACGACGTCGTTTTAACGTTGTACGTGCGGCGTGTGCCAGTGCACGGCAGCAGCACTCTTCCAGTCCAACATTTAGGATATAACTACTGTCAAACGCTGGTGCGGTGTCATGGTCAGCTTAATAAGTAGGATGTTTGGCCTAGACCCTCTAAGCGGTTTATCAGTACTCGTGGGGGTGAAAGACACGTGCAGCCCGATCTATTTATTTGAGCCCTAGAGGGGCGGGGAGCTAAATATCCCGTACAGAGGGCCCTCGCTATAACGACAGTATTTGTTCCCTTCTATGGCACCGTTATAAAGAACTCCGATTTGGAGTATGACGGGTACATTTTAAGGACCTCCTCACCTTTTATCTTTCTCTACAAATGTTATAGATATATGTTAGAATCGCCTCATCGAGGCGTGGGTGCATTTCAGCGTTTTGAATGTAGCCCCCGACGATTTTAACCATTTGTGATAAAATATGCCTCAAAGATACGTTTACGAATGTCCTATATGCCGTAGAAAGAATGTGTTGTATATCGTTTGTCATTTGAGAAAAGTACACCGTGTGACAGTAGAAGACTGGTTGGAGAAAGTAGAAAGAATACGCGTAATTATTACAGGTAGTGTTGATAGTTGACCTATAGTCAAAGATATTTAAGTTCTGAAATAAAAACCAATCAGAAAGAAGGCATTGCGTATATAAACGACGTGTGAACGATGTATCGTCATTCTCATCGGGAACGTCATGGACAGTAAAGCCGATCAACTCGACATGGAATTCTTCAAAAATAGACTCAAAACATTCAATACTTTTCCTAAACAGATGCAACCGGATAAATACCAACTGGCAAGGGCGGGACTTTATTACACGGGGAAATCGGATTTATGTCAGTGCTTCAGTTGTTACGTAAAACTCAGCTCTTTGGAACGAGATGACGACGCCATCCAAGAACACTACAAATGGTCACCGAACTGTACATACATCAAGATGGTCGGGGCACCGCCTAAAATACAGACAGGGTTAATGTTCGGGTCAAGTGCGACCTTAAGCGGTTTCGGGAAAGCATCCGATATTTTAGCGAGTACATTGGATCCAAAACGCTGTAAAAACGTGAGAGTTAACGGAGACGAACCTATGTGAGCAATGTTTGGATTAATGCGTATGGCATTAACAATATGTGTTGGTGATTAAGATGCCGCCAGTTGCGAAAAGAAGCCAGAGAGGCTTCAGAACGGCGGAGAGAAATATTTGAAAGACAGCGGCACGAACATTCTTACAGCGTTATATCGTAAATTGTATTGCATTGTAAACTCGTAGGAATGCGTATACGTATTTATCCTTTACAATAAAACGGGTCAGACTCGGAACAGTACTCGTCTTCTTCGTATTTTAACCCCGAGCCACTAGCGAGTTATCTAGGTCCTGAAAAATATCATTGACAATACGGGAGGTGACCTGGCTACTTGTATCGATTACTGATCATTGCCTTCACTTTATTTTGAGAGTGTTTACGGCCGCACACTTCATATGTTCCATTTCTGTGGCGTATTTCGTGCTTCCAAAGGATAACCCTTTTATAGAACATATTAGGATAGAACGTGTGGCGGCGGTAAAAAGTCTCCATGCCCTACATCGTAGTGTAGTTTATATTTCGGGTTCATCGATTCAGTTGTGGAATTTTGAAAATATCTGAGGGTCACTGATGAGGCCTAATTGGCCGAAGCTAGCTAGTTGCTTCCAAAGGATAACCCTTTTATAGAACATTTTAGGATAGAAATGATTACAAAACAAACGTATAGTTTTACATATTTATTTACACGCAACGTAGTGGCAAATTATATATACATGTATAAATGTTCATGTAAAGTCTTTCCGTCTTCTTCTAAGCATTCTTTTCATTTTAGACACAATCAGGCGGTCGTTGAACTTCTTCTGGCGTGGGTTGAATTCTTTGATAATGTCTCGCATGGTTTTTCCACGAGATCTAGTCATCACGTAGTACGCGCAGTATAGTCCGCATACGTTAGAACTAGATTGTTGAAGCTGTTTATCGTTCATTAAGTAGGGTTTATTGAGTACCTCTTCGAACCCAACGCCGTAACTTCTAGGATCGTTTCCTACTGAATCGAAAAATTCGTACGGTCCGTGTTTGGGAAAATAAAATGTTACCCAGTGTTCCCCTCTTTGATAACTCGTGGATGTGTTGGAAATGACGAACCTTCCTCTTCGTTTTTTAATTTGGTCCGCTGAGCAGACAGTTACGGCGTATCCGGAAAGTATACGAGTCAGTTGATCGCTGTTCATCGTCGCTTAATATTTAAAGGTTGTCCAGTCTACCAACTGCCCGTTTTTCGCTCTCGGTTTCTTACGATCAGAGGCCTCGCCCTTATGCTCCTTTCGTAATCGTGCTAGTTCTGACTTTGCCATTTCAAGTCTTTGAAATGTTGGTACCACGCGTCGTAGTCCGGGACATAAGGCACCCATTTATTCAGTTTCTTGTCAAACATTTCTATAGAACCCATCTTTTTTCTCTAAATATAGCGATGCTTTACCCTTCTTACGTATATTTCATTCGGCATCGGATTCCTGGTTTTCATCGGTTTCTGTCAAGACATGGTCGGGCCAAACGCTGGCGAATAAATCCTTCCTCAGTTTCACGGCTTGCTGGATGGATTCGTCGACATTAATGTCATGCTGTATTCTTAACGTTTTAGCCGACTGTAGAATCTGCCGTTGAGTAGGATCCTTTTGCAGCCGGTGATAATCCATCAGAAACCTCGCGTAATCGTGCCTTAGTCTTTTCCTGAGGGAGGGCAAGTCCTCGTTTGCTCCGCGATGATAAGCGTCCTCGGGAGCAGTCCCATCTTCGATATAGCTATTAACCTTGTCTTTAAAGAGCTCTGCATTCGATTGCCTTAGAGGTTCCTTAAACCTTCTCTCCCATATTTCTAGACACAGGCGGTCTTCTGCCAGCTCATCTTTGACGCGTTTACCCGGAGGTCTCATATAGGGGTAATGCGTGTCGTTTACGTCGCTTATCGATTCCCTGTCATCGTCACTGTCTTCGTCATTTATATCGGACTCTTCGGATACCTCTAATTTCCGCTTTCTTTCTACCGGAAATATGTCACTGCGTAAACGCTCTTGTTCGGGCGTGCTCGATTTTAGGTCGACTATCAGGTACCCGTAGGGCTGACTCGTAGCCTGTTCGAATCGTTTCATAAACGCGGAATGGGATGCTGGATAAATTCTTCTCGCCAACGTCGCCACTTGTTGTCTGTCGATGGGATTATTGAAAAGGACGAGGTATTGCGTGTTCAAAGCGATGTCTCTACAGGCTTTTCCTTGCGGAAATAGATTCTGCGTGAGATATACGACGGACAAGTTTCTGTGATGACTTCCCTTAGTAAAGAGGTCCGCAATTCTTTGATCGCATTTAGCCTCGGTCATCAAGTCGTCAAAAACCAGGACGTTCCTTTTTCGGGTATCCACATACTCGGAGCTAGTCAGGTTGTCCGGTATACCGTGTACAAACTCTATCTGGGGAAGAGTGCGTTGCAAGTCGTCGTACAAGCTTTGCCATTGGCCAAAACACCATACGATACGTTCGGGTGGAGGGTATATGAGGTCGGACAGGAGTAATTTTCTAGTCCATTCCGTTTTACCGCTTCCTCTAGGGCCAGTCACCACCATAGAAAACGGGTGTTGGAAGGTAATGTTGTTTGTCATGTCTGGGACTATCCCACTACCGTGCGTATTGCGTTGGTGTCTTAACAAAGCATCACGTCTCGAGAACCCGCGGTTACAGTCCGAGCATCGATTCATTTTCGTTTCAAGAGTTTGCAGTTTGGTTATTCTTACAAACTTTTCACATCATTGACCACCACCACTACAGTCAACACCACCACAGCCACCACCACCACCACCACAGACACCACTGCAGACACCACCCGCCCATAGGGGAAATATATGGGCTGCGTGATGCTTCCAAGCAGAGCTGAATCCGCACACGAGTACTGGTAAACCGCTTAGAGGGTCTAGGCCAAACATCCCGCCTATTAAGCTGACCATGACACCGCACCGGCGTTTGACAGTAGTTATATCCTAAATGTTGGACTGGAAGAGTGCTGCTGCCGTGCACTGGCACACGCCGCGCGTACAACGTTAAATCGACGTCGTTTCGTTTAACACGCGCAACAATTCGCGTGAACGACTGCCCCTGACCAAACGGAGCTGACCCTGATCGAGCGCGTATATCGCTCCGCCTCCGCTATGCCCTCAGTCGTTGGTCGGTTATAAAAATGACATCTCAAGCCCTGTCGCCCAATGAAGCCAATAGGGTTTATTAGCGCGAACTGACAGACTCGCACCGCTTTGCTTGGACAGGCTTAGATCCTCTAAGCGGTTTACGAGTACTAGTGTGCGGACCGGATTCAACTCTGCGTGGAAGCATCACGCAGCCCCTATATTTCTTCGAGCCCCTATGGGCGGGGGGCCGTTGTGATGGTAAGTATGTGTGTGTGAAGTTTCGTGACAGCAGGACAAATCCTTTCGAAGTTATGAACGAGTTTAAGTCGTTTGGTTTTGGCCTCACAAACGCGCACCCAAAATCAATACAGTTATGACCGTTTGTCAGAATGCAGGGTCTTGTGATGGTATGTATGCGAAGTTTCGCGAGCGTAGGGTAAATACTTTTAAAGTAATGACCGGTTAAATATTTTGGTTTAGATGCGACAAACTGACTGACTCGGTGATTTCTTTAGGGCACCCAAAATACTGTGGGGGTCCTATTAAGAAGGGCAGTAACTACGTAAATAGTGTTAGCAGGGTTATGTTTATCGCATTTCACGATTTCTCTCATAGCCCCCCATCGGTGTATCGAGTTTCACTAAATTACCTTTAAAACTATCAGAGGTACGCTCCGGACAAGCTTTATATTTCACCCCGTCTCCGCTATGCCCCTTAGTCGTTGGTTGGACATAAAACGGACAAGCGCGTACACACACACACACACACACACACACACACACACACACACACACACACACACACACACACACACACACACACACACACACATGCGTATAAGACGCCGTGGTATACAACGTTGCACCAACGTCGCGTCATCGATTTTTTCCTTTCAGAACCGACTCATTAAGACGGTTCTATTGAGTACCCACAATGTATGGGTCACGTGTGTGACGCCGAGTTCAACAACGGAAGGTCAGGTGGTTTTTCACCTCTGAATAACGATCGACTCGGTATGAGTAAAATAGTCTTGAAAGGGTCGTAAAACCCGAACCAAAAAAAAAAAATATTTTTTCACCTGAAATTTTTCAGTTTTGGTTAGTAATTTTTTCCATATATTTGCATGGGCGGAATTTCGTAATGGTATAAGGCCTAAAAAGTCCCGTCACACCGCGCAGACTTTGCAGACGTATTAAATCTATTTTGTTTGGGTAAAAATATTTCTATGTTGAAAACGGGGCAAAATGATTGATCCGCCCCCGCCCATCAGGGGCTTAGAGCTGCGAGTCGGCCCGGCCATGCGTATAAACTCTATTGTTTTTATTAGGCGGCAGGTATTGAGATGTCATTTCATCTCAATGTCGGGGTAAAAGTCCCACAAAATTGGAAGCGACGTCTCCAAAATGACCTAAATTATGTTGACGGGGACGTTAAACCTCAAATCGAACAAACAAATTTTTTTTTCCCGGGGCGTAGTCCTTTCTCACGCCTTTAGTAACTGAATTGGTAACTGATGATCAAATCGCGCTCTTCCAGCACCTTCCATTGTTTTCCGGTTATCGAGGCGATAATTTCTTTGCGGGTGAGAGAATTAATTTCATCGATACTATACCGGGTAGTATCTCCCTAAATATTGGGATAGGAGCGCTCGAGCGAACGGGGTAGACCCCGATCACCCCCGACCTGATCGGGGACGGCGAACTGCGCCAATCCGCGGGAACATCTTTCGCCTCAAAATTTAGGATACTTACGGCGTAATTACAGCGAGTTACGTCATTCCGATATTTAGGGTAGTTTCGTCATCTAATCGTTTCGCTTACGTTTCACCGGAAGTGATACAGATGCGCAGACCGGAGGTTATACAAATGCTGCGCATGCGCAGTCCATGACGCCCAAGTAATGCTAATACTACTAATGACCATTCGTGTAAGATCCTCTATTTAGATTTCACTGAGAAATCTCTAACATTCATTGAAAAGTGTAAAAACCTTTTATATCTCCAACATGGTTGCCGATGAAAATGTGTGATAGTTTTCTTATTTACTTTCTTACTATCCGCGGACGCCTGATTACACTTTTCTGGAGTCCATGTCTGTTGATCTGAACATTGATATTTGTCTATGGATTAATGATTTTGGATTAACGCTTTGGTACTTCGACCTAAACTACCTATACTCCGAACATAGGTTGCGGTGTTGCTCGTTAGAACCGTCCTATTGATGCGGTTCTAACGAGTACCCACAACCTATGACTTGGAACAGAAATAGGCAATATTATGTATTCCCATGTAGACCCCAGTTTTCTCTATATAAAGTGAGATAATAAGGGTCGTTAATTTCATGGACTTCTAAACGTGATGTATACGGTAAAGTGTAAGGAGGGTACATTATGTTACATTGGTAAATAAGTAACATATGGTGAAATAATTAAGACATTTCAAAAGCCAGTCAGAGAATATTTAACGCACGACTGCAAAGACGCAAAAAACCCGCAGAGATAACCTATATATGGTTTAAAGGTTTTCCTTTTAATTAAGGCGAATAGATGTGACTGGCGCCTTTCCGTTCAACTTTAATATGTATGCTTGATTTGTTTGTTTGATTTGAGGTTTAACGTCCCCGTCAACACTGTATATGTCATTTTGGAGACTTTGCTTCCAATTTTGTGGGACTTTTACCCGACAATGAGATGAAATGACATATCAAGCCCTACCGTCCCATTAAACCAATAGAGTTTATATGCATGGACGGTCCAACTCGCATCACTTTTTCTGGGCATGCTTAGAACCTCTAAGCGGTTTACCCTCGTGTGCAGTTGGTTTCAGCTCTGCGTGGAAACATCGTGCAGTCCAATCTATTTCTTCAAGCCCCGATGGGCGGGGGCCGATGTATGCTTTCCGATAAAAACTGAGTTTCATTTAAAAGAGTTTTGGTAGCTGGTTTATGCTGAAATGCCGTGTGTCTGGGCCGTCGAAATGATATTGTCGTGCACTGGGGCAAGCAATAGGTACAAGTTACAAACTACAAATCCTCTTCAGTACTTAACCCTTGATCTGCTGAATATTTGAATCTGCCACACCCACTACCGGTTATCAACAACAATTTCACAATCTGTATGACAAACAATGTAGGTTCTGATCAGATGGCTTCTTCAGAAGCCATCTGATCTGGATCTACATTGTTTGAAAGATAAGATATACCCAGGCTTAGGAGGACAAGGGTTAAGTCTACGTGACTACCACTGATTTATAAACCGTTACATAACGTATTTTCTTCAAATCAGTGATAGTGACGTGGATGACAGACGAATAGCTATTGTGCTTATTAACCTTAAATTGATTGATAAGCGACCAAAAAGGAAAAGATGTTATATAGAGTTGTGTCCCTTTAAAAATGTTTGTATTCTCCTCAGACTGCTTTTGAAATGGCCGGGCTGTCGCAGCTGACGATCAGGCGATGTATACATTTATATTTGAATGCTAACAATAGTAATTTTTAATGACAGATTCACTCTGTCATTTCTAGCTGTCCTGCGTGTTGTAAAGTAGTTCCGGCTTTCAAACTACATTCTTCCGGCTTTGACCGCCAAAGAAATATGAGTTCGCACAAAA
Source organism: Lucinisca nassula (assembly GCA_963580285.1). Classification (NCBI taxonomy): domain Eukaryota; kingdom Metazoa; phylum Mollusca; class Bivalvia; order Lucinida; family Lucinidae; genus Lucinisca; species Lucinisca nassula. Next base: position 99,251,453 of record OY757015.1, read on the forward strand.
ATGTAGTCCGGTTTGGCGCAGTTATCCAAATTGTACATTCTATAATCGCAATACGAACTTTTGAAGCAGACGACTTGACGATTTTATCTTACCTTTCAGAGAATAGATTTAGCATTTCATATGAATCAGCTGCATCGTGCGAGACTGTATACCCAAATCAATGCGGCGCCTGCTATGACGTCTGCTCAGGTTTTACACTGTTTTCTAACAGTGTTTTCAATATTTAATCCTTTAAAGACCAGCCGGTCAGCTGCAGACCAGAATATTAATGGGTTTTCCGACATTCGAGGTCAAGACTAGGTCAGTTACAACTAGGTGTATATCAGACTTTGCGAGAAAGGCTTTCCCTTTCAACCCTTGCATATGGTACAGATACCTATGCAAACAGTGTAGGTCCTGCGATATAATTCTAGGTGCCATATTTAGCAGAATGGACAAGCCCAACTTCAGTGATGGAAGAGTACACTCCAGAAACTGAAGGCCTGCAGTTAATTCATCAAAGCACTGACAACACTCATGCCGATTGTCTCTAAATGCAGGCTGGTCATGAACGAGGACTTGGACTGATCCGTTTAAACTTAACGGATGTTAGTAGCTGGCGCAAAAAATGTAGAACAAGATCAGCACCGTGTTCTGTGGCGTTTGATCTTAGTCTACATTGTTTGCCAGATCGAACATTTTATTCAAGTGCAGATTTTACAGATAACACGTACATGTACCCAACGACCCGGCTATGTTTGGGTTAATTGTTTGGTAAGACTGAAGAGGGTCGCCCTGGAATCATAGGGTGAGCTTGGCAAATAGTGTAGACCAAGTTCGGACGCTGCAGAACGCGCTTCTTATCAAAATCTTCACTATTTGTTTGGAATTTCAGAGTTAAATTAAACAGTTAAATCTCAGACCAGGACTTTTAACCCAACCTACATCCCACAAACACTTTCGATGCTTTGATTTTGAAACCGAACGATTTCATTATTACAACACGCTTAGGCGCCATGCCCTTAAGCTAAAAAGGTTAAATCAATCAACCGTGACGTATGGTTACCAGTCCGGCCACGATCCTGTGTTTTGTTTTGTTTGACTTGAGGTTTAACGTCACCGTCAACACTGTATAGGTCATTTTGGAGACGTTGCTTCTAATTTTGAGGGACTTTTACCCGACACTGAGATAAAATGACATCTCAAGCCCTGCCGCCCAATGAAACCAATAGGGTTTATATGCACGGATGGTCCGACTCGCACCTCTTTGCCTGGGCAGGCTTAGATCCTCTAAGCAGATTGCCAGTACTCGTGTGCGGGTCGGTTTCAGCTCTGCTTGGAAGCATCATGCAGCCCATCTATTTGTTTAAGCCCCGATGGGCGGGGGCCAACGATCCTGTGTACCACCTTCACACCAGCACTGATAGAAACCACATGTTCAGGATCAAACTTTTGATGTGTGATGTAAGGTCGTGCCTAGAAATGAAAAAAAATGTATTTTGTTCTCAAAAAGCATCAAGTGAGAACGTATTGCAACATTTTTCATTAAACCCTGGATAGTTAGAGTGAGTGAGTGAGTGTTTGAGTTTTACGTCCCACCAACAGCTAAGGTCATACGGAGACGATACCTCGGTTAAAAGACACATCCGAAAGTCTGGAGAAGTCCGGGATCGATCCTGCGATCCCTGTTTTACAAGGCGAGTAGCATAACCACTACACCAGGGAGGCTTCTAATGGACAGTTAGAAGCTGGTCGGAAAGCGGATGGCGTTGACTCTGATTTTGGGTGCCACATGTGTGTGATCTATTTGTCTGTGGGAGCGACATCTTACTATCAACAGAAGACTCTTGTGGACGTCGACGTAGCCGAAGACCGACGTCAGTACGTCAAGATCGATTCATCCGACAGACGCATATGCGAAGCAGATTTCCGCCGGCATCTGCTACACTGTACCTGTAGATAAACAAAGGGTTTAATACTACCGACTAATAAGCACTGACACTGTTTGTCGCCCTTATGTAATGCACTTTTGAGAGCTAGACGTCCCTGTCGTGACCAAAATTAAGACGTCGACACAGTACGGAACACTTACGCTGGTCATCACGAAAAACACGCCTATATAATTTTGACCCCTCGAACCCCACTTTTATATAGTAAAACTGGGATTTTCAGGGATAAGATTTATTTTTCTTATTTCTGTTCGAAAACATAGATTGTGGGTACTCGATAGAACCGCCTCGTCGAGGCGGTTCTATCGAGTCCCGCAATCTATGTTTTGAACAAAAGTAAGAAAAATATCAGATTTTTATCTGGAAATTTTCCTTTTAGGTGGTAAAATCTTCCAATACACTTGTATAGGCGTGTTTTCGTAATGTGCATGAAATACGTACATGTATATTGGCGTTTAAGCGACACGCGTGATATGCGTTTCAGTGACACATCGCACTTCAACGTGAATCACGCCGATTGTCGTTTCGGGATGTTTCGACATATAGGTGTAAGGTATGCTGAGGCGACGCGTGCGTAATAGAGCATGACATATTGGATGGAATAAACGAAATGGTATGTCGTAGCTAGCGACATTGAGAACATTCAAGATCATGGCTGAGACGTTAACTGAACAGCGAGACATTACATCAATCAAGTGCGTCGGCCTCACGTTGTTCCATTTATTTGTTTACGCTCAGAATCCGGGCTATCTAATGCAGCAGGTTTATAGTGCTGTTCTTACTCAAAAATGTCTTCAAGCCAATGGAATTCATGTACTGGACTGACCAGCCTTTCTCCTCCGATCTCTTTGTGAAAAATAGAGTATCCTTTGGGGGGAGGTATCCACAACCGACCAGACAAAAATGTTACTAATTGACAGTAGCATTGGTAAAACTAGAATTTTAATGTTTGGTAAATAGTTTCTTTCCAAAAGAAACATCGAATGGCATTTCATGATACCACCTGTGTATAAACATCTGCAAACATATCATACAATGGAATTTGCAGACCTACTCTTCTAAATTTTAAGATCTTTTTAGAAATGTTGTCTGTAAGTTTTCACAGTGTTTTGATTTTCTCATAGAATCTGTTATTTCAGTGCCTTTGGCGCTTTGATTTCTTTCGCAGTCCAGAAAGAAAACTAATATTTCGTCAGAAAAAAAAAATGCCAAAATAATATATATTTCATCAGAAACAGAACACGCAATAAATGTCGAACTCGCTTGGGAAGGTAACTTTTACATCTAATTGGAGCACAGTATATTTGTGATACATAATAAAAGTTCGTCTGTCAGTACTGGCAATGACCAATCTTAATCAAATGCGAGAAATGTTAGTATCTATGTGTTTTAAGTTGACTGATCTTTGTACATTGTAGATAAAACAACAAAGACCAAAGAACAGCAGCTCTTTTGATCATGCCTTAGCACTGGCTTTGCGCTGTGCACGTTTCTGCTCGGTTTCGTTAATTCTTTTAGCCTCATCTTCACTTGCACCTCTCCTTATGAGGCCTCGAAGCTTTCCTCTATCCTGTGCAATGTGACCATTTCGAAAACACGCCTATACAAATACATTGTAAACTTTACCGCCGAAAAAAAACGAAACATTTCATTTTCATATTTTTGTGACTCGAGCTGTTAACTACCTAACTTTTTAAAGTCACTAATATTGTTCTATAATACTTCAACACATTAATTCTGACACGAGTTGCTTACACGATCTATTAATTGAATTGTGCATTTTCCTTGCAGTTCAGTAAGAGAAAAGGATTTGTATGTCACATTTATTGACAGCAATTAAAATATTTTTTCCTTAGACACTTTGTGAAAAAATGAGATTGGGTCTGATTATTTTGGATAGAATATTAAAAGATCATTTGACGGCTATTATGAGTGTGCGTAAGGAACGTAGTGGACTCAGTATCATTGGCGTTTTTGTGTTAGGAGTTGTGTTTCAAACTTGCATCGCGATTTATATCGCGGTTAATGCGAGTTAGCCAACAGCTCGAGTCACAATGCAATCTTGTATCTCAAGAGTTTATTTCATTACCGATAGAAATTTGACTATCAAGCGTCAAGTGTTTTTGGCAAATATATTGAGGCCAAGTTTGCTGTGTGTGTTAACGAAGGCCAAGACAAGCTTCCTACGCTATACTGGTTACCAAAACTTCATAAAAAACCTTACAAAGCACGGTTTATTGCAAATTCTAGTTCTTGCACTACCACTGAACATTCTAAATTATTAACTTCCTGTCTTACTGCTATTAAAACGCATGTAATTAAATATTGTGATAAAGTCTTTGAAAGATCAGGAAGAAGTCTGTTTTGGTCTATAAAAAATTCGAATGAGGTTTTAAATAAATTGAAATCTAGACAGTTTCGTGCTTATAGTCTGTCTACCTACGATTTTTCCACTCTTTACACTACACTTCCTCATACTCTTATAAAAGAAAAGCTTAATGATTTAATTGAATGGGCTTTTCACAGAGAAGATTCTCTCTATCTTGCATGTAATGTCAGAAATGCATTTTTCACTTCTAAAGAGCATAAGAATTATACACTTTGGTCATGTCAGAAAGTGTGTGACGCCCTCACCTTTCTACTTGACAATATTTATATTAGATTCGGTACTAAGTTATTTAGACAAATTGTGGGTATTCCGATGGGTACTAATTGCGCACCTCTTGTGGCTGATCTGTTATTGTATTGTTATGAAAGAGACTTCATTTTGTCGCTTTCCATTGATAACCAATCTGAAATTATTGAAGCTTTTAGCTCTACTTCTAGATATTAAGATGATTTATTAAATATTGATAATACCTATTTTGATGGTTTGATCAGTCAGATTTACCCCCCTAGAACTTCAGTTAAATAAAGCAAATTCTTCTGATACCGAGGCCCCGTTTTTGGATTTACATCTATCTATTGTAGATGGATTTGTTTCGTGCAAAATTTATGATAAACGCGATGACTTTGATTTTGAGATTGTAAATTTTCCTTTTTTGGATGGTGATGTTCCTCGTGTGCCATCCTATGGCGTTTATATTTCGCAATTAATTCGATTTGCTAGAGTGTGTAGTCATGTAACTGACTTCAACACTCGTAATAAATTATTAACGGCTAAACTCCTTAATCAGGGTTATCGGTACCATAAACTACACAAAGCCTTTTCAAAATTTTATAGACGCCATTCTGATTTAATTTCAAAATTCAATATTGGACTTAAATCTCTTCTGCAACAAGGTCTATCGGAACCCGAATTTTATGGTGACTTAGTATATAAATTCAGAAAAATATATAACTGCAATGACTTCAGCACCCAATTTCGTAAAATCATTCTTCGATATAAAAAGATTGGGTACAACATGGATATTATACGACAGACTGCATGCATGGTAGTTAACCCAATCACGGTTGGCAACTTTGCTTCCCTCTTTAATTGCACGCCGGTGGGTCAGGCCTCAGATTCTATGACGGCTCCAACGTAAAGGCTTATTGAAAATTAAAGAGATAATGTTGGTTTGTGCCTGATGCTCTGTCTCTGGTCGGGCTCATCGGAGTCTAACTGTTGTTTTTTTTTTTTTTGCTCCAGCATTTCAGTGGTTTCTTGCTGTCGAGTTCTCATCGTTGTCTCACCTCTGTGATTCTTTGATTTCTGTGTTCACGGAGATGTTGCACTGATGAGTTAGGAGGCCTTCATGCGGACTGAACAAATTATTTGTCTAAATCGCGACGGAAGTAAGGGCGAGGATTGTGGCCACGTAAAATCGATTTAAGCCCCCCAGTGGAAATCTTCAACTGACCGTTCCAAGGCGGCTCTTCCGTGGCGATTAATTTATGTTGTTGTTTGTTACTAACTGTGTGTATCACTTGTGTCTTTTAATTTTGTATGGCCATATGGCCATTTTGTGGGAAAGTAACTGTCCATATGGCCTTCCTTTGTTTAGGTTTCCATTATGGTCTGGTCGCTTAATGTTTGTATTTCTTTCCCTTTGGTGTCTTTTATGGATGGAGTAAGTTATTTGTATCAATTCCTGATCTTTGTTTTACTTCTACTTTTTATATTAGCAACTTCTTAGTGGAAACAATGTATCTCAAGATCTTTTTTGTTTCATGAGTACTAAGCATTTTGACTTTGAAGCGTCAGTGGGAATATTTCTAGCCATCTCAAGTTTAGATACTACTTTATCATATGACGTCGCGTCTGAGAGTGTAATAACGCCATGTAATATTTTCGGTAATCCACTAGTGGATTAAATATGCAAATCAGCTAGATACGTCCCGTAACGTTACATGTACGACGTCCTTAATGACGTCGCGTTTACTAATGGCGGAATTTTGACATTTTTGTAAACAATCGTGAATAAAATGCGTTTTAAATGTCATATGATTAATAGAATCTTGCATTCGTGCTCATGTATTATTGAATTTATTAAACTCGTTGAGGAAAATGGATAAAATGCTCGACAAAGCCTCGCATTTTATCCCTTTTCCTCAACTCGTTTAAAAAATTCAATAATACATGAGCACTCATGTAAGATCCTCTTTATCTCTTCGAAATGAAGAGGGGTGAGAAGATAAGAAAGATCGATTAACAGCTTGAACAATTTTATTTGCCCCGCTAACTAACTTGATGAACAGAAGATTAGGGCCGATCCTCTGTCCTCGTTTACAATTTGAAACTTTAACATATCTAACACATGTAGCTATAATTTTTCAGTTGAAGTGTAGCTATATTTTGTGGCAGGCTAACGTTGAAAATAACTTAGTCTCTAGAGCGTTTAGCTATATTTTTTCTGTTTTGAGGGATTATAGCGTCATCCAGAATGACTCAGTCTCTGGTGTTTTCATTTGGAGATGTTTGTGTGCAATCTTTCAAGAGGTCCAGGGGTACCACAAGATGACATTATGTTGGCCTTGTATCTCAAAATAGAACACAGCGCGCCTATATAGGCAGTGGAAAACAACTGTGTTTTATGCTACAACAAATCACAGCAAGGGAGAGCGTGACGAGTGACGTCATTAAAAACTGCAAATTTATGACGTCATTAGTCGATTTCCTTGACGTTAGACGGTGTAACGTCATTTTCTCGCATCGAAAACGTTAGAATAGTATATAAATGCATGTGTTTCAGTCGATAATTTTAGCGGGATTTCTTCTAACAATGGCGAACATTTGTGAGATTTTGAAGGAAACAACAGCATTATTGCCGATTTCAGCCTGTTAGAATCGAAATAGATCAGCTCTAGTTTGTGATTTGTTGAGTAATAAATCACAGTTTGTCGGTCAGTTGTAAGTAGACAAATCACGCGCGCTACGCGCTTGTGATTTGTCTACTTTACAACTGACCTCCAAACTGTGATTTATTACTCAACAAATCACAGTTAGAGCTGATCTATTTCTTAAATAGAAGTGGAGGCAATGATCAGGAATCGATACAATCAACCAACAGCTCTCATCAGAGACACCAAAGGTAAATACACACAAACATGAAACAACAGACCCTAATCGAAATACCAACAGCGGAAAGCCAAAAGGACAGTTACTTTCCCACAAAATGGCCAATAGGCTATCCAAAATAAAATAACATTGTTTTTTTTTTTTTTGTTCTTTTTTGGGTTTTTTTGGTTTTACGGCCCTTTCAAGATTATTTCACTCATATCGAGCCGATCGTTAATCAGAGGTGGGCGAAAACCGGAGTACCCGGAGACAAACCACCTGACCTTCCGTTGCAGAACTTGGCGTCTCACATGTGACCCGAGCGAGGCTCGAACCACAGCGGTGAGAGACCTAATGATCAAGAGTCAGCGCTCTTAACCACTAGGCCACGGAGAACCGTAAATAAAATAACATAAGCGACACAAACACCCAAAGACAAACCATAACAAAAATAAACCGCGGCAGAAGAACCGCCTTGGAACGGTCAACGGAAACGAAGTCCACTGGGGGGTGGGGGGTGTGGGGGCTTAAATCGATTTTACGTGGCCACAATCCTCGTCCTTACTTCCGTCGCGATTAAGACAAATAATTTGTTCAGTCCGCATGAAAGACTTAATAGTTTCATACTATTTGTCTATTAAATTCCACAACTCCTCATCGAAAATGTATAACCTCCACATTTCCACATTGAAATTCTGTAACTTCTACATTGATATTACGGAACCTCCACATCTCCGAATTGAAATTGTGGAACCTCACGTCTCCACATTGAAATTGTGGAACCTCTACATTGCAATTGTGGAACCTCCATATTTCCACATTGAAACTGTGGAGGTAATGTGGAGTAAATGCGGATGTAATATGGATCCACAATGTGGAGATTCCACATGTCCACAACTACACATTTGGTATTTTTGCAAACAGCCCTTTCTGGCTTCTATAATTAAGCTTAAAATGCTCAATGTGGAGCAATGTGGATGTAATGTGGATCCAGAATGTGGAGATTCCACATGTCTACATATACACAGTTGACAATTTGGCTTAAAAAATCGACTTTCCTGACCGGCGGCGGGTATGACTAACCTTCCGATGCGAAAATGTTTCTTTGGTAGGAACCAGCTATATATGTTAATCAAAATAGGAAAAAACACATCAAGAGAATTAGATGCCGCCTATGACGGCAAACAACCCCGCCCCCACCACTACCACCACTGTGCTTATGAAATGCATAGCGGGCTTCCCGACTAGACGTCATTCCGATTTAATTTCAAAATTCAATGTTGGACTTAAATCTCTTCTGCAACAAGGTCTATCGGAACCCGATTTTTATGATGACTTAATATATAAATTCAGAAAAGTATATAATCACCATGACTTCAGAACCCAATTTCGTAAAATCATTCTCTCGATATAAAAAGACTGGGTACAAGATAAATGTTGTACGACAGACTGCATGCAGGGTATACGTAGTTAACCCAATCACGGTTGACTATTTGCTTCCCTCTTTAATTGCACACCGGTGGGTCAGGCCTCAGATTCTATGACGGTTCCAGCGTAAGGGCTTACTGAAAATTACAGCGAATCTAGTTTTATGTAATGTTGGCTGGTGCCTGTTGCTCTGTCTCTGGTCGGAATCTAACTGTTGGTTTTCTTTTGCCCCGAGTCCTCACCGTTGTTTTATGTCTGTCGTTGTTTGATTTTTGTATTCACGGAGATGTTGCACCGTTGAGTAAGGAGGCCTTCATGCGGACTGAACAAAGTATTTGTCTAAATCGTGACCGAATTAAGGACGAGGATTGTGGCCATGTAAAATCAATTTAACCCCCCCCCCCCCAGTGGAATTCGTTTCACTGACCGTTCCAAGGCGGTTTTTCTGTCGCGGATTATTTTTGTTATGGTTTGTCTTTGAGTGTGTGTATCGCTTATATTATTTTGTTTTGGATAGGCCATTGGCCATTTAGTGGGAAAGTGACTGTCCTTAAACTTTCCGCTATTGATGTTTCCATAAGCGTCCAGTTGTTTCATTTCTGTGTTTTTCTGCCTTTGGTGTCTCTGATAGGAGTGAAGGTTAAATGTATCGTTTCCTGGCCATTGTTTTGCACTTATATTTTTCCTGCACCTCGGGACTCTTGGTGATTTGAGATTATATCTAATACAATTTAGAAACACTTGATTGTCTCTCTGGACCAAAGTGTATCCCAGAGCGGAGACTTCCCTGTGTGCATGGGTCCCCTTAAAGTAGCGTGAGCATAGCTATCTTCCACTCTGTTTAAGCATATATTCGACAATCTCTCATATATGAGGCATTATGTTCGCTCTTACCCACTAGGCTACGGAAGACCGTAAGACCTCGCATCACAAAAGTACGTTTGCTATATGAACAAAGATAACCCTTTGGAAAATACAACACAAAACTGACAAACTGTAGAGTGTACAAGTGTTTTACTGGAACAGACTAGCTAGTTTCGGCCAGGCAGGCCTTATTATTGACCCTCAGATATTTTCAAACTTCCGCGTGGAATCCATGATCCCAACGGACTAGAAAATATAACCCACACTGTGATGCAGGTGCCCCACTTTATTCAGAAAATATATTTTGCAGGGAAATACATTACTTCCTTAATGCATGCATAAAGAATCAAAGTACTGAAATTACTGAGGAAATTTGATTAATGAGGAATAATTATCATGATAACAATGTCAGTAGTATATCAAGCAGTTCTCTAGATATTTTGTTGACAAGGCCCCAGAAAAAAGGAACGTGTCTGCCCATTTTTGGACGGGTTTTTTTTAAAAAAATCCGTCCTTTGAAATAGCAATGTCCGGGCGGGCGGGCGTCCTGCGGGCGGGCGGGCGGGCGGGCGGGCGGGCGTCGTCCCAGGTTTACCTTTTGGTTAACCTTTTTTCAAAGTGATATTTTTCATCTATTCTGTAGCAGATTGTTTTAATATCAGGACTGATGCATAAGTGGAGGTACTGCTTTCATGTATTATCCATAAATGGCGCAAAAGACTAAAATTTTGTCGGAAATTGTCATTTTTCAAACTTGTGTTTTTCAGGTTTACCTTTTGGTTAAAGAAGCCTCCGTGGTGTAGTGGTTATGCTACTCGCCTTGTAAACCAGGGGTCGCAGGTTCGATCCCGGGCTTCTCCAGACTTTCGGATGAGTCTTTAAACCGAGGTCCCGTCTCCGTATGACCTTAGCTGTTGGTGAGACGTAAAACTCAAACACTCACTCACTCACCTTTTGGTTAACCTTTTTTCAAATGCCAGTGTAGTGGATAGAGTGCTGGACTACGAATCCTATTGTTGACTATGAATCTGAGGGGCGTGAGTTCAAACCCCGGTGGAGACATTTTTTTTTTTTTGTTCTTTTTTTTTTCTTTCTTTTTTCATTCTTTTTTTTCTTTATTTTTCTTTTCTTCTCCATAAACACATATCAACAATTATTATCTTCCTCCCCTGATAGTTGCTAGTAATAATACATACATGCATGCACAGGCATGGAATTTTCTTTTTTTTTTTTTTTTTTTTCGTTCTTTTTTTAGCTCACCTGAGCACAAAGTGCTCAAAGTGAGTTGATGTCCGTCGTCCGTCAACAATTTCTTTAAACGACATCTCCTCCTGGGATAATGGCCCGATTTCAAAATTATTTTACAGAAATGTTCATTAGGTGACCCTTTTTCAAAATTGCTAAAATCAGTGGCCACTAGAGCTAAAAAATAGAGCTAAAAATAGAAAAAAACTTTATTTTTTTTTCTTCGTAAAACACATAAACAAATCACCCCCCCACCCCCCCCCCCACCCCCAAAAAAAGTTGTTACTGGGTTAGGATATTGCATTTGTTCTGTACATACATGCATACATTGTTTTACATACATACAGAAATGTTCATTAGGTGACCCTTTTTCAAAATCGCTAAAATCAGTGTCCACCAGAGCTAAAAATAGATAAAAAAAACTTTATTTTTATTTCTTCTTAAAGCACATAAACAAATCATACCCCCCCCCCCCCCCTCCACAAAAAGTTGTTACTTGGTTAGGATATTGCATTTGTTCTGTACATACATGCATACTTAGTTTTACATACATACCCTACCCACCCCACCCTACCCTAGCATACCTTACCCCACAACCCCACCCCACCCCCATCCCAAAACAACCCCAATCCACCCCAACCCCACCCCATCCCAACACTCCCCACCTTACCCGACCTCGCCCCATCCCACCCACCCAAGCCCACCCCACCCCACAAGCCCACCACACCCCATCCCACCCCACACCCCATCCCACCACAATTTCCACCCCGTCCCACCCGACTCCTAACCCATCCCACCCCACCCCACCCTACCCCACACCAGCACACCCCACCCTAACCCACCCATGCCACCACCATCCTAACCGTACTGAAGAAAAAACCCGTCCATAATGCCATTAGGCATTTTTCTTGTTTCATGGTAAAATCATAAATTTCAAAATTAGCTCAATCCATTCTGTGCTTTTCCCGTCTGCTTAAAATCTTACCGAGAAGTTCTCGTAGCGGCACATGGCGTCTCAGTATCGCCACATCAACGTCGCGTTGATACGACGATACATATACGTTGTGCGGTCGCTGGGAGCTATGTTCCTTCGAGCGTGGGGACATATTAAGGAGAATAACTTGACGAAAAACGGTCATTTTAAACCATTTGATTTAGACATTTTAACACACATCAGAAGCCGCGTTTTGCGAACTTTGACTGATTTTGTCTTACTTAAAGCGACTAATAATACAATTTTTCCAACCTGTACGGTATTGGAGCTTGCGGGTCCTAAAACTTTACCCATAAATAACCATTCGTTCCAATACTGGGACATTCGGAAATTGTTAACACTGATTTGTGTTCGTCTGCTCGGTGTTTTCACTATTTGCTTAAAGTACGGAACTTGATTTAAAACTCATAGCTTATATCATAAACATGAAAACACATAATTTGTAATTAGAGCTCACGAAAGCAGGCGAAAAACTATGTTCAATGTCGGTCAGTAAAGACACTGATAATCACAGAGAAGCGAAATAACGCTATTTAACCCTTTTAATCCTGTAGGCCGGTGCAGACCCCGAGGAAATACATTGTATCTATGCAAACCTTGTAGATCCAGATAAGACGGCACGTAGCGAGCAGTCTCGCCAGAATATACATGTACACTGTTTGCCATCATGTCAATTAACTAATCAGAAATCCCTTTCTCTATAAATATACAGTGACATTCCGCTATTAAGACCACCTAAAATTAAGACAAATTCTGCTTTAAAAAAGCTTATTTAGAAGGTTGCAGTTATTCTTTCTTTGTGTTTTCTGCATACAGTGCCCTCTGGCCAAAGACCACCTTTGGGACTGTTCAAAAGTGGTCTTAAAGACCACTTTTGAACAGTCTCAAAGGTGGTGTTAATATAGGAATTTTACTGTACTTAAAGCTAGAAGAGTTCTGTTCAGAAACACAGGGATAAAAAAGTAAAATCTCAGAACCCGTTATATAAATACCATCGGAAAGTGCATAGGGAAATAGTCTCGGGGCATTGTTTTCTTTTCAGAACTAGTCTTTCTGTGACATTTTATTTGTAAAAGATTATTAACATGTTAAGTATTTAGAACTTTTCCGAACTCTCCAAACTCATCCAAGTACTGTCATGTTTTGCCTTAATGACTATTTGTTTTATTAAGTGTATGCTCGAGGAAGCGGGACCAGAACCGGATGTAGAATTGCATTCACATAGAAAAATTGATACAAGAATCAACTTTCAACTAGATTGATGGTTAACGAGAACCCATAATTTATATTTGACAAAATAACAAATTTTCTTAAACCATATTTGCCAAGCGTCCAATTTTTGTGACACTGGAAAACATAGTAAACCCAGCTCAGACACCACAGAACGCGACCTACAATCGAACAACCTAAAAGTGTTAACCCTTAAGGGGATTGGGAACACCTGGCAGATTTTTCTGCCATTTTTCAAAGGGAAACAACTTTCGGGACTTCCTCTTCGCTTTCTTATAAACCCTATGCAGCTGAAAAAGGGGTCTACTCTTAAAGGAAAGAACTTGCTCCTCCAGGGTGGGGTACCCACGTGACCATTTGATATAGTAAACAGAAGTTTTATGAGGAAAATCGCTCGCTTCAGGTACGGTTTTTCTCCGATATTTTGGTTATTACAGCACGCATTTTTACGAATCAGATACCAAAGTACTCTGCTCAACTTCCGATTTTTTATGACGTTTGCTTTGAAGGCAGAACCTGCCTGGTTTTCGAGAAATGCTCGCCCAAATTTTTTCAACGAGCCCGACAGATCGTGATAAAGACCACGGCAAACAGCTGAAATCTTAAACTTATTCCTAATCGAGTGTTTTAGATGCTCCTCCCGCATCCGAAAATGCAGATATTACCTCTAGCATGTTTCCATGTAACAGTTAACACCTATACACCGTTTGTTTGCCTGTTATGCAAAGTGTTATAAAATGATCCAGTTCACGGTACAAAATCGGGGAGGTAAAGTTCACGGTAATTTCCACAATTGTGATAACGTAAACGCCAAACTGATGATGCTTTACAACATCGCAACAACAAGATGGCAATTCACGTGGTGTTGGTGATGGGAAATACATTTTCGTTGATACATAATGTATTCCTTTTTTTCAAATGACTTCCGCATGCCAGACATGTAGTAAAGACTTCAGATTGAAAACATCTAAACGAACATACGCAAAAACACATGGGCACGACCGCCTACGTTTGTTGTGGAAACAGCTTTTTCCCTCAGACTTATTGGAAGATACATCAATGCAGTACACATGGAACGGCAAAGGAGTTTTTGTGTTCAAAAGGTCAGTCCAAGTTTCCCATTTAAGCGAACTCAGTCCCTGAGGGTGAAATTTGGGATCCCGTAAAATATAATAAAGCCCGCCTGAGGGTGAAATTTGGGATCCCGTAAAATATACTAAAGCCCGCCAGTAATTGTTACTGGCCGTTTCGAGTCGGTGCTTTTGCTGTGATGTTGGTGAGTATGATAATTTGCCCAGTAATGTATATTAATTATTTTTAGTTATGTAAATCAGTTTCTTTACCTCATACTGTGTTTTACTCCTTTACTTATGTCATAAATGCTTGTTTGTACCACACTAGAAGTGAAGGTGAGGGTTGATATCCTATTAAGTATACTTAAATGTTTGCTGAGAAGTAAAGCAATGATCAAGAATCGATACAATTAATTTACACCTTCCACTAGAGACACCAAAGGGATAGAAGCACAAACAAGAAGTAAATAGACCGTGATGGAATCAACAGCAGAGGAAAGCCAATAGGACACTTGCTTTCCAACAAAATGGCCAACTGGCTATCCAGAATACAAAAAGACACAAGCAAAACCTAAAATAGTAACAAACAATTAAACAAATAAAACGCCACAGAAGAACCGTCTTCGTACGGTCAGTGAAAAGTATTCCACTTTTTTTCGGGGGGGGGGGGGGGGGGGGGGGAGGGGGGGGGGGCTTAAATCGATTATACACAGCTACAATCCTCGCCCTTACTTCTTCTGTATCGGTTTAGACTATTAATTTGTTCAGTCCGCATGAAGGCTTCCTAACTCATCATGAGGACATACAAATCAAACAGCCACAGAGATGAAACAACGTTGAGGACTCGACAGCGCGAAACAAATGAAATGCTGGAGCAAAAGAAAACCACCAGTTAAACTCCGAGGGGCCAGCCCAAAGACGAAACATCAGGTACCAACCAACATTACATAAAATGAAATTTATGCACGCATTTACACTGGAACCGTCATAGAATCTGAGGCCCGACCCACCGGCGTGCAATCAAAAAGGGTAGAAAAGTTACAAACCGTGATTAGGTTAATTTCGAAGCATGCAGTCTGTCTTATAACACTTATGTTGTACCCAATCTTTTTGTATCGTAAAACGATTTTACGAAATTGGGTACTGTAGTCATCGCAAGTATATAATTTTTTCTTACTTTATATACAAGCCACCATGAAATTCAGGTTCCGATGGGCCTTGTTGCAGAAGAGTTCTAAGTCCAACATTGAATTTTGAAATCAAATCAGAACGGCGACTATTAAATTTTCAAAAGGCTTTACGTGATACCCCTGATTTAGAACTTAAGCAATTAACGATTTATTACGAGTGTTGAAGTCAAACACATGATTAAACACTCTGGCAAATTGAATTGAGAGATATAAACACTGTAGGATGTCGCATGAGGAACATCACCATCCAAATAAGGAAAAATACAATCTTAAATTCTAAATCATCGCAGGAAACAAATCCATCTACAAAAGATAAATGTAAATCCAAAACCGGGGCCTCGGTATCAGAGGAGTTTGCTTTATTTAACTGAAGTTGTGGGTGTTAAATATGACTGTTCAAACCACCAAAGTACGAAACGTCAAAATTTAATCAATCTTACAAATATCTAGAAGTAGGCTAAAAGTTTCAGATTGGTTATCAGCAGAAAGTGACATCATGAAGTCTCTTTCATAACACTACAAGAACATATCAATTACAAGATGTGCGCAATTTGTACACATCGGAATACCCGTAATTTGTCTAAATAACTAAGTACCAAACATAATGAAAACATTGTCAAGTAGAAAGGTTAGAGCTTCACACACTTTCTGACATGACCATAGTGTATAATTCTTATGCTCTTTAGAAGTGAAAATCGCATTTCTAAAATTACATGCAAGGTAGAGAGAATCTTCTTTGTAAAAAGTCCATTCAGTTAAATCATTAAGTTTTTGTTTCATAAGAGTATGTTTGTTTGTTTGATTGAGGTTTAACGGCCCCGTCAACACTGTAAAGTAGAAGTAAAACAAAGATCAGGAATTGATACAATTAACTTACTCCATCCATAAAAGACACCAAAGGGAAAGAAATACAAACATTAAGCGACCAGACCATAATGGAAACCTTAACAAAGGAAGGCCATATGGACAGTTACTTTCCCACAAAATGGCCATATGGCCATCCAAAATTAAAAGACACAAGTGATACACACAGTAAGTAACAAACAACAACATAAATAAATCGCCACAGAAGAGCCGCCTTGGAACGGTCAGTGGAAGATTTCCACTGGGGGGCTTAAATCGATTTTACGTGGCCACAATCCTCGCCCTTACTTCCGTCGCGATTTAGACAAATAATTTGTTCAGTCCGCATGAAGGCCTCCTAACTCATCAGTGCAACATCTCCGTGAACACAGAAATCAAAGAACCACAGAGGTGAGACAACGGTGAGGACTCGACAGCAAGAAACCACTGAAATGCTGGAGCAAAAGAAAACCAACAGTTAGACTCCGATGAGCCCGACCAGAGACAGAACATCAGGCACCAACCAACATTATCTCTTTAATTTTCAATAAGCCTTTACGTTGGAGCCGTCATAGAATCTGAGGCCTGACCCACCGGCGTGCAATTAAAGAGGGAAGCAAAGTTGCCAACCGTGATTGGGTTAACTACCATGCATGCAGTCTGTCGTATAATATCCATGTTGTACCCAATCTTTTTATATCGAAGAATGATTTTACGAAATTGGGTGCTGAAGTCATTGCGGTTATATATTTTTCTGAATTTATATACTAAGTCACCATAAAATTCGGGTTCCGATAGACCTTGTTGCAGAAGAGATTTAAGTCCAATATTGAATTTTGAAATTAAATCAGAATGGCGTCTATAAAATTTTGAAAAGGCTTTGCGTAGTTTACGGTACCGATAACCCTGATTAAGAAGTTTAGCCGTTAATAATTTATTACGAGTGTTGAAGTCAGTTACATGACTACACACTCTAGCAAATCGAATTAATTGCGAAATATAAACGCCATAGGATGGCGCACGAGGAACATCACCATCCAAAAAAGGAAAATTTACAATCTCAAAATCAAAGTCATCGCGTTTATCATAAATTTTGCACGAAACAAATCCATCTACAATAGATAGATGTAAATCCAAAAACGGGGCCTCGGTATCAGAAGAATTTGCTTTATTTAACTGAAGTTCTAGGGGGTAAATCTGACTGATCAAACCATCAAAATAGGTATTATCAATATTTAATAAATCATCTAAATATCTAGAAGTAGAGCTAAAAGCTTCAATAATTTCAGATTGGTTATCAATGGAAAGCGACAAAATGAAGGCTCTTTCATAACAATACAAGAACAGATCAGCCACAAGAGGTGCGCAATTAGTACCCATCGGAATACCCACAACTTGTCTAAATAACTTAGTACCGAATCTAATATAAATATTGTCAAGTAGAAAGGTGAGGGCATCACACACTTTCTGACATGACCAAAGTGTATAATTCTTATGCTCTTTAGAAGTGAAAAATGCATTTCTGACATTACATGCAAGATAGAGAGAATCTTCTCTGTGAAAAGCCCATTCAATTAAATCATTAAGCTTTTCTTTTATAAGATTATGAGGAAGTGTAGTGTAAAGAGTGGAAAAATCGTAGGTAGACAGACTAGAAGCACGAAACTGTCTAGATTTCAATTTATTTAAAACCTCATTCGAATTTTTTATAGACCAAAACAGATTTCTTCCTGATCTTTCAAAGACTTTATCACAATATTTAATTACATGCGTTTTAATAGCAGTAAGACAGGAAGTTAATAATTTAGAAAGTTCAGTGGTAGTGCAAGAACTAGAATTTGCAATAAACCGTGCTTTGTAAGGTTTTTTATGAAGTTTTGGTAACCAGTATAGCGTAGGAAGCTTGTCTTGGCCTTCGTTAACACACACAGCAAACTTGGTGGCTGAAAGACAAACATGTTTATCTACTATAGCTCTCTCTTCAGCCAAAGGCTGAAGTTCATAGGCCTTAGTACCACCAAGCTCCTGCTTAAGCGTGTTAACATAGTGGAGCCGTCACACAACGACGACGTTGTTAGCGGCCTTGTCTGCAGGGGCCAAAACAAACTTCTTATGAAATTCTTGAATACCTAGTTTAAGATGACGTAAAGACGTCTTGGGCTTAGGAGGTAATAAGTTAGTATTTTGAGAAAAGAAAGAAATGCGTTTATTCACTAGTCTTAAAATGCTAAGTTTCCAGTCCTTTAGGGCTTTATACTCAACATACTCTCGCTTACACCATCGATTACCGAATTCATTCAAGGAAGCAGCGATTTCATCTCTACATTTACTGAAATCAATTTTAGAAGGAAACCGATATTTCGGTCCTTTAGAAATTATATTCCTTATCCTAGAATCAGGAATAATTTTCAAATTGCCAGTAATTACATGACCAGCAGCAGGATAGCAATACTTTGAGTTTTTACAATCACATGAATCAGGAGTATTAGTATCAATATCAAGATCTGAAACAAGTTTATTGAAATTAAAAATGATAGATCTAACAGGTTTGTTATATTTATTGCAAATTATAGGTGTTTCAGTATTTTGAAAATAAGCAGGAATGGAAGAAAACACCGATCTCTCACGGAAGATACTGGGCAAATCTATAAAATCCATACCCTCATTAATGAAGGATATTTTGAAGAAATGACGTTTATGATTAATTTCAGAATCAATGTAAGGACGGAGAGTATGCTGAGTATAGCCTCTAGTTAAGAGAGCCGCATCATATAACTGATGAGAACTATCATAGAATTTATTCGCCTCGGTGTCCAGAAGACGTAAAACAGAAACGGGTAATGAACTTAAAAATGAAAGCATAGAGTGGCGTCCATGATTTAATAATATAATTGACAGTCACTTCAATCTAGTATTGTTTCGTTTAAACGCATGTGATTTACGTTTAAAGTTACCATTTTTCCTGGTGCCGTGAGATCTTGTTCTGCGTTTTCGACATTCCAGGAGTGAGAAAATATCAAAGTCCGGCATTCTGGAAATATTACCCTCATGATAAATGTTGTCATTAAATCCCAGTGGAAAAGGGGTCTGTAAAAATTTAATCCATTTCAGTTCAGCTTCATGTCTTTTGATTATTTTGAATCTAGATGTAGAATTTGCATCGTAATAAAGTTTTTCCACTGGTTGTATAATAATGTTATTTACAGAATGACCTGTACGTCGAAAGTGACGGTACAAGAGAGTGTCAGTTTTCTTAGGCTTACTCATTCTACGATAATGCTCGTTCAATCTAGTTTTAAGCATGCGGTTAGTTTGACCGACGTACTGCATATTACAGTTTGCAGCACGTCAAGTAATTAGATAAATTAAATCTGTAGACTGTCATGTCAAATCAGACATGTTAACTACAGAGAAGCGTCTACCGTTTACAGATGAAGTAACGGTAGACGCAGTGCTTAAATGCGATCATTTAAGGTCATTTTATAAGATTATGAGGATGTGTACTAGTATAAAGAGTAGAAAAAATCGTAAGTAGACAGACTATGCTCAACTTACTCCCGTTTACAACATCGATCACCGAATTCATTTAAGGCAGCAGCGATTTTATCCCTACATTATTTTAAATAAATTTTAGAAGGAAACCAATATTACAGTCCTTCATTAATCATATTTCTTATCCTAAAATCAGGAATTATTTTTTAATTGGCAAATAATTATATGACCAGCAGCAGGATAGCAATACACTGAGTTTTTACAATCTCAGGTATCGGGAGTCTTCGTATCAATATCAAGATCTGAAACACGTTTATTGAAATTAAAAATGAAAGATCTAACAGGATCAGAAAACATGTACATTTCATATTTTCCAGTTCTGTGGTGTTCTTTGCTTCCAACGGATAACCCTTTTATAGAACATATTTAACGTCACTACAGCTGGAGTGCTTTTTGCAGTTTGGTTCACAATACTCGGATGAACATTACGAATCTTCGGCTGTTATACACTTTAATTTTACTTGCGCTTTAATACAACATACAAATTACCAGTCCGCCCCCGCCCCCACTCAGAGCTGAATTCGACCGCACACGAGTACTGGTAAACCGCTTAGAGGAGCTAAGCCTGCCCAGGCAAAGCGTGCGTGTCGGACCGTCCATGCTTATAAACCCTATTGGTTTGAATGGGCAACAGATTTTGAGATGTCATTTCATCTCAATGTCGGGTTTTTGTTTGTTTGTTTGATTTGAGGTTTAACGTCCCTGTCAAATAAAAATCAGAAATGAGATCCTTTAAGAGCAATGAAAACATTCATAAGAAGGAAGGTGGATCATACTACGTAGTTTCGGCTAATAAAGCCTCATCAGTGACCCTGTAATCACCCGGTAATGAAAGCCAGAGGAAACACTGCAATTTTGCAAATTTCAAATAGGCAGTCGAATCAAAGACTGATATAAATCAAAATGGGTCCAAATAAATAAAATCCTGTCTAGAATATGATTCTAAACCAATCACTTATTTCTGATTTCTCAGAATATTATCGCTGATCTCAAAGGACCAAAATAAAATATAAACTGCACTACACTGTAAAGGTCATTTCGGAGACGTTGCTTCCAATTTTGTGGGACTTTTACCCAACATTGAGATAAAATGACATCTCAAGCCCTGTCACCCAATGAAACCAATAGGCTTTATTAGCATGGACGGTCCGCCTCGCACCGCGGTTCCTGGACAGGCTTAGCCGGTGGGTCAGGCCTCAGATTCTATGACGGCTCCAACGTAAAGGCTTATTGAAAATTAAAGAGATAATGTTGGTTGGTGCCTGATGCTCTGTCTCTGGTCGGGCTCATCGGAGTCTAACTGTTGGTTTTCTTTTGCTCCAGCATTTCAGTGGTTTCTTGCTGTCGAGTCCTCACCGTTGTCTCACCTCTGTGGTTCTTTGATTTCTGTGTTCACGGAGATGTTGCACTGATGAGTTAGGAGGCCTTCATGCGGACTGAACAAATTATTTGTCTAAATCGCGACGGAAGTAAGGGCGAGGATTGTGGCCACGTAAAATCGATTTAAGCCCCCCAGTGGAAATCTTCCACTGACCGTTCCAAGGCGGCTCTTCTGTGGCGATTTATTTATGTTGTTGTTTGTTACTTACTGTGTGTATCACTTGTGTCTTTTAATTTTGGATGGCCATATGGCCATTTTGTGGGAAAGTAACTGTCCATATGGCCTTCCTTTGTTTAGGTTTCCATTATGGTCTGGTCGCTTAATGTTTGTATTTCTTTCCCATTGGTGTCTTTTATGGATGGAGTAAGTTAATTGTATCAATTCCTGATTTTTGTTTTACTTCTACTTTTTAGATCTTCTAAGCGGTTTACCAGTACTAGTGTGCGGGCCGGATTCAGCTCTGCGTGGAAGCATCATGCAGCCCATATATTTCTTCAAGCCCCTATGGGCGGGGGCCGCTCAATGTCGGGTTAAAGTCCCACAAAATTGGAAGCAACGTCTCCAAAATGGCCTTTACAGTGTTGACGGGGACGTTAAACCTCAGATCAGTTCCTTAGTGCTGCGGTTGATACTGCGATAATGACATCAGTACTCAAGTACTGATTTAAATAACTATTTTATACCTTTAATTTTGCAGTATAAATTTCTAATTTTTCTACAACTAAGACTGACTTGTCAGGTGGGACATGTATCTTAGCGGATTTAGTTCCCAATTCTTGTAATATTTTGTAATATTTTAAATTTTGCAAGCTTCGCTACTTTGGACATCTCCTTCCTGATGCCCGGGACTTCCGTAGAGCGTGGGCCATGTTTGCTGATATTGGCTCGGTGGGGGACGCCTATAAGTCCGCGGGTAGGCGTCTCTTGCCATATGCCTCCAGTTGACCTGTCTCATGAGGTACGTCGGTCGAAGTGTGCTCGGAGGGGGATGTGCAGTGTTTGCCGGGTCTTGTCGGTCATCCGTTTGGGTTTCAAAATTTTAGGGTTGAGACACACTGATGAAGATGAAAAATCAGAAAGGCCTCTGTGTCACTAAATTTGGTATAGTTACGCCTTAATCAAACAAACAAACAAATTGCCAGTTTTATGACAGCACTAATAAATAAGGTGCTAAGTGCAGACTCAAATATATATGGCCAAATGCGCGGCTCAGGCAACAACCTATTTTATCGTCGTGCACTACAATCAATGATAGCGCTTTTTGTGCGATGTTTAAGTTTTGTGGTGTGTAACTAATTATTTTTCACAACTGTGCTAACATATTGTTGGACAGTGACAACTGTTCGAAGTATATTTTGCTGGCATGCTACCATACTGTTGAAATTTCTTGCGTCACGTACTTAGCATATAAGCGTTATGATTTTGTACCCTTTCAACCCTTTATAGCTAAGTACAGATACCTTTGCAAACATTGTAGGTCCTGGTGAAGTGGCTCATAATGAGACATCTCATTCTGTTCTACAAGGTTTGCACTGCTGTTGACTATTACTGACTATACACCCAGTTTACATGTGTAGAACGGACGTTTACAAATACAGTAATTGGAGACTGATATTGAGAAACTCGTGTCGAAGCGGTAAAATCTTAACCTGACCATATTTAAACGTTGCAGAGGATATGTCGTCTTTTATTCTTATATTTCGCCGCAATTTCACATTTCTTATGACTAATCTGCAGGCAGCTGGTTCATATGAAATGCTGGATCCAATCTCTGAAAAATAAGATAAAATCTTAAAGTAGAAGTAAAACAAAGATCAGGAATTGATACAATTAACTTACTCCACCCATAAAAGACACCAAAGGGAAAGAAATACAAACATTAAGCGACCAGACCATAATGGAAACCTAAACAAAGGAAGGCCATAAGGACAGTTACTTTCCCACAAAATGGCCATATGGCCATCCAAAACCAAAAGACACAAGTGATACACACAGTAAGTAACAAACAACAACATAAATAAATCGCCACAGAAGAGCCGTCTTGGAACGGTCAGTGGAAGATTTCCACTGGGGGGCTTAATTCGATTTTACGTGGCCACAATCCTCGCCCTTACTTCCGTCGCGATTTAGACAAATAATCTGTTCAGTCCGCATGAAGTCCTCTGCCTTAAGTTTTTGAATGGCACTTTTAAGAGACTAACACGCCAGTACGCTTGTGTAGATATTCATTGTTGGTTTTTCAAAAGGCATATGCCGTCTGATCATTCCTGGAATTTTTCAACTTAAGACAGTGCATGTATACAAATGTATATGCGAGAAAATTTCAAAACAGTCACCGGAATGAATGAATCTGAGCATAAAACTGATAAAAGCCGGACTACATTTTGTGCTGACTCATATTTCTATGCCGGGGGAGGGGGGGGGGGGGAGGGGGGGGCTTTAAAACTTGCAGCACAGCGAAGAATCACAGAAGGAATCTGTCATTCAAAATTAATTAATATATATTACTGAGGAAATTATCAGACTCAACAACACCACAGCAAAAGCACCGACTCGAAACGGCCAGTAACAATTACTGGCGGGCTTTGATGAGTTAGGAGGCCTTTTATGCAATATAGATGATGCTCTTGAAACAAACAAATCGCGGTATATTTGTGTAAGTCTGTTCTGCAGGGTATTCAATTTTAATATTCAGCTAGAACATCAAGTAAACAATTCTTTAAAGGTATGGTCTTTGTTGCCTTCATGCGGCCTGAACAGATTATTTGACTAATTCGCGATGGAAGTAAGGGCGAGGATTGTGGCAACGTAAAATCGATTTTAAGCCCCCCCCCCCCCCCCCCCCACACACACACCGTGGAATTCATTTCCGCTGGCCGTTCCAATCCGGTTCTTCTGTCTTTGGGTGTTTGTGTCGCTTATATTATCTTATTTTGGATAGCCTATTAACTATTTTGTGGGAAGGTAACTGTCCTTTTGGCTTTCCGCTATTGATGTTTCCATTAGGGTCCGTTGTTTCATGTTTGTGTTTCTTTCCCTTTGGTGTCTCTGATGGGAGCTGTGGGTTGATTTATTGATTCCTGATCATTGTCTCCACTTCTATTTTAAGTATACTTTGTAGGGTCCAAACCTTCACCCTCAGGGTCTGAGTTCGCTTTTATGGGAAACGCTTTCTGACCTTTTGAACACAAAACTCCTTTGCCGCTCAATGTGTACTGCATTGATGTATCTTCCAATAAGTCTGAGAGAAAAAGCTATTTCCACAACAAACATAGGCGGTCGTGCCCATGTGTTTTCGCGTATGTTCGTTAAGATGTTTTCAATCTTAAGTCTTTACTACATGTCTGGCATGCGGAAGTCATTTGGAAAAAAGGTATACATTATGTATCAACGAAAATGTATTTTCCATGACCAAGATCACGTGAACTGCCATCTTGTTGTTGCGATATTTTGAAAAGCATTATCAGTTTGGCGTTTACGTTATCACAATTGTGGAAATTACCGTGAACTTTACCTTCCCGATTTTGTACCGTGAACTGGATCATTTTATAACACTTTGCATAACAGGCAAACAAACGGTGTATCGGTGTTAACTGTTACATGGAAACATGCTAGAGGTAATATTTGCAATTTATGATGCGGTAGGATCATCTCAAACACTGTATTTGCAATAAATTTAAGATTTCTGCTGTTTGCCGTGGTCTTTATCACGATCTGTCGGGCTCGGGAAAAAAATTTGGGCGATTATTTCTCCAAAACCAGGCAGTTTCTGCCTTCAAAGCAAACATCATAAAAAATCGGAAGTTGAGCAGAGTACTTTGGTATATGACTCGTAAAAATGCGTGCTGTAATAACCAAAATATCGGGGAAAAACCGTACCTGAAGCGAGCGAATTTCCTCATAAAATTCCGTTTACTATATCAAATGGTCACGTGGGTTCCCCACCGTGTCCTCGGGAGCAAATTCTTTCCTTCAAAAGTTGACACTTTTTGACATGCGGGACAAAAATACTTTTGCAAGAGTTGCCTCCCCTGAAGGTGTTCCCATTCCCCTTAAGATGCCGAGAAAAACTGCATCTGAAAATGTCGTCTGTTTTTGTCGTCTGCCGAATCTTCTTGCAAACTTTTAAAAACATTTTTTTGCATACAGGCAAACAGTGTGAACCCAGATCCGGTCCATATTGTTTGCACTCAGAAGAGAGACAGTCTAATTTTGGTTCACACTGTTTGCATCAATGACTTTGCATGATGCTTCCACACTGAGCTGAAACAGATCGCACACGAGTACTCGTAAACCGCTTAGAGTCTGACCGTCCCTACAAATTTACCCCTTTTGGGTGGCAGGGCTTGAGAGGTCATTTTATCTCAATGTCGAGTAAATGTCCCATAAATTGGAAACAAAGTCTCCAAAATGACCTTAATAGTGTGGACGGGGACTTAAAACCCCAATTCAAACAAATAAAAACTTTAAGTAAACAGCAGACGACAAAGCAGACGACAAGTGTTGTGATTGGCATTTTGTGGGTTAACCCTTTCGTCCCTAATGGGGCCGCCTATGTTTGCAGAAGAAATGGGATAGAGTGCGTGAGTGTTTGAGTTTTACGTCTCACCAACAGCTAAGGTTATACGGAGACGGGACCTCGGTTTAAAGACTCATCCGAAAGTCTGGAGAAGCCCTGGATCGATCCTGCGACCCTTGGTTTACAATGTGAGAAGCAAACCACTACGTCACGGGGGCTTCTGAAATGGGATAGAA
The DNA here is from genome assembly GCA_963580285.1 of Lucinisca nassula. Taxonomy (NCBI): domain Eukaryota; kingdom Metazoa; phylum Mollusca; class Bivalvia; order Lucinida; family Lucinidae; genus Lucinisca; species Lucinisca nassula. The sequence continues at coordinate 99,277,415 of OY757015.1, forward strand.
GATACCGTATTTATCCTAAATATTCGGACACCTTAACTCATTACCGTTCTTTCTCTAAACTAAAAATTAATTACCCAATGCTGTGTCTAAGAATAGCTGGATGAGTGGTGGCAAACAGTGTAGACCCTGATGAGACGCCGCGTTCTGCGGCGTCTCATCAGGGTCTACACTGTTTGCTTAGACCTATCTGGCCGAAAACATAGTGTAAATACCGTAAATACGGCAGTTATTGACTCTGCCATATGCTACATCTTTTGGAATAGTCAAGTCATTTAGCGACATCAAAAAAGCAGCTGTGACAGCTCTTTCCAAGTTTTCATATCCTATGCGATTTGGCCTCCACTTAAGGTAACGCAAAGACAGACCTTGATGTCTTAATCTCAAATATCTGTTGTTATTTCGTTGTTGTTGTTGTTGTTGTTGTTATCTTTGTCATTTAATAATACTACAGTTTTTGTTTTAGCTGCAACATTTTAATTCTCGCACTGCTGTCAAATGTTTCGCTTTTATGTAAAGATCAAAGACATGATCTGAAATATTCTTCACCACCGCAAGGTCCACCCAACTATATCAAGAGCCCACCCACTTATCAGTGATTACCATTGATTGGTCATGATGATACATGTTCAAGTTTTTATCATGTGCTGTACCATTTTGAGATCACAGAAGCAGAGTTGTCATACTTGACTGTCAAATACGATTGACTTGTCTCCAAAGTGCTTTGAGACAATCGCTGTACATTCTTTCCAATCAAGACATAGAGGTAAATCGACAACACTGTAAAGGTCATTTTGGAGACGTTGCTTCAAATTTTGTGGGACTTTTACCCGACACAGAGATGAAATGACATCTCAAGCCCTGCCACCCAATGAAACCAATAGGGTCTATGAGCCTGGACGGTCCGACACTCGCACCGCTTTGCCTGGGCAGGCTTAGATCCTCTAAGCGGTTTACCAGTACTCGTGTGCGGATCGGTTTCAGCTCTGCGTGGAAGCATCATGCAACACATCTATTTCTTCAAGCCCCAATGGGCGCGGGCCGTTATGGTTGAATGAAGAGAATGTTGCAGCTAAATCAAAATGGGTAGTGCAGTAAAATTCCGTTATTAACCCTTGTCCTGCTGAATATTTAAATATGTCACACCCACTACTGATTATCAGCCAATCAAATTACTCGATGCAAATTACTGCAGCAAATTCATAAACTGGATGACAAACAATGAAGATCCTGATCAGATGGCTGCTTCAGAAGCCATCTGATCTGGATCTGCATTGTTTGAAAGGCAATACCTATCCGGGCTCAGCAGGACAAGGGTTAAGCGTGTTTAAAAGCTTTTTTGTAGAATGCAGTTATTCTTTATTTGTGTATTCTGCATATAGTGTCCTCTGGTCAGAGACAACCATTGGGACTGTTCAAAAGTGTTCCTTAAGACCGCTTTTGAACAGTCTCAAAAGTGGTCTTAAGATAGGAATTTTACTGTATTTACATTCTCAGAGCATCTACAGACAACTATTGGGACGCATAGAGGATATTTGATTTGTTCAGTGTAAGATCGAATTTTATTTCACCGAATGAACACCAAAACCAGTATTTTCACGAGTGGCGTATAGTTAAAATACCGGTTTTGGTTTATGAGTGAAATAAAATTTGATCTTACACTGAAAAAAAAAATCACATTTTCTGTTTCTTACATGCTTCAAAACGGCAATATTTAGCTTCACTTATCGCGTCACTCACCCTCATAGAAAACTAAGTTTGTTCTTGGTCGTTAGTCATCAATTTAGTGGTGTTCAACGTATTTACTGGGTATAATATTGGGTGTATACTAAGAGTTTGCACCTGAGAAATAGCCTTAGCAATCTATGAAAAGTTACTGAAATAATTGAGAGATTAGTTTCCTTAAAAGAAGCTGTGGGCAGATCTAACGTCGCGCGACAAAATACGTGACGTCAGCGTTGAAAATGACGTCATTAACGACCTCGTGACGTGAGAACGGGCTTAGCGTTAATTCTTATACATGTTATTAATTTTCAATCATCTGACAATAGAAGAAAAAATTGACCACAGAATTAGATTTGGAGAAAAAATAGTCCCAAACAGTGAAAAATAAAATTGATATCTGTCACTGTTTGAAAAAAAAGTGACAATATCGTTTTCGATTTCACTGAGAAATCTCTATATTCCATTGAAAAGCATGTAAGAAAATGGGGGTAAAAATTATATAGGTGTGTTTTCGTGATGGCATCTACAGACAACTATTTGGACGCAATGTTGTTCATATCCAAAATGAATACATTGACTCACGCGAAGTCAAATGGTCGTTATATGACGTCAAAAATACATCGTGTTTCGCTCCATTATGATTGGTTTTGTTTGTTTGTTTGATTTGATTTGAGGTTAACGTCCCCGTTAACACTGTAAAGGTCATTTTGGAGACGCTGCTTCCAATTTTGTGGGACTTTTACCCGACATTGAGATGAAATGACATCTCAAGCCCTGTCGCCCAATGAAACCAATAGGGTTTATAAGCATGGGCATCCGACTCGCACCGCTTTGCCTGGACAGGCTAAGATCCTCTGAGCGGTTTACCAGTACTCGTGTCTGGGTCGGTTTCAGCTCTGCGTGGAAACATCATGCAGCCCACTTATTTCTTCAAGCCCCGATGGGCGGGACCGTCATTATGATTGGACGTTGACGTTGTTATGACGTCAGCGAAGCTCTTCGGCTTTAAATAGGAAAACTGCGTGCAGTTGCTTTCTTGTTTCAAATATAGCCCTCAAACATTTATTTTCGTAACAGAATGGACAGAAGATAATGCGAATATGGGAAATAAAGGCAATTTATTTTATATTATTACCAAAGCTAGCACATCATGTGGCCGACTAATATATAAGTGAAAGTGTTGGGCATCGAAGTGGAATCAGGCTTGGTACAGAGTCTACAGAGCTGTGGTGCTGCTAAAACTACACATGTTGTATTTGGTCAGTTCACCAACGGCATTCCAAAAGTCTGAACGTCTTCTGTTCAATGCTTTTTAAAATGGGCAACTCTTTGGCAGCACGGACTACAATAGAACTCAAAACCGCGGAGCCCACAAACTTTTTCTTGGACAGACTAGCTCCGGGCAGGCACATGACGTAATTATAACGTCACGTCAACGTCGACACAACGTCATGGCGTTTATGCAACGTCACATCAACATCAGTGCAACGTCATGACGTTGCACCGACGTTGATTTGACGTTGCCCTAGCGACGTGTGCCTGCTGGGGCTAGTCTCAATCAATTATGCCCCATCAATGACCCTCAAACACTTTCCAAATTCTGCAATGGAATCAATTATCCCAATAACCCATACTATGATGAAGGACAGGGAGACAACTCATTCCCTTAACACCAGCTGTGGTGACGTTTTATGCTCTATAATACAATAAGAGGGTAACCTGGTTTCTAAAGATTAAGTGGCAAGACAGGATCCAGAGGCAGAAGTCCATTTTGTGGGAAAGTAACTGTCCTTTTGGCTTTCGGCTATTGATGTTTCCATTAGGGTCTAGTTATTTAATGTGTGTGTTTCTTTCCCTTTGGTGTTTCTTATGGTTGGTGTGGGTTAACTGTATCGATTCCTGATCACTGCCTTCACTTCTGCTCTGAAAAAGGGCAGATATGCAGAGTGTAGATACTCGTATAAAACTGGTACAAATAAGATAGAAAGGGCATGTTTTCTAAATGCCTGGTTAACATTTGCCGAAGAAAATCCTCTATGGAGAATTATAAGTTGAAAATCGCCCACATGAGGGGAGGTCAGAAGAAACGATACAAGAACAACCTCATAGACAACCTTCAAGGACTGGGTTGTAGGATCCAATTACATGGACCGAGCAAAGTGTCAAGGCTAAATGGGCCCCGTCAAGCGATTTTGGTACTTATCGCCTATGCGAGCAGCGAAGGTTCAGGCGAGACTGCGCATCCGCGCAGTCTCGCCAGAACCTTCGCTGCTCGCTCATACAAGCAGTGAATCAAGAGGAACCTTCAGACAGAAAGCCATATCCCTGGCCCCTTTTAATGGCTGGGCATGCGCACTTAAAGTTTGTCATGACGGAATGCTCGAAGACACAAATTCGCTTGGCGGGGCTCAAATAAGAAGGGATACTGGTGAATACGAAGGTAAACGAATACGTGAAGCCGAACAGAATCGTGTACAGTGGAAAGCTAGAGCTAGGACATCAACGACCATGTTTTATCTGCATGCGACATTCAGAGCCAAGATCATTCTTATTAGCTTTCGAAGAACACATGAACAGTAACATTGCACAGTTTGCTTAAGACTGGTCATTTTTAGAAAATAAAGTCGAACTTCCATATTGTTGCACGAGAACGTTATATTTTGTACATGTCTAAATGTTACTAAATATGTTCCATAATAGGGTTATCCATTGGTAGTAAGGAATACACAGTAGAACTGCAAAAGTATGGAGTGAATAAGTTTTCTTGGCCAGGCTAGCTATTTTTTTTTTTTCAATTAAGCATCATCGGTGACCCTCAAATATTTTCAAAACTCCACAATGGAATCAATGATCCCAAAGGGCAAAACTATATTAACCTACTATTATGAAGGGCAAGGCGGCTTCACGGCCGCTACACATTCCATTAACACCAGCTGTAGTGATGTTAACCCTTATCTTACTGAATATTCATTTAAGCCACACCCATTTCTGTCTATCAACCAATCAAATTACTTGATGTAATTTATTGCTACAAAATGCCAAACAGTGTAGATCCTGATCAGATGACTTCTTCAGAAGCCATCTGATCTGGATTTACACTGTTTGCAAAGAAAGGGGTTGTCGTTAACAACAAGAAAAGGGTTAAATATTTTCTATAATAATAGATCGCATGGGAGATATGCCAATGTTTGTATGTTCTAAAACGGCTGATGAGACCAATTCTAGCTCTGAAATTTATGTTGCAGATAGACCGACAAAGGTTAGAGAAAAACGGCTCTGTTGGTGATGTCTAAGCTCTGGCTTCCTGCTGTACACGTTTCTGTTCGGCTACGGTGATTTTTGTTTTACTTAATAATCACAAACACCCCTTCTGATAAAGCCTGTCCACTTTGCTCCGTCCTGGGCAATTTGTTCCCATGACTCTGTTGGTATGTCAAAGTCCTTGATGCAGATTTTGAGGGCGTCCTTGTGACGCTTCTTCCGGCCTCCATGGGATCGTTTGCCTGTTTCTAATTCTCAATAGAGGTGTTTCCTTGGTAACCGTTCGTAAGGCAACCTGATGACATGCGGCCTGTCTATCTTAACTGTGCCACTGCTCTGTAGACTTTCAGCTTTGTGTCAAGCCTACTTCCACCTATCCCGTAGTCGGCCAAAATCTGCACTAGTTTTGGTAATCCTGGCATTCACTTCATCACCAATATGCACAGCTCTTGACAGTGTGCTCCAAAGGTAGGAGAACTTATCAACCACTTGTAGCCTTTGGCGGCTGCCCGGTGCTGGTTGATAGGCCTCCCCAGTCTTGCATAAGCTTTATAGGAGAAGTCGTCATTCTAAGGATTGTATATATAAGTTAGAAATCATTTTAAGGTTTGTATATTGTTTAGTTATGGTGATTTTCATGTTCTTGTTATTAGAGCGAAAGGATTTTGAGCAATTTTGTCAGAGGGTCAACCATGGAACATTCCTTCAAAATTGTTTTCTTTTTTAGGATCGTGCTTTCAAAGTTCCCTTTGATAACAGAGAGCTGACTTGTCTGTCAATGTCTGGGCACCTTGTGGACATTTAGGGTCAGGTCCTAGTGCACCTGACGGAGATGAACCGGTTCAGTCTAACTTACAACGCTGAGTGGTGACAAAGGGCAGTTCCAAGTTAAGATTTTCAAACCACTTTACCAGATACAAAGTAGAAGTAAAACAAAGATCAAGAGTCGATAAAATTAACTTACTCCACCCATCAAAGACACCAAAGGGAATGAAACACAAACATGAAGCGACCAGACCATAATGTAAACCTAAACAAGGGATGACCATAAGGACAGTTACATTCCCACAAAATGGCCAAATGGCCATTCAAAATAAAAAGACACAAGTGATACGCACAGTAAGTAGTAACAAACAACAACATAAATAAACCGCCACAGAAGAACCGCCTTGGAACGGTCAGTGGAAAGAATTCCACTGGGGGACTTAAATCGATTTTACAAGGCCATAATCCTCGCCCTTACCTCTGTCGCGGTATACACTAATTTTGTTTAGTCCGCATGAAGGCTTCCTAACTCATCAGTGTAACATCTCGGAGAACATACAAATCAAAAAACTAAAGAGATGAAACAAGGTTGAGGACTCGACAGCATACAACAACAGAATTGCTGGAGCAAAAGAAAATCAACAGTTAGACTCCTAGGGGCCCGATCAAAGACGGAGCTTCGGGCGCCAACCAACATAAAGAACACTAAAATAAAATAAAATTCCATTTATGTTTTTACGCTGGAACTGTCATATAGTCTTAAGCCCGACCCACGTGTGTGTTATCAAAGAGGGAAGCAAAGTTGCCAACCGTGATTGGGTTAACCACCATGCATGCAGTCTGTTTTATAATATTGATGTTGTACCCAATCTTTATATATCGAACGATTTTACGAAATTGGGTACTAATGTCATTACAGGCATGATTTTTTCTAAATTTATATACTAAGTCACCATAGAATTCGGGTTCCGATAGGTCTTGTAGCTGAAGTGTTTTAAGTCCAACATTGAATTTTGAAACCAAATCAGAATGACGTCTATAAAACTTAGAAAAGGCTTTACGTAGTTTATGCTACCGATATACCTGATTAAGAAGTTTATCGGTTAATAATTTATTACGAGTGTTGAAGTCGGATACATGACTAGACACTCTAACGAATCGAATTAACTGCGAAATATAAACCCCGTACGATGTCGCACGAGGAACATCACCGTCATAAAAAGGACAATTTACAATCTCGAAATCAAAATCATCACGTTTATCATAAATTTTGCAAGAAACAAATCCATCTACAATAGATACATGTAAATTCAAAAAGGGGGCCTCGGTATCAGAGGAATTTGCCTTGTTTAACTGAAGTTCTAGGGGATAAATCTGACTGATCAAACCATCAAAGTAAGTATTATCAATATTTAATAAATCATCTAAATATCTAGAAGTAGAACTAAAAGCTTCAATAATTTCAGATTCGTTATCAATGGAAAGCGACAACATGAAGTCTCTTTCATTACAATACAAGAGTAGATTAGCCACAATAGATGCGCAATTCGTACCCATCGGAATACCCACAATTTGTCTAAATAACTTAGTACCGAATCTAATATAAATATTGTCAAGTAGAAAGGTGAGGCCATCACACACTTTCTGACATGACCAAAGTGTATAATTCTTATGCTCTTTAGAAGTGAAAAATGCATTTCTGACATTACATGCAAGATAGAGAGAATCTTCCTTGCGAAAAGTGTAGTGCAAAGAGTGGAAAAATCGTAAGTAGACAGACTTGTAGCACGAAAATGTCTGGATTTCAATTTATTTAACACCTCATTCGAATTTTTTATAGACCAAAACATATTTCTTCCTGATCTTTCAAAGACTTTATCACAATATTTAATCACATGCGTTTTAATAGCAGTAAGACAGGAAGGTAATAATTTAGAAAGTTCAAGGGTAGTGCAAGAGCTAGAATTTGCAATAAACCGTGCTTTGTAAGGTCTTTTATGAAGTTTTGGTAACCAGTATAGCGTAGGAAGCTTGTCTTGGCCTTTTGTAACACACACAGCAAACTTGGTGGCTGAATGACAAATATGTTCATCCACTATAGCTCTCTCTTCAGCTAAAGGCTGAAGTTCATAGGCCTTAGTACTGTTAAGCGTGTTAACATAGTGGAGCCGTCACACAACGACGATGTTGTTAGCGGCCTTGTCTGCAGGGGCCAAAACAAACTCATTTTTTATTTTTATTCTTATGAAATTCTTGAATACCTAGTTTAAGATGACGTAAAGACGTCTTAGGCTTAGGAGGTAATAAGTTAGTATTATTAATAGAAAGAAATGCGTTTATTCATTAGTTTTAAAATGCTAAGTTTCCAGTCCTTAAGGGCTTTATGCTCAACATACTCTCGCTTACACCATCGATTACCGAATTCATTCAAGGCAGCAGCGATTTCATCATTACATTTACTGAAATCAATTTTAGAAGGAAACCGATAGTTCGGTCCTTTAGAAATTATATTTCTTATCCTAGAATCAGGAATAATTTTCAAATTGCCAGTAATTACATGGCCAGCAGCAGGATAGTAATACACTGAGTTTTTGCAATCACATGAATCAGGAGTATGAGTATCAATATCATGATCTGAAACAAGTTTATTGAAATTAAAAATGATAGCTCTAACAGGTTTGTTATATTTAAACCGCAATACCCTTTGCAAACTTTTCGTGTAACGCAGTAGCATTCTGTTCTTAAAATACCCCACCTGACCAGGATATTGTCAAGATGATCAATCTAAGCAAGTTTGATGACGATCGGACCAAACCTGTGGCCTCAATGGAGTTCACAAGGATTGTCTATGTTTTGACCTACAGGCGTACATTTTGACTTGACAAAACCAATATTCAGACTTGATCGAGATATTGCCATGATGACCATTCTGAGAAAGATCGATGAGCGAATCGAAACTTTGGCCTCGCGAGTGTTCACAAGATGTTTCTTTGAATTGTCCTACTGACGTACATTTTCGTCCGACATGACCCTTGTTCAAATTTGACTGAGATATTGTCAAGATGACCGTAATGAGCAAATTTAAAGATGATTGGACCAAAACTGTGGCCTTTAGAGTGTTAACAAAGTTTTCAATCATCATAGTGTAGATTATATTTTCTTGTCCTTTGGGATCATTGATTCCATTGTGGAATTTTGAAGATATCTGAGGTTCAATGATGAGGCCTAATTGGCCGAAACTGGCTAGTCTGGCCCAGAAAACATGTACACTCCATATTTTTCAGTTCTGTGGTGTATTCCTTGCTTCCAAAGGATAACCTTTTTATAGAACATATTTAACTTCACTACAGCTGGTGTGTGGGAATGTGTGGCGGCGGTAAAACGTCTCCCTGCCCTACATCATAGTGTAGATTATATTTTCTTGTCCTTTGGGATCATTGATTCCATTGTGGAAGTTTGAAAATATCTGAGGGTCACTGATGAGGCCTAATTGGCCGAAACTAGCTAGTCTGGCCCAGAAAACATGTACACTCCATATTTTTCAGTCCTGTGGTGTATTCCTTGCTTCCAAAGGATAACCCTTTTATAGAACATATTTAACTTCACTACAGCTGGTGTGTGGGAATGTGTGGCGGCGGTAAACGTCTCCCTGCCCTACATCATAGTGTAGATTATATTTTCTTGTCCTTTGAGATCATTGATTCCATTGTGGAATTTTGAAGCTATCTGACGGTCACTGATGAGGTCTAATTGGCCGAAATTAGCTAGTCTGGCCCAGAAAACATGTACACTCCATATTTTTCAGTTCTGTGGTGTATTCCTTGCTTCCAAAGGATAACCCTTTTATAGAACATATTTCAATGTTTTGACCTAGTGTCTTACTTTGTGACCCGACATTATCCATATTCCAATGTGACCGAGATATTGCCAAGATGATCAATCTGAGTACCCTTTATGATGATTGGACCAAAACTGTACCCTCTAGAGTGTTCACAAGAAGTTTCTATGATTTGACCAACTGACCTACTTTTAAACCCGACATGGCCTATATTCGAACTTGATCTAGACCCTGTCAAAATGGTCTTTCTGATTAAGCTTGATGATAATTCGACCAAAATTGTGGCCTTTAGAATCTGCTAAATGCTGTTCTATTACATGTATTGAGCCTACTGACCTATTTTTACCGCGCATGACCCATATTCGAACTAATCCAAGATAATGTTATGGTCATCATTCCGAACAAGTTAAATGTTTATCTGGCCATAATTGTGACTTCGGGAGTGTTCACAAGATTTTTCTTTGATTTTGCCTACTTTCTGGCCAGACATGACCCATATTCGAACTTAACCAAGATATTGTCAAGGTAATCATTTTGAGCAAGGTTAAAAATGATTGGACTTAAACTGTGGTCTCTAGAGTGTTAAGTTGTTGTTTTTTTTCTATGATTTGACCTTCTGACCTAGTTTTTGACCCGACATGACTCATATTCAAACTTGACCGAGATATGATGATCATTTTGACCAAGTCTGATTAGGATTGGACCAAAACTGTGGCCTCTAGAGTGTTAACAAGAAAAAGTTTACGCACGCACGACGGACGACGCTTGACGCACGACGAACGACGACGCCGGACATCTTACTGCCACAAAAAGCGGTCAGGTGTGCTAAAAACCAACCATTCGTGAACAGGAGTCGTGATTTGATTGAATGGGCTTTTCACAGAGAAGATTCTCTCTATCTTGCATGTAATGTCAGAAATGCATTTTTCACTTCTAAAGAGCATAAGAATTATACACTTTGGTCATGTCAGAAAGTGTGTGATGCCCTCACCTTTCTACTTGACAATATTTATATTAGATTCGGTAAATTATTGAAGCTTTTAGCGCCACTTCTAGATATTTAGATGATTTATTAAATATTGATAATACCTATATCGATGGTTTGATCAGTCAGATTTACCCCCCAGAACTTCAATTAAATAAAGCAAATTCTTCTGATACCGAGGCCCCGTTTTTGGATTTACATCTACCTATTGTAGATGGGTTTGTTTCGTGCAAAATTTATGATCAACGCGATGACTTTGTTTTTGATATTGTAAATTTTCCTTTTTTGGATGGTGATGTTCCTCGTGCTCCATCCTATGGCGTTTATATTTCGCAATTAATTCGATTTGCTAGAGTGTGTAGTCATGTAACTGACATCAAAACTCGTAATAAATTATTAACGGCTAAACTCCTTAATCAGGGTTATCGGTACCATAAACTACGCAAAGCATTTTCAAAATTTTATAGACGCCATTCTGATTTTATTTCAAAATTCAATATTGGACTTAAATCTCGTCTGCAACAAGGTCTATCGGAACCCGAATTTTATGGTGACTTAGTATATAAATTCAGAAAAATATATAACCGCAATGCTTCAGCACCCAATTTCGTAAAATCATTCTTCGAAAAAAAAGATTGGGTACAACATGGATGTTATACGACAGACTGCATGCATGGTAGTTAACCCAATCAAGGTAGGCAACTTTGCTTCCCTCTTTAATTGCACGCCGGTGGGTCAGGCCTCAGATTCTATGACGGCTCCAACGTAAAGGCTTATTGAGATTTAGAGAGATCTAATTCTTGGTAATGTTGGTTGGTGCCTGATGCTCTGTCTCTGGTCGGGCCCATCGGAGTCTAACTGTTGGTTTTCTTTTGCTCCAGCATTTCAGTGGTTTCTTGCTGTCGAGTCCTCACCGTTGTCTCACCTCTGTGGTTCTTTGATTTTTTTGTGTTCACGGAGATGTTGCACTGATGAGTTAGGAGGCCTTCATGCGGACTGAACACATTATTTGTCTAAATCGCGACGGAAGTAAGGGCGAGGATTGTGGCCACGTAAAATCGATTTAAGCCCCCCCCCCCCCCCCCCAGTGGAAATCTTTCCACTGAGCGTTCCAAGGCGGTTCTTCTGTGGCGATTTATTTATGTTGTTGTTTGTTACTTACTGTGTGTATCACTTGTGTATTTTAATTTTGGATGGCCATATGGCCATTTTGTGGGAAAGTAACTGTCATTATGGCCTTCCTTTGTTTAGGTTTCCATTATGGTCTGGTCGCTTAATGTTTGTATTTCTTTCCCTTTGGTGTCTTTGATTGGTGGAGTAAGTTAATTGTATCGATTCCTGATCTTTGTTTTACTTCTACTTAGCAAAAACACAGATCGGCCTGCACATCCACACTATATTGATATCAAATACCCATTTTAGATTGTGTATCAGTCAGTCCAAAATCACTAATACTCTAAAGGAACTCAAGTTATAGCTTCTTTATTTCAGGTGTATGTGCCTAGGAATGAACACTGGAAACTGTATCCAATCTGACATCTGCAAGGACACACCAACCTACACCTGGAGATGTGAATGTAGTGGAGTTAGAAAGGGGCCACGCCCTATAAAATGTTATAAATTACCTGCATTTACGAGACCATGAAACTTGTTGCTGCTCCAGCCCATTTTGTACCAAAGGAACGATCCTTCTTATTTTTAACAGAAGTCCATTTAAAAATTTAGAGGTGTCAGGTTGTGTTTTCTTAATATTTCACTTGGAAAGGGTTGTCCTTCGCAAACAGTGTAGGCCCTGATCAAACGACGCGTTTTGCGGCAGCGAGTAGTAATGGGGGCGCTTTGGCCCCACGGACTGCGCATGCGCGGGGATGACGTCACGGCGCGTCGGCGCGGCAGCCATATTGGATGACCTCGGAATAACTTTGGCGCCATAGACTGCGCATGCGCGGGGACGACCTCACGGCGTATCGGCCATTTTGGATGACCTTTGCCACGTCTCTATTGTTTGGTGAAGGCACTAAACAAAAGGTCAACACAGTTGCTCCGTGACCTCGGAATAAAAATCCATTTCTATTGCTTGGTGAAGGCACTAAACAAAAGGTCAACCCAGCTGCTCCGTGACCTCGGAATAAAAATCCATTTCTATTGTTTGGTGAAGGCACTAAACAAAAGGTCAACCCAGCTGCTCCGTGACCTCGGAATAAAAATCCGTGTCTATTGTTCGTAGAAGGCACTATAAATTGAAAACAAAAGGTCGAGGTGAAACGACAAGCCCTGCCAATAGGGTTTATGGAAGGGCCGATTCGCACCGCTTTACCTGGGCTAAGCGGTTTTCCAGTGCGCGATTCTAGGAACCATCTATTTCTTCAAGCCCCGAGGGGCGGGGGGCTAAAAAGATGCACGCATCTCTCTCTCTCTCTCTCTCTCTCTCTCTCTCTCTCTCTCTCTCTCTCTCTCTCTCTCTCTCTCTCTTTATACAAATAAATGTGACAAGGACTGTGTCGTTATTTGAGCTATCGATCATTTTTATCAGATTTTTCCTATATTTTTGTCGTAAACATGTTTGAATAGGTGTATTTGTCTTTCAAAACCAACTTGCGAAAATATCATCTGATAATGGATTTTAGCCTGAAATGCGCCAGTCCGCTTAACAAGGAAACACCTGCCATTAGCAGGACTGCTGAACCCAAACAAAGAAAAATGTCATCTGCCAGTGGTGTTTAGCGCTTTAAGGTTCATTCGCGGTATATTGACTTTTTATTGTTGCGATACGAGTATTGGGCCTATACAAGTAAAACTTTAGCGACAATATATGACCGATCAGCCCGCGTATAAACGCGGTCTCATCACAAAACTAAGGATCAGAGGGGGTACTAAAATATGAAAATGAACATACCTGGATGACCTCGGCCAGTCCGCTTAACACGGAAAATCGTTCTATTAATTTCCAGGTTGCATCTTTGTTGGTGGGACTGAAACACTCACTCGCTCAAGGGTTCATGTTTAACGCGAATCACCTGCCCTTATCAGGACTGCTGAACCCAAACAAAGAAAAAATGTCATCTGCTAGTGGTGATCACCGCTTTAAGGTTCATTCAAGGTATATTGACTTTTTATTGCTGCGATACGAGTATTGGACCAGCGAACGAAAAAACCTATAAAAGTAAAACTTTAGCGAAAATATATGACCGATCAGCCCGCGTATAAACGCGGTCTCATACGCTTTACGCATCAGTCTAACCCGTAAACCCCAAAATAATAATCCAGATTGGCTTAATAAGCTGGCTTATTCACGTTTAAATGTGTCATGATTCTTAAATATGGGTTTTATTGGGCCGTTCTCTAAATGATGTTCTTGACATAAATCAAGTTAGGACTATATCCTGAACTGTAAGCGAATAGTTTACACATTGATCAGATGTTGTGTGGCGTCTGATCCGGATCTACAATGTTTGCGAAACCAAACGGCCTTAGTTTTTATACGAAGGGGATCGTGTTTGGACTCGTCTAAAGGAGACCTGCACGATAAAAACATTCAACTGTGGCCTAATTATATCCCTTGTTTGTTCAAATTATCTCCCTTTTGGTACGCTTTAAATGACTCTATTTCCCTTATGCCTGAACCTATTTGGGTGATCTGGGTATCAAACGAATTGTCTAAAGGAGACCTACGCGACGCAATCATCGGACCGTGGCGGAATTATCTCGCTTGGCGGTTCAAATTATCTCCCTTTGGGTAATCTTTAAATGGCTTTATTTCCCTTACGCCTGGACCGATTTGGGTGATCTGGGTATCAAACGAATCGTCCAAAGGAGATGAAATCATCGGACCGTGACCACAATGCGTGAAATCGCTTTTAACTCCCTATAGAATGGCTCGAAATTGAAAGGTATACTAAGTATTGGTGAAGAACTCACCGATCGCATCACGTGGTCACCCCACTAAATCCCTACTTTTTACGGAGAAATCTGGGTGTTCACAATTTTTCTTATTTCTGCTCCAAGACCACAAAGAGGCGGTTCTAACGAGTACCCACAACCTATGTTTGCAGTATGTTTGGTTTCTTACGAGCAGAGGTCTCGCCCTTATGCTCCTTTTGTAATCGTGCTAGATCTGACTTTGCCATTTCAACCGCTTGAGCCACTGGAGTGACCAATTTCACCACGGGTTTTTGCTGTTCCCGCATTTCTATTTCTTTTTGCCGTTCATCTGCCATTTCCTGTAGAAGACGGTTTCTTCTACCACTACCGACGATAAAACGCCCCATGTAATCGGGTTGAACGTAGCCCTCGCTCAAGTCTTTTAAGTGTTGATACCATGCGTCGTAGTCCGGGACATAAGGCACCCATTTTAGCAGTTTCTTGTCAAACACTTCTATCGAACCCATCTTTTTTTCTCCAAATATAGCGATGCTTTACCCTTCTTACGTTAATTTCATTCGTCATCAGATTCCTGGTCTTCTGTCAAGACATGGTCGGGCCAAACACTGGCGAATAAATCCTTTCTCAGTTTTACGGCTTGCTGGATGGATTCGTCGACATTCATACCATGCTGTAGTCTTAAAGTTTTAGCCGACTGTAGAATCTGCCGCTGAGTATGATCCTTTTGCAGCTTGTGATAATCCATAAGAAACATCGCGTAATCGTGTCTTAGTCTTTTCCTGAGGGAGGGTAAGTCCTCGTTTGCTGCGCGATGATAAGCGACCTCAGGAGCAGTCCCTTCTTCGATGTAGCTATTAACCTTGTCTTGAAAGCGCTCTGCATTCGATTGCCTTGGAGGTTCCTTAAACCTTCTCTCCCATATTTCTAGACATAGGCGGTCTTCTTCCAGATCATCTTTGGCACGTTTACCCGGAGGTCCCAATAAGAGGTAATGCGTGTCGTTTACTTCACTTATCGATTCCATGTCATCGTCACTGTCTTCATCATTTATATCGGACTCATCGGATACCTCCAATTTCCGCTTTCTTTCTACCGGAAATATGTCACTGCGTAAACGCTCTTGTTCGGGCGTGCTCGATTTTAGGTCGACTATCAGGTACCCGTAACCTGTTCGAATCGTTTCATAAACACTGAATTAGATGCCGGATAAGTTCTTCTCGCCAACGTCGCCACTTGTTGTATGTCGATTGGATTATTGAAAAGGACGAGATATTGCGTGTTCAAAGCGATGTCTCTGCAGGCTTTTCCTTGTGGAAATAAATTTTGTGTGAGATATACGACAGACAAGTTTCTGTGATGGCTTCCTTTGGTAAAGAGGTCCGCAATTCTTTGATCGCATTTAGCCTCTGTCATCAAATCGTCAAAAACCAGTACGTTCCTTTTGCGGGTATCGACATACTCGACATACTCGGAGTTAGTCAGGCTGTCCGGTATACCGTGTACAAACTCTATCTGGGGTAGTTTGCTTTGCAAGTCCTCGTACAGTCTTTGCCATTGACCGAAACACCATACAATACGTTCAGGTCGAGGGTATATGAGGTCGGATAGGAGTAACTTTCTAGTCCACTCCGTTTTACCGCTTCCACTAGGACCAGTCACAACCATAGAAAACGGGTGTCGAAAGGTAATGCTGTTAGTCATGTCTGATTGCGGTTCTATCCCACTGCCGTGCTTATTGCGTTGGTGCCTTAACAAAGCATCACGTCTGGAGAACACGAGGTTACAGTCTGAGCATCGATTCATTTTTGTTTGTCAAGAGTATGCAGAAAAAACATGCTACACATTTACAGAGCTTAAAGCGATATATGGACTACCTTGTGGTGAGTTTATTGACCAGTATACCTAGCACATGGAAACAAAACATACGAAATGAAAACATGGATATTCCAATAGATGAACCACTTATTAAGCAGCTGCTACATACGAAACAAGGAAACAAATACATATATGATTATATACGCAATAAGCAACCCAATAGTGAAAAACGTTCAGAAGCAAAATGGAATGAATTATTTATCGGAGAAAATCTATGTTGGAAAAATATATATATTAATACAATAAAAACAACCAGCGATGTTAAATTACGAAATTTCCAATATAAATATCTACTACGCATCATACCAACAAATAAATATTTATTAAAATGCAACATAGCAACTTCATCTTTGTGTGATTTTTGCGTAATGGAAATAGAAACAGTCAACCATTTATTCTGGGAGTGTATATATTCTCAGCGATTTTGGAGTGAACTATCATTTTTTTTAAAGCACTGCTCTATAGACCTCCCCTTCACATTAAAGACTATTACGTTTGGTATAACTTTTAATATCAGCAGAACCGAAACACAAATGAAGAATTTTATTATTTTTGCTGGAAAGTATTTTATCTTTAGAAACAAATATAATAAAACATTTCCTTCTTTCGATCATTTTAAATCCTTTTTAAGCTACAGATTGAAAATAGAAAGAGAAGTCTACTTTCTGAAAGACAAACTTACCCAGTTCTCACAAAAATGGAACAGTTTTATGATAAGGTTAAATAATGTTGACTAATCTATAGGCACAAATCATATTTAAAGCGCAACAGAGCTTTCTTTCTTTCTAATTTACTCTATACTTTATCCTACCAAATCTATTATTTTCTATCTCTGTTATACTTTGCATTTGATATTATTATTTATTTATTTGTTTATTTATTTATGAACCTATTATTTTTTTCTTTTATTTTTTATTTATTTATTTATTTATCAAAATTTCTGGCACTCCATGATATGTAGTATTAAATTAACGAATTAGAGAACATATATAGTGTATATAGATGTGGTATTGTTTAGATATTTGTATATTATACATAATTATGCTTATGTCAATGTTATACTATGTAAAATGTTTTGTCCAGAAATAAAAGTTAAATTACAAAAAGAAAGAGTTTGCAGTTGGGTCATTCTTACAAACTGTTCACATTTTTGACCAACGCCTACATCACCACAGCCACCACCACCACCACAGCCACCACCACCACAGCCACCACCACCACCACCACCACCACCACAGCCACCACCACCACAGCCACCACCAATGTCCAGTCCACCTCGTTTCAATTTGTTGGATCTGCTACTGGTCCCAAATATTCGATTTGTGAAATTCGCTTTTATTTATTTCACGTTATGTCTAATCAGATACAGCTAAACTAAGGGTCTCATCTCTTAGATATTCTATTACAAAAGCGAGTACATCTTTTAACCACTTTTCGTAAAACTCAATATCTTTCAAATTCATGGGACATTTTTCTCCAGACGTGGGTAACGAATACAGCTCTCCAGTACTCAGCTCATCTCTGATGAGGTTTTCGCCGCTATCAGTCGGTGGAGTTTTTATGGGTGGGAAGAAATAGCACTGACCACTCCTTAACTTTTGCTGTAGCCGCTTCCAGTGGTGCTTTACCGTATCGTAGATTTGCTTTCTGGTGTAGCTCGTATTGCCTTCCCCGTCATGGTGAGAAGTTACCTTGTAAAAGGTGAGTTGGGGTTCCTGGCCATAGTGAAACTTATAGTTGTCCTCGATCCAATTACATAGGCCCCTTTCGTTGAAATTCCAGTTAATTTCATTAATTACGTGATTGTCATTTTCGATGCACTCCTTTCCGTCACAAGCGCGATATAATGTCAGAAACCTTCCCATCCTACCTGGAACAGAACACGTCGTGTTTTGTCTTTGCGGATTCGTTTGATTCTGAAGTTATTTACAGCAACCTTTGTGTTTTCTTCGCCGATTTCAAAACGAGGCTGTCATTTGTTCACAGCATAAGTATGATAGGTCGGTTATTAATAGCAACCAATCAAAATATGTCGTAGCCATATCAAACATAGGCCTTTATCCATTAGAAGTTATTGTATGTTAGGATGGCGTAGAGCTCTGATCGGGTATGTCGTTTTAAGCTTTTTATTAGGGTTTGAAGCAGTTTGTTTGCGTTGTGCATGTGTATGTATGTATGTATGTATGTATGTATGTATGTATGTATGTATGTATGTATGTATGTACATGTGTGTGAGTCATGTATGTATGTGCGGATGTATGTGAGTATTATTGTGTGTATGCACGTGTGTGTTAGTGTGTGTGTGTGCGTGTTGGTATGTATGTTCTTGTGTATGTGTGTGTGTGTGTGTGTATATGCGTAGTTGTGTGTATGGCCGGATGGATGTGCGATTGTAATGTGTATTAAGCCCTTCAATGATAAGCTCCGGCAATTCGTAGGACCGAGCAATGTTTGTAATATTGTGAGTATTAGCTTTTACTAAAACCTTGGGTCTACGCTAAGCACACATCAATCTGAGTAGTCGAAGGATTGGAAGGTCAAATGACAAAGCTATTCGTGTATAAGTATGCCAGTAAATACGGAAATTTGTATAATAGTTTCATACATTAGCAAAACTACAATCTTTTACTATGAAAACCACTCGTACAAGGAAAATCAGTAGGACACATGCATATGCGTTCTTTTAGTGAAAACAAACAGAAATAGATGTACTGTATCATCTGAGGGAAGTCAATATAATGTGAACCCAGAAAACTTGTTTATTTTGTATGCGAATAGGGTGTGATTTGATTACGGAAGTGTTCCGGTCAATCCCGGTTTTCAAACATTATAACAAATAACAATGATGGCCAGTCAATAGAATATAGCATCCAGCCAGTAATGATATTTTCTTTAATGCTTCTGGAGCAAAAGTAAACGTTTGGCAGTCTACGCCAAGAGGCGTGGACAATATAGACAATGACATGCTAAAAGAAAATTACATTCAACTAGTCATGACCTTTTGTAAACTGGTTGCTTACAGTTCAGGCTGAGCGCATCTGAGCCGCAGTCTATGATTTTGAGCAAAATATGGGGTTTACATTAGACCAAAGAGAGATAATCTGAACAGCCGAGGGAGATAATTTCATCGCGTAGATCTCTTTGAGACGAGTCCAAACACGATCACCTTCGGATAAAAACAAAGGCCTATTGGTTTTCGCAAACATGGTAGATTCGGATCAGACGCCACACAACATCTGATCAGTGTGTAAACTATTCGCTTACAGTTCAGGGTATAGTCTTCTCTAACTTGATTTATGTCAAGAACATCACTTAGGTGAATGAACCTTAAAGCGCTAATCACCACTAGCAGATGACATTTTTCTTTGTTTGGGTTCAGCAGTCCTGATAAGGGCAGGTGATTCGCGTTAAACATGAACCCTTGAGCGAGTGAGTGTTTCAGTCCCACCAACAAAGATGCAACCTGGAAATTAATAGAACGATTTTCCGTGTTAAGCGGACTGGCCGCGGTCATCCAGGTCATCATTTTCAAATTTTAGTACCCCTTCTGATCCTTAGTTTTGTGATGAGACCGCGTTTATACGCGGGCTGATCGGTCATATATTGTCGTTTAAGTTTTACTTGTATAGGTATTTTCGTTCGCCGGCCCAATACTCGTATCGCAGCAATAAAAAGTCAATATACCGTGAATGAACCTTAAAGCGCTAACCACTCTTTTGTTTTCTATTTTTTTCTTTGTTTGGGTTCAGCAGTCCTGCTAATGGCAGGTGTTTCCGTGTTAAGCGGACTGGCGCATTTCAGGCTAAAATCCAGTATCAGATGATATTTTCGCAAGTTGGTTTTGAAAGACAAATACACCTATTCAAACATGTTTACGACAAAAATATAGAAAAAAATCTGATAAAAATGATCGATAGCTCAAATAACGACACAGTCCTTGTCACATTTTTTGTATAAAGGCGAGAGAGAGAGAGAGAGAGAGAGAGAGAGAGAGAGAGAGAGAGAGAGAGAGAGAGAGAGAGAGATGCATGCATGCATCTTTTTAGCCCCCCCGCCCCTCGGGGCTTGAAGAAATAGATGCTTCCACGAATCGCGCACTGGAAAACCGCTTAAAGCGGTGCGAATCGGCCCTTCCATAAACCCTATTGGCAGGGCTTGTCGTTTCACCTCGACCTTTTGTTTTCAATTTATAGTGCCTTCTACGAACAATAGACACGGATTTTTATTCCGAGGTCACGGAGCAGCTGGGTTGACCTTTTGTTTAGTGCCTTCACCAAACAATAGAAATGGATTTTTATTCCGAGGTCACGGAGCAACTGTGTTGACCTTTTGTTTAGTGCCTTCACCAAACAATAGGGACGTGGCAAAGGTCATCCAAAATGGCCGATACGCCGTGAGGTCGTCCCCGCGCATGCGCAGTCTATGGCGCCAAAGTTATTCCGAGGTCATCCAATATGGCTGCCGCGCCGACGCGCCGTGACGTCATCCCCGCGCATGCGCAGTCCGTGGGGCCAAAGCGCCCCCATTACTACTGCAGCGTCTGACCTTGGCCTGCGCTGTTTGCCGATTACCCATTTTGGGTTTTCTGGTACAAAATGGGCTAAAATATATACAATGTAGCCGTCTGGCGTTGCGCTAAAACTGCATCGCAACCCCTTCCCCTACTTCTTGGTGGAACAGTGACATTTCATTCACATATAAGAAAGAATTGCTTTAAAACCTTTCAGAATTAAACATGATTGCTTTTTAGGAAAACCCTTGGTTTTAACCTGGGGTAGAAATTCTGTTCTTACCCTGGTGTTCCTTTCCAGGCAAACTACATAAGTATAGAAGCCCCCGCCCATAGGGGCTTGAAGAAATATATGGGCTGCATGATGCTTCCACGCAGAGCTGAATCCGGTCCGCACACTAGTACTGGTAAACCGCTTAGAGGATCTAAGCATGGCCAGGAACCGCGGTGCGAGGCGGACCTTCCATGCTAATAAACCCTATTGGTTTCATTGGGCGACAGGGCTTGAGAAGTCATTTCATCTCAATGGCGCGTAAAAGTCCCACAAAATTGGAAGCAACGTCTCCAAAATGACCTTTACAGTGTTGACGGGGGCGTTAAACCTCAAATCAAACAAACAAAACATAAGTATAGTGCACGAAATATAAAACGTTAAATAAAGTGAATAAGTGCATATCGCAAATAAAACACGTTTTAATGACTAGAAACGCACCACGTGCAGGTCGCTAACCTGCGGTAGAGGCACAGCGGACACTATAAAATTTGAATTGGATAGGTCCAAGTCTAGTCTTATTTGGCCCGCTATGGAGATATCCCGAAAATTTTTACGGTCAATCACGATTAATTTACTGGTTTTTATTTAAGACAAATATCAGCTCTAGCTGTGATTTGTTGAGTAATAATCACAGTTTGTCGCGTAGCGCGCGTGATTTGTTTACTTACAACTGACCGACAAACTGTGATTTATTACTCAACAAATCACAAACTAAAGCTGATCTATTTCGAATACGCTGAAAATCGGCAATGATGTTGTTATTTCCTTCAACATTTCACAACTTTTTGCCATTGTGAGAAGAAATCCTGCTAAAATTATCGACTGAAACACACGCATTTATATCCTTTTCTAACGTCTTAGATGCGAGAATATGACGTTACACCGTCTAACGTAGTGACGACATAAATTGGCAGCTTGTAATGACGTCACTCGTCACACACTTCCTTGCCGTGATTTGTTGTAGAAAAAAAACAACACAGTTATTTTCATTGTCTATATAGGCGCACTGTGTGTTAGAATTCTAGTTGTCCTCCGTTAAATTGCAGGAAACCAGCCTAACAACAACACGTCCTTCACTTTTCGGTTTTCGGCGCTGGCCCGAAGGTAGTCCATAAACTTTGAATATTGCCCATTGCTTAGGTTACTAGTGCTCAAATGAAAATTTTCTGTAGTGTTGTGCCAGAAAAAAACTAACATTGAGTTTTGTTGTAGGTGGGCGTTTCCAACCCTCGGAATGACCGTGCTGAGCGGAACCTCGGCGTAGCCTCGGCTCCACACAGCACGGTCATCCCGAGGGTTGGAAACGGTGTTGTTTCGCGCGTGAGTAGTTTCGCGTGTGAGTCGTTTCACCAGTGGGTCGTTTCGCCCTGGGTCGTTTCGCCCGTTGGTCGTTTCGCCCTGATTTGGTGGGTCGTTTCGCCCTTATTTTTTTCAAGCCCTATGGATTGAGGTTAGATTCGTTTGGGTATATAAAGGGGTTCATGGGGTAGTGGGAGTCCCGGGAAATGTTGTGATATGCTCGTTTGGTGCAGCTGGAAGATGTATATAAATGGGTTGATGCGGGTATTGGGAGTCCAGGAAAACATTGTAATATGCTCGTTTGGTGCAGCTAGGCGACTAACTGACAATTTCTATATATCTTCTTATACTGAGTCGGTCCTGTTTGGCCATTACCTCAGTTGGTTGGGTGGCTAAATTTAGAATTTAGCTGAAAAAAGAAGAGGCACTGGATGCGCCCTTAAAACTATTTACAATCTTAATAACAGAGGTATCCTAAAACGCATACCTCTTGAGTCTCAATCTTACACTGCACGGGTTTTGAACTCTTCTGCAGATTTGGCATTCACCGCAGAGGAGGGAAGACTATTCCATTAAGGAATAGTCCTAGGAAAGAAGGGGTTCTTCAGGGCATCACTATAGGACTGGTACCTACGATATTGTGAGTCGTTTACTCTTGATGCCCTTGTTTGGGTTGACGCTGTAACAGGGGTCAAGTACCTATCTTGATTAATAGACACTGTATCAGAGTGTATCTTATAGAAGAAGGTTAAAGAGGACGGCTCACGACGGGCCTCCAGGGACGACCACTCTAGCTCATTAAGCTGTCACCGACGCTACTTCTATTTCGCCATCGCCTGCAGGTCCATCGGGTGGCTGTCCTCTGCACCTTCTCCACCTGGTGAATCTGAGTTTTAACATAGGGTTCTACGTCAGGTTTGGGCAACTGAGGTACCATTTTTGAGAAAGATATTCGAGCTCACATAAGGTTAAAAAGTCTTTGCAATATAATGGGATTTATGGCTTTGAAAATGACTGTGTATATGTAAAATGTGACATATTCTCTTTCTGCTCAAAACATAGTTTGTGGATTAGAACCGTCTATTTGTCTATGTTTTAGAAGCAGAAAAATACCTTGGGTTTTCATCAGAAAAGTAGTCATTTTGGTGAAGTGAAAACATGCACTATGTCGCAAGACTGTATTATCGTAATGGTCTATTTAATAGGGGCGCCTATAAGTCCGCGGGTGGGCGTCTCTTGCCAGATGCCTCCAGTTGACCTGTCTCATGAGCTACGTCGGTCGGTGTGTGCTCGGACGGGGATGTGCTGTGTTTGCCGGGTCTTGTCCGTCATCGGTTTCGGTTTCAAAACTTTGGGGTTGAGACACACTGATGAAGATTAAATATCAGAAAGGCCCCTGTGTCACTAATTTGGTATAGTTACGCCTAAATGCATTACTTACACCGGCATAAATTGTGGGTGCTCGTTAGAACCGCCTCAGCAAATTGGTTCTAACGAACACCCACAGTCTGTGTATTTTGGCAAAGAAATAAGGAAAATAATGTTTATCCTTGTGCCACCAACGTTGATACAACGTCATGACGTTGCAATGACGCCTGAAAGGGAAGTGCAATACACATTCCCAGCAAGCATATGGCGTACAGTCTAAGTCAAGACAATTCTGCAACATCACATCAACGTAGCGCAACGCTAAAACATTTATCCAATGCAATAACTACGTCGGCCGTTGCATCGCCGTTGATTCGACTTTGTCATGGCAAAGTGATCAACATATAAAACAATAATTCTAGCACAGCGCGCCTATATAGGCAATGAAAAATTACTGTGTTCTATTCAATAACATATCACGGCAAGGTAGAGCGTGACGTGTGACGTCATTACTAAGTGTCAATTTATGACGTCACTAGTCGATTTCCTTGACGTTAGACGGTGTTACGTCATATTCTCGCTTCGAAAACGTGAGAAAAGGATATAAATGCATGTGTTTCAGTCGATGATTTTAGCAGGATTTCTTCTAACAGTGGAGAAAAGTTGTGAGATTTTGAAGGAAACAACAGCAGTATTGCCGATTTTCAGCCTGTTAGAATCGAAATAGATCAGCTCTAGTTTGTGATTTGTTGAGTAATAAATCACGGTTTGTCGGCCAGTTGCAAGTATACAAATCACGCGCGCTACGCGTTCGTGATTTGTCTACTTAGCAACTGACCTCCAAACTGTGATTTTTTACTCCACAAATCACAGATAGAGCTAGTCTATTTCTTAAATAAAGTAGTAATGAATCGGACCGACGTACATTCTAAAATGACAGCTTCTTCCAGGAAAGCCTTCGTAGCCGCATCGTCAACCTGTAAAATTTCAATCCATTAAGTAGAATATTCATTTCATCACGCCGCGCGGAAAACAAGCCTAAATAATTTTGACCACCTTAAACCCCACTTTTATATAACTTCTGGGGTTTACAGGAGTTAGCATTATTTTTCTTATTTCATTCATTTATTAATTTATTTATCCATCTCCATATATTCAACCGTCCGTTCGTTCGTCCGTCTACCGATGCACAACGCCATTCATTCATTCATTCATCCGTCGGTCCGTTTACCCATCCATTCCGTTTTGTCAGTCCCTAAAATATAATTGCGGGGAAACGACCTACGGACGAAAAGACTTACGGGCGAAACGACTCACCCGATAAGGGGCGAAATGAGCCACCCCGAAATCAGGGCGAAACGACTCAGGGCAAAACGACCCGGCGAAACGACCCACGGGCGAAACGACCCGGATTCTTGGAAACGCCCATCCACACCGTCTATCATCTACACCGGAAATAGAATCCCGGTGAATCGAAAGTAATAGCTGCAGGTGAAGGAGTGCCTCTTGAAAATGGATTATTTTACTGCTTGTAAGCTTTAGGTTAAGATTACTGTTATCAAATATCAGTAGTGGACATAATTTGCTGCTGCCATGAGAAGTGCTTTCTTATAAAACGCATAATATTGCAATTACAGACCGAATATTCGACAGCTGGTACCGTAAACAAAATGGATTTGGCAAGTTCGTTGTTGTTTTGTTTTATGTTTATGCCTTTCTACTGAAGTTTTTTCACTTAATCAGAAAGAACAATGATGGAAAAAATAATTTGCAAAAGAAACTCGCCTCAAATTGTACTTTCAACACAAATGTTTGCCTAAACGTAAATTACCTGTTGTACGGCGAATAGTAGTGTGGTGTACGGCTTGTTGCAAATTAGCGTAAACGAAAGTGTACGGCGAATAGTTCCATGTTTATAGCTGATGACATTTTAAAAGTATACCGACCGGCCATCCGATGCTTCTCTCACATCCATGAGGACTGTACTGCTCTGCATGTATGTCCTGTCAAAGTCGGGTATTATATTTTGTCGAACATGCTGCATCGAAATGTAAACAATGGCCGACAAGAACTGGGGCTAAATCAATAGATTCACCTGCCTGTCACAACATCTTTATCCAGTGTCATCAGAATTTTATAAACACACTTCAACAATTTTCACCCATTCGCTCATCATATTAGCAAGAAACCATCACAATATAGAAATGTTAGTTAGGAACTAATGACTATGTATAGTTTTAAGACCATATTTTGCCACCGAGGCGTTATTGTGGGTTAAAAAGAAGTGCGAATTATGAAATCACGGCTGTTCAAATATACACGCGTGGAAGACTCATAAGGGGTAGATGGCGGTTATGCACTTAAAATACTTAAGGGAACTTTCGGCCATGACTTACGAGTGATTACACTATATAACGAGACTTAAAATGTCAACATTTTTAGATGAAATGACATCTAAAACTTTTCGCTCTATGAATACAACAGAATAAAGATGCATGGCCAGTCCCACTCGCACTACTTTCTCTAGGTTCTGCGGTTCGATTAGTTGCAGCGGTAATAAAGTTACATGCTACACTGGTATCATTTGCCGGGATAAATGCCCCAAACTGCACCGTCTATCGGATCGAGACGTTAACTGGAGCCCTCTACCCCCCGTGCAGGGAGAATCATCTCCTATGCAAGTTAGAGATATTTGCGTAATTACATGATGAGTTTAAACAATAGTTTATTAGTTAACTATATACGGTCACTAATAATTCATTGCTTAAACTAATCATGTAATGTAATCTCTCAGATCCAATTCCTGTGACAAATGGAGTCAAGCAAGGTTGTGTGATAGCCCCGGCACTGTTCCTCATTGGGGGTGACATGGCAAAATGTGCATAATTACTGTGTATGCTTTCATCCTGCAACTCTGGAGTATGTGTAATGTACACCTGAGAGTAATGGTCAA
Source organism: Lucinisca nassula (assembly GCA_963580285.1). Taxonomy (NCBI): domain Eukaryota; kingdom Metazoa; phylum Mollusca; class Bivalvia; order Lucinida; family Lucinidae; genus Lucinisca; species Lucinisca nassula. Next base: position 99,304,147 of record OY757015.1, read on the forward strand.
ATGTGTCCGATCGCAGCAGTTGTGTTTATGGCAGTTCAACGGCCCAGTCAACACTATTTAGGTCATTTTCTTCCGAACAGTTTACCTATCCACACTTTTACCGTGCAGGCTTATATGTAAGCGGTTACTCTTCTTGAATCAGCGGAAGGGTGACAATTAGGGAGAGAATGACCGTAGAAAAGATTTCATGATCAATCTCCACGACAAAGTGTTGCAGACCCCGGCACGTATCAAATCCACGTCCTCCTGATCACCAGTCAGACGCACATCCGACTGAGCTCCCGAGGCCGGCCAATCGCAGTAGATAGATAGATAGATAGATCGATAGATAGATAGATAGATAGATAGATAGATAGATAGATAGATAGATAGATAGATAGATAGATAGATAGATAGATAGATAGATAGATAGATTTCTTCATGATCCGTTGGTCGGGGAAAGCATATATATACCCTTAAAAGTGGGGGGAAATGAAAATAAAAATCAAAAAATGGGTTCCTTTAAGAGCAATGAAAACATTCATAAGAAAAAAGATGGGTCATACTACGTAGTTTCGGCTAATAAAGCCTCATCAGTGACCCTGTAATGATCCGGCAAAGAAAGCCAGAGGAAACATACTGCAATTTTGCGAATTTCGAATAGGCAGTCGATTCAAAGACTGAAATAAATCAAAATTGGGTCCAAATAATTAAAAACCTGTCTAGAATATGAGTCTAAACCAATAATTTATTTCCGATTTCTCAGAATATTCACGCTGACCTCAAAGGACCAAAAGTAAAATATAAACTGCACTATGGTTGATGTACGGGGAGACGTTTTACGGCCGCCACACGGCACAACACCAGCTGCAGTGAAGGCAAATAAAAATAAAAAAATGGGTTCCTTTAAGAGCAATGAAAACATTCATAAGAAAGAAGATGGGTCATACTACGTAGTTTCGGCTAATAAAGCCTCATCAGTGACCCTGTAATGATCCGGCAAAGAGAGCCAGAGGAAACATACTGCAATTTTGCGAATTTCGAATAGGCAGTCGATTCAAAGACTGAAATAAATCAAAATTGGGTCCAAATAATTAAAAACCTGTCTAGAATATGAGTCTAAACCAATAATTTATTTCCGATTTCTCAGAATCTTCACGCTGACCTCAAAGGACCAAAAGTAAAATATAAACTGCACTATGGTTGATGTACGGGGATACGTTTTACGGCCGCCACACGGCACAACACCAGCTGCAGTGAAGGCAAATAAAAATAAAAAAATGGGTTCCTTTAAGAGCAATGAAAACATTCATAAGAAAGAAGATGGGTCATACTACGTAGTTTCGGCTAATAAAGCCTCATCAGTGGCCAAGTTGTCCATCATTGGCGTTTAGCAATAAAGAATAAAATAAATGCTTTTCCTCTTTCGCAGAAGAAATAAGATTCATGCACATGCAAAAAAAGATGGGAAGTGGTAAACTCCGGACAAAATTTGAAAACTTGAGACGTGAGATCAAGACTGATATATATATATATATATATATATATATATATATAAATCAGCATGATTTGTTTGTGAACAACTCAATAGGAGATGTAATGGCAAATCAAAGAGGTTCTTCTGTTGTGGTTATTTTTGTTATGGTTTGTCTTTGGGTGTTTGTGTCGCTTATATTATTTTATTGTGGATGGCCATTTGGCCGTTTTGGTGGGTAGGGGAGGGGTGGCTGTCATTTTGGCTCTTCGCTATTGGTGTTTCCGTTGGGGTCTGTTGTTTCATGTTTGTGGTTCTTTCACGTTGGTGTCTCTGATGGGAGCTGCGGGTTGATAATGATTGTATCGATTCCGGATCATTGCCTCCACCTCTATTTTCTACAGATATATCAATAGTCAGAAGAAAGACAGACAAGGTATCCCGCCCCTTAATAAAAGTGGAGGGAACGGGGTTGCTGAATCAGACTCTGAAAGGGCAGGGAAACTAGTTGGACAATTCAATGATGCGTTTAATAAAACTGAGTTCACGGAGGTTCCATTGACAAGAAGATCGGCCCCATTTATGGATACTATTGTTGTGTCATCGGCAGGAGTGACCAAGTTACTTAAAGGCTTAAACCCCACTAAAGCTTTAGAACCTGATGAGCTACATCCTAGATTCCTGAAGGAACTAGCAAAAGAGTTAGATCCAGTTTTTGTCAACCTTTTTAACAGTCTCTTGATATAGGTGAAATCCCCAAAGAATAGCACAAAGCGAAAATTTGCCCACTCTTCAAAGAAGGAGATAGGGCTCTTAATCATAGGGGCTTCAAGAAATATATGGGCTGCATGATGCTTCCACGCAGAGCTGAATCCGTCCCGCACACTAGTACTGGTAAACCGCTTAGAGGATCTAAGCCTGTCCAGGAACTGCGGTGCGAGGTGGACCGTCCATGCTAATAAACCCTATTGGTTTCATTGGGCGACAGGGCTTGAGATGTCATTTCATCTCAGTGTCGGGTAAAAGTCCCACAAAATTGGAAGCAACGTCTCCAAAATGACCTTTACAGTGTTGACGGGGACGTTAAACCTCAAATCAAACAAAACAAAAGGGCTCTTAATCATAATTATCACCCTATGTCTCTGAATTGTGTTCTGTGTAAATTGCTGGAACATATAATCTGTTCAAACATCATGGCCCACTTGGATGAACATAAACTTTTGTCAGAAAGATAGCATGCATTAAAGAAAAGGCATAGTTGCGAAACTCAGTTGAGAACAACTGTTAATGATTGGGCAAAAATCTTGGACAAAGGTGGATAGGTAGACACATTTATTCTGGACTTCGAGAAAGCTTTTGACACCACACCACATGAACTACTTAAATCTAAGTTATTTGGTTATCGCATTGGGGGGAATTCTCTCATATGGATAGATTCCATTCTTTGCTAAAGAAAACCGCGTTGTTGTTAATGGTGAATCTTCAGAGTGGGCACCAGTTTTGTCTGGAGTCCCACAAGGGACTGTTCTTGGTCCACTGTTATTCTCCCTGTACATCAGTGTTGTTTCCACTGACACTGACTTTGCAATAAGACTGTTCGCAGACGATTGTGTTTGCTTCCAGGAGATTAGAGATCCAGATGGTTCGCTGAAACTTCAGAATGATATAGATAGATCAGGATGTTGGGCCCGAAAATGTGACATGAGATTTCAGCCCGTTAAATGTAATCTTCATTCAATGGAATGGAGTTTCAGACCCTTACTGCAAAAACTGATATTTATAAAGAATCATACTTCCTCCGAACTATTACAGATTGGAATGCCAATCCCGATTCGATTATTTCAGCAGCTGAAGATGCTGAGGATTGTGTATCTAAGTTACCTCTTTAATAAGAGCTAGGGACTAACTTCCCATCACAGGTTCCTTTCTTTGCTACAGAAAGCAGAGGGTTGTTGTTAATGGTGAATCTTCAGAGTGGGCTCCAGTTTTCTCACACAACTTGAGATGGAATACTCATATAAGCAACATGTGTACTAAGGCAAATAGAACGCTTGATTTCCTGAGGCGAAATCTTCATCAGTGCCCTCAGGATGTAAAAGAGGCAGCATATAAAGGTCTTGTTCGCCCAATCTTGGAATATGGTAGTTGTATCTGGGACCCCAGTGGAGTGGTCCTTAACGATAAAATATTAGAGCTGCTAGATTTGTAAGAGGCAATTACTGCTTTGAAACTGGGAGCATGACTGGAATACTTGGAAAATTAAAATGGGAGTCTCTCAAGAAAAGGAGAAAAGACTGGAGAAAAGGCTAATCCTTTTATACAAACAGATTCCAACAGATGACCTTGTTCCCCCAGCTAGACACACCATTCGTTGGCGTTTCAGACCCTCACTGCAAGAACTGACATGTATAAAGAGTCGTTCTGCCCCAGAACCATTAGAGATTGGAATGCCCTTCCCGATTCGATAATTTCGAAAGCTGAAGGTGATGATTGTGTGGCTAAATTTACCTCTTGGGTTAGAGCTAGGGACTAACTTCCCACATCACAGGTCCTGGTGTATGAATGTCATTTGACGTATCACCAGTAACAATTCTGATTCTGATCCTGGTGTATGAATGTCATTTAACGTGTCACCAGTAACATTTCTGATTCTGAATAAAGGAGTAGCCATTCCTATTCGCCGTACACTTTTTTGACTATATTCCGTACAGCTATCTGGTTGTAAACAACTAAACGCCGTGCACATGGATTTTTAGTTTTTAATAAATACGCTTAGTGCATGATAAAATCATGACCACTGAAAGTTTTCATTTACTACCCGTTATAAACGGAAACAGGTAAAAGAAAGTTTAAGCGGAAATAAATCAAGAAATTATAAAATCTGAAACCGATTTTTGAAAATGCTGGTCTTCACTCAGTACCAAGCATCGAAAAAACTTGTGTTCTTGACTTTAATTCGAAACATACAGCTTCGAAAAACTCATCAAATGTTGCAGAAATCCCTCTGTTATTTCAAGGAAATCAATTTACCCTGCACTTGCAGAAAATAGATCAGGAATAAAGGCTACACTCACCGTGCTCCATGCCTACTTTCGCTTTGTATCGATTCACCGGGATTCTATTTCCGGTGTCGATGATAGACGGTGATCCACAATAGAGCCGAATATCAGATGCTTATATTCTTGCACACCAGATAAGAAAAATCAATAGTTTTAGCTCGGGATAGAAATTCTATTCAAACCCAGGTGTTCTTACCCCAAATCGAATATTCTCGCGTTTTTGATAAATGCACTGGTTGAATTCGACCTCATATTCGCCGTCGTTAAGGTTGACGTCACAGCATATTACATGACGTCACTAAGCCTCAATGTAGTGTCATTACAATATGGCGGACGTCAGCAACCAAAGTGACTGCAGTATTTAAATCCTACGCCTAGAAATGGAAGGCACATGTATGTAAGAAAAAGAAAGCTACATGGGTGTGAGTACAGGGACCATTTCTAAGCTTTTAGAGAGGAAAAATATACAATCCTATAATAATATACACAAGGGTACCATCGGGAAAATATGACCAATCGTGAATAAGTTGTGTGTCTCCGGCAGTTTTAAACACACAAGTCAAGACTCTTGTCACACATGTAGATGACACATTTATGTATACAATAGTACCTGCTATCTCTAATATAGTCTCCACGTTATGGAGCAGCGCCACAAAAAAATCTAGAATTGCTAAAAAAATGATCTCGTGTTGCTAAGCCTGCCAAAGAGATTACAAAGTTTTCTAGGGCACAGCACAAAAAAAAAAATTATATCCATGACTAGTATTTTCAGCAATACCAATCGCCTGTGTCCATAATTTCAATAATAACTTGTAAATACTACTGCAAAACTTGAAAACAATAACAATTTTGACAGCTGCTTGCTCCGGGAAGCCATGTTTTTAGACCATTGTAAACAAGAGATTTCATTGGTTAAAAATCTCAGCAATCCGAATCGGCCAATGAAAAAAAAAATAACTTAATGCTTTCTTTCTTTCTTCCGGTTTCGCCTTTACCTCAGGAGGGGACACAGACGGTGTTTATTACATACACTCCAGTTTTGCATGATGAAAGCCTACACAGTAAGCATGCAATTACGGTAGGTCTCTTTAAACTGCACAGGGGGGTGGTTCTCCCTGCACAGGGGGTCTCCAGTTAACGTCCCGATCCGAAGGACGGTGCACTTAATGGCATTCATCCCTGTAAATGATGCCAATGGAGCGTGTTCGGACACCGAAATTTTCACACCGCTACCGGGGATCGAACCCGGGACCTCTAGCATCAGAGGCAAGTGCACTTACCACTGAGCTATCACCTATCGCCTATTACGCCATGATTTATTTACTCCGGTTCTGTAAATAAAAATATGGCTTCCCGGAGCAGGCAGCTGTCAAAATTGTTTTTGTAGGTGATTGTAACTAATGTCTACAACATTTGTTTCTTGGGGTCATTACAGGCGGGAGACTGTGTATTACCTATCATACTCCTTATCGGGATTCTTTATAATGGCAAGTTCTTTATAACGACAAATTTTCACATGTAAGGACAAATAATGTCGTTATAGCGTGTGTTCTCTATAGATAGAAGTGAGGTTTGCAGGGGTATAAACTATATTCCTTTCTTTCGCTCCGAAACATAGGTTGCGGGTGTTTAGTTTATAAATAAGAAAACTATCGCAAATTTCCATCAGAAAAGAATCAGTTTTTGTGATAAGAGGGTCCTGATTCAAATTTTCATTAGAAAAGAATCCGTTTTGGTGATAAGAAGGCTCTGATTCACACGGCTGTGGTATCTTGCTGATTAACAGCGGATATACGATTTGTCAAATTGATTATATAATCAGAAAATAAATAAATAAATAAATAAATAAAAACGAAAATCGAAACAAAAAGTGCGAAACTAAGTACAACAATGCGCAAAAAAAGCTATTTATGGGTATATTTTTGGCGGCAATGGTGTATTTCGTAAGCTTTGCCATCAAGAACATGTCTCTCAAGCCAAAACTTCAGAAGTTAAAACCTCTACCGCGTTTGCCGGTTATGGTGGAGGCAAGAAACAACACGAAAATTGCCAGCAAAGAAATCGATGAAAGAGAAAATTTACGCCTTGAAAACTGGATTATTGTACTGACTGTTAATATGGCATTTTTAGACTTTTTTGAAAACTGGATTTGGTACTTTGAGCGTCAAAAGTTGGGAATACCAGTTATTGTGATTGCGGAAGATGACAAATGTTTTCAGAAACTGACATTAACATATAAAACAACATTAGATAAGCATACACACGAGGAAAATTTGACGTCAATGTACAATGGGGCATTAAATATACGAGCAGAAACAAGTGGTGTAAATAATACTGAGCATGCAGCAAACTTTGGCAGTAAACCATTCATTAAATTGGTAGCATCTCGCCCTTCGCATATACTGAAATATTTACAAGGTGGTAAGAACGTTTTGTATTGTGACGTTGACACAGTCTGGTTGCAGAATCCATTTAAACACTTTGTTGGAGAGTTTGATATCTGGGCACAGATGGATGCGAATACTTTTTGCACAGGCTTTCTTGCGATAAAATGTAACAACAGATCAATTAAATTTGTTATGGACTGGAAGCGATACCTGGACGGAATGCGTTTTAGGATCACCAACCAAGTGGCTTTCAACCGTATTAACAAGTCCGGCATACGACTAAAGGGATTGGACAGGGATTGCTTTCCAGATGGACAATGGTACTTTAGAACGCCGCTCTCGGGCAGTTGTTGTTCATAATAATTTCATTGTTGGACATGACAGAAAGCTAGAGTGATTCAAGAGATTTAATCTATGGCGAAATGAATTTTCCCCATAAAAGGTTGGCCGCTATATTAATAGTTCAGAAATGAATGTAACTTTTTAACGTTTATTGAAGTTAGAAGATTTCACTTTAACTTTGCTCCTGAAGCGATGTTATTCATACCTGAGCGTTAAATAAATAGAGGATCTTACATGAGTATTTATGTATTATTGAATTTATTAAACGAGTTGAGGAAAAGGGATAAAATGCGAGGCTGTGCCGACCATTTTATCCCTTTTCTTCAACGAGATTAATAAATTGTTGACATACAGGATCTTACATGAGTGTTTATGTATTATTGAATTTATTAAACGAGTTGTGGAAAAGGGATAAAATGCGAGGCAAAGCCTCGCATTTTATCCCTTTTCCACAACTCGTTTAATAAATTCAATAATACATGAGCACGAATTCTATTTATCATATGACATTTGAAACGCATTTTATTCACGATTGTTTACAAAAATATCAACAGTCCGCCATTGGTAAACGCGACGTCGTTAAGGACGTCGTACATGTAACATTTAGGGGCGTATCTAGCTAATTTGCATATTTAATCCACTAGTGGATTATCGAAAATATTTCATGGCATTATTACACTCTTAGACGCGACGTCATATGATAAATTACCTTTATTGCGCGCAGCGCCATTTGTGATGAGTTTGAGGCACGGACTATGTACTCATGAAACTTGATTTTTCATTGAAGTGCATTGTCAGTTAAAGAAGTTCGCGTTATAGATAAAAATTAAAATCCTTTTTTTAACATTTCTTATTTGCGACTAGATTCAGTTATACATTGGTAATCTGAATTTTTGCCATTCGAATTCTATTTTTGATACATTCTGGATTTTTAATAACGAACTATGTTTTTGTGACGCGGGCTTTTGACGACCTAACTCTTTATAGTCACTCATATTAGTTTTCAAAACTTGAACACATTAATTCTAACACGGGTTGCCAACACGATGTATTAGTTGAACTGTGTATTTCCTTGCAGTTCAGTAAGGGAAAAGGATTTATATGTCACATTTATTGACAGCAATAAAAATTTTTTTCATAAACACTTTAGAAAAAAATAAGACTGGGTCTGATTATTTTGGATAGCATATTAAAAGATCATTTGACGGATATTATGAGGGTGCGTAAAGAACATAGTGGACCACCGTAGTACCATTAGCAATTTTGCATGGGAAGTTGTGTTTCTAACCTGCCAACATGTGCATTTTGCTGTGCCCTGGTTTTGGAGAGAAGCGATACAATATGCTAATTAATTAGATGTAGCACTTTAGTCACCAAGATAATATATAGCTGCCAACAAGATACCGTTTTATTATGTTTCTTGTAGTATTTTTAGTTATTTGTTTCAAATGAAGTTTATAACAGTTAATTGAAAGGGACTGAAAACCATTTGCTACTCACCCGTAATCAATCTGTGTAAATGGCATTTCTCTAACGAAATTGCGGGTTGAAATTCTTGACATAAGGGTATTACATGAAAATGTTAACGTGACGAAAATAAAATTGGATACAACAATAATAATAATAATATAACTACTGCTACTACTGCTACTACTGCTGCTACTGCTACTACAACAACTAAAACTACTGATAATAATTTTAACAATAGATTGATGATTAATATTATTCTTTTACTGCTTTTTCCACCACTGCTACTAGCATTGCCCCCCCCCCCTCCGATATGGGCTTGGAGAAATAAATTGGGTTGCAAGATGCTTCCACGCAGAGCTAAAACTGGCCGTACATGCGTACAGGTAAACTGCTTAGGAGGTCTTAGCTTGCCTAGGCAAAGTGATCTGAGTCGGACCATCCCCGTATATAAACCCTTTTGGTTTGTTTGGGCGGCAGGGCTTGAGATGCAATTTCATCTCAATGTCGGGTAAAAGTCTCACAAATTGGAAGCAAAGTTTCCTAAATGACCTTAATAATGTTGTCGGGAACATAAAATATCAATGCATGTACAAACAAACAAACCACTTCTGCTGATGATACTACTTATAATAACGACAAGAATTCCGCCGAAGGTCATGTCGCGCCTGTGGGTGCGCAAAGTCATCGAAGCATGATATGAAGGTCAAGGTCAAACATAGATGCTTGCACAAAAGATTCCATTCTCAAATGCAAGCTTGTACTAAGTATCATTAATGAAGCTCTAATAAGTCTTGAGAAATGAACTTAACCATTAGGGTGAAAGCTAGGGTAGTCGCAATATTTTACCAAGTCAGTGAACCATGAAATTTAGGTCTAGGTCAAATATGGATGCTTGCATTTTAGTTGCCATTCCCAGATTCAAGTTTGCACCAAATATCATTAATGAAGCTCTTATAGTTCTTGAGAAATAAAATTGACCATTAGGGTAAACGCTAGGGTGGTCACAAAATTTACAAAGTCAGTGAACCATGATATATAGGTCAATGTCTAATATGGATACTTGCATTTAAGTAACCATCCCAGATACAAGTTTGTACCAAGTATCATTAATAAAGCTCTTATAGTTTTTGAGAAATAAACTTGACCATTAGGGTGAACGCTAGGGTGGTCGCAATATTTTAAAAAGTCAGTGGACCATGAAAATTAGGTCAAGGTCAAACATGGATGCTTGCTGACCGTTCCAAGGCGGCTCTTCTGTGGCGATTTATTTATGTTGTTGTTTGTTACTTACTGTGTGTATCACTTGTGTCTTTTGGTTTTGGATGGCCATATGGCCATTTTGTGGGAAAGTAACTGTCCTTATGACCTTCCTTTGTTTAGGTTTCCATTATGGTCTGGTCGCTTAATGTTTGTATTTCTTTCCCTTTGGTGTCTTTTATGGGTGGAGTAAGTTAATTGTATCAGTTCCTGATCTTTGTTTTACTTCTACTTTGCATTTAAGTTGCCATCCACAGATACAAGTTTGTACCAAGTATCATTAATGAAGCTCTTGTAGTTCTTAAGAAATAAACTTGACCATTATGGTGAACGCTAGGGTAGTCGCAATATTTGACAAAGTCAGTGAACCATGAAATGTACGTCAAGGTCAAATATGGATGCTTGCATGTAAGTTGTCATCCCTAGATACAAGTTTGTACCAAGTGTCATTAATGAAGCTCTTATAGTTCTTGAGAAATAAACTTGACCATTAGGGTGAACGCTGGGGTGGTCGCAATATTTGACAAAAAAGTCAGTGAACCATGAAATGTAGGTCAAGGTCAAATATGGATGCTTGCATGTAAGGTGTCATCCCCAGATACAAATTTGTACCAAGTATCATTAATGTTGGCCCCCGCCCATAGGGGCTTGAGGAAATATATGGGCTGCATGATGCTTCCACGCAGAGCTGAATCCGGCCCGCACACTAGTACTGGTAAACCGCTTAGGGGATCTAAGCCTGTCCAGGAACCGCGGTGCGAGGCGCACCGTCCATGCTAATAAACCCTATTGGTTTCATTGGGCGACAGGGCTTGAGAGGTCATTTCATCTCAATGTCGGGTAAAAGTCCCACAAAATTGGAAGCAACGTCTCCAAAATGACCTTTACAGTGTTGACGGGGACGTTAAACCTCAAATCAAACAAAATCATTAATGAAGCTCTTATAGTTCTTGAGAAATAAACTTGACCATTAGGGTGAACGCTAGGGTGGTCGCAATATTTGACAAAGTAGAAGAAAAACAAAAGTCCGGAATCGATACAATTAACTTACTCCACCCATCAAAGACACCAAAGGGAAAGAAACACAAACATTAAGCGCCAGACCATAATGGAAACCTAAACAAAGGAAGGCCATAAGGACAGTTACTTTCCCACAAAATGGCCATATGGCCATCCAAAATAAAAAAGACACAAGTGATACACACAGTAAGTAACAAACAACAAAATAAATAAACCGCCACAGAAAAACCGCCATGGAACGGTCAGTGGAAAGATTTTCAAGGGGGGGGGGGGGCTTAAATCGATTTTACGTGGCCACAATCCTCGCCCTTACTTCCGTCGCGATTTAGACAAATAATTTGTTCAGTCCGCATGAAGGCCTCCTAACTCATCAGTGCAACATCCCCGTGAACACACATAATCAAAGAACCACAGAGGTGAGACAACGGTGAGGACTCGACAGTAAGAAACCACTGAAATGCTGGAGCAAAAGAAAACCAACAGTTAGACTCCGATGGGCTCGACCAGAGACAGAGCATCAGGCACCAACCAATATTACCTTGAATTAGATCTCTCTAATTCTCAATAAGCCTTTACGTTGGAACCGTCATAGAATTTGAGGTCTGACCCACCGGCGTGCAATTAAAGAGGGAAGCAAAGTTGCCAGCCGTGATTGGGTTAACTACCATACATGCAGTCTGTCGTATAACATCCATGTTGACAAAGTCAGTGAACCATGAAATGTAGGTCAAGGTCAAATATGGATGCCTGCATGTAAGTTGTCATCCCCAGATACAAGTTTGTACCAAGTATCATTAATGAAACTCATATAGTTCTTGAGAAATAAACTGGACCATTAGGGTGAACGCTAGCAAAAGTTGATGCCTTGACAAACGGACGTACGAACGAACGGACGGAAAACCGGGCGCCTATGTCGCGCCATGCTTATAGCAGGCGCGACAAAAATAATAATTTTTAAAAATAAAAACGATGACAATAATAATTATACTCTTACTACTACTTCAACTAGAACAACTCAGTATAATAATAATAATAATAATAATAATAATAATAATAATAATAATATTAATCAAAACGATGGTAATAATAATTATATCTTGCTACTACTCTAAATGCTATTACTACTAACAGCACTACTGCTTCTATCACTGTACTACTACCACTACTTCAAATATTATTATTATAAATATTATTAAAATGATGAAAATAAAGTGGATACACACTACTATGGAACAGTATTAAGGTAAAAACTCCATTATGCAATGTGCAATTACAATATGAATTGTTGAAACCGCACTTTGCATTATGAACCTTTCCATATCTTACTACTTTATTCGAATATGCAACATGCACATTCTAATTTGAGACCTTTGTATTTAAATATGGCATTTGGACGTCCTATTTTGCAATATTCAGTTTCGATTCTGCTGTGGTTAGACGGGGTACCAGTCATTGAGGTGACGGTAACGTTCGGTAATGTCCGTGGATTTGCCGTATTTTTTCCGATGGCAAGCGTCCGTTTGAGAAGATCGCATTCGCTTTTCCAGGGGCCAAATTCAAGCCAGCAGCGATAAATTATATCCAGCTATATAATAATTCGGATATTCACAATAATGTGTACGTTTGCATCTTTAAAATAAATTTTACAGCGCGGTTCCTTATTTATATATTTATGAGAAACAGGATTTTTATTTATAAGTTAATACTTGCTTGACGAAGGGGAAAATACTCTATCGTTGAATATTTACTAAAATAAATTACCATGAGGGATTAGTTTGTGCCGAATCCATGGATTTGAAATGAGCAATTATTGTTAAAATTGATTAATTCATACAATTTTCATAAATCTGATCCTTCTGATGTGTTACTCATAAAGATATTAGTTACTAATTGCAACCTCACTCAAAACTCAAATGTTTGGATATTATAGAAGTATGTATACGTCCGCTCAGGGAGTAGCCGAGCGATGGTGTCCCTGTTCGCGGACATGAATTCGCTCCTTGGGGCCTTACCAGCTGACCATACAACAACCAGTGCCTCACTTCCCACTGTAACTCGATGTATATACTTAATCGTCAAAACTATGAACATTACTGACTCATTCTCAGCCCCGACCCACAACCATAGAAACGCACCTGTGGTCACAATGACAGCTGTCGTAATCATATTTACAGTAACATTACATACAGTATATGCTTTCTATTGAAGGAAACGCAACATTGCAAATTTGGCGTCCCATACCATAACTTTCAGAAGATGTGACACAATCCCATAAGCCTCATTGCCAACAGTATTGTAAAACCTATTCACACATGAAGTATCATTGAAGTGTTCAGGTTGTAACAGCTATGAATTTACAGTAACATAACATACAGTGTGTGCTTTCTATTGAAAATACTGCAAAATTGCAAATTAGGCGTCCCATACCGTAATTTTCAGAAGTTGTGACACAATCCCATAGGCCTCATTGGAAACTGTATTGAAAAGCCTTTTCACACATGAAATATCATTGAAGTTTAAGGTTGTAACAGCTTTGAATTTACATTAACATTACATACAATATGTGTTAAAATTCTAATAAAAGTAACGCAACATTGCAAATTTGGCGCCCCATACCATAATTTTCAAAAGCTGTGACACAATCCCAGATGCCTCATTGCAATTAGTATTGTATAACCTATTCACACATGAAGTATCATTGAAGTTTTCAGGTTGTAACAGCTCAGAATTTACAAGAACATTACATACAGTCTGTGGTTTCTAGTGAAAATAACGCAACATTGCAACTTGGGCGTCCAATACCATAACTTTCAGAAGTTATGACACAATCCCATATGCCTCATGGCAAACAGTATTGTAAAAACTATTGACACATAAAGTATCATTGAAGTTTTCAGGTTGTAACAGCTTTGAATTTACAGTAACATAACATACATTGTGTGCATTATATTGAAAATACTGCACCATTGCACATTGGGCGTCCCATACCATAACTTTCAGTAGTTGTGACACAATCCCATATGGCTCATTGCAAACAGTATTGGAAAAACTATTCACACATGAAGTATCATAAAAAATTTCAGGTTGTAACAGCTTTGAATTTACAGTAACATTACATACAGTATGTGCTTTCTATTGAAAATATCGCAACATTGCAAATTGGGCGTCCCATACCATTACTTTCAGAAGCGGTGACACAATCCCATATGCCTCATTGTAAAAAGTATTGTAAAACCTATTGAGACGTGAAGTATCATTGAAGTCTTCAGGTTGTAACAGCTTTCAATTTACAGTAACATAACTTATATTGTGTGTTTTCTATTGAAAATACTGCAACATTGCAAAATGGGCGTACCATACCATAACTTTCAGAAATCGTGACACAATCCCATAGGCCTCATTGGAAACAGTATTGTAAAACCTATTCACACATGAAGTATCATTGAAGTTTTCAGGTTGTAACAGCTTTGAATTTACGGTAACATAACATTCTGTATGTGCTTTCTATTGAAAATACCGAAATATTGCGAATTGGGTGTCCCATACCATCATTGTCAAAAGCTGTGACACAGTCCAATAGGCCTCAATGCAAACAGGATTGTAAAACCTATTCACACATGAAGTGTCATTGAAGTTTTCAGGTTGTAACAGCTTTGAATTTACAGTAACATAAGATACAGTATGTGCTTTCTATTGAAAGTAACGCAACTTTGCAAATTGGGCGTCCCATTCAATAATTTTCAGAAGTTGTGACACGATCCCATAGGCCTCATTGCAAACAGTATTGTAAAAACTATTGACACATTGAAGTTTTCAGGTTGTAACAGCTTTGAATTTACAGTAACATAACATACAGTGTGTGCTTTCTATTGAAAATACTGCAACATTGTAAACTGTACGTCCCATACCATAACTGTCAGAAGTTGTGACACAATCCAATATGCCTCTTTGCAAACAATATTAAAAAACCTATTCACACATGAAGTTTTATTGAAGTTTTCAGGATGTAACATCTTTGAATTTACAGTAACATTACATACAGTATGTGCTTTCTATTGAAAGAAACGCAACATTGCAACTTGGGCGTCCCATACCATAACTTTCAGAAGTTGTCACACAATCTCATATGCCTCATGGCAAACAGTATTGTAAAAATATTGACACATGTAGTATCATTGAAGTTTTCAGATTGTAACAGCGTTGAATTTACAGTAACATAACATACAGTGTGTGCTTTATATTGAAAATACTGCACCATTGCACATTGGGCGTCCCATACCATAACTCTCAGTAGTTGTGACACAATCCCATACGGCTCATTGCAAACAGTATTGGACAAATTATTCACACATGAAGTATCATTGAAGTTTTCAGGTTGTAACAGCTTTGAATTTACAGTAACATAACATACAGTGTGTGCTTTCTTTTGAAAGTACTGCAACATTGCAAATTGGACGCCCCATGCCATAAATTTCAGAAGATGTTACACAATCTCATAGGCCTTATTGCAAACAGTATTGCTAAACCTTTTCAAACATGACGTATAATTGAAATTTTCAGGTTGTAACAGCTTTGAATTTACAGTAACATAAAATTCTGTATGCGCTTTCTATTGAAAATACCGAAATATTGCAAATTGGGTGTCCCATACCATCATTGTCAAAAGCTGTGACACAGTCCAATAGGCCTCATTGCAAACAGGATTGTAAAACCTATTCAAACATAAAGTATCATTGAAGTTTTCAGGTTGTAACAACTTTGAATTTACAGTAACATAACATACTGCATGTGCTTTCTATTGAAAATACCGCAACATTGCCAATTGGGTGTCCCATACCATAACTTTCAGAAGTTGTGACACAATCCCATAGGCCTCATTGTAAACAATATTGTTAAACCTATTCACACATGAAGTATCATTGAAGTTTTCAAGTTGTAACAGCTTTGAATTTACAGTAACATAACTTTCTGTATGTGGTTTCTTGAAAATACCGCAACATTGCAAATTGGGCGTCCCATACGCTAACTTTCAGAAGCTGTGCCATAGGCCTCATTGCACACAGGATTGTAAAACCTATTCACCCATGAAGTATCATTGAAGTTTTCAGGTTGTAACAACTTTGAATTTACAGTTACATCACATACTGTATGTGCTTTCTATTTAAAATATGGCAACATTGCAAATTGGGCGTCCCATACCATAATATACAGATGTTGTGACACAATCCCATGTGGCTCATTGCAAACAGTATTGTAAAACCTATTGACACATGAAGTATCATTGAAGTTTTCAGGTTGTAACAGCTTTGAATTTACAATAACATAACATACAGTGTGTGCTTTATATTGAAAATACTGTAAAATTCCATATTTGTCGTCCCATACCATAACTTTCAAACACTGTGACACAATCCCATATGCCTCATTGCAAACAGTATTGTAAAACCTTTTCACAATTGAAGTACCATTGAAGTTTTCAGGTTGTAACAGCTTTGAATTTACAGTAACATTACATACAGTATATGCTTTCTATTGAAGGAAACGCAACATTGCAAATTTGGCGTCCCATATCATAACTTTCAGAAGATGTGACACAATCCCATAAGCCTCATTGCCAACAGTATTGTAAAACCTATTCACACATGAAGTATCATTGAAGTGTTCAGGTTGTAACAGCTATGAATTTACAGTAACATAACATACAGTGTGTGCTTTCTATTGAAAATACTGCAAAATTGCAAATTAGGCGTCCCATACCGTAATTTTCAGAAGTTGTGACACAATCCCATAGGCCTCATTGGAAACTGTATTGAAAAGCCTTTTCACACATGAAATATCATTGAAGTTTAAGGTTGTAACAGCTTTGAATTTACATTAACTTTACATACAATATGTGTTAAAATTCTAATAAAAGTAACGCAACATTGCAAATTTGGCGCCCCATACCATAATTTTCAAAAGCTGTGACACAATCCCAGATGCCTCATTGCAATTAGTATTGTATAACCTATTCACACATGAAGTATCATTGAAGTTTTCAGGTTGTAACAGCTCAGAATTTACAAGAACATTACATACAGTCTGTGGTTTCTATTGAAAATAACGCAACATTGCAACTTGGGCGTCCAATACCATAACTTTCAGAAGTTGTGACACAATCTCATATGCCTCATGGCAAACAGTATTGTAAAAACTATTGACACATAAAGTATCATTGAAGTTTTCAGGTTGTAACAGCTTTGAATTTACAGTAACATAACATACATTGTGTGCATTATATTGAAAATACTGCACCATTGCACATTGGGCGTCCCATACCATAACTTTCAGTAGTTGTGACACAATCCCATATGGCTCATTGCAAACAGTATTAGAAAAACTATTCACACATGAAGTATCATAAAAAATTTCAGGTTGTAACAGCTTTGAATTTACAGTAACATTGCATACAGTATGTGCTTTCTATTGAAAATATCGCAACATTGCAAATTGGGCGTCCCATACCATTACTTTCAGAAGCGGTGACACAATCCCATATGCCTCATTGTAAAAAGTATTGTAAAACCTATTGAGACGTGAAGTATCATTGAAGTCTTCAGGTTGTAACAGCTTTCAATTTACAGTAACATAACTTACATTGTGTGTTTTCTATTGAAAATACTGCAACATTGCAAAATGGGCGTACCATACCATAACTTTCAGAAATCGTGACACAATCCCATAGGCCTCATTGGAAACAGTATTGTAAAACCTATTCACACATGAAGTATCATTGAAGTTTTCAGGTTGTAACAGCTTTGAATTTACGGTAACATAACATTCTGTATGTGCTTTCTATTGAAAATACCGAAATATTGCGAATTGGGTGTCCCATACCATCATTGTCAAAAGCTGTGACACAGTCCAATAGGCCTCAATGCAAACAGGATTGTAAAACCTATTCACACATGAAGTGTCATTGAAGTTTTCAGGTTGTAACAGCTTTGAATTTACAGTAACATAAGATACAGTATGTGCTTTCTATTGAAAGTAACGCAACTTTGCAAATTGGGCGTCCCATTCAATAATTTTCAGAAGTTGTGACACGATCCCATAGGCCTCATTGCAAACAGTATTGTAAAAACTATTGACACATTGAAGTTTTCAGGTTGTAACAGCTTTGAATTTACAGTAACATAACATACAGTGTGTGCTTTCTATTGAAAATACTGCAACATTGTAAACTGTACGTCCCATACCATAACTGTCAGAAGTTGTGACACAATCCAATATGCCTCTTTGCAAACAATATTAAAAAACCTATTCACACATGTAGTATTATTGAAGTTTTCAGGATGTAACATCTTTGAATTTACAGTAACATTACATACAGTATGTGCTTTCTATTGAAAGAAACGCAACATTGCAACTTGGGCGTCCCATACCATAACTTTCAGAAGTTGTCACACAATCTCATATGCCTCATGGCAAACAGTATTGTAAAAATATTGACACATGTAGTATCATTGAAGTTTTCAGATTGTAACAGCGTTGAATTTACGGTAACATAACATACAGTGTGTGCTTTATATTGAAAATACTGCACCATTGCACATTGGGCGTCCCATACCATAACTCTCAGTAGTTGTGACACAATCCCATACGGCTCATTGCAAACAGTATTGGACAAATTATTCACACATGAAGTATCATTGAAGTTTTCAGGTTGTAACAGCTTTGAATTTACAGTAACATAACATACAGTGTGTGCTTTCTTTTGAAAGTACTGCAACATTGCAAATTGGACGTCCCATGCCATAAATTTCAGAAGATGTTACACAATCTCATAGGCCTTATTGCAAACAGTATTGCTAAACCTTTTCAAACATGACGTATAATTGAAATTTTCAGGTTGTAACAGCTTTGAATTTACAGTAACATAAAATTCTGTATGCGCTTTCTATTGAAAATACCGAAATATTGCAAATTGGGTGTCCCATACCATCATTGTCAAAAGCTGTGACACAGTCCAATAGGCCTCATTGCAAACAGGATTGTAAAACCTATTCAAACATAAAGTATCATTGAAGTTTTCAGGTTGTAACAACTTTGAATTTACAGTAACATAACATACTGCATGTGCTTTCTATTGAAAATACCGCAACATTGCCAATTGGGTGTCCCATACCATAACTTTCAGAAGTTGTGACACAATCCCATAGGCCTCATTGTAAACAATATTGTTAAACCTATTCACACATGAAGTATCATTGAAGTTTTCAAGTTGTAACAGCTTTGAATTTACAGTAACATAACTTTCTGTATGTGGTTTCTTGAAAATACCGCAACATTGCAAATTGGGCGTCCCATACGCTAACTTTCAGAAGCTGTGCCATAGGCCTCATTGCACACAGGATTGTAAAACCTATTCACCCATGAAGTATCATTGAAGTTTTCAGGTTGTAACAACTTTGAATTTACAGTTACATCACATACTGTATGTGCTTTCTATTTAAAATACGGCAACATTGCAAATTGGGCGTCCCATACCATAATATACAGATGTTGTGACACAATCCCATGTGGCTCATTGCAAACAGTATTGTAAAACCTATTGACACATGAAGTATCATTGAAGTGTTCAGGTTGTAACAGCTTTGAATTTACAATAACATAACATACAGTGTGTGCTTTAAATTGAAAATACTGTAAAATTCCATATTTGTCGTCCCATACCATAACTTTCAGAAACTGTGACACAATCCCATATGCCTCATTGCAAACAGTATTGTAAAACCTTTTCACAATTGAAGTACCATTGAAGTTTTCAGGTTGTAACAGCTTTGAATTTACAGTAACATTACATACAGTATATGCTTTCTATTGAAGGAAACGCAACATTGCAAATTTGGCGTCCCATACCATAACTTTCAGAAGATGTGACACAATCCCATAAGCCTCATTGCACACAGTATTGTAAAACCTATTCACAAATGAAGTATCATTGAAGTGTTCAGGTTGTAACAGCTATGAATTTACAGTAACATAACATACAGTGTGTGCTTTCTATTGAAAATACTGCAAAATTGCAAATTAGGCGTCCCATACCGTAATTTTCAGAAGTTGTGACACAATCCCATAGGCCTCATTGGAAACTGTATTGAAAAGCCTTTTCACACATGAAATATCATTGAAGTTTAAGGTTGTAACAGCTTTGAATTTACATTAACATTACATACAATATGTGTTAAAATTCTAATAAAAGTAACGCAACATTGCAAATTTGGCGCCCCATACCATAATTTTCAAAAGCTGTGACACAATCCCAGATGCCTCATTGCAATAAGTATTGTATAACCTATTCACACATGAAGTATCATTGAAGTTTTCAGGTTGTAACAGCTCAGAATTTACAAGAACATTACATACAGTCTGTGGTTTCTATTGAAAATAACGCAACATTGCAACTTGGGCGTCCAATACCATAACTTTCAGAAGTTGTGACACAATCTCATATGCCTCATGGCAAACAGTATTGTAAAAACTATTGACACATAAAGTATCATTGAAGTTTTCAGGTTGTAACAGCTTTGAATTTACAGAAACATAACATACATTGTGTGCATTATATTGAAAATACTGCACCATTGCACATTGGGCGTCCCATACCATAACTTTCAGTAGTTGTGACACAATCCCATATGGCTCATTGCAAACAGTATTGGAAAAACTATTCACACATGAAGTATCATAAAAAATTTCAGGTTGTAACAGCTTTGAATTTACAGTAACATTACATACAGTATGTGCTTTCTATTGAAAATATCGCAACATTGCAAATTGGGCGTCCCATACCATTACTTTCAGAAGCGGTGACACAATCCCATATGCCTCATTGTAAAAAGTATTGTAAAACCTATTGAGACGTGAAGTATCATTGAAGTCTTCAGGTTGTAACAGCTTTCAATTTACAGTAACATAACTTACATTGTGTGTTTTCTATTGAAAATACTGCAACATTGCAAAATGGGCGTACCATACCATAACTTTCAGAAATCGTGACACAATCCCATAGGCCTCATTGGAAACAGTATTGTAAAACCTATTCACACATGAAGTATCATTGAAGTTTTCAGGTTGTAACAGCTTTGAATTTACGGTAACATAACATTCTGTATGTGCTTTCTATTGAAAATACCGAAATATTGCGAATTGGGTGTCCCATACCATCATTGTCAAAAGCTGTGACACAGTCCAATAGGCCTCAATGCAAACAGGATTGTAAAACCTATTCACACATGAAGTGTCATTGAAGTTTTCAGGTTGTAACAGCTTTGAATTTACAGTAACATAAGATACAGTATGTGCTTTCTATTGAAAGTAACGCAACTTTGCAAATTGGGCGTCCCATTCAATAATTTTCAGAAGTTGTGACACGATCCCATAGGCCTCATTGCAAACAGTATTGTAAAAACTATTGACACATTGAAGTTTTCAGGTTGTAACAGCTTTGAATTTACAGTAACATAACATACAGCGTGTGCTTTCTATTGAAAATACTGCAACATTGTAAACTGTACGTCCCATACCATAACTGTCAGAAGTTGTGACACAATCCAATATGCCTCTTTGCAAACAATATTAAAAAACCTATTCACACATGAAGTATTATTGAAGTTTTCAGGATGTAACATCTTTGAATTTACAGTAACATTACATACAGTATGTGCTTTCTATTGAAAGAAACGCAACATTGCAACTTGGGCGTCCCATACCATAACTTTCAGAAGTTGTGACACAATCTCATATGCCTCATGGCAAACAGTATTGTAAAAATATTGACACATGTAGTATCATTGAAGTTTTCAGGTTGTAACAGCGTTGAATTTACAGTAACATAACATACAGTGTGTGCTTTATATTGAAAATACTGCACCATTGCACATTGGGCGTCCCATACCATAACTCTCAGTAGTTGTGACACAATCCCATACGGCTCATTGCAAACAGTATTGGACAAATTATTCACACATGAAGTATCATTGAAGTTTTCAGGTTGTAACAGCTTTGAATTTACAGTAACATAACATACAGTGTGTGCTTTCTTTTGAAAGTACTGCAACATTGCAAATTGGACGTCCCATGCCATAAATTTCAGAAGATGTTACACAATTTCATAGGCCTTATTGCAAACAGTATTGCTAAACCTTTTCAAACATGACGTATAATTGAAATTTTCAGGTTGTAACAGCTTTGAATTTACAGTAACATAAAATTCTGTATGCGCTTTCTATTGAAAATACCGAAATATTGCAAATTGGGTGTCCCATACCATCATTGTCAAAAGCTGTGACACAGTCCAATAGGCCTCATTGCAAACAGGATTGTAAAACCTATTCAAACATAAAGTATCATTGAAGTTTTCAGGTTGTAACAACTTTGAATTTACAGTAACATAACATACTGCATGTGCTTTCTATTGAAAATACGTCAACATTGCCAATTGGGTGTCCCATACCATAACTTTCAGAAGTTGTGATACAATCCCATAGGCCTCATTGTAAACAATATTGGTAAACCTATTCACACATGAAGTATCATTGAAGTTTTCAAGTTGTAACAGCTTTGAATTTACAGTAACATAACTTTCTGTATGTGGTTTCTTGAAAATACCGCAACATTGCAAATTGGGCGTCCCATACGCTAACTTTCAGAAGCTGTGCCATAGGCCTCATTGCACACAGGATTGTAAAACCTATTCACCCATGAAGTATCATTGAAGTTTTCAGGTTGTAACAACTTTGAATTTACAGTAACATAACATACTGTATGTGCTTTCTATTTAAAATACGGCAACATTGCAAATTGGGCGTCCCATACCATAATATACAGATGTTGTGACACAATCCAATGTGGCTCATTGCAAACAGTATTGTAAAACCTATTGACACATGAAGTATCATTGAAGTGTTCAGGTTGTAACAGCTTTGAATTTACAGTAACATAACATACAGTGTGTGCTTTATATTGAAAATACTGTAAAATTCCATATTTGTCGTCCCATACCATAACTTTCAGAAACTGTGACACAATCCCATATGCCTCATTGCAAACAGTATTGTAAAACCTTTTCACAATTGAAGTACCATTGAAGTTTTCAGGTTGTAACAGCTTTGAATTTACAGTAACATTACATACAGTATATGCTTTCAATTGAAGGTAACGCAACATTGCAAATTTGGCATCCCGTACCATAACTTTCAGAAGTTGTGACACAATCCCATAAGCCTCATTGCCAACAGTATTGTAAAACCTATTCACACATGAAGTATCATTGAAGTTTTCAGGTTGTAACAGCTATGAATTTACAGTAACATAACATACAGTGTGTGCTTTCTATTGAAAATACTGCAAAATTGCAAGTTAGGCGTCCCATACCATAATTTTCAGAAGTTGTGACACAATCCCATAGGCCTCATTGGAAACAGTATTGAAAAGCCTTTTCACATGTGCAATATCATTGAAGTTTAAGGTTGTAACAGCTTTGAATTAACAGTAACATTACATACAATATGTGTTTTCTAATAAAAGTAACGCAACATTGCAAATTTGGCGTCCTATACCATAATTTTCAGAAGCTGTGACACAATCCCAGATGCCTCATTGCAATTAGTATTGTATAACCTATTCACACATGAAGTATCATTGAAGTTTTCAGGTTGTAACAGCTCAGAATTTACAAGAACATTGCATACAGTCTGTGGTTTCTATTGAAAATAACGCAACATTGCAACTTGGGCGTCCCATACCATAACTTTCAGAAGTTGTGACACAATCTCATATGCCTCATGGCAAACAGTATTGTAAAAACTATTGACACATGAAGTATCATTGAAGTTTTCAGGTTGTAACAGCTTTGAATTTACAGTAACATAACATACATTGTGTGCATTATATTGAAAATACTACACCGTTGCACATTGGGCGTCCCATACCATACCTTTCAGTAGTTGTGACACAATCCCGTATGGCTCATTGCAAACAGTATTGGAAAAACTTCACACATGAAGTGTCATCAAAAATGTCAGGTTGTAACAGCTTTGAATTTACAGTAACATTACATACAGTATTTGCTTTCTATTGAAAATAAAGCAACATTGCAAATTGGGCGTCCCATACCACTAATTTCAGAAGCTGTGACACAATCCCATATGCCTCATTGTAAAAAGTATTGTAAAACCTATTGAGACGTGAAGTATCATTGAAGTCTTCAGGTTGTAACAGCTTTCAATTTACAGTAACATAACTTACAGTGTGTGCTTTCTATTGAAAATACTGCAACATTGCAAAATGGGCGTACCATACCATAACTTTCAGAAATTGTGACACAATCCCATAGGCCTCATTGGAAACAGTATTGTTAAACCTATTCACACATGCAGTATCATTGAAGTTTTCAGGTTGTAACAGCTTTGAATTTACGGTAACATAACATTCTGTATGTGCTTTCTATTGAAAATACCGAAATATTGCAAATTGGTTGTCCCATACCATCATTGTCAAAAGCTGTGACACAGTCCAATAGGCCTCAATGCAAACAGGATTGTAAAACCTATTCAGACATGAAGTGTCATTGAAGTTTTCAGGTTGTAACAGATTTGAATTTACAGTAACATAAGATACAGTATGTGCTTTCTATTGAAAGTAACGCAACTTTGCAAATTGGGCGCCCATTCAATAATTTTCAGAAGTTGTGACACAATCCCATAGGCCTCATTGCAAACAGTATTGTAAAAACTATTGACTGATGAAGTTTCATTGAAGTTTTCAGGTTGTAACAGCTTTGAATTTACAGTAACATAACATACATTGTGTGAATTATATTGAAAATACTGCACCATTGCAAACTGGACGTCCCTTACCATAAATTTCAGAAGTTGTGACACAATCCCATATGCCTCTTTGCAAACAATATTAAAAAACCTATTCACACATGAAGTATAATTGAAGTTTTCAGGATGTAACAGCTTTGAATTTACAGTAACATTACATACAGTTTGTGTTTTCTATTGAAAATAAAGCAACATTGCAAATTGGGCGTCCCATACCATTACTTTCAGAGGCTGTGACACAATCCCATATGCCTCATTGTAAAAAGTATTGTAAAACCTATTGAGACGTGAAGTATCATTGAAGTCTTCAGGTTGTAACAGCTTTCAATTTACAGTAACATAACTTACAGTGTGTGCTTTCTATTGAAAATACTGCAACATTGCAAAATGGGCGTACCATACCATAACTTTCAGAAATTGTGACACAATCCCATAGGCCTCATTGGAACCAGTATTGTAAAACCTATTCACACGTGCAGTATCATTGAAGTTTTCAGGTTGTAACAGCTTTGAATTTACGGTAACATAACATTCTGTATGTGCTTTCTATTGAAAATACCGAAATATTTCAAATTGGATGTCCCATACCATCATTGTCAAAAGCTGTGACACAGTCCAATAGGCCTCAATGCAAACAGGATTGTAAAACCTATTCACACATGAAGTGTCATTGAAGTTTTCAGGTGGTAACAGATTTGAATTTACAGTAACATAAGATACAGTATGTGCTTTCTATTGAAAGTAACGCAACTTTGCAAATTGGGCGTCCCATTCAATAATTTTCAGTTGTGACACAATCCCATAGGCCTCATTGCAAACAGTATTGTAAAAACTATTGACACATGAAGTTTCATTGAAGTTTTCAGGTTGTAACAGCTTTGAATTTACAGTAACATAACATACAGCGTGTGCTTTCTATTGATAATACTGGAAAATTGCGTCCCATATCATAACTTTCAGAAGTTGTGACACAATCTCATATGCCTCATTGCAAACGGTATTTTAAAACCTATTCACACATGAAGTGTCATTGAAGTTTTCATGTTGAAACAGTTTTCAATTTACAGTAACATTACATACAGTATATGCTTTATATTTAAAGTAACGCAGCATTGCAAATTTGTCATCCCATGCAATAACTTTCCGAAGTTGGGACACAATTCCATTAGCCTCCTTACAAACAATATTGTAAAACCTATTCACACATGAAGTATCATTGAAGTTTTCAGGCTGTAACAGCTTTGAATTTACAGTAACATAACATACAGTATGTGGTTTCTTTTGAAAATAACGCAACATTTCAAATTGGGCGTCCCATACCACAACTTTCAGAAGTTATGGCACAATCGCATATGCCTTATTGCTAACAGTATTGTCAAAACTATTGACAAATGAAGTATCATTGAAGTTTTCAGGTTGTAGGCCTAACAACTTTGAATTTTAATTGAAGTTTTCAGGTTGTAACAGCTTTGATATTATAGTAACATAAGATACAATGTGTGCTTTCTATTGAAAATACTGCAACATTGCAGATTTTGGCGTCCAATACCATGACTCAGTAGCTGTGACACAATCCCATACGCCCAATTGCAAACCGTATTGTAAAACCTTTTCACACCTGAAGTGTCATTGAAGATTTCAGGTTGTAACTGCTTTGAATATACAGTAACATTACATACAATATGTGGTTTTTATTTAAAGTAACGCAATGTTCTTTGTATTGAAAATACCGCAACAGTGCAAGTTTAGTGTCCCATGCCATAACTTTCAGATATTGTGACATAATCCCATGTGCCTCATTGCAAACAGTATTGTAAAACCTATTCACGCATGACGTATCTTTGAAGTTTACAGATTGTAACAGCTTTAAATTTACAGTAACATAACATACTTTGTGTGCTTTCTATTGAAAGTAAAGCAACATTGCAAATTGGACGTCCCGTACCATAACTTTCAGAAGATGCGACACAATCTCACAGGCCTTATTGCAAACAGTGTTGTTTAACCTATTCACACATGTAGTATCATTGAAGTTTTCAGGTTGTAACAGCTTTGAATTTACAGTAACATTACATACAGTATGTGCTTTCTATCTAAAGTAACGCAACATTGCAAACTGGACGTCCCATACCATAACTTTCAGAGGTTGTGACACAATCCACTGGGCCTCACTGTAAACAATATTGCTTAACATATTCACACACGAAGTATCATTGAAGTTTTCAGGTTTTAACAGCTTTGATATTATAGTAACATAAGATACAGTGTGTGCTTTCTATTGAAAATACTGAAACATTGCAAATTGGGCGTCCCATACCATAACTTTCAGAAGTTGTAACACAATCCCATATGCCTCATTGCAAACAGTACTGTAAAAATTGTTGAGACATGAAGTATCAGTGTAGTTTTCAGGTTGTAACAGCTTTGAATTCACAGTCAAATAACATACAGTGTGTGCTTTCTATTGAAAATACTGCAAAATTGCAAGTTTGGCGTCCCATACCATAACTTTCAGAAGCTGTGACACAATCCCATATGTCTCATTGCAAACAGCATTGTAAATCCTATTCACACATGAAGTATCATTGAAGTTTTCAGGTTCTAACAACTTTGAATTTACAGTAACATAACACACTGCATGTGCTTTCTATTGAAAATACCGCACATTGTCAATTGGGCGTCCCATTCCATAACTTTCAGAAGTTGTGACACAATCCAATAGGCCTCACTGTAAACACTATTGTTAAACCTATTCACAAATGAAGTATCATTGAAGTTTTCAGGTTGTAACAGCTTTGATGTTATAGTAACATAACATACAGTGTGTGCTTTGTATTGAAAATACTGCAAAATTGCAAGTTTGGCGTACCATACCATACCTTTCAGAAGTTGTGACACAATCCCATATGCCTCTTTGCAAACACTCTTGTAAAACCTATTCACACATGAAGTATCATTGAAGTTTTCAGGTTGTAACAGCTTTGAATTTACAGTAACATTACATACAGAGTGTGCTATCTATTGAAAGTAACGCAACATTGCAAATTGGACGTCCCATACCATATCTTTCAGAAGTTGTGACACAATCCCATCAGCCTCATTTCAAACAATATTGTTAAACCTTTTCACACATGAAGTATCATTGAAGTTATCAGGTTGTAACAGCTTTGAATTTACAGTAACATTACATACAGTATGTGTTTTCTATTGAAAGTAACGCAACATTGCAAATTGGACGTCCCATACCATAACCTTCAGAAGTTGTGACACAATCCCATGGGCCTCACTGTAAACAATATTGCTTAACCTATTCACACATTAAGTATCATTGAAGTTTTCAGGTTGTAACAGCTTTGATATTATAGTAACATAAGATACAGTGTGTGCTTTCTATTGAAAATACCGCAACTTTGCAAATTGGGCGTCCCATTCAATAATTTTCTGAAGTTGTGACACAATCCCATAGGCTTCATTGCAAACAGTATTGTAAAAACTATTGACACATGAAGTTTCAATGAAGTTTTCAGGTTGTAACAGCTTTGAATTTACAGTAACATAACATACAGTGTGTGCTTTCTATTGAAAATACTGCAACATTGCAAACTGGACGTCCCATACCATAACTTTCAGAAGTTGTGACACAATCCCATATGCCTCTTTGAAAACAATATCAAAACAAGCTATTCATACATGAAGTATTAATTATTGAAGTTTTATGGATGTAACACCTTTGAATTTACAGTAACATTACATACAGTATGTGCTTTCTATTGAAAGTAACGCAACTTTGCAAATTTGGCGACCCATACCATAGCTTTCAGAAGTTGTGACACAATCCCATAGGCCTCATTGCAAACAGTATTGTGAAACCTATTCATACATGAAATATCATTGAAGTTTTCAGGTTGTAACAGCTTTGAACTTACAGTAACATTACATACAGTGTGTGCTTTCTATTGAAAGTTACGCAACATTGCAAGTTTGGCGTCCCATACAATAATTTTCAGAAGTTGTG
The DNA here is from genome assembly GCA_963580285.1 of Lucinisca nassula. Taxonomy (NCBI): domain Eukaryota; kingdom Metazoa; phylum Mollusca; class Bivalvia; order Lucinida; family Lucinidae; genus Lucinisca; species Lucinisca nassula. The sequence goes on from OY757015.1 coordinate 99,333,021, forward strand.
ACACAATCCCATATGCCTCATTACAAACAGTATTGTAAAACCTATTCACACATGAAGTATCATTGAAGTTTTCAGGTTGTAACAGCTTTGAATTTACAGTAACATAACATACAGTATGTGCTTTCTATTGAAAAATACCGCATCATTGCAAATTGGGTATCCCATGCCATAATTTGTAGAAGTTATGACACAATCGCATATGTCTCATTGCAAACAGTACTGTAATACCTATTCACACATGAAATATCATTGAAGTTTTCAGGTTGTAACAGCTTTTAATTTACAGTAACATAACATACAGAATGTGCTTTCTATTAAAAAAAAAAAACAGCAAGATTGCAACTTCGGCGTCCCATACTTTAACTTTCGGAAGTTGTGACACAATCCAATATGTCTCATTGCAAACAGTATTGTAAAACCTTTTCACAAATAAAGTATCATTGAAGTTTTCAGGTTGTTAGCCTAACAACTTTGAATTTTCAGTAACATAACATAGTGTGTGCTTTCTGTTGCAACATTGCAAATTGGACGTCCCATAACTTTCTGACAATACCCTAGAGGATTTGGGATCAATTTTGAAGTTTTTCATGTAAAATTATCGATATAGATCGAATACATAGGCCTAAAATTCACTTTTAACATGTGCCCCCGCAATGTACATGTACCCTCATTTACAAAGTGCTTTTTGGTATTTCTGTGTGCTTTCCGATAATTTGGTTGCTTTTCTGTTTTTGGGTGCTTTCCGGTAACTCTTTTTCCTGTATATATGGCCGTCCCCTCTCAACGCCCAAGCTTGTTAATATTCCAGTCCTGGCCTGATTTGTGTTAACCTGTGAATATTTTGTCAACGATTCACTTCATTGGATTATTTAACGACGATTGTTACGGCGATTCTTCAACGAGGGATCTCCGGTGCGCCATCGACTGGCGGGATTTACAACAGAACAACAACAACTGTGCACCCCGTTATGCATTTCCGGTGCTATCGAGCGATAAACTGATGTTGATAAACATGTGTAGAAAATAAGACTTCAAGGCCTTAAACGATATAGCTCATTGGTTACTGCACTTGCCTCTGATGCTAGAGGTCCCAGGTTCGATCCCCGGCAGCGGCGATAAAATGTCGGTGTCCGAAAACGCTCCATTGGCATTTGCAGGGATGAATGTAGAAATGAAAGTCACTACCTAACCTCCCTACACTCCATTTTATTGGGGAACCATTTGCGTAACAACATCGTTTTTTGGGGGGAACCATTTGCGTAATGACATCGTTTCTAGGATGAATGTCATAAAGGGCACCGTCCTTCGGATCGGGACGTTAACTGGAGGCCCCCTGTGCAGGGAGAACCATCCCCTGTGCAGGTTACAGATCCCTATCGTGATTACATGATTACTGTGTAGGCTGTCATCCAGCAAACCTGGAGTGTATGTAATGTACACCTGCGGTAATGGTCAAATGTGACTGTCGCAGTATCAGTAGATAGATATCTGAGATATCTGAAGCTTCATAATACACGTACGACTGGTAACATGTCCTTCAATCCTTCACCAGGACCTTCGACCAACTGAACTTGATACCTCTTTAGTGTTCTGATCCAACATACTGATTTCCTCATAATCCAGGTTCGCAGGTTCGATCTCAGTTGCTTCTCCAGACTTTCGGATGAGTCTTTAGATTAAATTTTCTTGTCCTTTGGAATCATTGACTCCATTGTGGAATTTTGAAAATATCCTTGCTTCCAAAGGATAACCCTTTTATAGAACATATTTAACTTCACTACAGCTGGTGTGTGGGAATGTGTGGCGGCGGTAAAACGTCTCCCTGCCGTACATCATAGTGTAGATTATATTTTCTTGTCCTTTCGGCCCCCGCCCATAGGGGCTTGAAGAAATATATGGGCTGCATGATGCTTCCACGCAGAGCTGTATCCGGCCCGCACACTAGTACTTGTAAACCGCTTAGAGGATCTAAGCCTGTCCAGGAACCGCGGTGTGAGGTGGACCGTACATGCTAATAAACCCTATTCAGTATTGGTTTAATTGGGCGACAGGGCTTGAGATGTCATTTCATCTTAATGTCGGGTAAAAGTCCCACAAAATTGAAAGCAACGTCTCCAAAATGACCTTTACAGTGTAAACAGGGACGTTAAACCTCAAATCAAACAAACAAAACAAACTACCTAGATCATTTGCTAGTTACCTAAATTTTTTTATTTTTTTTTTTGCAAACAGCATGAACAGTGTGGACTAGATCAGACTGCTCTTCTATCTATCTTCATATACTGAGTCGGTCATATTTGGCCATTAGCTCGGATGTGTGGCTAAATTATGACGTTAAACCTCAAATCAAACAAACAAAAATTTTCTTGTCCTTTGGGATCATTGATTCCTCTGTGGAATTTTGAAAATATCTGAGGGTACTGATGGGCCTAATTGGCCGAAACTAGCTAGTCTGGCCCAGAAAACATATACACTCCATATTTTTCAGTTCTGTGGTGTATTCCTTGCTTCCAAAGGATAACCCTTTTATACCTCTAACATATTTAACTTCACTACAGCTGGTGTGTGGGAATGTATGGAGGCGGTAAAACGTCTCCCTGCCCTACATCATAGTGTAGATTATATTTTCTTGTCCATTGATTCCATTGTGGAATTTTGAAAATATCTGAGGGTCACTGATGAGGCCTAATTGGCCGAAACTAGCTAGTCTGGCCCAGAAAACATATACACTCCATATTTTTCAGTTCTGTGGTGTATTCCTTGCTTCCAAAGCTTCCAAAGGATAATCCTTTTATAGAACATATTTAACTTCACTACAGCTGGTGTGTGGGAATGTGTGGAGGCGATAAACTGTCTCCCTGCCCTATATCATAGTGTAGATTATATTTTCTTGTCCATTGATTCCATTGTGGAATTTTGAAAATATCTGAGGGTCACTGATGAGGCCTAATTGGCCGAAACTAGCTAGTCTGGCCCAGAAAACATATACACTCCATATTTTTCAGTTCTGTGGTGTATTGATAATCCTTTTATAGAACATATTTAACTTCACTACAGCTGGTGTGTGGGAATGTGTGGCGGCGGTAAAACGTCTCCCTGCCCTACATCATAGTGTAGATTATATTTTCTTGTCCTTTGGGATCATTGATTCCATTGTGGAATTTTGAAATTATCAGAGGGTCACTGATGAGGCCTATTTGGCCAAAAGTAGCTAGTCTGGCCCTGGAAACATATACACTCCATATTTTTCAGTTCTGTGGTGGATTCCTTGCTTCCAAAGATTAACCCTTTTATAGAACATATTTAAACCGAGGTCCCGTCTCAGTATGACCTAAGCTGTTATTGAAACTCACTCAACATACTGATTCAACCTCTTAGATACCAATCACAATGATCGTCATCTGCTTACCTAGATCTAATTGGCCCCCGCCCATCGGGGCTTGAAGAAATATATGGGCTGCATGCTGCTTCCACGCAGAGCTGACACCGGCCCACAAACGAGTACTGATAAACCGGTTGGAGGATCTAAGCCTGCCCAGGTAAAGCGCTACGAGTCGGACCGTCCATGCTTATAATCCCTATTGGTTTCATTGGGCGGCAGGGCTTGAGATGTCATTTCATCTCAATGTCGGGTAAAAGTCCTACAAAATTGGAAGCAACGTCTCCAAAATGACCTTTACAATGTAAACAGGGACGTTAAACCTCAAATCAAACAAACAAAACAAATTACCTAGATCATTTGCCAGTTACCTAAAATTCATTATTTTTTTTTTTTTTTTTTTTTTTGCAAACAGCATGAACAGTGTGGACTAGATCAGACTGCTCCTTTATCTATCTTCATATAATGAGTCAGTCATATTTGGCCATTAGCTCGGGTGGGTGGCTAAATTATGAATTTAGCTTAAAAAAAAAAGAGGACAATGGATGAGTCCTTAAATCTATTTACAATCTGATTAACAGATAAACGCATACCTCTGAGTCCCAAACTACACTGTATGGGCTTTGAACTCCTCTGCGGACTTGGCATCTACCGCAGATGAGGGAAGACTATTCCACTGTGGAATAGTTGTGGGAAAAAAGACTGCTTTAGGGCATCACTATAGGTCAAGTACCTACGATATTGTGAGTTATTTACTTTTGATGCCATTGTTTATTGTTTGATTTGATGTCCAGTCCCCGTCAACACTAAACATGTCATTTTGGAGATGTTGCTTCCAATTTGGTGGGACTTTTATCCAACATTGAGATGAAATAACATCTCAAGCCCTGTCGCCCAATGAAACCAATAGGGTTGATAAGCATGGATGATCCGACTTGCTCCGCTTTGCCTGGGCAGGCTTAGGTCCTCTAAGCAGTTTACCAGTACTTTTGTGCAGGTTGGATTCAGCTCTGCGTGGAAGCATCATGCAGCCCATTTATTTCACCAAGCCCCAATGGGCTTGTTTGAGTTGGAGCTGTCACAGAGGTCAAGTATTTATCTTTACCCAGAGACACTATACCAGAGGTATCTTATAGAAGGAGGTTAAAGAGGACAGCTCACGACGGGCCTCAAGGGTCGGCCACTCCAACTGGCTAAGCATGGCACCGACGCTCACATGTCCATCGAGCTGCTGTCCTCTCAACCTTCTCAACATGCGGAATCTGAGTTTTTACATGGGGATGCCAAATGGGTGATGCATATTCAAGTTGAGGGTGAACCAATGTTTTATATGCAACAGCCTTTGTCTTCCTAGGTGCAAAAGCCAAATTACGTCTTGAAAATCCTAAAGCCCTAGTTGCTAGCAGCTACTGATGTAATCTCTGAAATATGATGACCCCAATTAACATAGTCAGTGATGGTGATACCGAGTTTTTTGGCGGATTGAACCTGCTCCAAAGTTTGTTGGTGTAGTGAATAATCAAACTTAATCTGATTGTCAGGAAGATGTCGTGACACACTCATCGAATGACATTTGGCCACATTCAACTTCATCTTCCAATCGGCCCCCTACTGTGCCAATCCTATTTGGTCCAGGTCATCTTGTAAAATAAGAGTCAGATGGAGAGTATATATTCCTATACAGTACACAATCATCAGCAAAGAAACGGACAGATGACCTGGTATTATCTGGGAGATCATTTATGAATACATAAAAAAGGACCGGTCCAAGTACCAAGCCTTGTGGGACCCCAGATATAACAGGGACTGGATCGGACACTTGGCTATCAAGTACAACTTTTTATGTGCATCAGTTCCACTGGGGAATCTGTAAACACCACAAATTCCACTGGGGATCCTCTAGTATCAGTATGTCTGATCTGGGTCCACACCATTTGCCTATATGCAAAAATATTATTCCAAAAAATCTTTCAGATGCAGCAGACAGGACATTGCCTACGTTTGCAAACAATGTAGATCCAGATCAGATAGCATCTGTTCAGGATCTACACTGTTAGTCATTCAGTTTGTAGATTTGGAGGAATAAACTGCATAAAGTATTTTGATTGGTTGTCAGTGGTTGGTACTCAGAAATGGGTGTGACAATATTACTTTATTCAGCAGGACAAGGGTTAACTAGATCTTGTGCTGTTTTCGCAGCTGCAGATGCAGCAGTGGCATACTTTTCAAGTGTTGTAATGCACTGTCATATACTAGTTCAGCCAGACATCCCGGAATTCTGTCATATTGCCCATTGCTTAAATGTTTTGACCCTTCTGAACTTCACTCCCTTTTTCAGGTTCCAAATAAATGTCAGAATCACAACCATGGGGCTTGAAGAAATATATGGGCTGCATGATGCTTCCACGCAGAGCTGAATCCGGCCCACACACTTGTACTGGTAAACCGCTTAGAGGATCTAAGCCTGGCCAGGAACCGCAGTGCGAGGTGGACCGTCCATGCTAATAAACCATATTGGTTTCTTTAGGCGACAGGGCTTGAGATGTCATTTCATCTCAGTGTCGGGTAAAAGTCCCACAAAATTGGAAGCAGCGTCTCCAAAATGACCTTTACAGTGTTGACGGGGACGTTTAACATCAAATCAAACAAAAAACAGAATCGCAAATTAAAGTTGCAAAATAAGTAAAATTACACTATGGATGATGTAACAAAATCTAGGTATCATTTGTCCTGCTGAATAAATTGATTTTGCCAGTCCCATTTCTGACTGTCTACGAATCAAGTGTATCTTGGTTCAGTAAGACATGGGTTAAACACAAAAATATGGTATATATGATAGGTTAAATCAAAGGTGTTACAATAAACTAATAAGCGTTGACGTCACAGGCTGTTATCTCAACTGAGTTTCAGCGAAAAATACCGACAAACCTGCTGTGAGTGAAAATATTGGCTTTTCAAACAGGTGCTGATTTTAACTGACAGACTTCTACTGGGAGAAGGTGTTAATTACTAACGGTAATCAGATTCTGGAACATAAAAATGGAATCGGTTGCCCTGCACCTCTCAAATTTGGACATTCGTATGCATTTATATGCTCTTGGTACATGTACTTAGCTTACAGGTCAACAGAACATGAATGCCATTTCTGCCACCTTCAATATTTGTGAATCCTGTTTACAAATTAGTCAGTATTCTTATATTGAGATGGTCAGAATGGCTGTTAACATCAGGAAAAGGATACCAGAGATACACAAAGACAGGATCAGTGGACTTCATTGAACATGACAGCTGGGCTCAAAATAGATGCTCTAGGAATACTTACTTGACTGCAGCCTTAGTGTTACCACGATATTGTAGAACACAAGTAAAAGGCACCGCATTTTATAAGTTTCTCAACTTGTAAAATGGTCATTGCCGAAGTCAGAAAACATCTTCATGAAAGTCGGTGGATGGCAAGCGCAGTTTACATGAACCCCTTTGCGTTCATTTACATCAATGCAAGCATCTCTGTTCATAGTTTCATGAACATCAGGAAAATCTTTTAAATCACCAATGATGGCTTGGTCGACAGTATAGGTGGAAAATCATTAAAAAGGATGGTACATCGCATACAAGAATACCACTTCTGCTATCTATATGCATGAAATTTCTGTTGTTGGGTTCAAGCATTTAGATTGTGGAGGTTGTTAAAAAGATCATCAAAATGTGACATGAATCATTATTAATGCCATGATTATGCAGGACTGCAACAATGAATGTTTTTGGAGGTATGTACCGAGTTTAGCACTTACTGTAGTATCCCAAAGTAAGATGTTTGCTTTCAGTGCTTATGAGATGCTATTTTATGCCTTCAAAGAAGTTGGGAGGGGCATATTGCTTCTGGTTATTTGTTCGTCAGTTTGGGTATTTGTATATTGAATGGCAATGTATGCTTTGTGATGCACAGCATAACGTAATAACCATGTATGGTAGAGTTTGTTTGTTTGATTCGAGGTTTCATGTCCCCGTCAACACTGGGACTTATACCCGACATTGAGATGAAATGACATCTCAAACCCTGTCGCCCAATGAAACCAATAGCGTTTATTAACATGGACGGTCCACCTCGCACTGCGGTTCCTGGATAGTCTTAGATCCTCTAAGCGGTTTACCAGTAGTAGTGAGCGGGCCGGACTCAGCTCTGCATGGAAGCATCGTGCAGCCCATATATTTCTTCAAGCCCCTATGGGCGGGGGCCGATGTATGGTACGTTTTAGAAATATCATGTATGGATTCCTAACTTTCAGAAGTTGTGACAGAATCCGATATGCCTGATTACAATAAGTATTGTAAATGCAATTAACTCACTTAAATGATGTATCACTGGAGTTTTCAGATTGTAACAGCCTTGAATTTACAGTAACATTGGATAAGGTATGTGCTTTCTATTGAAAGCCTGAAAAATTCAATGATACTTCATGTGTCAAATGTTTCTACAATAATGTTTGCAAGGAGGCATATTGGTTTGTGTCACGACTTTTGAAAGTTATGGTATGAGACACCCAAAGTGCAATCTTGCTGTTTTTAATAGAAAGCACATACTGAATGTTCTGTTACTGTAAATTTAAAGCTGTTACAACCTGAATAATTCAATGCTACTTCATGTGTGATTAGGTATTACAATACTGTTTGCAATGAGGCATATGGGATTGTGTCACAACTTCTAAAAGTTATGGTATGGGACACCCAATTAGCAATCTTGCTGTTATTTCAATAGAAAACACATACTGTATGCTATGTTACTGTAAATTCGATGTTGTTACAACCTGAAAACTTCAATGATACTTCATGTGTCAACAGTTTCTACAATAATGTTTGCAGTGAGGCCTATGAGATTGTGTCACAGCTTCAGAAAGTTATGGTATGGGACGCCCAAGTTGTAATCTTGCTTTTTTTAATAGAAAGCACATACTGTATGTTATGTAAATGTAAATTCAAAGCTGTTACAATCTGAATAATTCAATGATACTTCATGTGTGATGAGTTGATACGATACGGTTTGCAATGAGGCATATCGGATTGTGTCACAACTTCTAAAAGTTATGGTATGGGAAGCCCAAGTTGCAAACTGTGTCTTTTCAATAAAAAGCACGTACAGTATGCTATGCTACTGTAAATTCAAAGGTGTTACAACCTGAACACTTCAGTGATACTTCATGCGTCAATAGTTTCTACAATAATGGTTGCCATGAGGTCTATGAGATTGTGTCACAATTTCTGAAAGTTATGGTATGGGACGCCCAATTTGCAATATTGCTGTTTTTTTTGTTTTTTTTTTTCAATAGAAAGCACGTACAGTATGCTATGTTACTGTAAATTCAAAGGTGTTACATCCAGAAACCTCCAATGATACTTCATATGTCAATAGTTTCTACAATAATGTTTGCAATGGGGCCTATGAGATTGTGTCACATGTTCTGAAAGTTATGGTATGGGACGCCCAAGTTGCAATCTTGCTGTTTTTTTCAATAGACCGCACATATTGTATGTTATGTTACTGTACATTAAAAGCTGTTACAACCTGAATAATTCAATGATACTTCATGTGAAATTAGGTTTCACAATACTGTTTGCAATGAGGCATATGGGATTGTGTCACAACTTTAAAAAGATATGGCTGGGACGCCCAAGTTGCAATGTTGCAGCATTTTCAATAGAAAGCATATACTGCATGTTATGTTACTGTAAATTCATGGGTGTTGCAACCTGTAAACTTCAATGGTGCCACATATGTCAATATTTCCTACAATATTGTTTGCAATGAGGCCTATGGGGTTGTGTCACAACTTCTGAAAGTTATGGAATAGGACACCCAAGTTGGAATATTGTTACTATACATTCAAAGCTGTTACAACCTGAAAACTTCAATGATACTTCATGTGTCAATAGTTCCTACAATCATGTTTGCAATCAGGAATATGGGATTGTGTCACAACGTCTGAAAGTTATGGAATAGGACGCTCAATTTGCAATCTTGCTGTTATTTCAATGGAAAGCACGTACTGTATGCTATGTTACTGTACATTCAAAGCTGTTGCAACCTCAAAACTTCAATGATACTTCATGTGTCAAATGTTCATGCAGTAATGTTTGCAAGGAGGCATATGGGATTGTGTCACAACTTCTGGAACCGGCCCCGATAGCTCAGTTGGTAGAGTGTCCGCTCCGGGGAAGGGAGGTCTCGGGTTCGATCCCGGGCCGCGACATACCAAAGCGTTAAAAATGGTACTAGCTGCTCCTCGTTTGGCACTCAGATTTACGGGGTAGAGCTAGGACTGGTCGATCCAGTGTCAGGACAATGTGACTGGGTGTGGTATCATGTAATGTGTCTGGGACATGATACTTCAGTGAGGCAGCACTATAAACATGAGCATTGAGCTCCCTGTCGCAACCAGACACCGTCGTGATATGACTGAAAAATTGTTGAAAGCGACGTTAAACCCGAATTCACACACACACACACACACACACACACACACACACACACACACACACACACACACACACACACACACACACACACACACACACACACACACACAACTTCTGAAAGTTATGGTATGGGACGCCCTAAGTGCAATCTTGCTTTTTTTTTAATAGAAAGCACATACTGAATGTTATGTTACTGTAAATGCAAAGCTGTTACAACCTGAATACTTCAAGGATACTTCATGTATGATGAGGTTTTACAATACTGTTTGCAATGAGGCATATGAGATTGTGTCACAACTTCTAAAAGTTATGGTATGGGACGCCCAATTAGCAATCTTGCTGTTATTTCAATAGAAAACACGTATTGTATGCTCTGTTACTGTAAATTCGATGCTGTTACAACCTGAAAACTTCAATGATACTTCATGTGTCAATAGTTTCTACAATAATGTTTGCAATGAGGCCTATGAGATTGTGTCACAGCTTCGGAAAGTTATGGTATGGGACGCCCAAGTTGTAATCTTGCTGTTTTTTTAATAGAAAGCACATACTGTATGTTATGTTACTGTAAATTCAAAGCTGTTACAACCTGAATAATTTAATGATACTTCATGTGTGATGAGATGATACGATACGGTTTGCAATGAGGCATATCGGATTGTGTCACAACTTCTAAAAGTTATGGTATGGGATGCCCAAGTTGCAAACTTGCTGTCTTTTCAATAAAAAGCACGTACAGTATGCTATGTTACTGTAAATTCAAAGGTGTTACAACCTGAAAACTTCAATGATACTTCATGCGTGAATAGTTTCTACAATAATGTTTGCCATGAGGTCTATGTGATTGTGTCACAATTTCTGAAAGTTATGGTATGAGACGCCCAATTTGCAATATTGCTGTTTTATTTTTATTTTATTTTTTTCAATAGAAAGCACGTACAGTATGCAAAGTTACTGTGAATTAAAAGGTGTTACAACCTGAAAACTTCAATGATACTTCATATGTCAATAGTTTCTACAATAATGTTTGCAATGAGGCCTATGAGATTGTGTCACAAGTTCTGAAAGTTATGGTATGGGACGCCCAAGTTGCAATCTTGCTGTTATTTCAATAGAAAACACGTATTGTATGCTATGTTAATGTAAATTCGATGCTGTTACAACCTGAAAACTTGAATGATACTTCATGTGTCAATAGTTTCTGCAATAATGTTTGCAATGAGGCCTATAAGATTGTGTCACAGCTTGGGAAAGTAATGGTATGGGACGCCCAAGTTGTAATCTTGCTGTTTTTTTTTTAATAGAAAGCACATACTGTATGTTATGTTACTGTAAATTCAAAGCTGTTACAACCTGAATAATTAAATGATACTTCATGTGTGATGAGATGGTACGATACGGTTTGCATTGAGGCATATCGGATTGTGTCACAACTTCTAAAAGTTATGGTATGGGACGCCCAAGTTGCAAACTTGCTGTCTTTTCAATCAAAAGCACGTACAGTATGCTATGTTGCTGTAAATTCAAAGGTGTTACAACCTGAAAACTTCAATGATACTTCATATGTCAATAGTTACTACAATAATGTTTGCAATGAGGCCTATGAGATCGTGTCACAAGTTCTGAAAGTTATGGTATGGGACGCCCAAGTTGCAATCTTGCTGTTTTTTTTTCAATAGACAGCACATACTGTATGTTATGTTACTGTAAATTCAAAGCTGTTACAACCTGAATAATTCAATGATACTTCATGTGTGATGAGTTGATACAATACTTTTTGCATTGCCAATTGGGCGTCCCATACCATAACTTTCAGAAGTTGGGACACAATCCCATAGGCCTCATTGTAAACAATATTGTTAAACCTATTCACACATGAAGTATCTTTGAAGTTTTCAAGTGTTAACAGCTTTGAATTTACAGTAACATAAATTACTGTATGTGGTTTCTTCTGGAAGTTGTGGTATGGGACGCCCAAGTTGCAATCTTGCTGTTTTTTAATAGACTGCACATACTGTATGTTATGTTATTGTAAATTCAAAGCTGTTACAACCTGAATAATTTAATAATACTTCATGTGTGATGAGGTTTTACAATACATTTTGCAACGAGGCATATTTGATTGTGTCACAACTTCTAAAAGTTATGGAATGGGACCCCCAATTTGCAATGTTGCAGTGTTTTCAACACAAAGCATACACTGTATGTTATGTTACTGTAAATTCAAAGGTGTTACATCCTGAAAACTCCAATGATACTTCATATGTCAATAGTTTCTACGCCAAAAGTGCAATCTTGCTGTTATTTCAATGGAAAGCACGTACTGTATGCTATGTTACTGTAAATTCAAAGCTGTTACAACCTGAAAATTTCAATGATACTTCATGTGTCAAATGTTTCTGCAATAATGTTTGCAAGGAGGCATATGGGATTGTGTCACAACTTCTGAAAGTTATAGTATGGGACGCCCAAAGTGCAATCTTGTGGTTTTTTAATAGAAAGCACATACTGAATATTATGTTACTGTAAATCCAAAGCTGTTACAACCTGAATAATTCAATGATAATTCATGTGTGATGAGGTTTTACAATACTGCTAGCAATGAGGCATATGAGATTGTGTCACAACTTCTAGAAGTTATGGTATGGGACACCCAATTAGCAATCTTGCTGTTATTTCAATAGAAAACATGTACTGTATGCTATGTTACTGTAAATTGGAAGCTGTTGCAACCTGAAACCTCCAATGATACTTCATATGTCAATAGTTTCTACAATAATGTTTGCAATGTGGCCTATGAGATTGTGTCACAGCTTCGGAAGGTTATGGTATGGGACGCCCAAGTTGTAATCTTGCTGTTTTTTTTAATAGAAAGCACATGCTGTATGTTATGTTACTGTAAATTCAAAGCTGTTACAACCTGAATAATTCAATGATACTTCATGTGTGATGAGTTGATACAATACTGTTTGCAATGAGGCATATCGGATTGTGTCACAACTTCCAAAAGTAATGGTATGGAACGCCCAAGTTGCAAACTTGCTGTCTTTTCAATAAAAAGGACGTACAGTATGCTATGTTGCTGTAAATTCAAAGGTGTTACAACCTGAATAATTCAATGATAATTCATGTGTGATGAGGTTTTACAATACTGCTTGCAATGAGGCATATGTGATTGTGTCACAACTCCTAAAAGTTATGGTATGGGACGCCCAATTAGCAATCTTGCTGTTATTTCAATAGAAAACACGTACTGTATGCTTTTTACTGTAAATTCAAAGGTGTTACAACCTGAAAACTTCAATGATACTTCATGTGTCAATAGTTTCTTTAATAATGTTTGCAATGAGGCTATTGAGATTGTGTCACAGCTTCTGAAAGTTGTGATATGGGACGCCCGAGTTGTAATCTTGCTGTTTTTATGCCCCCGGAATCTAAGAGATTCGGGGGCATATAGTTTTTGGTCTGTCCGTCTGTTTGTCCGTTTGTCTGTTTGTCCGTTTGTCCGTCTGCAAAAACTTTAACATTGGGCATAACTTTTGAATGGTAATAGATAGAGCATTCATATTTCACATGTGTATACCTTATCACAAGACCTTTCCAGTGGTACCATAATTTTTGATCTCGTGACCTTGAACTTGACCTTTGACCTATTTTTTTCAAAATTTTTAAAAACATTAACATTGGCGCTGTCCGGGGCATCTTGTTTTTGAATAGAAAGCACATACTTTATGTTATGTTACTGTAAATTCAAAGCTGTTACAACCTGAATAATTCAATGATGCTTCATGTGTATTGAGTTGATACAATACTGTTTGCAATGAGGCATACCGGATTGTGTCACAACTTCTTAAAGTAATGGTATGGGACGCCCAAGTTGCAAACTTGCTGTCTTTTCAATAAAAAGCACGTACAGTATGCTATGTTACTGTAAATTCAAAGGTGTTACAACCTGAAAACTTCAATGATACTTCATGTGTCAATAGTTTCTCTAATAATGTTTGCAATGAGACTTTTAAATAAAAAGCACGTACAGTATGCTATGTTACTGTAAATTCAAAGGTGTTACAACCTGAAAACTTCAATGATACATACTTCATGTGTCAATAGTTTCTCTAATAATGTTTGCAATGAGGCTATTGAGATTGTGTCACAGCTTCTGAAAGTTGTGATATGGGACGCCAAAGTTGCAATCTTGCTGTTTTAAATAGAAAGCACATACTGTATGTTATGTTACTGTAAATTCAAAGCTGTTACAACCTGAATAATTTAATGATACTTCATGTGTGATGAGGTTTTACAATACTTTTTGCGACGAGGCATATGGGATTGTGTCACAACTTCTAAAAAGTATGGAATGGGGCGCCCAATTTGCAAAGTTGCAGTATTTTCAACAGAAAGCATACACTGTATGTTATGTTACTGTAAATTCAAAGGTGTTACAACCTGAAAACACCAATGATACTTCATATGTCAAAAGGCTCTACAATAATGTTTGTAATAAGGCCTATGAGATTGTGTCACAACTTCTGAAACTTGTGGTATGGGACGCCAAAAGTGCAATCATGCTGTTATTTCAATGGAAAGCACATACTGTATGTTATGTTACTGTAAATTCAAAGCTGTTACAACCCGAATAATTTAATGATACTTCATGTGTGATGAGGTTTTACAATACTTTTTGCAACGAGGCATATGGGATTGTGTCACAACTTCTAAAAGTTATGGAATGGGACGCCCAATTTGCAATGTTGCAGTATTTTCAACAGAAAGCATACACTGTATGTTATGTTACTGTAAATTCAAAGGTGTTACAACCTGAAAACTTCAATGAGACTTCATATGTCAATAGTTTCTACAATAATGTTTGCAATGATGCCTATGAGATTGTGTCACAACTTCTGAAAGTTGTGGTATGGGACGCCAAAAGTGCAATCTTGCTGTTATTTCAATGGAAAGCACGTACTGTATGCTATGTTACTGTAAATTGAAAGGTGTTACAACCTGAAAATTTCAATGATACTTCATGTGGCAAATGTTTCTGCAATAATGTTTGCAAGGAGGCATATGGGATTGTGTCACAACTTCTGAAAGTTATAGTATGGGACGCCCAAAGTGCAATCTTGTTGTTTTTTTAATAGAAAGCACATACGGAATGTTATGTTACTGTAAATGCAAAGCTGTTACAACCTGAATCATTCATTGATAATTCATGTGTGATGAGGTTTTACAATACTGCTTGCAATGAGGCATATGAGATTGTGTCACAACTTCTAAAAGTTATGGTATGGGACGCCCAATTAGCAATCTTGCTGTTATTTCAATAGAAAACATGTACTGTATGCTATGTTACTGTAAATTTGAAGCTGTTACAACCTGAAAACTTCAATGATACTTCATGTGTCAATAGTTTCTACAATAATGTTTGCAATGATGCCTATTAGATTGTGTCACAGATTCGGAAGGTTATGGTATAGGACGCCCGAGTTGTAATCTTGCTATGTTTTTTTTTTTTTTTTTTTAATAGAAAGCACATACTGTATGTTATGTTACTGAAAATTCAACGCTGTTACAACCTGAATAATTCAATGATACTTCATGTGTATTGAGTTGATACAATACTGTTTGCAACGAGGCATACCGGATTGTGTCACAACTTCTTAAAGTAATGGTATGGGACGCCCAAGTTGCAAACTTGCTGTCTTTTCAATAAAAAGCACGTACAGTATGCTATGTTACTGTAAATTCAAAGGTGTTACAACCTGAAAACTTCAATGATACTTCATGTGTCAATAGTTTCTCTAATAATGTTTGCAATGAGACTATTGAGATTGTGTCACAGCTTCTGAAAGTTGTGATATGGGACGCCAAAGTTGCAATCTTGCTGTTTTAAATAGAAAATACATACTGTATGTTATGTTACTGTAAATTCAAAGCTGTTACAACCTGAATAATTTAATGATACTTCATGTGTTATGAGGTTTTACAATACTTTTTGCGACGAGGCATATGGGATTGTGTCACAACTTCTAAAAAGTATGGAATGGGGCGCCCAATTTGCAATGTTGCAGTATTTTCAACAGAAAGCATACACTGTATGTTATGTTACTGTAAATTCAAAGGTGTTACAACCTGAAAATTCCAATGATACTTCATATGTCAATAGTTTCTACAATAATGTTTGCAATGATGCCTATGAGATTGTGTCACAACTTCTGAAACTTGTGGTATGGGACGCCAAAAGTGCAATCTTGCTGTTATTTCAATGGAAAGCACGTACTGTATGCTATGTTACTGTAAATTCAAAGGTGTTACAACCTGAAAATTTCAATGATACTTCATGTGTCAAATGTTTCTGCAATAATGTTTGCAAGGAGGCATATGGGATTGTGTCACAACTTCTGAAAGTTATAGTATGGGACGCCCAAAGTGCAATCTTGTTGTTTTTTTAATAGAAAGCACATACGGAATGTTATGTTACTGTAAATGCAAAGCTGTTAGAACCTGAATCATTCAATGATAATTCATGTGTGATGAGGTTTTTTTTCAATACTGCTTGCAATGAGGCATATGAGATTGTGTCACAACTTCTAAAAGTTATGGTATGGGACGCCCAATTAGCAATCTTGCTGTTATTTCAATAGAAAACATGTACTGTATGCTATGTTACTGTAAATTTGAAGCTGTTACAACCTGAAAACTTCAATGATACTTCATGTGTCAATAGTTTCTACAATAATGTTTGCAATGATGCCTATTAGATTGTGTCACAGATTCGGAAGGTTATGGTATAGGACGCCCGAGTTGTAATCTTGCTATGTTTTTTTTTTTTTTTTTTAATAGAAAGCACATACTGTATGTTATGTTACTGAAAATTCAACGCTGTTACAACCTGAATAATTCAATGATACTTCATGTGTATTGAGTTGATACAATACTGTTTGCAACGAGGCATACCGGATTGTGTCACAACTTCTTAAAGTAATGGTATGGGACGCCCAAGTTGCAAACTTGCTGTCTTTTCAATAAAAAGCACGTACAGTATGCTATGTTACTGTAAATTCAAAGGTGTTACAACCTGAAAACTTCAATGATACTTCATGTGTCAATAGTTTCTCTAATAATGTTTGCAATGAGACTATTGAGATTGTGTCACAGCTTCTGAAAGTTGTGATATGGGACGCCAAAGTTGCAATCTTGCTGTTTTAAATAGAAAATACATACTGTATGTTATGTTACTGTAAATTCAAAGCTGTTACAACCTGAATAATTTAATGATACTTCATGTGTTATGAGGTTTTACAATACTTTTTGCGACGAGGCATATGGGATTGTGTCACAACTTCTAAAAAGTATGGAATGGGGCGCCCAATTTGCAATGTTGCAGTATTTTCAACAGAAAGCATACACTGTATGTTATGTTACTGTAAATTCAAAGGTGTTACAACCTGAAAACTCCAATGATACTTCATATGTCAAAAGTTTCAACAATAATGTTTGCAATGAGGCCTTTGAGTTTCTGTCACAACTTCTGAAACTTGTGGTATGGGACGCCAAAAGTGCAATCTTGCTGTTATTTCAATGGAAAGCACATACTGTATGTTATGTTACTGTAAATTCAAAGCTGTTACAACCCGAATAATTTAATGATACTTCATGTGTGATGTTGTTTTACAATACTTTTTGCAACGAGGCATATGGGATTGTGTCACAACTTCTAAAAATTATGGAATGGGACGCCCAATTTGCAATGTTGCAGTATTTTCAACAGAAAGCATACACTGTGTGTTATGTTACTGTAAATTCAAAGGTGTTACAACCTGAAAACACCAATGATACTTCATATGTCAATAGTTTCTACAATAATGTTTGCAATGAGGCCTATGAGATTGTGTCACAACTTCTGAAAGTTGTGGTATGGGACGCCAAAAGTGCAATCTTGCTGTTATTTCAATGGAAAGCACGTACTGTATGCTATGTTACTGTAAATTCAAAGCTGTTACAACCTGAAAATTTCAATGATACTTCGTGTGTCAAATGTTTCTTCAATATTGTTTGCAAGGAGGCATATGGGATTGTGTCAGAACTTCTGAAAGTTATAGTATGGGACGCCCAAAGTGCAATCTTGTTGTTTTTTTAATAGAAAGCACATACGGAATGTTATGTTACTGTAAATGCAAAGCTGTTACAACCTGAATCATTCAATGATAATTCATGTGTGATGAGGTTTTACAATACTGCTTGCAATGAGGCATATGCGATTGTGTCACAACTTCTAAAAGATATGGTATGGGACGCCCAATTAGCAATCTTGTTGTTATTTCAATAGAAAACATGTACTGTATGCTATGTTACTGTAAATTGTAAGCTGTTACAACCTGAAAACTTCAATGATACTTCATGTGTCAATAGTTTCTACAATAATGTTTGCAATAATGCCTATGAGATTGTGTCACAGATTCGGAAGGTTATGGTATAGGACGCCCGAGTTGTAATCTTGCTGTTTTTTTTTTACAGAAAGCACATACTGTATGTTATGTTACTGTAAATTCAAAGCTATTACAACCTGAATAATTCAATGATACTTCATATGTATTGAGTTGATACAATACTGTTTGCAATGAGGCATACTGCATTGTGTCACAACTTCTTAAAGTAATGGTATGGGACGCCCAAGTCGCAAACTTGCTGTCTTTTCAATAAAAAGCACGTACAGTATGCTATGTTACTGTAAATTCAAAGGTGTTACAACCTGAAAACTTCAATGATACTTCATGTGTCAATAGTTTCTCAAATAATGTTTGCAATGAGGCTATTGAGATTGTGTCACAGCTTCTGAAAGTTGTGATATGGGACGCCAAAGTTGCAATCTTGCTGTTTTAAATAGAAAGCACATACTGTATGTTATGTCACTGTAAACTCAAAGCTGTTACAACCTGAATAATTTAATGATACTTCATGTGTGATGAGGTTTTACAATACTTTTTGCGACGAGGCATATGGGATTGTGTCACAACTTCTAAAAAGTATGGAATGGGGCGCCCAATTTGCAATTTTGCAGTATTTTCAACAGAAAGCATACACTGTATGTTATGTTACTGTAAATTCAAAGCTGTTACAACCTGAAAACTCCAATGATACTTCATATGTCAAAAGCTTCTATAATAATGTTTGCAATGAGGCCTATGAGATTGTGTCACAACTTCTGAAAGTTGTGGTATGGGACGCCAAAAGTGCAATCTTGTTGTTATTTAAATGGAAAGCACGTACTGTATGCTATGTTACTGTAAATTCAAAGCTGTTACAACCTGAAAATTTCAATGATACTTCATGTGTCAAATGTTTCTTCAATAATGTTTGCAAGGAGGTATATGGGATTGTGTCACAGCTTCTTGAAGTTACGGTATGGGTCGCCCAAAGTGCAATTTTGTAGTTTTTTAATAGAAAGCACATACTGAATGTTATGTTACTGTAAATACAAAGGTGTTACAACCTGAAAAATTCAATGATAATTTATGTGTGATGAGGTTTTACAATACTGCTTGCAATGAGGTATATGAGATTGTGTCACAACTTCTAAAAGTTATGGTATGGGACACCCAATTAGCAATCTTGCTGTTATTTCAATAGAAAACACGTACTGTATGCTATGTTACTGTAAAATCAAAGCTGTTACAACCTGAAAACTTTAATGATACTTCATGTGTCAAAAGTTTCTACAATAATGTTTGCAATGAGGCCTATGAGATTGTGTCACAGCTTCGGAAAGTTATGGTATGGGACGCCCAAGTTGTAATCTTGCTGTTTCTTTAATAGAAAGCACATGCTGTATGTTATGTTACTGTAAATTCAAAGCTGTTACAACCTGAATAATTCAATGATACTTCATGTGTGATGAGTTGATACAATACTGTTTGCAATGAGGCATATCGGATTGTGTCACAACTTCTAAAAGTAATGGTATGGGACGCCCAAGTTGCAAACTTGCTGTCTTTTCAATAAAAAGCACGTACAGTATGCTATGTTGCTGTAAATTCAAAGGTGTTACAACCTGAAAACTTCAATGATACTTCATGTGTTAATAGTTTCTCTAATAATGTTTGCAATGAGGGGTATGAGATTGTGTCACAACTTCTGAAAGTTGTGGTATGGGACGCCCAAGTTGCAATCTTGCTGTTTTTAATAGAAAGCACATACTGTATGTTATGTTACTGTAAATTCTACGCTGTTACAACCTGAATAATTAAGTGATACTTCATGTGTGATGAGGTTTTACAATACTTTTTGAAACGAGGCATATGGGATTGTGTCACAACTTCTGAAAGTTATGGAATGGGGCGCCCAATTTGCAATGTTGCAGTATTTTCAACAGAAAGCATACACTGTATGTTATGTTACTGTAAATTCAAAGCTGTTACAACCTGAATAATTCAATGATACTTCATGTGTAATGAGTTGATACAATACTGTTTGCAATGAGGCATATCGGATTGTGTCACAACTTCTAAAAGTAATGGTATGGGACGCCCAAGTTGCAAACTTGCTGTCTTTTCAATAAAAAGCACGTACAGTATGCTATGTTACTGTAAATTCAAAGGTGTTACAACCTGAAAACTCCAATGATACTTCATATGTCAATAGTTTCTACAATAATGTTTGCAATGAGGACTATGAGATTGTGTCACAACTTCTGAAAGTTGTGGTATGGGACGCCAAAAGTGCAATCTTGCTGTTATTTCAATGGAAAGCACATACTGTATGCTATGTTACTGTAAATTCAAAGCTGTTACAACCTGAATAATTCAATGATACTTCATGTGTGATGAGTTGATACAATACTGTTTGCAATGAGCATATCGGATTGTGTCACAACTTCTAAAAGTAATGGTATGGGACGCCCAAGTTGCAAACTTGCTGTCTTTTCAATAAAAAGCACGTACAGTATGCTATGTTACTGTATATTCAAAGCTGTTACAACCTGAAAACTTCAATAATACTTCATATGTCAAATGTTTCTACAATAATGTTTGCAATGAGGCATATGGGATTGTGTCACAATTTCTGAAAGTTATGGTATGGGACGCCCGAAGTGCAATCTTGCTGTTTTTTAATAGAAAGCACATACTGAATGTTATGTTACTGTAAATGCAAAGCTGTTACAACTTGAATAATTCAATGATACTTCATTTGTGATGAGGTTTTACAATACTGCTTGCAATGAGGCATATGAGATTGTGTCACAACTTCTAGAAGTTATGGTATGGAACGCCCAATTAGCAATCTTGCTGTTATTTCAATAGAAAGCATGTACTGTATGCTATGGTACTGTATGCTATGTTACTGTAAATTCGAAGCTGTTACAACCTGAAAACTTCAATAATACTTCATGTGTCAATAGTTTCTTCAATAATGTTTTCAATGAGGCCTATGAGTTTGTGTCACAGCTTCGGAAAGATATGGTATGGGACGCCCAAGTTGTAATATTGCTTTTTTTTTTTTTTAATAGAAAGCACATACTGTATGTTATGTTACTATAAATTCAAAGCTGTTACAACCTGAATAATTCAATGATACTTCATGTGTGATGAGTTGATACGATACTGTTTTGCAATGAGGCATATCAGATTGTGTCACAACTTCTAAAAGTTATGGTATGGGACGCCCAAGTTGCAAACTTTCTGTCGTTTCAATAAAAAGCACGTACAGTATGCTCTGTTACTGTAAATTCAAAGGTTTTACAACCTGAAAACTTCAATGATACTTCATGCGTCAATAGTTTCAACAATAATGTTTCCCATGAGGTCTAAGAGATTGAGTCACAATTTCTGAAAGTAATGGTATGGGACGCCAAATTTGCAATCTTGCTGTTTTTCAATAGAGAGCACATACAGTATGTTACGTTACTGTAAATTCAAAGCTGTTACAACCTGAATAATTCAATGATACTCAATGTGTGATTAGGTTTTACAGTACTGTTTGCAAAGAGGCATATTGGATTGTGTCACAACTTCTTAAAGTTATGATAAGGGACGCCCAATTTGCAATGTTACAGTATTTTCAACAGAGAGCATACACTGTATGTTATCTTACCGTAGAATCAAAGCTGTTACAACCCGAAAACTTCAATGATACTTCATGTGTCAATAGTTTCTACAATAATGTTTGCCATGAGGCCTATGGGATTGTGTCACAACTTCTGAAAGTTAGGGTATGGGACACCCAAGTTGCAATCTTGCTTTTTTCAATAGAGAACACATACCTTATCAAATGTTAATGTAAATTCAAAGCTGTTACCAAGAGGGAAATTGAAAATATTGTATAGTAGCAAAATTTCATGGCTCTGAATGACTGTTCTACTTCGAGGCAGTGACTAATTGTAGTTTAGTGATAAAATCACAGGCAAAATTATTCTCTTACTTACTTGTTTTCTTACTCAAGAAACTGCAACTGAATGGTCAAGAGAATCCCATCCGCTGATTCAAGAAGGGCAGTTGTCAGTTTATGGCAAAAGAAACTGCAATGTATTGTTAAACCAATTTCATATATATAACCATACCCAAGACAAGAGTGCAAAGGTCAACTGACCAGCTGGATATAATCCGAAAAATGTGAACTGGGTTGTGAAACTCCAACAAGACTGCCTATATGTGAAAAGTGTGGATAGCTTATCTGACAGCTCGATATGTTCTGAATAGTGTTGACTGGACTGTTAAACTAAAAAGATACATCGGTGGAAAAAAATGGTATGGCTGAAGGTGAAAAGTGTGCATAGGTTAACTGACCTACTAGATATGACCTGAGTATTGTTGAACGGGTCATTAAACTCCAAAACTATCAATGAAAAAAACAATAACTGAATGTAGGCAAGGCGAAAAGTGTGCATAGGCATTATGAACTGAATAGTGTGGATTTGGCCTTTAGACCATAAAATTCTTAAAGAAAGCCAAGGACTGACTATAAGTAAAATTAAGTCTCTAAAGCCTATGCTTCATTCCAAAACTGCATCTCGATCTCGGATGCTTCTATAATATTTTGGGTAGCCTACATCCCATGGCAAATGTATGCCGTCAAATGAAAAATTGTCGGACAGCCATAATCCTCTATGGTGCCACAAGTAAATGCCTACATAGAGACCTCTCTGCAGAAGATACTCTATATATTCATTCACTATAACAACCTTATTGTTGTAACCAGGGTATGGCTCTTTTGCCCTTTTTAGGATCTGTGTCACAGCTACCACTTTCACCTCAAAATCAGTCTGCAATGTTTCCACATATTTTAGCAGCTTATCAACAAAGGTCAAAACACCTATGGTTGGCTCGCAAAGGCAGTTGGAACCCAAATCTAGAATTAATATATCACTGCCTCGAAGCCTTCTCATCATACCTGTGCAAACGGTTGTCGGTAAAACGATTTAAACCCCCGATACCGTAAACACCTACTGCAAATTCGGATGGTGGCAAACCTAGATTTGGGCATGTTGGATTTTCAGCAATGAAATAATTGAGCCTTTTCACGAAACTATGTCCAAACACTGAAACTTTCAGAGCGCAACTTGTAGCCATTGCAACGATATATTATGACCTATACAGTGTTGAAGAGGTTGATAATGAGCTAAATCCTTAAATAATAATCAGTGTATTTCGTTACGAACAGTAGACAAAGTAACAGCGGAGTCGGAATGAAAAACAATAACATAAGGAACTAGATCTGCAGTCGATGGTAAACCATCGCAAATACCCGCTTTTTTTTATTAATAACACTAATGACTATGTATTAGCTAGCCAAAACTACATGTAAGTTAAAAAAAGTTGCAAAGAACATTCTAACTGATAAGCAAAGTTTCAGAAGTGTAACATTTATAGTTTAGAAGATATGGCAATGTCATACTTTTTGACCTTTGACCTTGGGGGTTATGTTGAATCCACCTAAAGTATCCCAATTTATTCTATATTCCAACAGCCATCCAATAACGAAGTTTCAGAAGTGTAACTCCAATAGTTTAGAAGATATGGCAAAGTCATACTTTTTGACCTTTGACCTTGGGGTCGAGGTCACACCAACAGTAGCCCAACATATTCTATATTCCAAGGGCCATCCAATAAGCAAAGTTTCAGAAGTGTAACTCCAATAATTTAGGAGATATGGCAAATCATAATTTTTTACCTTTGACCTTGGGGTCATGTTGAGGTAAAGGTCACATCGTGAGTATCCAAATTTATTCTATATTCCAAGGGCCATCCAATAACCAAAGTTTCAGAAGTGTAACTCTAATAGTTTAGAAGTTATGGCAAAATCATACTTTTTGACCTTTGACCTTGGGGTCAAGGTCACACCAAAAGTAACCTGACATATTCTATATTCCAAGGACCATCCAATAAGCAAAGTTTCAGAAGTGTAACTCCAATAGTTAAGGAGATATGGCAAATCATGATTTTTGACCTTTGACCTTGGGGTCATGTTGAGGTCAAGGTCACATCGAAAGTATCCAAATTTATTCTATATTCCAAGGGCCATCCAATAACCAAAGTTTCAGAAGTGTAACTCTAATAGTTTAGAAGTTATGGCAAAATCATACTTTTTGACCTTTGACCTTGGGGTCAAGGTCATACCAAAAGTAACCAGACATATTCTATATTCCAAGGACCATCCAATAAGCAAAGTTTCAGAAGTGTAACTCCAATAGTTTGGGAGTTATGGCAAATCATAATTTTTGACCTTTGACCTTGGGGTCATGTTGAGGTCAAGGTCACAAAAAAGTTGCCCACTGCCATCTACATTCCATGTACTATCCACATGCAAAGTTTCAAAAGTGTAACTTCAGTGGTTGCAGAGGAGATCCAATCACAAGAAACGTGACGGACGGACAGACGGGCGTTCTCACAAATGGATACTTATGTGGCTATTTTGAGCAAGATTGATACTTAGGTGGCTAATTTTAACCACATAACAGACCTTTTATGTGTCTAACGGAATAAATCGCACTTTCTCTCATTGACTTACATTGATTCTGTCCAAGTTCATAGCCACCTATCTATCCATTTGTGTGTACGGACAGACAGACGGACAGACGGACAGACGGACAGACAGACGGACTGACGCCGGATCGAAGTGTGGTACGAAAACAATATACCCGATTTTTCTTCGAAAAAGCGGGTATAATTAATACACAATGAAAAGTTCGGTCATTTAGTACATTGTGTCGATAGCGGCGGATCTACTGCCATACTGTAGGGTAACATGCAATACGGTCCGTCGTCGAAACATTCTCAACATGTTAAAATGCCCACATGCCCGTTGGCATCATAGTATTTATTTTAGCTGAGGTTACGGCCAAGTGTGACCGACTCAGTATATAGATTGAGACGCAAATTACGGTCATTTTTTTTTTTTGGGGGGGGGGGGGGGTGGGGAAGGTTCTGAGTAACGGTGGTATCGAAGTTAGTAAAACAAACTTGAGATTACATTGTAACAGGAAAGTAGGTGTGGGTTTAAATGGGAAACAACAGAGGGCAATGCATGTGTGTCAAAGCCACGATGGCCGGGGCTATATGTTTGTTTTTAGGTTTAACGTCCCTGTTTAGAAGCCTCCGCGGTGTAGTGGTTACGCTACTCGCCTTGTAAACCAGAGATCGCAGGATCGACCCCGGGCTTCTCCAGACTTTCGGATGAGTCTTTAGCTGTTGGTGAGACGTAAAACGCAAACACTCACTCACTCAACGTCCCTGTTAACGCTATATATTGGTCATTTTGGAGACATTGCTTCCAATTTTGTGTGTTAAATACCCAACATTGAGATTAAATGACATCTCACCCCCTGCCGACCAATGAAACCAACCACCTGTTGCAAAACCCTGGAGGATATATTAGTAAGCAACATCAACAAGCCTTTAGCCTTTGAGAGCATTCTTGCTGACTGTCAACATGGTTTCCGAAGTCAAAGGTCTTGCGAAACGCAGCTTGTTCAATTTTACCATGACATTGTGAGCAATCTGGATGGGGCCATAAACCGTGGCCACAAACAGACAGACTTGATCATCATGGACTTCGCTAATGCCTTTGGCACGGTACCTCACAGAAGGCTATTACATTAACTGGAGTACTATGGGATAAGAGGATCCACACATAGGTGGATTAGCTCATGGCTCTCTTGGCGCTCACAACAAGTTGTACTTGATGGCCAACCGTCTGATCCAGTCCCTGTTTTATCTGGAGTCCCCTAAGGTTCGGTCCTTGGACCGGTCCTTTTCTTGGTTTTCATTAATGATCTCCCCGATAATATCAGGTCATCGGTCCGTTTGTTTGCTGATGATTGTGTCCTGTATAGGAACATATATTCTTCTTCAGACTGTCTTATTTTAAAAGATGACCTGGATCAACTTGCACAGTGGGAGGTCGATTGGCAGATGAAGTTCAATGTCACTCATTGAGGGTGTCACGACACCCTCCGGACAAGCAAATTAAGTTTGACTATACACTTCACCAGCAAATTTTGGAGCATGTTCAATCCGCCAAATATCTTGGTATCACCATCACTGACGATCTTGATTGGGGTCAACATATCTCTGAGATTACATCTAGAGCAACTAGGACTTTAGGATTCCTAGGACGGAACTTGGTCTTTGCACCTAGTCAGACAAAGGATGTTGCATATAAAACATTGATTCGCCCTCAACTTGAATATGCATCACCCATTTGGCATCCCTATGTTAAAACTCAGACTCAGCAGGTGGAGAAGGTGCAGAGGACAGCTGCTCGATGGACCTGTAGGCGATGGCGAAATAGAAGTAGCGTCGGTGACATGCTTAATGAGTAAGTGTGGCCGTTCCTGGAAGCCCGTCGTGAGCAGTCCTCTTTAACCTTCTTCTACAAGATACACTCTGATTCAGTGTCTATTAATAAAGATAGGTACTTGACCCCTGTAACAGTGTCGACCCAAACAAGGGCATCAAAAGTAAACGACTCACAATATCGTAGATACCAGTCCTATAGTGATGCCCTGAAGAACTCCTTCTTTCCTAGAACTATTCCCCCAATGGAATAGTATTCCCTCCTCTGCGGTGAATGCCAAGTCCGCAGAAGAGTTTAAAGCCCATACAGTGTAAGATTGAGACTCAGAGGTGTGCGTTTTAGGATACCTCTGTTATGCAGATTGTAAATAGTTTTAAGGACGCACCCAGTGCCTCTCTCTTTTTTTTTTTTTTTTTTTTTTTTTTTTTCTTCTCTTTTTTTAGCTAAATTCTAAATTTAGCCACCCAATCAACTGAGGTAATGGCCAAATATAACCGACTCAGTATAAGAAGATAGATAGACAGGGTTTTGCACGGACGGTCCGACTCGTACCACATTTGCTTGATAGGCGGCCTCGGTAGCTCTGTCGGATACGCGTCTGACTGGTGATCAGAAGAATGCATGTTCGATACCTGCCGGTATCGGCTACATTCTTTCGTGGAGATTGATCATTAAATATCTTCTACGGTCATTCTCTCCCTTTCGCTGATTCAAGAAGGGAAGTTGTCAGTTTCTGACGAAAGAATGTGCTCTGTACTGGTCAACCGCTTACGTATAAGCCTGTTCAGGAGAAGAGTTGATAGGTAAACTGACCTACTCAAAAATGACCTAAAATAGTGTTGATTGGGCCGTTAAACTCGAATACAAACAAAACCATGCTTTCCTGCAGTCTATTTCTTTAAGCCACGATGGGCGGGGGCCGACAGAAGGCAATGTAAATACGTTTTAATTAGTTAAAACAGGGTGAGTTCTTATAACTGATGTTAATTTTAATTAAGTGGTGTTATTTTTTATTTAGTCTATTATGCTAAATTCTATATTAGCGAACAACATAACAAAGGTAATGGTAAAATTAGATAGATAGATAGATAGATAGATAGATAGATAGATAGATAGATAGATAGATAGATAGATAGATAGATACGTTTTCGGCGAGTATGTCGATTTCAAAAGTGCCGTGTTCATTTAAAAAAAGTGCCATGTTCATTTATCGCTCAAATTATCCGCATAATTTCTAACAGGCAGTTTTTTTTTTTTTTTTTTTTTTTTTTGTTTTTTTTTTTTTTTTGCAGTCTTGAACGATGTATACCAAAGTTGCATCTGATACAATGTCCTTTCTTTCCATTACGATAACACACCCGTGCGACATAGTGCATGCTTCTCATCTCCAACATGTCTACGTACTTTTCTGATGAAAATCCCTGATATTTTTCTTATTACAGGTTTTTTTACAGGTTTACAGGTTTATTTAGTAAATATAGGCCACCGGCCCAAAATACATAGCATGACATTTCAGCAAACAATTAGGTAGTAGTGAACATTTGTTTTCATAAGCAATCTGTCAACGTATTCATTTGGAAAACATGTCCATGTGAAATATTGATGTCCAACATAGTGTCAGAAATTACAAATAATAGGGTCCAGAACCCACTCCTGTCCAGAACACAGATTGTGGGAACTAGTTAGAGGCAGCTCTAACGAGCACCCACAACCCCCGCCACAGAGCAGGAGTAAGGAAAACAATAATTTGTTCCCCTGCAAACCCCAATTTTACTATATAAAAATGGGGTTCAAGGGGGTCAAAATTATAAAGGTATGTTTCCGTGATGTGTATCTTATTCAGAGTCTGTACTTTTCAACAGTGCGTCAATATACGAGCACAATTTTCTTATTTTCAATGGATTGCTTGTACTAATAATGTTGTAAAAATCAATTTTGCTATCACCAAACTGATACCAAGTATTTAAATATTCTTCTCGTAAAACATTATATTTAGAGCAGATAAAAAATATGTGGTATTCATCTTCTACTATAGATCTGTTCAACTGATTGTAGCAGTATGCACAGATTCTGTTAGCCCTATCAATTTTTCTGTGACGACCAGTTTCAATGCTAAGTTTATGGCTAGAGCAACGGAATCGTGCAAAAGCTTTCCTCAAGAAAAAGGGCATGTCAATGCAGAGATATTTTTCTACATTTAAATGTGTTTTAAATTCCTTGTATGTATCACAGCGAGAGGAATCTGTAATATCTGAATGCCAGTTCTGCGTCATGCAGTCAATCAGTCTGAGCTTAAACTGAGAAACAAACATGGCAATATCACCGACCTCTTGTGCGACCCAAACATAACCAAATCCGTATCTATACAGTAAAACCCTAATGTTAGATGACCAGTTCTCTCTGCCTACATCATCCAAGGCTTTAAGCATTTCATAGCAGCTCTTGGGATATCTTTTCTTGTCCATATGTAAAAGTTTACACCAGTACTTAACACTGTTGGTATAATAGAAAACGCATAGCGGTAGACGCCCACACTCACCTGCTGCAACAGCATTATTCACAGAGCTATTTACCCCTAGAAAGTACTTACAAAATTCAAAATGGATCGATTCAATAATACTAGAATATTCCGTTCCCCAGACTTCAGAACCGTAGCAAAGGATGGGTTTTACCATTGAATCAAAAAGCCGGAATATTTCATTATGTTTAAAGTAGCCAAATTTCATTTGGTAATTTTTTATACAAAATATAGCTTTTTTCGCTTGAGCTGCTAATTTTCGTTTTGCTTTAGACCACGAAAGCTTTGGTGTGAATAGAACACCCATGTATTTATATTCCGATGTAGTTCTAACCGGTATGCCGTTAAACTTCCAAGATTCGTAGCCTCGTAGTGGACCCCCATTCCGGAATACAATGATTTCGGTTTTGTTCAGATTCACGGTCATATTTGTTTCATGGCAAAATTCAGATATAAGATCTAGCTGTCTTTGCAATCTAACCCTAGTTTCAGCACAATTCGCAATATCATCTGCGAACATCAAACAAAACAGATCTGGTACATCTCCATTGATAAAAATACCACTGGTGCATCTTTCCCTAAGCAAGGTGCATAAGTCGTTAATGAATAGTGCGAATAGTAACGGGCTACTTACGTCCCCTTGTCTTGTGCCGATATTACATGGGAAAGCATTTGTATGTCCATTTGAGGTGCGAACAGTTGCTTGTAATTTTGAATACATTGATCTAACGATACGAAGATATTTTCCATGGATTCCCTTTTTCATCAAGCTTTTAAAAAGCTGCTCATGTTCAACCTTGTCAAAAGCTTTTTGAAAATCAACGTATAAACAATAAAACCTTCCACCACGTCTTGAAAGGTACTTTTGAACAATAGCACTTAAAGAAAATATATTGTCAACTGCTGAGTAACCAGCCCTGAATCCTGCTTGTGCTTCGTCGAGCTTATCATTTTCTTCCGCCCAGGAATATAGCCTCTTATTCAAAATGCCTGAAAATATCTTATACAACGTATTAATTAATGCAATGCCTCGGAAATTGTTCGGGTCTTGGGTAGATCCATTCTTGTGTATCGGACATAAAACTGTTTCACCGAAAGACTGTGGGCTTACACCGGTATCTAAAATGAAATTAAAAAGATCTTTTAATATCGGCGCTATTTCAGAACAAGTATTTATGTAGAATTCTGCGCTTAGTGAGTCAGGCCCAGCACTTTTCCTAGTTTTCAACGATTTTATGCTAAAAATTACTTCACTTAAGGAGATTTCCTCATTTAAAATATCGGCCGAATGGTCAGTTTCAAAGTCCGCATTTTCATGAGAAACTGCTTGATGTTCCGCGAAAAGAAGGGACTTGAAATGATCGTGCCATTGAGAGTCACTGATATTTGGGCTTAATGGTGTCTGGGATACTTTGACAGTTTTCCAGAACTTTTTGGGGTCTTTAGCAGCTTCCATCAGTTTTTTTTGCCTACATGATTTTTGAAATTGCTGTTTCTTAACTCTACATGTGTGTTTAAACAAATTTCTTGCATTTTTATACTGTCTTAAATCAGACAATGTATTAGTTTTTCTGAATCGCCGCAGTGCTGAATATTTCTGTTGTTTCTGAATATTACATGTATCGTCCCACCATTGAGGTTGCGAGGGCAATTTTTTATTTTTTAATGGTTTAAGCATACATTTTGCTGAGGACATAAAAACATCAGTTATAAATTTAATTGTTGCGTCAACATTTTGGTGCATTTGAAGGGATATATCGTGTTTAGACCTTGCCAATTTCTCTCGGAATAACAATAAAAAGTTGTCTTTTGGGTCATCATTCCAGCATAAACGATTTATGTCACTAGATGTCGATAAGCTATTGGGTTTATCTCCAGTATGAATTCTAGTATTTTTATGCGGGAACTCAAATTGACAATAAACAGGAAAGTGAATACTATCGGCTCGATCTTCAATATTAAAATTTGAAATGTAAGAAAATAATTTACTTGAAGCAATGTTATAGTCAACCACGGAGGCCCCATCGTTTGCTACGCAAGTAAAATTACCTTCCAAGTCATCAAAAAGCCGCCCATTCACAATATGCATGTCAAATAAACAGCAGAACTCAACGAGGGTTGAACCAAACAAATTATGTGTTATATCCTTGTTCCGCCTGTGCATGTCAAATTCATCAGACTCATAACTTGTTTCACCAAAGATATACTGAATATCATCTTTCGGTATATAATCAATGAAATTCTTAGTTCTTGCATTTAGGTCGCCGGCCAGGAAGAAATAGGAATCGGGATATTCATACTTTATGTTTGTAAAATTATTCTCTAATAAGACAATTCCATTGCTCTCACTTAGGCCGTTATAAATTGTAGATCCTTGGGGTGAAACGTAAGCAAAGTACATAATAGTATCATGCATATTTAAAAAGCAGCCAGATTTAAATTTCAGTATTATGCAGTCCTTAAATTCCGGAAAAATCCGCTCTACCAAATTAGCTTTTATAAGCCAATCCTTTACAAAAACGCAAACACCCCCGCTATTTCTTCCCGAGCCCGGCTTCCGTTTTCTAACATATTCAAAGGAAGTATATGCAGGCAAAAAAGTGTTAAATTCCCCTACAAAGTTGCCAAAAGTCTCAACCAGTGAAATGATATCAAACTTCTGTAAATAGTGTTTAAAGTCAATATCACTGTGGTATTTCCGTAGGCCCTCTATATTCCATGTAATTATGTTTACAAATACGTTACACACTTTACTATTTATTGTTTTGTTTATACATGTGGATGTGTTCTTATTGTCTTTATTCGGTATGCCTCGGCCATTTCCCTAGTACCCCGCGCTCTCGTCACCGTCAGTACCGCCTTCTGCTCCACCCATAGCCTCGCTTTCATTTCGCGCGCTGTCATCCACGTGATCGTCATTACCATTCACTGACCCGCTGTCTCCATGATTGGATGAAAGTCCCTGACGTCGATAGTCAGCTGATCCCATGTATAATGAGCCATGCGGCCCTACACGTGGCTGTTTGTTGTTATCGCGCACCAGTTTGACAGTTTCAGTCTCGTCATCGTAGCGATAAACCTTATTTTCAATCACCAGCTTATCATACATAACTCTGGCCGCTTGACCAGCCTCTCTTGCGGCTATCATTTGTTTTCCAAGCTCACGTCGATGTTTCTTAATTCGTTGTGTATAATCTGCTTGTACAGAAAAGGCCGATTCGGAGTTAAACACTTCACCGGCTTTCTTTAAAATAGCCTGACGGTCTTTGAATTTCGTGAACTTTACAATAATAGTACATTTATTTCTGTCTCTGGATTTAAGCCTATGCGCTCGTTCAATTTCAACACGTTCGTACCCTGGCATTTCCATGTCATTCTTTATAAATGACCTGACCTTTTGTTCCGTGACCTCCCAGTCCTCATCCGACTTGCCGTGTAAACCATTGAAACGTAAATTATTTCGCCGAGACTGACCTTCCAAATAGTCCAGCTTACTAGTAACTGAATTAAGTTGGGTTTGCATGCTGGCATTAGACTTTTTGAGCTCTTCATTTTCAGACTTCAAGTCTTTCACCCTTTGAGTCAAATCATCAATTTTTGTATTTATGCTTTTCACCTCGTTCATTACACATGTGTTTTGTGTAGAAAGGTCCTTTTTCATTTGAGTCAAGAATGTAAACAACTCACTTTGAGATCTTTCCTGAGTCCCTTTCGGGAACAAAGACCCCACCGGCGAACCAGCGGACTCAACAGAATCCCGTCTGTCTGCAGAAAACGACAACGTAGCCTGTCTTGTTGAAACCCTATCACTTTGCCTCACTGTCTTAGGTGGCCCTGGGTTGGGCTCCACGTCACCACATAACATCAGCAAAAGCGAGAACGCTAAAGTCATTCGCACAAGACCAAACACAGCCTTCCCGGGCACAAACAGCTTGCTCAAAACATTTTTACACTTCTTCGGTTGAACATAAGTTCCAATTCTTATTCTCCAGGTCTGTATTTCAACTCCCATAATCAAATAGAGTTTCAAACTCGTGCCTTCGATAAAAATACTGCAAACATAGGTTGTGGATGCTCGTTAGAACCGTCTCATTGAGGCGGTTCTAACGAGAGGACCCCAACCTATGTCTTGGAGCAGAAATAAGGAAAATAATGTATACCCGCTTAAACCCCAGTTTTCTCTATATAAAGTGGGGTTTAGTGGGGGGTGTCTTCATTTCACGGACTTGTTCACGTGATGCGTTCTTTCTTTCTTTCTTTCTTTCTTTCTTTCTTTCTTTCTTATATTACGATGGACATGGTGGATCATTATTCGCAAACACTCACGATTAACAGGAACAAAGCCTACACAGTAATTATGTAGTAACTGTAGGGATATTTACGGAACGCGAAGTGCACCTGCCTCTGATGCTAGTGGGGCCCCGGTTCGATCTCGGTAATACAATTTCGGTGTCCGAACACGCTCGACTGCCATCATTTGCATGAGTGGTTGTCATAAAGTACCGTCCTACAGATCGGGACATTAACTGGAGGACCCCCTGTGCAGGAAATGTCATCCTCTCTGCTGGTTAACGACCCTACCGCAAGGTAGGCTTTCATCATGCACATCTCTGCAGTGCATAAAATGTACACAGGCTTTGTCCACTCCAGGGATTAAGGCAAAGAGGTAGAAAGAAAACATACACGGTGTGACATTTATCTCTGTAAATGATGTCAGTGTTAGAATAACTCTATATAAGAAACCTATAAGCACAACTCTATAAGCGCTTGTGCTCTCACTCGACCCCCCTCCCCCCTCTGTGTGCATCATAAGTACTGTCGTTGAAATACATATGAAATTTTATCGCCTGTGCCGTGGATCAAATCCACAACCTCTAGCATCATAGGCAAACCGTGCTATCAAGTTAAACTATGTGTATTAGAGAGAGAGAGAGAGAGAGAGAGAGAGAGAGAGAGAGAGAGAGAGAGAGAGAGACGGATACGGAGGGTATCTTGATTTTCATATCTAGCATATTCCAAGCGCATCCTGTAATACCAAACGATGTTTTCGAGATTCAGCAAAGTGGAAAATTAATTAAAAAAAATAATGCCCAAACAGTATTGTTACGATCCGCCAGGTCAAACTGGGTACACCGCAGCGTACTCGGACAACATCGGCACATTGTCGTAAATAGCCGAATTTTTATAGCTCGATAAAAATTATCGCTCGATGTTATAGCTCGCCTCCTTGATTTTAGCCAAAAATATAGTTCTCTCGTTTCTTTCACTCCTCCGTGTCACCAATACGCTTGCAGATTTTTTTGCGTATCTGCCGAATACAGGCGGACGTTTACGGGAACGGTACGAAAGAACGATCACAGCGCCACTGAACGAGAATAATGGGAACTAGAAGAAGCAGAAGCGGGATTTCAAGTTGCAAAATAGGACTAGAAACAGAAAGAAAACTACACAAATTCCAAAAGCAGACTAGAAAAATGAATATCATAATGCAGTGTTGCACATTTGTAACTGAATATAGCATAACAGAATATCAAAATTACATATTGGAATCTCAATGTTGCATAATTGAGTTTTTACCTAAATCCTGTTCCATACACTACAAATAGCTAATATTGCTTGTTGGAAAGAACATTTAATAATAATAAGAATGATAACAAATAATCATAATAGTAATCAAAGCACTGAGAGTACCTGTGGGTCGATCGTCTCCGAGTGTAGGGTGGGAAAATAGTCCTGGACTGAGAACCAAACTGTTCGTTTAACTTTAAGCAAGCACAGTAGATCTGATCAGACATCGCTTTATGTGGCGTCTGATTATATAGATTTTGTTTGCCAATGCCAAAGTGCACGAGCACAGTCCACCCGTCCCGCCCATCGGAGCTTGAATAAATACACGGGCTGCATGATGCTTCCACGCAGAGCTGAAACCGACCGAACACGAGTACTGGTAAACCGCTTAGAGGATCTAAATATGTTCTAGAAAGGGTTAACCTTTGGAAGCAAGGAATACACCACAGAACTGGAAAATATGGAGTACACATGTTTCTTGGCCAGACTAGCTAGTTTCGGCCATTTAGGCCTCATCAGTCGGACAGTCCATGCTCATAAACCCTGTTGGTTTCAATGCGCGACAGGGCTTGAGATGTCATTTCATCTCAGTGTCGGGTAAAAGTCCCATGAAATTGGAAAAAAAACTCTCCAAATGACATATACAGTGTTGACGGGGACGTTAAACATCAAATCAAACAAACAAACGAGCACAGAAAACGAAATCCCGTAATACATCCTCCTCTTCTGATGAATAATACAATACTCGAAGAAACCAACCTGCATAAGCATCTAGGACTTACATTTTCAAACAACTGCGAATGGACTA
Organism: Lucinisca nassula; assembly: GCA_963580285.1. Taxonomy (NCBI): domain Eukaryota; kingdom Metazoa; phylum Mollusca; class Bivalvia; order Lucinida; family Lucinidae; genus Lucinisca; species Lucinisca nassula. Next base: position 99,368,556 of record OY757015.1, read on the forward strand.
ATCATATAGAGAACATTTCCAAAAGTGCATGGACAAGACTAAACTTACTTCGAGTTCTCAAATTCCGAGTAAGCCGTAAATCACTCGAGAAAATGTACTTTGCATACATACGACCTTTGATAGAATACAGTGATTCCGTTTGGGACAACTGTTCGAACGCAAACAAAAAACAACTAGACGCTATTCACAACGAGGCTGCAAGAATAATCAGTGGTGCTACACAATTATGCAGCATTGACAGATTGTACTGTGAACTAGGCTGGGAGTCACTTCAGGAAAGGAGAAACAAGCACAAACTCCTTATATTTTATAAAATCTTACATGGCCTAACCCCCGACTACCTTGTCGATCTTTTACCGCCACTTGTACATGAAGCGTCATCTTATAATCTTAGAAATGCTGACCACTTCCAGACATTTCGGGCTAACACGAACCTTTTCAGAGCTTCCTACTTTCCCTCTGTCATCCAAGCATGGAACAACTTACCTGAAGCAACAAAGCAGGCTTCTTCTGTAGCATCATTTAAATATCTACTGAACAGAAACTTAAAAAGACCTCCAAAATTTTATAACGTAGGATCACGAATAGGTCAAATCCTCCATGCACGACTGAGAATGCAGTGCAGTTCTCTCAATTCGGAGTTATACCGTAAAAACATAGTAGACAGCCCATGCTGTCAATGTGGCGGCTTCGAAAGTGCGTATCACTTCTTTTTCATTTGCCCTCGTTTCGCAGCCGAACGAAGATCTTATTTACCAGCTAATCTTTCCCATTACTCAGTCAGGGAGCTCCTGTATGGGAAAGAGTCTGCAAATAATCACGAGAACGAAACATTGTTCCTTCAAGTGCAAGAATTTATTGTTAAGTCAGGCAGATTTATGCAGCGCCAATAACATGCCCCATTACCACAAAATAATTGCTTCATATTTAACAAGTTTCTTGACTTATTCCTTAGGAACCAGGGAATACAGCCGTTTCTTTTCTTTTCTTTTTTCCTCCTGCTATCTTAACCTGATATCTCTGTCTGTCTGTCTCTCTGTCTCTGTCTCTGTCTCTCTCTCTCTCTCTCTCTCTCTCTCTCTCTCTGTGTTTCTCACAACCTAACTGTTACTGACATATCCTACTTACCTTTGGTATAGCCATTCATCAACGATGCAGTATATTCCACGTTATCTTTACAGGAGATGACCAATATAAGCCAAAGTGCTTTCTGTCAAATCCTGTTCTCATTTTGTTTGTATTGTTCAATGTATGGTATTGTCATTCAATAAATACTGTTTAAACCAAACGAGCACAGTCCAGACGCTGCGCTCTAACGTCTTAGCGAAGTGCTTGGATTTTTGTTCAAGGTCAGTGGCAGTCAGAGGGTCAGGGATAGTCGCGCGGAAAAAATCAAACAACAGATTCTCTGCTTTATAGACGGATCCAATGTTTTGACACCTGACCTTGTTTACATTTCACTGTGCATGCGCGAATTACCTCCCCTGTAGTGGTACTCTCTTATCTGGTTGGCAAAACATGAATGTTGCCGTACAGTGTCAATGAGAATTTCGAATATTTATTGTGTGATTAAACTCATTTCTTCTCCACAAAATTAACAGATCCTTGTCAGTTTGTGTTTTTGAAGTAATAAATGATACAGAACCAGTCTCTTCTGACATTTTATCGCACATTTTGTTGCCTAAAAAGCGTTATAAAACTACCCACCATCATGCCAAAACGTAGCCGATTGGCTTTATTTAACGAATGGAAATAAGATCAAAACATGTATAGTTTCTATCCATTTTAATACGAAAAAGAAGCAGTTGAATGTCAAAAATGATTTGTGGCAAATAGTTTTGATAAAAAGACGATTTAACAATAGTTGTTACAGAAAACAATTCATGCTAAATCACAATAGAGTATGGAACCGGAAGTTTTTTTTTTTTTTTTGCCCACCAGATAAAACTAGGCTAATGACCATTGACCTTGTGTGACGTAGACTTTGGATGTGTCTATAACGTAGACTGTGGGTACCCGTTAAAACGCTTCATTATAAGAAAATTGTTCAGTCAAAATTTTGTCTGAAAAAAAAAATATGGTAGCATTTTCCGTCAAATTATTTACATGCACTTGTCATTTGTTAATGTGTTTATTTATTTCCGTTCTGTATGCTGTATATATTGATCCATCTTTCTGAATTTGGAGTATTTCATTGATTTTGGAAAAGAATCTGTGCTGAAAAACATTACATGATTAACATTTTATCCAGCTGCAAACAGTGCAGATCCACCGATGGCTTCTGATCAGCATCTACAATGTTTGTCATAGTTTCGATCTCCTCTCTCTTTTCTCCTCGCTCAGTCCCACCACTGCATCCCACCTCCTGAATAACAGTGATCTGTAACAGTGCCCATTCAGCGATATGTTTAAATAAAAAAGTTTATTTTACCTGTTGATGCAAGCCCTTACACAGAGTGGGGAGGGTGTAAACGCAGCCCTTCCCCCTCTTTTGGAAATTATCTCGGATTCATGTAATGTTTCACCCTCTTCAAAATACCTGAAATTAGCACCCTCAACCCGCCCCTTTTCAGGGTCTGCGTACGGGCCTGAATCATGTTCAAAAATGTTGCTACACACATATCAGTGTAGACAAATGTAAGATACTGCAGAAAAGGTTCTGATCAGTGTCTACAGTGTAAGCTGGCTACTCTAGGTACACATGTATATTCTTTAAATTGTTATGTCCCACTTCATGTGTTGAACAGTGGGCTTTACAAAGGCATACAGTTCACTTTTTGCTCAACCAATAAGGTTGTGGAAACTCATTAGAACAGCCTTAACAAATGACATATTCCTCCTTATATACAGGAGTCCGTACGAGTGTCAGGTTGTGTTTTCTTTAAAAACTATTGGCTGAAAAGTTTTCAAACAATGTAGGCCCTGATCAGACGTCGCGTTCAGCGGCATCTGATCTGGGCCTGAACTGTTTGTCAACTACCTGTTTCAGAGTTTCCGGTACAAAATGTGTTAATTAGGACTTTCTCAAGAGCAACCACAAGGTATGTTTTTTGCAGAAATCATTGTTTACCGCTCTTATCAGATCCTGGTGCACCATGGGGATTATGATTAGAGACTGCACAGAAACCCAGATTAATCCCGAGTCCTCATTGATGCATAAATTCAGTGCTCTGGCTCAGTCAAAGTATTATTACACAAGGATGTGCTGGCTTTCTTTGCCGGATCATTACAGGGTCACTGATGAGGTTTTATTAGCCGAAACTACGTAGTATGACTCATCTTCTTTCTTATGAATGTTTTCATTGCTCTTAAAGGAACTCATTTTTGATTTTTATTTATCAAAGTTGTGCATTATTACATTCATTGTTGTGAATGTTAATGCATTGAAAACCATGTTTGATCGCTATTATTGCATATAAACGAACGACCATTAAGCAAAATAAGTATAAAATGTAACTCCTTGATTTTAGATTAATAAATCATAAACACGCCTGTCTCAAATAATTAATTAACAAAAGAGAGAGAGAAGAGAGAGAAGAGAAATGATGGGGATTAGGATTAGAGACTGCACAGAAACCCAGATAAATCCTGAGTCCTGATTGATGCATAAATTCAGTGCTGTGGCTCAGTCAAAGTATTATTACACAAGGGTGTCTTTATCAAAGTTGTGCTTATGCTAATGTCGTAAAATATTTTTAACACCTTTGAATAGATAACGGGCACACTTTAACCTAAGAGGATACACAGCTGTCAAAATCAATATTAACCCCTCAAGCGCTGCAGCTCTGACTTATCTGTTGCATCGATAAAGATAGCGTAACGTTTCTAGTTCTATTATTGCATAAAAATCAGTGCCGCACGATATTAACAGCCATGCATTAATCAGCAAAGTTCCATGTATTAACAAGGCAATTCACGTGCTGACCGGTGACGTTGCTTGAATTATGCCCGAAGTTAGAAAAAAATGGACGCCATTTTCTATTTGGCGATATCGTAAGGGAATAAAATATAGATCGGGGGTACATGTTAGAACCACCTCTGCATTACAAAAAAAAGCCGCCTATACAAATACATTGTACATTTTTTTGCCGAAAAACATGAAAAAGGAAACATTTTAAGATGAAAAAGTGTGACATTTTTCTTATCTCTACCAAAAATATAGATTGAGGGCACTCACAGTCGTTAGAACCGTCTGATTGAAACGGTTCTAACGAGTTCCCACATTCTATATTTTTAAGTAGAAATAAGAAAAATAAGGTTTACCCCTGTTAACCCCAGTTTAACTATATAAAAGAGGGGTTAAAGGGTGTCACAATTATATAGGTGTGTTTTCGGGATGGGAAGTGAGTACCGACAATCTATGTTTCTGAGCAGAAATAAAAAATAACATATATCCTATAAATCAAGGTTTTACTATATAAAGCTGCGTTCAAAGGGGTCATAGTTTTACAAGTTGTTTTTCTAGAACAAGCCTTTACCACATAAAAAGGCGATATTTTACCAAAATAATCGTAAGGATTGGGACAGATAGGCTTTAAGAAACAGAGCAGAATGATCAGGGTCTACCCTGCTGGCCATTCCGGCTGCACCTTTTGTACTCCTTGTTGGACCGTGTAACAAATTTGTTAAAATTTTAGGAGAATAAGAGCAAATCCTGAAGATGCCCAAATTTTAAGTTTGTTGTGGGTGCTCGTTAGAACCACCTCAATGTATTTGTTAGTTGATTCTTAACCCATTTAGTACCAGAAACCCCAAAACGGGTAGCCTGGCAAACAGTGCAGGCCCAGATCAGACGCGCGGCGTCTGATCAGAGCCTTCACTGTTTGCAAAAAGTTAAGCCATTTTCCAAATAAATTTTGAAGAAAACACAACCTGACTCCCCTTAATTTTTAATGGATCCATGTTATATATAAGGAGGAAGATTCCATTTGGTACTAAAAGGGTAAATCATTAAATTAACAAGTGAGGTGACAAGTTCTTCAATGGATGGTCAGGAAGTTTTTCTTCCGAATACTCCGGTTTTCGCCCATCTCTGATTATCAGTAGTAGTATATAGAGTGTAGGTTTTGGAACAAATTTCTTTTTCATCCCCGCACCCACAATACTGTGGGACCCACCCACCCCCGTTTGGCCCCACCGAGTGGGGTGCAATAGAATAAAATATTTGTCCCAAACATCTACCACCGAGACGAGCTCCATTCAGCAATTTAAATCTCCCAAACCCAAAACAGTTCCACCCAACTATCCCCCTCGCGTCCCGAGCACCAACCCGGTAGGGCCTGCCCCACCCCAGGTGGGCCCACCCGGGCGAGGTGCCCAGCGCAAACCAGTGTATAGCTGTTGTTGGAGGAAGACTCTGAGGTGGTCGTTTTATTTAGACAATACTTAAATCTATAGATTCATAAAGGGAAACACAATGCAGGAGTGTACATGGATCAAGATCGGTACAAGTGAAGCTTGTGGGAAGAGATGTCGAGGAACCTACCGTGCTATCCACAATGCAGCTATCTCCACAGGTGGGGGTCCCTGGATCTGTCAGGGTTGTGGGGTGGATGTGAAGACGTCCCATAAGTTGTGTAAACCATGCGGCGCTACTACCGTTTATAATCAGTACTACCATAAGAAGCTTTATGTTGTGTCTTTCCGAAAAGAAGCCAGACGACTTTCCAAGATAATTTTCAATTAGAGAAAAGTTCAATGCATACATATATGATTTATGGCTACTATGGATGAATTCATAGAGGAGTAACTGGCAGAAATACCTGATAATAATTCGACTCTCCGTCATGTGGTTCATAACATCTTGTATGAGCCTATCCCAGATTCTGTCAAAGGACGCTTGTTAAAGTCCTTACAACCTGAAAAATATCGACCTACCCCACCACCCCGCAAAAAGAAGGCCACCAAGAGATAGGCCATTGAAGAGGAATTTGACCCTATCTCCCGCAAGAAAGTCTTGAGGTTCGTGAAGGAGTATCAGGATACTGGACTTGTTTGCATCTGCTGAGCAGATAAAAGAACAGCTAGTCTTCAGTCAGACCCCATGGGTCATTGGCATCTTCTTGAGGGGCTGGCAGTTGGACGTGCCTGCCAATAATCCTCATATTGCAGACCCCAGGACTTTCCTCGAGGCTGTGGTGCCCGAAATCAGTAGCAAGCTCGAGGAAGAGATCGAGGCTCTGGGTGGCGTGAAGTCTCAGCTGGCTCTTAAAGTGCAGCTTCGGAAGGACAGCCCGGACGGCAGTGTGGAGTATGCGACTCACATGCTGCGCCACAAACAAGAGGCCCTTCTCTAGGCCAGCGAAATCAAGGGGGCTCTCGATAAAACCTTCCCACAGATCAAAGAAACACTCGAAAAGTGGACACTGAGAGGGCCTGGCTGGGTTGTAGATCAGGTACAGACCCTTTGGCTGGACATTGCCAGATATCAACCCCTTCGGGGTAGCTCCTACATTCCACTCCCTGCAGAAGTAAATTTTATGAAGGCAGTGGTCAACATGAAAAACAAAGACCCACACTGCTTTCGACGGACGCTCCGAGCGGCTCTGGCAAATCCGCCACCACCATATCACCCAGAGAGAACAAGTTGGTATCCTTCCAATGAAAGTCTGAACCTTGAAGGGATTTATATAGCCCCACGCTAATCTCTCAAATCTATAAAATGGAGCGGCAGAACAACCTAGCCATCAATGTCTTTGGCTGGGACAAGGGCATCACTATCCTTCTTCTCCACACGCAACCACAAGAGATACCAAGGATCAATATGCTGCTGATCAGTGCGAATGAAATCGCTTCCACTACACCTGGATCAAGAACATCAACCGCCTCTTAGTTAACCAGAGCAAGCACCCAAAAAAGAAGCAATTCTATGAGCGCTGTCTTCATGGCTACACGAGAGAGGACCTGCTGGAGACCCACAAGCTTGAGTGCGAAGGCATCGGCCAGACGGCTGTCCGGGTGGAGATGCCAGAAGAGGGTAAGAACAAGCTCACCTTCCAGAACCACCACAAGCACCAACCAAGCAACCCCATTCGTCATCTATGCAGACTTTGAGGCTCTCACCACCAAGATCGAGGGCCCCGAACGCGATCCTACAAAAAGCAACACCCAACGAACACAACAACATGAGGCTTGCAACTACTGCTATATCGTGGCGCGCTGTGATGGAACAACAAAGTCGCCTGTCGAGTATCGCGGCCAAAATACAGCAGAGCAATTCTTAAAATCACTCCAGGAGGAGGAGCGTGAGATTAACAGCGTGCTAGCAAACCATAAAAACATAAGGCTGACACGAAGGACTGTCGGGCCCATAACAATGCCGCGAATAGCTATATATGCGAAAAACCGCTTGACGGTGACTCTGTCTGCGACCACTGTCATATCACAGGTAAATATCAAGGGGCAGTTCACACCGCCTGCAACCTTAAGCTGAGGCTAAGCCCAAAGACCACCGTCATTCCCGTAGTGTTCAACAACCTCAGTGGGTACGACTCCCACCTGCTCATGCAGGCTATCTCGAAGGTCGAAGGCAGAGTCTCCTGCATCCCCAAGAACACAGAAAAATACATCTTCTTTCTCGGGCAGCTCCGTTTCATCGATAGCGCCCAGTTCCTGCTAGCTTCCCTTGACATGCTGGTGGTGGCAAAGCAACCTGGAGCTTTCCAGAACACGTCCCACTACAAGCCAAACCAGCAGATGCTCCAGCTTTTGGCCCGGAAGGGTGTCTACCCCTACGAGTATATGGACTCCTGGGATCGCTTCGCAGAGACCAAGCTCCCTCCGAAAGAGGCATTCTACAGCAAGCTCACCAACGAGCACATCAGCCACGACGACTACACCCACGCGCATAGATATGGGTCGTCTTTGGGTGTAAGACCCTGGGGGACTACCACGACCTCTACAATGGCACAGATGTTCTCCTGCTGGCAGATGTCTTTGAGGAATTCCGAAAGACATGTCTGACGCAGTATGGATAAGACCCAGCACACTACTACACCAGCCCGGGGCTTTCATGGGACGCCTTTCTCAAGAAGACAGGAGTGGAGCTCGAGCTACTTACAGATTACGACCAACATCTATTCATCGACAAGGGGATGCGTGGAGGTATCTCAATGGCCTCAAAGCGCTATGCCAAGGTCAACAAACCTCAGGTTGAGGATTATGACCCAGAAAAACCTAGTAGCCATATCTTATATCTCGATGCGAACAATCTCTATGGATGGGCTATGAGCCAGGCTCTTCCCATCAGAGACTTCCAGTGGGTCGATGCATCGGAATGCCAGCGACTCGCAGAAACCATTGCAGAACAACCCGCAGACAGCGTATATCCTAGAGGTAGATATGAAATATCCAGCAGAGCTGCACAAGGCACACAATACCTATCCGCTAGCACCAGAGCCCCTAGTGATTCAAGAAGGGGTAGATGTCGGAGTACCAGCGCGAACTTCTCGATGGAGCTTTGCGGGGAGCACCTACAGAGGTTGAGAAGTTGGTACCCAACCTTCGCAACAAAGACCGTTACGTGCTCCACCATCGGAATCTCCAGCTATACATGTCTCTGGGTATGCCTCTGACCAAGATTCATCGTGCCCTCCGGTTCCAGTAGAGCCCCTGGATGGAGCCCTACATCCGGATGAATACTAAGCTCCGGAAGAAGGCCACCAGTGACTTTGAGAAGGATCTCTACAAGCTCATGAACAGTTCGGTCTTCGGCAAGACGATGGAGAACCTCCGCAGGCGTGTCGACGTCAAGCAGGTCCGCGCCACATGGAAGATAAACTAAGGCGTCTCATCGCCAGCCCAGCCTTTGCCAGAGCCAATATCTTCGACGATGATCTTGCGCCAGTCCAGATGCATAAGAGCCGTCTAGTGCTCAATCGACCGATTTACGTAGGTTAGGCATTCTTGACCTTTCAAAGATCCTGATGTACGATTTCTATTACAACCGGCTCCAGAGGCAGTACGGAGAACGCTGCCAGCTCCGCTACACAGACACTGACAGCCTCCTCCCCGAAATCGAGACAGAGTATGTCTACGAGGACAATGCCAAGCACCAGGGCCTCTACGACACGTCCGATTTTCCGAAAGGCCACCCGCTACACAGCACAGAGAACAAGCAGGTTCTCGGTAAGATGAAGGACGAGTGCGCCGGGCAGTCAATCGCAGAATATGTGGGCCTGCAGCCGAAGATGTACTCCATCCTCCAGGCATCTGGAAAGAAAATCAAGAAGGCCAAGGGTGTGAGAACTGTCAAAAAGCGCATCAAGCATGAGCAGTTCAAAGAGGCTCTCTTTGAGAAGCAAACCTTCCGCCATGGCATGGATGTTATTAGGTCAGAGTGCCATCACATCTGCGGGCAGCATCTCAACAAGGTGTCGCTGTCGCCCTTCGATTCCAAGCGTTGGATCGCAGAAAATTGGGTGGATACACTAGCTTATGGATACAAAGATCGTTGCACAACAACTGCACCAGACGTTACGCAAGAAGAGATGGGTGCATTCTTAGAGGAGCTGCTCAGCGCTTGAGAAACCCATCCGGAGGAAGCTGAGTGTCGGGAGGCACAAAAAGAAGTTCTTCGCACACAAAACCGCGCTGAGGTCCATCCTGCAAGTAATACACCACGGGCTCGTCGGGCTTGGTCACCGTGCGCCCGAGCCGGTGCACATCCATGGACCATATGAGATCAGTCGCTCGCCGGCGCCCCCTTCAAGTTCGCCAGGCTGGTACAAATAGCGAACGCCGACACCGGAGGGGATTTTTGTCTCTTCGAGACCAACAGGACGACCAGGAACTACAGAGAAGGGCTTTTGTGTCATTGATCGCACCCTTATGGCCTCATTGGGTTTTTTGCCGGTCAGTCGGGTGAACTCGCCATTCAAGGCTGCCACAACGGCAAGCAACATTTTCACCCACTCTGTAGACCGCTGACTAGGATGCACTATCTCCTAAGCGTACTGGTGCCCGAATTGCCGCTCAGCCAAGGTACTGTAACAACCGAGCGGTCAGGTGCTGTGGTTCACTATTTTGTCAGGATGACACCACGCTTAGCATACGGGTAAACAACTAAAAACCAACACGTTCGTAGAACAGAGCTCTTTTATTAAATATGCATTTAATATTCAACAACATATAAGTTAAGTTTTCTTCAGTTACTTTATCTCTAGTCGACTTGGCCCTCAGTCTTAATAACGCGCGACCGGTCCCGATAGCTCAGTTGGTAGAGTGTCCGATCCGGGGAACGGGAGGTCTCGGGTTCGATCCCGGGCCGCGACATACCAAAGTCGTTAAAAATGGTACTAGCTGCTCCTCGTTTGGCACTCAGATTTACGGGGTAGAGCTAGGACTGGTCGATCCAGTGTCAGGATAATGTGACTGGGTGTGGTATCATGTAATGTGTCTGGGGCATTATACTTCAGTGAGGCAGCACTATACACGTGAGCATCGAGCTCCCTGTCGCAACCAGACACCGTCGTGATATAACTGAAAAATTGTTGAAAGCGACGTTAAACCCGAATTCACACACACACACACTTAATAACGCGCAACCTGTCTGTGACTAAATTTCCCCGTAGCTCGCCCCTGCTTGAAATAGCACAGCGAACTAAAAATAACACAAAATCAATAACTCCCAATGGCGCCTGAGTACGAAATAAACTTACAAGACTCAGACTTTCTAGAATGGACACGACGAGAACAAAACACGTCCTGCTGTCACAGCAGAATATCGACTGAAGGCCTAGAATGATCGCGCGTTCCGCTTAAATATTCCAGCAGTCGGGCATCCAGCCGTCGCGGGGAATCCAGCAACCTGTTGTATATCCAGCGACGCTGAACGTCGAACCGCTGAAATCAGCAAATGGCTGAGGAGGAGATAATGTAACTGAAGCGGGTGGGGTAAGTAAATAATGACTGATGATTAAATTTAACAAAGTTAAACACTTATTAACCTACTCTTGAGTGATGAAATTGCCTTAGCTTGGAATATTCTGGACTTTGAAAAGATTGTCTTTGATGTCGTTAGCTCAAACTTGACGTGACGTCACCAATGATATTTGTCAACAACTTTATGACGTCAATAACAACAAACATTATCATCAATTATGGCTGAAAACGACCCTTAAAATCTTACTTGTGTGAAACAATAAAACATCAGAGGAATAATTCAAGCGACCCCTGAATGACAAGCATTATCTACCAATGTAAGATTGATGGCACAAATGTGAGTATGTTTACTTTATAGCTATACCCCACCCGAGTGTTCATAAACAACAAAAGATAAGGACAACATTGGCACAGTGGTGTGCATATGGGCGTGAAATACATGCGTATATTTGTGTATGCATGGTGGTGTTTGTGTATGTTCATGGGGGTGTACATGGGTGAGTGTTAAAGAGGGTGTGTCTGTATAGGGGGTCATCTGTATGAGATGTTATAGTGATTGGAAATGTCGGTGTACATGTATGTATGAAAGTGCAACTATGTGTGTGTATGTGTGTGTGTGTGTGTGTGTGTGTGTGTGTGTGTGTGTGTGTGTGTGTGTGTGTGTGTGTGTGTGTGTGTGTGTGTGTGTAAACATTAAAAGCGTGACTTTTATAGTACGATTGAAGCGCTCAACAATGCCCTGGTCCCGATGGATTTCAACCCGACCGCGCCGAACCTGGACAGAGTGCTTTGCCAACAGCTGGCTGACAGAGCCCATGAACTCACGACCGGGGTCAACCTGGAGCAATTTGGGCCACTTCAACGGGCTCCGTTTGTAAATCCGAGCCAGGCCATCGGCGATCTCTGCCGCAGTCTTGTTGATCAGGGGCTCAGACTCTTTGTAACGGCTGGCGACGTCAACAACCGTGAGAGCGTAGCGAAAGATTTCCGCCCAACTCGGTCGTGTGGCAGACAGAGCAGATCCGCCTGGTGTACTTCGTTCGGTATGGCGATGTCGAATTTTGGCCGTGGCATGTGTCGTGGGGTAGGAAGGTAGATCGGCCAGATAGCCTGTCGTTTGAGCCAGTCCTTAGCTCGTTGTTCACTCTCCTTGGCTGCAGACGTCAGCTTCTCAGTGGCAGCGAGCCCCTTCCAATAGCCCTTTGGGCTATAATATATGGCAGAGAGCTTACTGTAGGCCATTGCTACTATTGTTTTCCAACAGCCTGATATCTCTAAAAAACGGCCCAATCCATCGCGGCTTGAAGAAATATATCGGCTGCATGGTGCTTCCACGCAGAGCTGAAACTGACCACACGAGTACTGATAGACCGCTTAGACATCGGGCGACAGGGCTTGTCATTTCATCGGGTAAAATTCCCACAAAAGGCAATCAACGTCTCCAAAATAACCTATACAGTGTTGTTGGGACGTTAAACCTCAAATCAATACTAATAAAGTCTAAAATATGTAATGTAAATATTTACAACATATGTATATTAATCCGAAAACAGACTTCTTTAGACAAAAATCAATACAGTATATTTAACGAATGAATGGCCTATAGTAGCTAAATATGTGGGTTATCCTTTTCAATAGCGGAAACAATTTTACGGCAGGAGCCGATCTTTTTTATATCGAAGTTTTTCATTATTTTATTTATTGCTATACGCATCGAAGTCTTCTGCTAACAGTTTCTGTTTTTCATAGAAAAAAATAAGAAAATTATCATCAAATTTATTTTTTGTATTGCACAATTCGTAAATCAAAGCTTATCATCTTTAAAACATCACATAGTTCTCGTCTCAAGAGGGACACCAGCATAAGTACTAGCGCTAATTTCTCTCTCCCTACCTCCTAGCTTCCTCTAGTAAGCTATCTAACAACTTTCAAATACTTTCGAATATCCGCCCAGTTAGGATCTGAATGTAGGGGAATGCCATGCCTAAAAACCCGGAAGGAGGAGCCTGGTAGAAAGAAAAAAAAACATCCGAAACAAACAAAAAAAAAAAAAAAAAAATTATCAGGCTCCCGAAGGGGGTGTTTTGCTGTTTTTGGCGTGAGTTCGAATCTCCGAAGAGACGACTTTTTTTTTTTTTTCATTCTTTTTTTTTTAGTCGAAAACTGTGACTAAAACCCCACTTCTTAGAGAATTGTTTTGGCGTGAGTTCAAATCTCCGGAGAGACGACTTTTTATTTTCATTTTGTTTAGTCGAAAACTGTGACTAAAACCCTACTTCTTAGAGAGTTGTTTTGGCGTGAGTTCGAAGCTCCGGAGAGACGACTTTTTTGTCTAGGCGAGTTTGTAGGCCGCTAGGCTCGTCGCAGCGATCCACAGGATGACGAAGGCAATCTCACGGTCTTTCTGGTCGTCACTCGGTTGGTAAAAATCGGAGAGCAGGGGCTCGCGCCCTAGGGGGTCAAGGTTATGCCCGGCGACCTGCGCATAAAGGCACATCGCGTCATCGACGTCTTTGAAGGTTCGAACGGCGTGCCCCTGGCGGTGGAGTTCCTCTATGATGAAATCAATACGCTCGGTCCGTTTTCGAGACCATTCTGCCTGTGCAGCCTATTACTGTTTGACTGCGTAAAGACGTCGATGACGCGATGCGCCTTTATGCGCAGGTCGCCACGCTTTCGCTCTTCGTCGACGCCAGAGCTCTTGAAAATGAAGAACAAGTAGTTCGATCCCGAGAAGGACAGGGCGTTCACCAGGGCACCGCCAACGAGCAACTTCGTGACGACTACTTCATGATATCAGCAGGTATAATCCCCTGTTCAATTAGCATGTATTTGGTTGCCATGGCGAGAGCGACGTCAGCTATGGCCAAACCCACATCACGGGGTGTGAAGTCTAGCTTCGTGGTGGGGGGGGGGGGGCTACCCCCATCGCCATGTTTCCAAGCCGGGCGTATCCTACAGCGATGCCACAGACGACTGCGCTATGGTAGAGCGCATTTACAAGCATTTTACCATCAGTTGACGGGGTTGTCATGGTTTTTGTTGCTGCAGAAGGCATCACTCCATATAGAATGGATCTGGCCTGGTCTCTAATTGATTCACGCCCCGGAGTTTATCCTGTTGCGCAGATAACTTCCTATTCGACTTGTCATTTTTGCTGTTGCTTGCAACAACATGTTGCTGTTGTTCTTTTGTCTTGTCGCCGCGATAGGCTCACATGTTGCAGAGCAACAACAGCAATTCCACCCGCAAGACAAACCCCGACCAGTCCAGCATATAGCTCGAGAGCCGCGTTCGAAATCGACTCTGACATGTCTGCCCCTAATCGGGAGGAGTAACGGGCGTAGAGCCTCTCGACCTCAGCTCAGCTCCTCGACCTGGTCGACGGTCAAGGCCTTTCCGTGAGCCACAATTCCGTATTTCCTGGCCGACTCTCCTGCTACTGTTGCAGCGAGCCTTTCGCGGTATTCTTGCACCCTGTCAACTTTCCGTCGCTCTGCTTGTTGCTTTGCTACTGGCCGCGCCAGTTTCGTGTCTGGCGCCGCCGGGTCGTCAAGCATCTGGTCTATCAGCTCGTGACAGTCCATTCCTATCGTGGATAGGGAACAAGGGCGGACCTGCCTAAAAAGGGATCGCAGACATGCTCATACATGCGCACCGAACATCTGGATCACCCGAGAAAGGATAAAAAAGACTGCGAAAAGCAGCGACACATGCAGGCCAAGTACAGCGATTACGGCTGCTACTGAGCACATTGTTGTTGTTGTTGTTGTTGCTACGCAACAGCTTCGAAACAGCTACGCAACTGCTTCGCAACGGCTAAGCAATATTCATCACGTAATAATCATTAATTAATTACAATAATCATTAATTAATTACAATGTAATTATATAATCAGCGGGTTGATCAGTCTTCAATAGAAGCTTAGCGTGTTTTGTCTCGGCTAGCTGCTGCCGCACCAACTCCCGTCCTCGTGCGGGGATCACGTCATTTTCACGCAGACAATCTTCGAACGAGTCACGATCCTTGCAGTGGAACAAACAGACCCAGCGCGTCTGCTCGCGCAAGTCTTTCAAGACGGAGTTGTACTTCTGCGTGAGGACCCAGACAGACTGCTCCGCGTGGCGGTCCGAGAACGCCAGCTCTGACAGCATGTCTTTCTTTTTTGTCAAAGCCCTCTTAGCGCTGCAGTCCTCTATGATGTATAGGGTCGGCTCGCCCTGGAACACCCGGTAAAATGCTCGCAAGTAATCGTGAAGGCGCTCACCGGGGTCTAGAACGTAAATCCCAGGGTCCGTCCAGATCCAGGGGCGCTGCTGATACGTCCTGTTGTACCGTATGGTGGGACACAGAACCACTACGTGCTAAAATAACCCCCGGTAGGGGCCTTGGAGCAGATCGAGGATAAAAACGGTTTTTCCGCAGCCCGTCTGCCCGCTGATTGTCGCCGAATGGACCGTGCGCGGTAGGAACTCTTTTAACCTATCTTCCTCCGGAAGATTAATAAACCGCTGAGACGAACCGGCCATCTTCGATGTTAAGCTGTGCATCCATGATGACGTAGAGGGAGATGTTCAATGCGCCAGCCGCCTCGGCTCTTTTCGTTTTCTGGATGGTCACACCTTCGCTGGCATTCTCTATCCGTCTGCCGGAGCCGTGGAGCCGGCCGTCGTCGCTTGTTCTGGGGTCAAGCCACAGCGCGTACCTGCTGGTGAGGTATTCTGCAAGGCTGACGTCGGCTAGGGCCAGGTCTTTTTCGACCGTTGCCACTTCAGGGTGTCGCTTGCTGCCGGCTGCGAAGAGCTTCCTCGCTTCATCAAACATCTGGTAAGAGCGCATCCCTTAACTGAAGAGATGGTTGGGTTCCCCTCGATGGTGACCTCGACCATGGCTATTTTCGGGTTATAGAAGGCCTCAGTGTCGCGAGTGAAGGGCTGTTGCGCGGCTTCATCCTCAAAGAGCATCAGGCCCGGCCCCCGCCATAGGGGCTTGAAGAAATATATGGGCTGCATGATGCTTCCCCGCAGAGCTGAAGCCGGCCCGCACACTAGTACTGGTAAACCGCTTAGAGGATCTTAGCTTGTCCAGGAACCGCGGTGCGAGGCGGACCGTCCATGCTAATAAACCCTATTGGTTTCATTGGGCGACAGGGTTTGAGATGTCATTTCATTTCAATGTCGGGTAAAAGTCCCTAAAAATTGGAAGCAACGTCTCCAAAATGTCCTTTACAGTGTTGACGGGGACGTTAAACCTCAAATCAAACAAACAAACAAAGAGCATCAGGATGCCCTTCATGCTGCGGGCGGGCACGTTAAGATTGATATTCCAGAGGGTGTCGCTCTTGTCTTTGCCGATTTTGCGGTGCCGCAGTACCCGGTCATACAGGATCGAAATGCGGCTTCTTTACTGGTTGTTGATCATTTTGCCCAGCTCTGGCAGGTTGACCATGTCATACTCAAGACAAATGTTTCCAATGTCGAAAGAGGCACCTCTGCCTGTGGCCTGGATCACACGGTTGTAGTCGTTGAACGTGAGCTCATACTCGAGCCGGTCGCCCAACGCGCTCTGGTAGAATGGCATGTGGCTCTCGAGCAGCTCGAAGTCCAGTTGGATGTAGAAGCGATTGCCGAAAGCATCTGCGACCGCTTTGTCCGCTAGCACGGACTCGTCTTTTTCTGGCCATTTTTGCTCTCTGAAGCCGTCCTCCAGATATTGCAGTAGCATTGGTACACGTCACTGTCGTCGATGCGGAGGACCTAGTTCCCCGAAAATTTAATGACGGTATTTTTCACGAGGGCGCGGCCTAGGTTCTGAACCAAGGTCCGATTGGCATCTACGCTGTGCAGCGTGATCGTGAAGGCCAATCTCGCGGTCTCGGGGACGATGACATCATGTTGGCCGAGGTTGGGGAATCAAACCAGAAGCTGCTGGTTCGGGCCGATCGTGCTGGGGTTGTTAGTTATCGTCACCGACTGCCTTACCCTTTCACTCCAAGGGGTTCGCGGAGGCATCGGAAGGGATCAAGCTTTCGTCTTTACTTGCTTGATGGCATGGTATCAACTTCGTTGACAACTTCGTTGACACTCGACAAAGTCTTTTTAAAACATGCGCGAGCGAAACCTTCAAATGCACAAACATTATGACTGACTTTGAAAACCCCACGTTCGAAGACTAGCCCGACCCTTATGATTACGCCGACGATCGCACGTTCAACCTGCCAGACGCTGTTATGGACCCACCACCGGACGTCGAGCAAGGACTACGCGCGGCCATGGACAATCTTTAGAACCTCCTAGGCGAGTTAAGACGGACAGCACTTTCTGACCAGCAGAGGCGCCTGGTCGATACTTTCTACAAAGAAGATAGCCGTGCTTATAAAGGGTTGCGCCTCGAAGGCAGTATCGACTTTGACCAGTTTGGGATTGATGACGATGGTAAACACGCTATTGGACCCCCGGCGACAAAAAGATTCCTATCACTGCGACAAGGGGAGGATTCCAGTTTCTGGCTCTGTCCACACTGGCCTCGAAATATGGAACAGGCAGCATAAATGCAATTCGGCAATCACTGGGGCTCACTGACTATAAATCGAATATGCCGTGTCTCCACAATGAGGCTGTGGATACACTCCAAAAAGCAGAAGAAACCCTCAAAAAAACATTGAATCCGTCGAGATGACAGAGCTCCCCGGCGTAGCCCACGACGTTATTCAAACAACAGGAGATGTCGAGACCGCATTGATGATCAGCCTATCGACACCGCGTGGGTCACCCAGGCCAAAAGAGAGCTTGCTGGGCTTGAAAAGTCTATGACTCGAACCAGAGATGTGTTGGCGAACAACCTGGCTAAGCTGTCAAAGGTCGACGAGGGAAAATCCCAAGTTGAAAAATACTTAGCCAGGGAGCGGCGGAACTGACGGAAACGGACGACACCGAGATGCAGCAGGAGATTCGGGACAAGAACAGAAACCTCGAGAGTGAGCTTTCTGACATCGAAATCGAAAGACAGTCGAGGTTCGAAGCCCTCTCTGCGAACAGAGCGGCTCTCCGTTCCCAGATTAACAGAATCCGTGAGACATTCAGGCGGCTCCTTCATGAAGAAACAACGCTTGCTGAGCGCATTCGCACCCTCTATCGCGAGCAGGGAATTACCATCGTGAGCATCCTTACAGCGGTTCGGATGGCAATCTCGACCCAAGTGCTTGCGCTCACCGGCGGCGGGAGTGTACCGGCGCCGGCTCCCAAGCCATCCAGAAAGGGTGGGGTTAAGGAGAGGGTAAAAAAAAGCACCTACAGTCCCTCGGGCGTGCCCTAGCCAATTTGGCCGGCAAGCCCGCGGCTGCCCTGCCCGGAATCATCGGGTCAATCGTCTCATGGCTCTTGAGCACGCTAGTGAAGGCCGCCTCATGGCTCGCAGATAATTTGTGGGCCTTGGTCATCGGCGTGGGGCCCTTCCTCTTGTGGCTGCTCGGGTCTGGTTATCTCGACCGCTCGACCAACCAAAGCGCCACTAGGCCGAGGGCAATCCCTGCATCTATGAGAGCTGTTTTTTCTTCTTCATGGTCGAGACCGAATTTCCAGTCTGCTTGCGGAGCAACCGCGGCAGACGTAGGCGACCCTTCGGGCGGTGGCCCTGCGAGTACTCGCGGATCGGTCCCGGCTGGTAAGGCAGTTGTCCCCTGGAATGTCCTTGAGCTGCCAGCACTGCTGGTGCTGATCGATGCTGTCTTGTTTATTCCTGGGTTGTGGCCGATTACAGCGTCTGACCCCGCTATTCGGATTTGGTTATTATAACCTTGGACATTGCCGGGATGGAGTTCCATGTCGCTTGGTATCAAGTAGAGCGCTCTCCCGCAGACGTAATCCAGTGGTGTGGTTGCATATTGCAACGTCTTTTGATAGCGATCGATGCTGCTGGGGATGTCGACGGTGAGGCGATGGCGTCTTCGAGATTCGCCATAAATTGCTGTTGAGCGTCGAACCCCGTCCCGACTTTGAGAATGTTGGAACGAGTCTGAGCTTGCGCTCCCAAGATTGCCCAAACGTAAGTCCGAATCGAGTCGTTGAGGCGCTCTACGCCCGCTTGCGTGAAACCTTCTGATTTATCGAGAATGAACGTCGTCCACGCCTTTGAAATATCCAGATTATGGTATATGGCGTCATTCGGGTGAAAGAAGGGGCCATCGGAGCTGTGATCACTGCGGTATTCCCCGAAGGGTCATGAAGGTACTAAGAAATCCGAGGCCTAGACACCAGTAGTTTAGATCTTGCCTCCAATCGGTAGAAGGCGAAACGACGAACTCCTCGCAAAGCCGCTTGTAGGCCCTGGAGTCATATTGGTTATCAAACCATGAATTGGACTTGTCCCCAGGGAGGGCGACTTTTAGCTCCTCAAGCAGACGCCTCAGGTATAATAGACATGATAGCAATACAGGCTTGCAAGAAGGCGTTTATCCGCTTGGAGATGGTCCTGGAATGAAACACCACATCCAGCGGTTGCGCACCAAACCGCAAAGTTCAGCTGGCTCTGTCACCAGTTGAAGGGGGCGTGCCGCCAGGTGTTGTACGCCTTGTTTGCCATAGTGACGTCCTTGGTAAGCGGAGGGTTTTAATAATCGACGAAGACGTCCGGGTACTTGGCATGGAAGTGACTTCCCTTATCGTCGACAATTATGACTAGGGTGGGCGCCCCTGCTGCTGACTCCTTATCTTTGACATTGCCGCCTGCCTGATATTATGCCGAGCTATTAAATGTAAGTGCCTTTGTATCCATACCCGTTTTGGTGTTATTGGTGATACTGAGGGGTTCGGTAAGGACGGAAAAGAATATCATTTGTGTGCCTTGCATTTGTATCCATACCCATTTTGGTGAGACAATGTTTTAAATTAATAATTTGATTATTATGTACTTCACACTCACTGGCGTTCAAAACGGTGAACCGGTCGACATTGCCAGGACTCAGTCTACGGATGAGCTGGAGATTGCTCTCTATGAGTTGACGTATTATCACTGGTGGTACAACATATGCATGGCGAAAAGGAACAATAAGGTCTCAAATAACAAGACTGAAAAAATAATACCTGATGGGTATTATAACGTTAGTGAGTGGAACGAAAATGTGTTTCAGCGGTTGGGCGCCGAACTCACTATAGATGAACCCTCTGGTCTACTGCACTTGATAGTAAAGTCCGGATACGTCATAACAATGAATCGCGAATTAGCTAATCTCTTAGCCTTTTCCGACAATACTTTCAGAGCTCGTCCCTCTACCTTTACCTTTGCCAAAGACGACCTAAAAAGAATGAACCCTCCAGACGTTCACTGCAGAAAAGCCACACAAGCTGGCCGTCCATCGTGAGGTCTACTTTCATCTTGCTGAGTTGAGTACTTCAGACAATTTGCATAACGGTCGCCCATCTACACTACTTAGATCCATCCCTGTCGAGAATGAAAAATGTGGATTTGGTAGAACTGAATCATTTCCTGTCTTACAGTACAAGAGGTTGTCGTCATGGCCTATTTCACAGCTAACTATCTCATTTAGAGATACCAACGGGGAGATGTTTCTATTCGAGTATATGAGCGCAACCCTACATATAAGGAATGGTTGACGCAAGCGGCCCCGGTGGGATCAGAAAATGCCCTGGGGTGGCTTTGGCTGATCTTGGTGATACTGAGGGGTTCGATAAGGACGGGAAGGAAGATCGATTGTATGCCTTCCAGATCTCCGAGGGGGGTCTACAAAAGAAAAGAGGTCGACCAAGCGGGGCCATTGAAATTCGGTGATCTCAGCGACGTAGATACCTCGCATGCCGTTCCAAAGCGGGTTCATACGCTGGCCTTCACTAGGAGCAAGTGGCTTGCTTTTGCGAACCCCATTCAACAAACTGGGTGGCTTATCGACATCAAGATGGCGTCTCCGTACGTCGTGACTGGAAAACAGCATAGAATCAGAAAAGTAGTAAATAGTGGCACTCGACTATGGTCATATAACCCCTGGACGAAGAAAATTGTCGTTTCCGAAGATAACGTGCTGAAGACAAGCAACAACCGGCAGGGAATCCTGAAAATAGTCATATTGGTATGGACTTGCCAACATCATCGATCATCCTTGATCTAATTCTCAGAGATAGACCTGACGACTTTGTTGATTTGTTACCCGGCTTAAAGCTCAAATGGCCACCAACGCAAGCTAATAAGGAGGTTGGGGTTCACATAGTCACAAAAAACGGGCTTCTCCTGAAGTACAGTTCACTCTTGAGGAGTTCAACACCAAGCTGAATACCGTCTTTTGGATTTGCATGATATTTTATAGGCCCAGTGTCTCTCAAAAGTCGATTTGCGCCCGGTGCGCTCGCAGCAGACCAAGCTATAGCCATAATTAGCCAGTACTCTATTTAAACTCACCCAGCTCGAGGGGTAGTACACGATGGGCCTCTACCCAGGACTTGAAACCGGAGATAATCACCAACTTCAGCATGTGGCCGAGGTCAGAGATTTACGCCAAATGAGCTCACGCAATCAGTAATATTCTTTTAAAGCGAAAGGTTAGATCATATAAGTACGATGACTCTCTATCCACCACTTGATACTGGAGATAAACACCGCCTTCAGCACGTGGCCGAGGTCAAATTCCGTCTCGAAAAAGAACGAGACTTCAGAGCCTCGCTGTACAAGAAATACCGACGTGGGGCTAATGTTGATGATGGGATTGATACCACGCTTACTGCGGCTAGCGTAGGGCTCGCTGTTTCTGGCGTCGGGCTCTTGTCAACTATCATCGCGGCGCCTGTCGCCCTTGGCCTTCAAGCTGGAGCGTTTGTGTGTGGTTTGCTGGGTGTTGACGGGGAATTTATTGGCCGGAGGCTCCAAACAAAAGCCAAAAAAAAAACACGACGAGATTCGTATCTTGGCTGAGACAAAGCTGAACCCAATCGCAGATCGCATTTCTATCGCGCTGAACGACGATAATATATCTGACACAGAATTTCGCCTGATTCTTTGTAAAATCGACATGTTCAGTCAGATGAAAGAAGAAATTCGTCAGCGCCAGAAAGGGACTGTTTGTTTGTCGGAGGAGAAAAAAATGTTTCAACGTGCGAGAGACGAGGCGTTAATGACGGCCCGTACCAAGCTGTTGGAAGTGTTGGACAAACCTGGTCACAGTGGCATTTGAATATTTATTGCTGGCGAGCTTAAAAGAGCGCAGGCTGGTCACGACCGGCAAGTACGTAAATCACACGCCCGTCATTTTCATTCTCGCGAATTAGCACATAAGAGCCCTTTGGTTTCGCCCAAGCTTTTTCACCTAGGCACCTCGCTTTTCACCTGGGCACCTCGCCCAGTGGCCCACCTGGGGGGTGGGGCGGGCCCCACCGGATTGGTGCTCGGGACGCGAGGGGGATAGTTGGGTGGAATTGTTTTGGGTTTGGGAGATTTAAATTCCTGAATGGAGCTCGTCTCGGTGGTAGAAGTTTGGGACAAATATTTTATTCTATTGTACCCCACTCGGTGGGGCCGACCAGGGGGGTGGGTGGGCACCACAGTATTGTGGGTGCGGGGATCAATAAAATCGTCCCTAAACCTACACTCTATATACTACCTCAGTTGGCACGATATAAGTGAAAAACTCTTGAAAGGGCTGTACAAGCAAACAATTAAAATGATAGGCAGGCAGACAGGCAGATAGATAGATCACAGGGCTGTTTGGATCAGTGATAAATCATCAGACGAGATGGAGAGCGTGATAGCTCAATGGTTACTGCACCTGCCTCTGAAGCTAGAGGCCCCAAATTCGAGTCCCCACAGCGGTGATAAAATTGTGGGAGTCCGAACCAGTTCCATTGGTATCATTTGCAGGAATGAATGTCATTAAGTGCACTTCCCTTCGGATCGGGACGTTAACTGGAGGCTCCCTGTGCAGGGAAAAGACCCTACCGTAATTACATGATCAATATTGTGTAGGCTTTCATCCTGAAGTCTCTGTCCATTCTGGGGTTAAGGCAAACTGGAAGAAAGAGAAAGGTTGCCGGTTCAAGCACGACGAAATGGGTTATCTTGCCACTTTATCTAACTATCTATACATCTTTTGGCCCCAGCCCATCAGGGCTTGAAGAAATAGATGGATGGAAGGGTGGATTAGACAGATAGATTTTGTTTGTTTGATTTGTGGTTTAAGTTTTAACGTCCCAGCCAACACTGTACAGGTCATTTAGGAGAACTTGCTTCCAATTTTGTTGGACTTTTACCCAACATTGAGATGAAACCTGTCGGCCAATGAAACCATCAGGGTTAATAAGCAGGCTTTGGTCGGGCCCCTCGGAGTCCAACTGTTGGTTTTCTTTTGCTCCAGCAATTCTGTTGTTGTATGCTGTCGAGTCCTCAACCTTGTTTCATCTCTGTAGTTTTTTTTATTTGTACGTTCTCGGAGATGTTACACTGATGAGTTAGGAATCCTTCATGCGGACTAAACAAAATTAGTGTATTCCACGACAGAGGTAAGGGCGAGGATTATGGCCATGTAAAATCGATTCAAGCCCCTAGAGGAATTCTTTCCACTGGCCGTTCCAAGGCGGTGTCTTCTGTGGCGATTTATTTATATTGTTGTTTGTTACTTACTTTGTGTATCACTTGTGTCTTTTTATTTTGGATGGCTATTTGGCCATTTTGTGGGAAAGTAACTGTCCTTATGAGCTTCCTTTGTTTAGGTTTTCATTATGGTCTGGTCGCTTCATGTTTGTGTTTCTTTCCCTTTGGTGTCTTTGATGGGTGAAGTAAGTAAATTGTATCGATTCCTTATCTTTGTTTTACTTCTACTTTCCATTTGGGCATTCTTCATTTATACTCAAGTATGTTGACAGCTGCCTTCTCTTGGCTGACTTTTTGGATGACCTTAATATCCAAATATCTATTCAGGCTGCTAGTAAATCTTCTCTCATTGCTGCCATGCATTATATGCACGAGCCTGATATTGTTTATTCCCTTGAACAGGCAACATTAAACCAAGGAAATTGTTCGACTACTGCTGAAGTAGCTGATTGCTTGCCCATGAGAAATTGTGCACAAACCACTGCAATTACTCGTATACATAATAAAACCTGTATCCGTGTGCCCACTCTTTAAAGGAGGAGGCATGGCTCTTGCTCGTGATTATCGCCTTATGTCCCTGGTGTGTGTTCCGTGCAAATTGCTTGAACATATAGTCTTCTCACATATAATGGTCTACATGGGTGAACATAAACTTTTGTCAGATAGTCATAATGCATTTAGAAAAATTGGCATAGTTGTGAAACTCAGTTGAGCACGGTTATTAAAGACTAGGTAAAAATCTTGGACAAAGGGGGTGGGGCATTGACAAATTCATTCCGGACTTCGAGAAGGCTTTTGACTTACACTCTCATGAACTATTGAAAATCAAATAAACTGATTACGGTATTGTGGGGAAGATTCTCAAATGGATAGATTCCTTTCTTTGCTCCAGAAAACAGCGAGTTGTTGTTAACGGGTGAATCTTCGGAGTGGGCTCCAGTTTTGTCTGGGGTCCTACAAGGAACTGTTTTTTGTCCACTGTTAGCTCTCCCTTTCTATTTTAGTTGGTATTTCCACAGACACAGACCCAGCAATATGACTGTTCGCAGACGACTGTGTTTGCTACCGGGAAATTGGGGATACTGAAACTTCAAAATAATATATATACACTTGTGGATGTTCGGCACGAACATGGGGCATGATATTTTAGCCCGTAGATGCAATTTTATGCGGATAACTTGGAAGAGAGTCACTAAAATTGAGGCATCTTACACCTAAGAGGGAACGGTCTTCGAGAATGTTGACTCCATTACTTGGTGTAACAATAACACACGTTTTGAGATAGAATACACACATAAGCGACATGTATACTATGTTAAATAAAACGTTTGTTCTCCTGGTGCTAAGTCTTCATCAGTGTCCTCAGGGTGTAAAGGGGGCTGCATGTAAAGGTCTTGTTCGCCCAATCTTGGAATATGGTAGTTGAATCTGGGACATCAAGGGAGTGATCCTCGATTAAGAAATTGTAAAAGTTCAGAACAGAACTGCTATATTTGTAAGAAGCAATTACTGCTTTTACACTGGGAGTATGACTGGAATACTATGAACACTATCATGGGAGTCTCTTAAGAATACGAGAAGAGACAGTTGACTCATATTATACAAAGGTCTAAAGGGTTCTGCCAGCACTCTAACAGAAGACCTTGTTCCCCGCAGCTAACGGCGCTGTAGAAATCAACATCATGTGCATTTCAGACACCTAATGCAAGAACTGACATTTACAAAGAATCTTTCTTCCGTCGGACCATTAGAGAGTGGATTGCCCTTTCCGATTCGATCATTTACACAGCTGAAGGTGCCGAGGATACTGAAGCTACGTTTGCCTGTTTGGTGAGAGCCAGGGACTAACTTCACAGACATTTGACTGTCATTTGACGTAATAATTCCCAATTCAGATTCTGCTTTGTAATTTGACCCATGGAGAAGAATCAGCATTTCCTAAGGTGATCCCAGGAGGCAAATAAACAGTCATTCACCTCAGAGGGCATAGGACACTGCAGTGTTATTTGCACGGTGCTTTCGTCAAAAGGATTCCATGTATTACTTTTACATGCAGGAGTTGCTTATGATACGATGCTTTTGAAAGAAGAAATTATTATATACATGAAATGAAATAGAAACAAGACATCCCCTCGCAACTGCATACAGCTCATCAACATCTAAATCCAGTCTAAGTATGTTAGACCTATTAAGCATTATAAGATTACCTTTGATGCTTCTATTATGATAGCTTTATCTACTATCCTGTTTTTAATGTCGAATCCATTGTGACCTTGACATTTGGTTATTGACCTTTAAAATCAATAGGGTTCACCCGCTCTCCATGGGGAACATATGTGGAAGGTTGGATGATTCAAAGATGATTGCTTTATCTTTCTATCCCGTTCTCAATGGTTTTAATGTCAAGTGTTAATGTGGCTTTGACCATGAAAATCAGTAGGGTTCATCCTCTCCATTGGGAACATTTGTGGAAGGTTTAATGCTTCTGTGGTGACTGTTTTGTCTTCTATCCTATTCACAGGGATTCTAAAGTCAAGTCCATTGTGACCTTGACCTTTGAACCTTACCTTGAAATTCAATTGGGTTCATTCTCTCTCCATGGGAAACATTTATGGAAGGTTTCTTGTCTCTGTTTTGTTCACAAGGTTTTTAATATCAAATTCATTGTGTCTTTGACATTTGACACTTGACCTTCAGAACAATAGGGTTTCCTCCTCTCGCCATGGGTAATATATGTTGAGGGTTTGATACTTTTGTGATGATTGTTTTGCCTTCTATCCTATTCAAAAGGCTTTAATGCCAAGTCCATTTTGTCCTAGACCTTTGACCTTGAAAATCTATAGGGTTCATTTTCTCTCTATGGGAAACATTTATGGAAGGAAGGTTTGCTGCTCCTATTATGATAGCTTTGTCTTCTACCGTGTTCACAATGTTTTTAATGTTAAGTCCATTGTGACCTTGATATTTGATCCTTGACCTCGAAAATGTATAGTGGTCATCCTCTCTCCATGGGGAGCATTTGTGGAAGGTTTGATGCTTCTCCGATGATGGCTTGGTCTTCAATCCTGTTGACAAGGTTCCAGACACACGGACAAACACACACCCACACACGGACGCACGACAGCGATGCTATATCCCCACCGCAATTTTGTTGCGAGGGGATAATAACGAACAATCAGGTAATGTGTCATGAATGGTGATAGATAGATCTCACAGAGATAATTCTGAAGTCGTTCAAAATTCCTTAAGTATTTGGTTGCTTAATTGCTGCAAAATGCTATTTATGACCTGCCCGCGATGTTTCGTACACTTGTTCCACCTTCTCTGTTGATGATTTGCACTGCCCTCAGTCGGGAATGGTCTTAGAAAACCTTCCCTATGATGAATTAGTAAGAAAAAGACTAATTCTTCTTGTGTATAAGGTCCAACCCATTAAAGACAAGCAAAATTATGAATTATTTTAATGAAATTAAAGGTAACAAAAGTTGTTTTTTGCAGCGCTTCCTCCTTTGCTCAAACATGGAGCATTTTTTTAACTTGTTACTTATATTTACATTACTTTTGGTTTAAACAGTATTTATTTTAAACTATTCACATATACAGAACGCAATATTACATGGTATAGGATCTGATAAAAAGCTCTGAGCTTATATAAATCATCTCCTATAACAGTGATGACAATAGTACTGTGTGCATGATGAGAACCAGATAAGCTGGACAACACATATGTTAAACATTTAATTATAATAATAATCTGATACCATACACTGCATGACCCTGACAACTAGAGTACATACAGACATAGCGATCCATGAAATATGTTTTTGTAATATGAAGATGTATATACAATATAGTTGCACTGAAATTACAATGCGGATAGCACGTCTATTTTGATACTGACCAAGACAGAGGACGCTACTCTAAGGAAAGGTTTAACATTACAATACTTTTAATCCATTATATGACGAAATATTTTGGTTTGGGGGGGGGGGGGGCGCTAAAATTGTAACGAGAAAATAACTGCACACCTTTTTATCCATGGACAACGGGAGAGCTCGTTGACCTCATAAAAAAGTAGTAAAGGCAATGATCAGGAATTTTTTTTTTTTTTTTTTTTTTTGGTTTGGGTTTTACGGCCCTTTCAAGATTATTTCACTCATATCGAGCCGATCGTTAATCAGAGGTGGGCGAAAACCGGAGTACCCGGAGAAAAACCACCTGACCTTCCGTTGCAGAACTTGGCGTCTCACACGTGGCCCGAGCGAGGCTCGAACCTACGGCGGTGAGAGACCTAATGACTAAGAGTCAGCGCTCTTATCCACTAGGCCACGGAGGCCCATTGATCAGGAATTTATACAATTAACCCAAACACCAAAGAAACAGATACACAAACATGAAATAACTAAACCCTAATGGAAACAGCATTGACGGAAAGCCAAAAGGACAGTTACTTTCCCAGAAAATGGCAAATTGACTATCCTAAACAAAATATATAAGCAATACACACATTCAAAGACGAACTATAACAAAACAAAAACACGACAGAAGAACCGCCTTGGAACGGACACTGAAAAGTATTTCATTGGTTGCTTCAACAGTGTCTCTATAACAGACACAAATACACAGAAGCACCTGCACGCGTACATGGTCAAACCATATCGAAAACATGGCTACGAAAGCATGGACAAGACTTAATCATATGAGAGCTCTTTAAATTTAGAGTCAGTCGTAAGCTCTTGAAAGAACCTACATAGCTTTTATAAGACCATTGCTGGAGTAGTGCGACTCATTTTGGGGCAACTGCTCAACACAGACTGAAAAGCAACTAGACTCAATTCATACCGAAGCTGCAAGGATCATCACTGGGGCAACCAAGTTATGCAGTATTGATAAGATGTTCTCAGATCTAGGATGACAAACATAAAGTCGTTATATTTTGATAAATAATGAACGGTCTCACACCAAGTTACCTCTCAGATATTTTTCTACCGCCAGTTGGTGAGAGTACGTCATGCAACTTAGAAAATCAACGGCTATTCGTACTCTTCAAGACAATACATACTTGTTTTACAGCTCATTTTCCCCTTCTCCAATGCGCGCTTGGAACGCTCTGTCTGAAGACGTAAAACAAGCCCCCTCAGTCACATCGTTTAATTATCGTCTCAACAGAAATATTACTAAATCCCCGAAGTATTACAACTCAGTCTCGCGCTTGGGGCAAATTCTCCAAGCAAGAATGAGAATGGAATGCAGTTCACTAAACTCCTATCTATACAGGAAACTATTGAGTCCAATCCAACCTGTCCGTGTGGTGGCTTTGGAAGTCCCCATCACTTTTTTTTTACATGCCCCAGATACGAGGAAACTCGGCAGAGATACCTGCCTAGCAACACCAACAACTATAACTCCCATGACCTACTTTTTTGCATAGAAACTATGACCTACCACGAAAACGAGACTCTTTTTGCTAAAATTCAAGATTGCATCATACACTCTGGCAGGTTCATTACTTGACCCACAGCCTAGTCGGTTACTAAGTACGCACAAAAAACAAAACAATATTCCCGTTTAACTTATTGCTTTGGCCCGGTCACTGGATGAGTTTGTGAGATGAATCGGTCTCCTTCAACTACTCGCGTTTCTTTTGATTTTCTCTATGAAGTTATTTCTCTTTTGAGATTGTAAATCAACTTGCGAGCAAAGCAACTTAAGCAACTTAAATAGTACAGGAGGTACCAGCCGAACTATTCTTCTGAAAGACTGACGTTACTAATATATAAGTGAATGTACTCCTTGTCAGCTGTCACTGATCTCTCTCTCTCTCTCTCTCTCTCTCTCTCTCTCTCTCTCTCCTTTAATGGGGTTATACAACACTTCTTATGTGGTTTTCTTCCTAAAATCACTTGGTCTATATGTACTACAAAAAGCCATTCATATAATATAAAATATACTTGTCCCAGGAGATGACTTCTACATAAGCGCTACGCTTACTGTCAGATCCTGAAACACCTCGAACTGTGCGAAACTGTTTGTAATTTATATATTAAATAAGGCCTAATAATAAAATAGCTGTGTTTTGCGAACATGCCGAAAACAATTAGGGTCGGTAGATCGATTAAACTTTTTATTTTTGTCAACTTTTTTTGGAAATAGAAAAAGAGCAAAAACACTTTAAAAGGGCTTAATTCCAGCCAAATTACCAGAAAACCTTCAAATAATGAGGTTTAGAGCATCAATGAAGCAAATGGACAGGGTTTTAAGTATAAGTTTTGCTTTTTTGACAGTTGTATGATATTTTATCAAAAGTGCTACAAAATATTAATATCGGTAGATAAGATAATCTTTTTATTTATTTTTTTTTTTGTCTGGATGGCCATAAAAATTGCTGGGTCGGCACTAATATCAGGGTCGGTCGGGTTAGTGACAACACACCTATTTTAATTTTAGGCCTATTTATTTTTTAAACCAATCCCAGCAGGCACATGACGTATTTGTGACGTCACATCGACGTCGGTTCAACGTCATGAAGATTATGCAACGTCACATCAACGTCGGTGCAACGTCCTGACGTTGCACCGACGTTGATTTGACGTTGCCCTAGCGACGTGTGCCTGCTGGGATGAAGCTGCATGCCATTACTCTTTCACTTTGGTCAAGGGTCACTCAGATTTCAAAATTAACTTTAAAAACGCAAAGCATAAACAAAACACACACACACACACAAACATACAGCAGAGCACATTTAGGTCAAATTAACATATGTAGGTCAGTTTGATGGAACAACGAAAGTTCGTTCAAATGGCTTAAGTCACATGACCAAGCTGGCTACCACAGTAAAAATCCTTTCAGAAACCCATTGGCTCCATAAACAGTCAGGACTCAGGTGAGCGGTTCCGGACCATTGGTCTTCTGGTTCCATTTTAACATGGTGAAAAGAATTTCATTTGTAGGTCGAAATTTATCAATCGACCTAAAGTTGTGAAGCGCAATAAGCTGTTCGGGTCAATGTGACTATAGTCGAACTTCGATGGCTCGAACACCGATGGTTCGTTTACCATGGCTGAGTCGAGCCCGTTTATGAGTCCCTAGGGAATTCCTCTGCATAAGACAAAGTGTGGGATAATTAAGGAGATTTTCTACTTTATCTTGCAAATGTATGCTGTGTGTTCTCATTAGAATCGCCTCAATGAGGCGATTCTAATGAGTACACACAGCATACATTTATGTTACATAACACCGAAAAGAAGTCCAAAAATACCCCCGTTATGTTTTCTAGAAGTATACAACAGTGGCTCGAACTACCGCCGTCTCGAACAAATTTCCATGGTCCCAGAGGGGTTCGAGCCATCGAAGTTCGACTGTATAACTGACTTGTTGGAAACCCACTTAACGGTTATTAAGAGAAAATAAAGAAGCTACATGTATACTTATCTGCACTGAAATCATGGATAGGGCTTGGCAAACTGTGTAGACCCAGATCAGACGCTACAGAACGAGGCGTCTGATCTGGGTCCACACTTTGTGCTTAAAAACTGGATTCAACCACAGCACGTTTATATGGGCAATGGAAAGGAATGCAGATTTATTTTGTAATAAATTACCACGAAGAGTGTGACATAAAAAACCGTTGTTTTGTGACGTCACTCGAAGGTTTTTGACTTAAGACGATTAAACGCCGTGTCTTCAGTGCATCAAAACATTACACATGACCTGAAATGCATGTGACACAGTCCGTAAGTTTTGCGGGATTTCGTCTATTACTTGAAGGAACGAGCGTAACAACACAATTATTAGCCGGGGACATATATCTCAGAAACCCTCTAGAAATACTTTTTAATTAGCCATCGATTCGAAAGGATAGAAACACCTCTATATCAAAGAATAATGTTTACCTGTTCAGATGCAGGGTGTTGTCGCATCTTAAAGTGGGGACAAGTTGTTGAAATCAAGGGAGATAGCTCAGTACCCAATAAATAGCAATTATCGCAAAAGCCATAACAACAGTAAACAAGTTCTACCTTTAGGGTAGAAAAAGAATAAATGTTATTATAAAATGTTGTAGAAAGGTTATGAACATATTTTTATTAGTTTGATAAAGAAATAATGGAAACAATGCACCAAAAACATACCTTTTTTGGCAATACATACATTTTACTATATAAAATCCTACTTTTCCCTGAAAAAGTGTCAATATCATGATAAAACAGATTTGGAGGACAGAAACTATATTAAGCATATCAGCTTATATAATAAAATTCATAAAAAAAAATAAATAAAATGTCTGATTTCAAGAGATATTCATATCAGTTTGTTAAACAAAACACATAAGGTCGGATAAGAAATTATTATCTACAGATTGAGAATTGCTAGTAATTCCAAATGCGTATGCTCCCACCCAAACAAATTCTATACCTTAAATAGAGGTTTAATTGTTGGACTGCTTTAGTTTGTGCCATATTATTTCACAAAATGATGGCACACACAGCCTTCATACCACGCCAAGGTAAAAACCATTAAGGAGGTAAAAATAACGAAATGAAGGCAATGATCAGGAATCGATATAAGTAACCCACAGCTCCCATCAAAGACACTAAAGGGAAAGAAACACAGTCATGAAATAACCAGACCCTAATGGAAACACTAATAGCGGAAATCCAAAAGGACAGTCACTTTCCAACAAAATGGCCAAAATGCAATCCAAAACAAAGAATATCAGCAACACACACACACACACTCAAAGACAAGCCATAACACCAATAAACCTCGACAGAAGAACCGCCGTGGAACGGTCAGTGAAACCAATTCAAATGTTGGGCTTAAATCGATTTTACGCGGCCGCAATCCTCGCCCTTACTTTCGTCGCGATTTAGACAAATAATTTGTTCAGTCCGCATGAAGGCCTCCTAACCAATCAGTGCAACATCTCCGAGAACACAAAAATCACACAACCACAGAGATGAAATTATGGCGAGGACTCGACAGCAAGAAACCACTGAAATGCTGGAGCAAAATGAAAACCAACAGTTAGACTACGATGGGCCCGACCAGAGGCAGAGAATAAGGCACCAACCAACATTACAGAAATATTAAATTCTATCTAATTCTCAATAAGCCTTTACGCTGGAACCGTCTTGGAATCTGAGGCCTGACCCACCGGCGAGCAATTAAAGAGGGAAGCAAAGCTGTCAACCGTGAATGGGTTATCTACCATGCATGCAGTCTGTCGTATAACATTTATGTTGTACCTAATCCTTTTATATCGAAGAATGATTTTACGAAATTGGGTGCTGAAGTCATTGTAATTATATATTTTCTTCTAGAACTTCTCTAAAATTTTCATCACTGTTTGTTTGACATTTGATACATCTCGTCCAGCCCATACTTTTGCGCCTCATTTCATTTTGCAACATAATTAACGGATTACCAAAGGTGTTGGAAGAGCATACCATTACTCAATTCTTTGTAGTTTCACGTATGCAGTATATTACAAACATTTAAAGTCAGGCTAGTGATTCTGGGTGGGCTACGACTCGTTATGTTCAGACAGATACATTCTATCAAAATTTGATTTGCCTTTTCGGTTTAACATTTGCATGTAAGGAAATGTTGACCTGAACATCGTACATCAATCATGTATTGAATCGTTTGTATAATGAACAGTCTTAAACAAAAAAGAAAAAGAAAGATATCCGACACAGAAAAAACACGCCCAGAATATAGGCCAGAAATATTTGGTAAACATACCAAGCTAGACAAGAAAACTAACATAGGGGGTGCCTACAAAGTACCGTATTTGCACGTCGTATTACAGTCTAGTATGACAAGACGAAATGAAATGCGTTTCCTAGGCTTGCAGAAGGGGTCGCAGGATCGATCCCGGGCTTCTCCAAACTTTCGTATGAGTCTTTTAAACGAGGTCCAGTCTCCGTATGGCCTTAGCTGTTGGTGGGACGTAAAACTCGAACACACACTCCTAGGCTTGCAGAAACTACCTTGCTTCAGCAGATTACAAAACTTTAATGCTGCAATATACGCCAAATAGAAGTGGAGGCCATGATCATGAATCGATACAATTAACCCACAGCTCCCATCAGAGACACCAAGGGATTTACAAGTAACCCAAACATGAAACAACAGACCCTAATGGAAACATCAACAGCTGAAAGCCAAAATGCAATTCCTTTCCTACAAAATGGCCAATAGGCTATCCAAAATAAAATAATATAAGCGACACAAACACCCAAGACAAACCTAAACAAAAATAAACCGCGTCAGAAGAACCGCTTTGGAACGGTCAGCGAAAACGTATTCCACTGGGGGGGGGGGGGGGGGGGGGGGGGCTTAAATCGATTTTCCGTGGCCACAATCCTCGCCCTTACTGCCGTCGCGATTGAGACAAATAATTTGTTCAGTCCGCATGAAGGCCAACACCGATTCCCACGCGAACACCTATATTATTTTTTTAAGGTTTTTTCTGTTTGTAGCGTAGTATTAATGAAACAGCCGAGACTTATTTTTGGGCCGTTGCGGAACTACATTAAATCAAGTCGTAGGCGCTGCATTTATGACTTTACTAATACAATGTTTATTTTCTGTGATGTTTATTCCGTACACCTTTGTTTGTTTGTTTGATTTGATGTTTAACGTCCCCGTCAACACTGTAAAGGTCATTTTGGAGACATTGCTTCCAATTTTGTGGGACTTTTACCAGACATTGAGATGAAATGACATCTCAAGTCCTGTCTCCCAATGAAATCAATTGTTTTTATAAGCATGAGCGGTCTCACTTGGATTCTCTAAGCGGTTTACCAGTACTCGTGTGCGGGTCGGATTCAGCACTGCGTGGAAGCATCATGCAGCCCATATATTTCTTCATGCCCCAATGGGCGGGGGCCGTTTTCCGTACACCTGTGACATTTGAATATCAAGCTGCCCACGGCACTGTAACCAGTAAGGCTTTTATTCAATTTGCATACGAATTAAACCTTTAAAAACGTAATAATTAAATACGCGTTTTTAAAGGTGAATTATGAAATAATGGGGGTATGCTTATTAAATCTCATTTTTTTTAAAAAGTACCCAACGTATTCGCACCATTGTTCTACTGTCAATTACAGGCATATAAACCATTTATATGACAATAAAAAATCATTTAAATCCAATGATTATGTCCCCATAGAAAAAAAAACAATGCACATTTTTACCATTTTGAGGGTTCATTTTCAGACATTATTTTAAATAATATGGTTTGGTATTAAATGGCATAATTTGCATTGAACATTGGCTCAATGTATTCCAAAATACGGGTCATGAACAGATTTTTAAAGGGTTTCCTGAAGTTTTGTAAAAAAAAGCGTTGTTATGTTTTGAACATTTTTTACATAATTCGGGTGGTTTGCAAAAGGGTCCGTTTTGAAGACCTTGTCCCCACCTACAAATGCAACAACACCAAGAATGCGAAAGTTAAGACTTTGATCTTTGCATTTCAGGTAAGTTTATCCTTTCGAACCGCCGACTAATTAAATTTTCGAAAATGAGTTATATGTCCCCGGCTATATTGTCTTGTGTTAAGAGTTATTAATCACAGTTCGTTGGCCAGCTGTATAAGCAGGAAAAACTGGCCGCAAAACAGTGATGTATTACTCAACACTCTACAGTAAAATTCCTATAATAAGACCACGTTTTGGGCTGTTCAAAAGTGGTCTTTAAGACCACTTTTGAACAGTCCCAAACGTGGTCTCTGACCAGATGACAATGTGTGCAGAAAATACGAAGACAGAATAGCTGCAACCTTCTAAACATGGCCAACTTAATCTGACATTTAATGTATTCACCTGTTCCCTGATAGTCACACTACAAGTCAATATTGGATTGTCTCCCTTTGACTGAGGCCTATGGTATGTACTTGTTGTGTAATCTCAACTGTGTTATAATCCGGTTGTGTGTGAAATCATTCTCGCTTTTATGACCCCGGGGGATACTGAACGAGAATCGCTCATGACAATTGATGTCAAGTTAATGTCGGACTGGCTGTTTTGGTGTGGCCTGAGTTTATCTCCAATAAAGTTACTGTTCTGTCGTTACTAAAGTCTAAACGAGCGAGAAAATCACTCTTTTTGTGAAACCGTTGTCAGTTAGCCAATATCAATACAAATTTCATCAGAAAAGTAATGAACATGTAATTACTTAAGAAGTGCATTGAAGTCTAATCAATATTTAATTTATATCGCTCCTGTTGCTGATTGTCTTGATTCTAAAGACAACATGGTGCGCATCAAATTTGACACAAAGTACCAGTAGTTGCAAACGCTAGTCGAATCTGCCATCTTGGTACAACTTACATATTTCCGATTCCAGAACTGTGATTCCCGGTTATGACTCACCGTCTTATGAGGGGTGACTTCACATACCCGGAAGGCAACTGAAGTCGGTGAAAAAAGTAACTCGCTGAAAAAGATTTCTCCGCTATCAATAGACGGCTTCTCATATAGGAAAGGCAAGCTCCAGATAGGGCCTGCTTTTAAAGGAAAGAATTGGCTCCTTATGAAATTCTTTCCTTTAAGAGTAGGCCCCCGTTTTTAAGGGTAAAGATTATGGGATATAGCAGGGAACCAGGTATCAGGGAAAAGATCATGAAGGAAGACCACAGCCCTGTCAAGCCACAGCGAGAATAGAAAAGTCTTAGTGACATTGGGGTGCACAAAAACACAAAACAATACGCGCATCTACGAAAGAAATTCAATCAATATACACCCGGACAGAAATTAAGCATCACCGCAAATTTTATCTAGTGGTCAGTATTAAAATCGATAAAACAGTCCAAAACAATTGTCCATAATGTACTCATTCAAGGTCAAGTCTGAAAATATGAGCGTTTATGATGTTGAAACAAGTATTTCGGAAAAATATAAAGTTTCCAGGAATTCGACCACATTAAAAAGGCTACTTGTTTCTGCAAATTGAGTGTTTGTGTTCACAAAGAATACTCGTAATCATTCCATCTTATTGTCGGGTAAAAGTCCCACAAAATTGGAAGCAAAGTCTCCAAAATGACCTATACAGTGTGTAGACTTTCGGATGAGTCTTTAAACCGAGGTCCCGTCTCCGTATGACCTTTGCTGTTGGTGGGACGTAAAACTCAAACACTCACTCACTCACCTATACAGTGTTGACATGGACGTTAAACCTCAAATCAAACAAACAAAACAAACATATATATTGGATCCAAGATATAATAATAATAATAGATACTCATTATCTTAATAGTACTTATTCTGCTTAGAACTTAATGCATATGAATAAAGTCATTCGATAAATTTTAATCTCTCCGGAAAGGAAAAACAATATACCTTGCGCGCGTGTCCATTAATCTTCAGGCTTCCTGACGGTCAGTAGCCAGTATGCAATACACATTACATGTGTAATAAAAAGCGATAATTGTCTTCGTGATGTTTCCCCACTGAGTGAGCTGAAAAATATATGGGCACAGAACTGCCAAATTGATATGGTTCTTACAAGTACTTTCTATCTATGTTTTTGTGTAAAATCATACTGATTCCTGATTACCCGACTGTTTTGTATAAAGTTGGGTTTACATGCATATTCTTTTTCACAGCATCATGGACAGAACACCAGAAAAAGGATACACATCTTACCTTAAATCATTTAATAGTTGAAATAAATAAATAAGAAAATTTTCTAATAATCATTAGATTATACATAAATGAATAGAAAAATATAATAATAAAAATAAATTCTAACACAGCGCGCCTATACAGGCAATGGAAAACAACTGTATTTTATTCTACAACAAATCACGGCAAGGAGGAGCGTTACTAATGACGTCATTTAAACTGCAAAGATATGACGTCACTAGTCGATTTCCTTGACGTTGGACGGTGTAGCGTCATTTTCTCGCATCGAAAACGTTAGAAAAGGATATAAATGCATGTGTTTCAGTCGATAATGTTAGCGGGATTTCTTCTTACAATGGCGAAAAGTTGTGAGAATTTGAAGGAAACAACAGCATTATTGCCGAGTTTCAGCGTGTTAGAATCGAAATAGATCAGCTCTAGCTGGTGATTTGTTAGGTAATAAATCACAGTTTGTCGGTCAGTTGTAAGTAGACAAATCACTCGCGCTACGCGCTCGTGATTTGTCTACTTTACAACTGACCTCCAAACTGTGATTTATTACTCAACAAATCACAGCTAGATCTGATCTATTTCTTAAATAATAATAACTAGATCGCGTAGTCGATGGTATACCATCGCAAATTCCCGCTTTTTCTACTTTCTGACCTTTGACCTTGGGGCCATGTTGGGGTCAAGGTCACAAAAAACGTAGCTCACTGCCATCTACATACCATGTACTATCCACATGCAAATTTTCGAAAGTGTAACTTCAGTGGTTGCAGAGGAGATCCATTTACAAGAAACGTGACGGACGGACAGACAGACGGACTGATGACCACTCAACTCTGCTACGAAAACAATATACCCGATTTTCTTCGAAAAAGCGGGTATAATAAATACATTACGATA
Source organism: Lucinisca nassula (assembly GCA_963580285.1). Classification (NCBI taxonomy): domain Eukaryota; kingdom Metazoa; phylum Mollusca; class Bivalvia; order Lucinida; family Lucinidae; genus Lucinisca; species Lucinisca nassula. Next base: position 99,406,568 of record OY757015.1, read on the forward strand.
ATACATCCGTGCGGCATACTGCATTTTTGATATCTCAAAAACAGTTAATTTGTCAAAGTAAACTCATCAATACCTAAAACATGGGTTTTATATTCTCGTTAGAACCGCCTCATTGAGGTGGCTCTAACAGTACCCACAACCTATGTTTTTGAGAAGAAATGAAAAAAAAAAAATGAATACCACAGTAAACCCCAGTTTTCTCTATATAAAGCAGTTTTTAATGAGGTGTTCATTACAATCAAGATAATGATAATGAATAAAAGACAATTAACATAGGCATTAATGACATCTTAACGTACCAGACTGAATTCACAATAGCATTTAAATAATCAAACGCATGTTACAAAAAGAAAGAAAAATAAAATAAAACAACCATTCCTATGGTATTCCGGCAAAACAATGTGCGAACAACGAAATGTCAGATTAGCCTGTATCTGAGTAATTGGAATAAGCTACATATTATAACAAAGTTAATTTTTAATTTTTTTGAAATTTCGTGACGAATTCAGATGGGTTTCTTTCTTTCTTTCTTTCTTTCAGTTGTAATCATACAAACATACAAAACAAACAAATGTAATATTAAATACTATTACTAGCAATGTTTATTTAACTTTGCGTAGGAAGTATAAAGAATGTGCAAAAATCTAATTAGGTAATAAATAAATAAATAAATAAAAAATAAGACTGCAGATCAGACACCGCATTCTTAGATTGTTTTACATTCCAAGGAGATGTCCAGGCGAAGATGTGTTGATTTCACAGTCGATTTGAAATGACCCGCTTTGGGATTACACGCGTGTGTAGACGATAACGCTTTTTCTGAATAAGCTCCAAATTTTATCGCAAAATGCCGTTATTAAATATTATTTTGAAATATTATAATTGCTATCAAAATGCACAATATTGTTAACACATTGCGTCTGATACAGGCGCTTTTTTGCAATATTAACAGAAAGTAAGATTTAAGCCGTTAAAGTAGGGTACTGTCGTTGTTTTTCCACAGTTTTGTAGGCTTCATGTAAGGATTAAGGGTCGTTAATTTGAAAATAAATGCCGGCAGCTAATTAAATAAAAGTTCCATTTATGTGATCTCTTTTTGAAGAAATTCAAATGGACAATTAGTTCAAAACGGAACATGTTTGTCAAATTGAAAAATAAATAAGTTATATTTGTTTAAAAATTGTTTTCCATTAAAGCGCCTGCTATTTCCAACAAGAGATTCTGTACAGGTAAGCCGAGAAGGTCAGCGCACAGTAAAAGGCTTAATCCTTTACGCCAAAGGCATAAATGTCAAATATAATTGCAGATGTAATAGTTTTAAAGCAGAATTGATCTTAACTTTAGGTGGTCTTAATAGCGTAATTTCACTGTACTTCTAGAGATAATCTATTTCTAAGTTTAAGGGTAAAGCGAAACAGTTTAATTCTCAGTCCGGGACACTTTTCCTCATCACGATGACAAGTCCGTGAAACGAAGACCCCCTAAACCCCACTTTATATAGAGAAAAGTGGGGTTAACGGGGGTATACATTATCTGCCTTATTTTTGCTCAAAAACATAGATTGTGGGTACTCGTTAGAACCGCCTCATTGAGGCGGTTCTAACGAGCACCCACAGTCTATGTTGAAAGCAGAAATAATAAAGATTTTATCATTTTTACCTAATATTTATCATTTTCTAACACCATGTTGGCCGCCATTATTTCTTACGGACATGTTTTCCTAATGTAATCTACGTTCAGAGACAATCGACCAGACAGAACTCCTAATGCGTTAATACACTGTTTAGGGTATGTGTCGCAATGCTTCGTTTTAATGGTTATCAGATAAGAAACCGAAATATTCATGTAAATACCAGCAAAATACCTTTTTGTTGTTAATTTTACTGATTAAGTCATTTATTATGATCTTATTTTGTTGGCATGTTTTCTTAGAAATGCAACTCAAGACTTCGATCTGAAATATTATTAATAATAATAAATGAACAAAAATGAAATCTTAGGAAAGTGAAAGTTTATGCACTCAGCCAGACATTCACATGTGTTAATTTAATTGTAACAGCTTTTCTGTTGCGTTTGTTCGAATCATACCTTACTAATCCTTATCCTGCTGAATATTCAGTTAAGCCACACCCATTTCTGACTTTAAACCAATCGGATTACTTGATGTAATTTATTTATACAAATCCATAAAACGAATGTCAAACAGTGTACGAGATGGCTTCTTCAAAGGCCATCTGATATGGATCTACACTGTTTGCAAAGATTGGGGCTGCCGTGAACAGCATGATAAGAGCTAACAGTAAATGTAAATTTTAGTTGTGTCGCATGAAAACAGATGAGCCGGCGCATAACAAAACCTACAATAAGATCGGTGTGACCAGCACAGACTAAAATCAACCCATCCACTTTGACAAAACCGCGTATGCGCAGGCTGATCTGAGTCTTCGCTGGTCGCTCAAAACTCCTTGTAGATTTTGTCATGCTCTGGCTCAAATCAAATTTCTATGTAAAAAATCATCACATTGCCTGTTTCAAAGGATTTGTTTGTTTGATTTGAGGTTCCACGTCAACACTGTATAGGTCAGCTTCGGTACATTTATCGTTTATATCGACTAGTTGTCCATGGAACAGCGATGACGCTGTTCAGATTGTGCATGTCTGATCAGCGTCAACATTGTAAAAATGTTCTCCCTTCCGGGGTTTATTTTTGTACCTTAACGGAGCCTCTCGTGTTGTAATAAGATGGTTCAAGACAGAAAATAGACAGGTAAAGATCAGGGGTCAGTATTTCAAAACTAACAATGCCGTTAGTAAACGTATCGTTAAAACTTTGATCATTAAATATGGCAAATATGCTGAAATTTTTGCTGAAAAAATGTGAGCAGCTTTTGCGTCCGCAAAAGCTGCTCACATTGTTCAGCAAAATACCAAACTTTACGATATTGTACTTACTAGAACAGTTAACAATTTGACCACTAAAGAGCTCGTTAAGCTAACGATGCTTTGAACAACTGGCCCCAGGCTTCGCATCCGTATCGTTTGAAAGAAGTCTTCGCTTTTCGCACGAGCTTTCCGTAACTGCTGGTCTCAAGTTTTTCTTTAATGCTCAACTCACTTCTGCATGAAATTTTGATGCTTATTAATATTAAATGCTAACAAATAAGGCAGATTTCCTTCAATGTTGTTTGTCATGCTCATAAATTTTAAGATGCCAAGAATTGTTGGCGTTTAAAAACATTAGGAGCGTGACAAATTTTATGCTCATCTGTCATGAGCATGCTCATCTGTCATGAGCATGAAAACAAGTTTTATGACCTCAGGTCCTTTGTTATCTCAAGTGAAATCTAAAGATTGGTTATCCAAAGAGTAACAAGTGAAAATTTTACTCCAAGACATAGTTTGTGGGTACTCGTTAGAACCGCCTCAATGAGGCGGCTCTAACGAGTACCCACAACGTATGTTTGCAGTATAAATAAGAAAAATATCACGGATTTTCTCCAGACAATTAGCCATTTTGGAGATGTGAAAAAGCACTGTGTCCGCACGGGTGTGTTATCGTTATGGATCGCGGAATTCTCATGCAAGCTAAAATGTTAACTAGAAATGTGAGACTGTGCCGTTAGATGTTTTTTTATTTTAGAATTTAAGGACCCAAACAACACCATTTAAGCAACATCGGACCGGCCAGCTCACCTAGACACACGTTTCCTGAACAGGATTTTACATAAACGGTCAACCAATACAGTGCCTTTCCTTTCCTAGAAACTGACAACTGCCCTTCTTTAACCAGCGGAAGAGAGAAACGACTGTAGTAAACATTTCGTAATCAATATCCAAGAAAACGTTTGCCGACCCGGCAGGTATCGAATCCGCGACATCCTGAATACCCATCCGACGTGAGCTACATTTTTAGGAGGCCGGCACGACAGAATCTAATTTCTATTCAAAATGAACGTATGAAAACAGCGCATTTAGAGGAGAAAATAACAACTGTTGCATTTGTGAAACATGTGCATATAGGAAGCAGACATATCGCAAGGACGCCACGTTATGATATGGCACTGAGTACAACATAAATAAATTTATGGTCAACGGCCCCCGCCCATAGGGGCTTGAAGAAATATATGGACTGCATGATGATTCCACGCAGAGCTGAATCCGGCCCGCACACTACTACTGGTAAACCGCTTAGAGGATCTAAGCCTGTCCAGGAACCGCGGTGCGAGGCGGACCGTGCATGCTAATAAACTTAATGGTTTCATTGGGCGACAGGGCTTGAGAAGTCATTTCATCTCAATGTCGGGTAAAAGTCACACCAAACTGGAAGCAACGTTTCCAAAATGACCTTTAAAGTGTTGACGGGGACGTTAAACCTCAAATCAAACAAACAAAATCTATGGTCAAGGTCTTTGGGTTCGATATTGCACCCAGTTACATGTATTTTTTTTTTTTTTTTTTTTTTGTTGTTGTTGTTGCTTTAGATTTAACGACCCTTTCAATATTATTTTCACTTATATTTCGAGCCGATCCTTAATCAGAGGTGGGCGAAAACCAGAGTGCCCGGAGAAAAAAAACATATCAACTGTCGAGTTTGTATCTACATCAAGTGAACAAGTCCGTGAAATGAACACCCCCTAAACCCCATTTTATATGGGGAAAACTGGGGTTTACGGAAGAATACATTATTTTTCGCATTTCTGCTCCAATACATAGGTTGTGGGTACTCGTTAGAACCGCCTCAATGAGGCGGTTCTAACGAGCACCTAAAACCTATATTGCACGACCCGCAGAAAAAGAAACCGACTGAAGTCGGTTGATTTCTAAGAGTGCCCTAAAACCACCGTGTCATTCTGTCAGTCTGTCCGTCCGTCCGTAACCCGTTTGTGAAAATTGGTGATAGTGACTTAACCGCTTGGAATATTTAAACAATTTATGGCATACTGATAGATATCGATGAGATCTAACCAATGAGCTTGCGAAATATTACATTCCATTTAGTATAGCCTCGCCCAGGCAAAAAATGTGAAAATTTTGAACTGCTTCTCCTCAGAAACCTTTGGGCCGATTTAAGTCAACTTTCATATGGAGCCTCTATGGGATAGGGAAACCAAAATTTGCTCATGGGGTCCAGGTCACATGACCAAAATGGCCGCCAAGCCATATATGGTAAAAACCCTTCATAAATAGTCTTCTCCAGAACCACTGGGCAGATTTCAACGAAACTTGATAAATAGCATCTGGGACGTAGGCCCATCATAAATTGCTAAAATGGTGACCCTGGGTTGACCTTGACCTTCTTTGGGTCTGTCCGTAACCCGTTTGTGAAAATTGGTGATAGTGACTTAACCGCTTGGAATATTAAAACAATTTTTGGCATACTGATAGATATCAATGAGATCTAACCAATGAACTTGCGGAATATTACATTCCATTTAGTATAGCCTCGCCGAGGTGAAAAATGTGAAAAGTTTCGAACTGCTTCTCCTTGGAAACCGTTGGGCCGATTGAAATCAAATTTCATATGAAGCCTCTTTGGGACGGGGGAAACCAAAATTTGCTCATGGGGTCCAGGTCACATGACCAAAATGGCCGCCAAGCCATACATGGTCTGTCTGTCTGTCCGTCTGTAACCCGTTTGTGAAAATTGGTGATAGTGTCTTAACCGCTTGGAATATTTAAACAATTTTTGGCATACTGAAAGATATCAATGAGATCTTACCAATGGACTTGCGAAATATTACATTCCATTTAGTATAGCCTCGCTGAGGCAAAAAATGTGAAAATTTTTTAACTGCTTCTGCTCGGAAACCGTTGGGCCGATTGAAGTCAAATTTCATATGGAGCCTCTATGGGATAGGGGAAACCAAAATTTGCTCATGTCGTCCAGGTCACATGACCAAAATGGCCGCCAAGCCATATATGGTCTGTCTGTCTGTCCGTCCGTAACCCGTTTGTGAAAAATGGTGATAGTGACTTAACCGCTTGGATTATTTAAACAGTTTTTGGCATACTGATAGATATAAATGAGATCTTACCAATGAACTTGCGAAATATTACATTCCATTTAGTATAGCTTCGCCGAGGCAAAAAATGTGAAAATTTTTGAACTACTTCTCCTCGGAAACCGTTGGGCCGATTGAAGTCAAATTTCATATGGAGCCTCTATGGGATTGGGAAAACCAAAATTTGCTCATGGGGTCCAGGTCACATTACCAAAATGGCCGCCAAGCCATATATGGTCTGTCTGTCTGTCCGTCCGTAACCCGTTTGTGAAAACTGGTAATAGTGGCTTTACCGCTTGGAATATTTAAACAGTTTTTGGCATACTGATAGATATCAATGAGATCTAACCAATGAGCTTGCGAAATATTACATTCCATTTAGTATAGCCTCGCCGAGGCAAAAAATGTGAAAATTGTTGAACTGCTTCTCCTCGGAAACCGTTAGGCCGATTTAAGTCAAATTTTATACGGAGCCTCTATGGGATAGGAAAACCAAAATTTGCTCATGGGGTCCAGGTCTCATGACCAAAATGGCCGCCAAGCCATATATGGTAAAAACCCTTCATAAATAGTCTTCTCCAGAACCACTGGGCAGATTTCCACGAAACTTGATAAATAGCATCTGGGACGTAGGTCCATCATAAATTGCTAAAATGGTGACCCTGGGTTGACCTTGACCTTCTTTGGGTCCGTCCGTAACCCGTTTGTGAAAATTGGTGATAGTGACTTAACCGCTTGGAATATTTAAACATTTGGCATACTGATAGATATCAATGAGATCTAACCAATGGACTTGCGAAATATAACATTCCATTTAGTATAGCCTCGCAGAGGCGAAAAATGTGAAAATTTTCGAACTGCTTCTCCTTGGAAACCGTTGGGCCGATTGAAATCAAATTTCATATGAAGCCTCTATGGGCCGGGGGAAACCCAAATTTGCTCATGGGGTCCAGGTCACATGACCAAAATGGCCGCCAAGCCATATATGGTCTGTCTGTCTGTCCGTCCGTAACCCGTTTGTGAAAATTGGTGATAGTGACTTAACAGCTTGGAATATTTAAACAATTGTTGACATACTGATAGATATCAATGAGATCTTACAAATGAACTTGCGAAATATTACATTCCATTTAGTATAACTTCGCCGAGACGAAAATGTGAAAATTTTAGAACCGCTTCTCCTCGGAAACCGTTGGGCCGTTTGAAGTCAAATTTCATATGTAGCCTCTGTGGGGTGGGGGAAACCAACATTTGCTCATTGGGTCCAGGTCACACGACCAAAATGGCCGCCAAGCCATATATGGTAAAAACCCTTCAAAAATAGTCTTCTCCAGAACCACTGTGCAGATTTCCACGAAACTTGATAAATAGCATCTGGGACGTAGGCCCATCATAAATTGCTAAAATGGTGACCCTGGGGTGACCTTGATCTTCTTTGTGCCTAGGTCAAACTTTGACACATATGCTTTTGTATTGGAAAAGTGAGAATGCATTTTATCCTGCAAACGATTCAGAATACAGTACTAAAGTATAAGATATATTTACGATAAGGCGCATTTATTGGGGGAACCGTTTTAGGTCCAGGTCACATGACCAAAATGGCCGCCATACCCATATATGGTAACACTCATAAAGCTAAAAACATCTGGCGGGTCGTGCACTTCAGCTGAAGCACTGGTTTGCAGTATAAATCAGAAACATATCACGGATTTTCATCAGAAAAGTAGCCATTTTGGAGATCTGAAAAAAAAAATGCACTACTTCGCACGGGTATACTTTAACACTTCATGCTTATTACTGTGCAATCTTCCATTGCTTCAAAACAGTTTTTTTTTATTATTATTATTATTTACCAATACGATAACACGTGCATTTTGTTTCACATCTCCATATTAAAGTTCATCGGAAACGTTTAATTAACAACCATACCGCGTTTAATTGGTTAAGTAGCAATGATATAAATAAGCAATTACAAAAAAGTCGCGAGCATTGAAATGGTGATATAGGGGAAGTTATAAGCCAGTAAAGTTGCGTGATTTACCGTTCTTTCACACCGGTCCCAATTTAGATTTTCACGCAAGCGCACTTGCCCGTGACGTCAGTTGTAGACACATTTCGAAGGTGTCACTATGGCGGATAGTGCAAATCATAGAGAATTAGAGGAATATGAAGGCGATTCTGCATTATCAGGAACAATCAGGCCGGTCAAACCCTATCAGTTTGAACAAAGAAGAGAATCTTCGCACGTATTCACCTTATTTGCATTATCTGCTGGTTCCTAGTCTGAAGGTTATCAGTGTTGGAAAAACGTAACCAGACCCCGAAGGTCAGGGGGTCTGGTTACCAGTTTTTCCAATATTGACACTATGCAAGCTGAGAGCCAGCAAATAATACTCTGAAGATTCCGAATCAGACGTATCCAGTGAGGCGGATTCGGAAGGCGAGCTGAACGATAGACACGGCAACACAGTAAGGTAAGTAACTAAGTTCGCGAGAAAAATAATTTAAACTCAATCAATGATCATGTCGAAAAAATCAGTTCGAACATTTCACTGTTTAGTCACCAAGATCAGAAAAGTACCGTTTCACATATCTGTCGCAGAAATAACTAAAAAAATAATAATAAAAAAAATCCCACAGCATATTTCTTGGGGGAGGGGGACAATGGGGCTCAAAAGTTGAGGAGTAATGCCCTTATAAAACCGGTATTTTTTTTTCTCTGAAATGTTGAAGTGAAAACATGGGGACGTAATGGGTAAGGCTAGGTGAATGATAGATAGGGAGCGAATTCTTTTCTCAGGATTTGCGCCTTTGGAGTAAATTCTTTAGATTTGCACCTTGTTGGATTTTGGCAAGAATTGTTCTTGTTATATCAGAACGTGTGTTTGCTTCTGGATGGACATAATCTATTTTGTCATGAAAAGAATATTTGCATTCTGGTGGAATGCATGTCTTTGACAGTCCCCGCCCATCGAGGCTTATAGAAATAGTTGGGCTGCATGATTGTTCCATGCAGGATTGAAACCAACCTCTGGCGAAAGAATGTGCACTGGACTGGTTAACCGCTTACATTTTAGCCTGCCCAGGAAACTTGTGGATACGTGATCGGCTAAAAATGACCCAAATAGTGTTGACTGGGCCGTTAAAACTCCAATGTCTGTCTCGATAGCGCAGTGGTTAACGCGTTCGACTTATGATCGAGAGGTTGTGCGTTCGAATCCGGCCACCGGTATCGAGGTGTGTCCTTGGGCAAGACACGTAATGACATTGCCCCGCTCCATCCAGGTGTAAATGGGTAGCATTGGTGTTAAAGCCACGGTCTCTCTCTCGCGCGCGAGTACGTGAAAACACCCGCAATGAGTGTTCGAGAGCGATTCAATAAGCTTGAAGCTTTCATCGCAATCGAACTAAGATAAATTAGTATAAACTAAACTCCAATTCAAACAAACAAAACCGCAAAAAGTACTGGTAAACCGCCATGAGGATCGAAGCCTGCACAGACAAAGTGGTGTGAGTCCATGCAGGTAAACCTTAAGGTTTCATTGGGCGACCGGGCTCGAGATGTCATTTCTTCTCAATATTGGTTGAATCCCACAAAATTGTTAGCAAGGTCTCCAAAATGACCCATAAACTGTTGACATTCAAACAAACACACATTTCATTTACCTTCATGTTGGCTCAACTTTAATGCGGAGAAAGTTGTGTTTACAATGGTATACTGAATGTGTCTTATTTCTCTTGTAAATAGATTAGGAAATAAGCAGAACCGCTTCAATTAGGTGGTTCTACATGACTGTAACTATTACCCATAGTCAATGTTGAAGAAAATTTCACGTAAAGGCATTATTTTGAGCTCGTGTAATAGATTTATTACAGATACCATTATCTATCATCTGAATGAACCAAACAATGAATGTTGTGACGACGATGGCGATGACGATGATGATGATGGCAATGGTCATGGTGATGATGATTTTTATAAACATGGAATAATAACAATAATGATGCTTTTGATTATCATATTAATAATAGTAGTAATAGTAATAATCATCACGAAAACACGCCTATATAATTTTGACCCCCTTGAACCCCACTTTTATATAGTAAAACTGGAGTTTGCAGGGGTAAATCTTATTTTTCTTATTTCTGCTCAAAATATAGATTGTGGGTACTCGTTAGAACCGCCTCGACGAGGAGGCGGTCCTAACGAGTACCCACAATCTATATTTTGAGCAGAAAGGCGGTTCTAACGAGTACCCACAATCTATATTTTGAGCAGAAATAAGAAAAATATCACAATTTTTCCTCTAAAATTTTCGAATTTTAGGAGGTAAAATTTACAATGTATTTGTATAGGAGTGTTTTCGTAATGGATAGTGACAATAATAAACATATACAGACACTCGCAATTATTTAAATTTATTTGGCTTCTGAAACAGCAGCCAGCTGAAGACATGGGTCAAGACTTAGCTGCCACCGTTCTATCCGGTACAAATCGCCCACATGTAGCTTTGAGTACGTTAAACACGTGGCTTTCTTCGAACTCAATTTTTAACTTCCATTTTGCAAACAATGCGTGTCCCGCCCCCGCCCATCGAGGCTTGAAGAAATAGTCGGGCTGCAAGATGCTTCAACGCAGAGCTGAAACCGACCGCACACGAGTACTGGTAAACCGCTTAGAGCATCTAAGCCTGCCCAGATAAAGCGGTGCGAGTCGGTCCGTCCATGCTTATAAATCCTATTGGTTTCATTGGGCTGTCATTTCATCTGAATGCCGGGTAAAAGTCCCACAAAATTGGAAGCAACGTCTCCAAAATGACCTGTACGGTGTTGACGGGGATGTTAAACTTTAAATCAAACAAACAAACAAACAAACAATGCGTGTCAGGGAAAACTTTAATGGTTTCAAGGCCACACGCATACTTATCTGTAAACCAGCGGTAAAATATCCTTTTGGCTTTCAGCTAGTGGTGTTTCCATTGGAGGTCCATTGGTGCCTATGATAGGAGCCGTGGGTTAATTTTATCGATTCCTGCTCATTGCCTTCACTTCTATTTTACATATCTTATAAAGGTCTAAGTATTTGTAAATGAATAAGTCGAATTTAAGGGGAATGATTATGCATTCAGGATATAGACAACTCTTTCAAAAGTTTCGTTGTTGCTTTTATCATAAAGGATCTGAATTTGCACTTTGTGAACAAATTATTTCGTTTCAAAGAAGACCCAAAAGAAGCAAGTTCTTATTCGTCCTTCAAATGTGTTTAGTTTTATTAACCCCTTTTTGTACCTAAAGGAATCTTCCTCGGAGTCCATTGCAAGATTTATTACTAAACTTGAATTTTGTCCCTGGATATTTGATGTCCCTGACATTTATAGGGACAACAATTTTGACAAAGTTCGAAATAACTAAGTCTCTTCACAAGGGGTATTCGACTACCTGAAACGCAGATGGACACCAAAAACGCCGACTGTTTATTGTGGATTTGAAAGAGGGTGAGTCGATAAAATCCTTTTTTTGCGACCCTATTTAAAAATATGTTATGATTTTTGCTGTTTTCTTCTGGAACTGTCAAAGCTGTCTCAAAATGGTGTTTTGCTTCGATAGTTTACATGAAAGCATCTTTACAGACAACTGAAAGCAAAACATGCAAATTGTCTAAAAAAAAAGAAAAGAAAGAAAAACAGTCAAATTACCCGAAATGCGACTGATTTTTCGAAAGATGTCATTGAAGCTTGACAGAGAAATCGTTCTTGTTCAAGAATAAACTCCTGTATACTTGTGTCACACGTTGCTTGGGCAGTAATAAGCATGGACTTGAGTGCACCATGCTGAAAGAAGATAATCCTTACGACAGACGCATTCCTTTGATGTTACCATGAAATGCAGACAATGGAAACCAATGACGGATTTACAATTAATGCCTAAATCAATCAGTACCTACTTGAATATCTCCTTAATTTGGAGGTTCAACAAGCACGGTAATGAACAGTCTTGATTATTTCACACGTATATAAACAACGACGGTGAAAATAGCGTAAGAAGAGTTCTCTCTCTCTCTCTCTCTCTCTCTCTCTCTCTCTCTCTCTCTCTCTCTCTCTCTCTCTCTCTCTCTCTCTCTCTTCAACTAATGAATAGTAACAGTCAGAGAACCTTTCCTTGGTTCTAATATTTTTGAACCATAATAGTTTCACATTTTATTGAATAAAATAATAAAACATTACGAAAACAAGCCTATACAAACACATTGCAAATTTTACCGAAAGAAATCAACTTTCAAGACGAGAAATTGTGATATTTTTCCTATTTCCGCTCAAAATATAGATCGTTGGTACACGTTTGAACCGCCTCACTTAGGCGGTTCTGACGAGTACCAACAATCTATATTTTAGAGCATACATAAGAAAAAAGTTTACCTCTGTAAACCCCAGTTTTACTATATAAAAGTAGTGTTCAAGGGGGCCAAATTAAAAAGGCGTGTTTTCGTGATGAAGAGAAATTACAATTCACATAAACGTTGTACCGCGGTTACTGGTGTGTACAGTGGCCAGTCGCTTTATTCCAGTGGACCATAATTCTTTGCGCGAACGTGACATCCGGTGCAAACAAAACGGCCAGAAGAGCCCCTGTTTTAACCGAGGAATTTCAGCGATCGCCGAAATTCCTCGGTGAAAACAGGGGCTCTTCTGGCGATTTCTATTGCGTTCCGGGTTGTTCAAACTCTCGAGGAAGCTGTAAAAGGGTTGAAAAATAAGTTTCATTCTACAGAGTCCCATCAGACGACAAGAGAAAGCAGCTGTGGTTGAATAGAATCAGACTCGATATTGAGTTTACATAATAATTATTATAGGGATCTGGCCAATCCCAACACGTCTAGAGTTCAAATTGGTCCATTCGAGTCAACAAAAACATCAACAGTCTGTTTGGAACATTTCGTTGGAGGTTTGCTTTCCGCTGTTGATGTTGCCATTAGGATCTAGTTGTTTCATGTTTGTGTTTCTTTCCCTTTGGTGTCTCTGATGGGAGCTGTGGGTTGATTGTATCGATTCCTGATCATTGCCTTCACTTCTATTTTACCTATTTAAGCAGCTAAATGCACAGTCAAATCGATTATTGACAATTAACGTGTACAAATTGGGACTCAAAACCGGATGTCACGACGATCTTGAAGCATTATGGGCTTCTGGACTATCACAAATGTATAAAGTCCTACATGTATATACAACAGTGTATTTGAAAGACAACGTTTATGTTCATTCATGAAAAAGTGTGCAACGATTTGAATGGAGGTGTGAAAAGGATTTCTTAGTGGCACATCGTGAAAAGGGATCAAAACTCCGATTTCTGTGAGACTAAAAGTACCTCTAGTGGAACAGGAAGAATTGTATAGGCACTAAAATTATTTTAATGATTAATTTAAGTGGGATTGAATTTGTTAGCGCCAGCTTAATCAGTTGTTTGGCACTACAATACAGATTTTGTTTTCAATTCACATAGACGCCCGCCGATCGGGGCTTGAAGAAATAGATGGGCTGCATGATGTTTCCATGCAGAGCTGAAACCGGCCGCACACGAGTACTGGTAAACCGCTTAGAGGATCTAATATGTTCTATAAAAGGGTTATCCTTTGGAAGCAAGGAATACACCACAGAACTGAAAAATATGGAGTGTACATGTTTTCTGGGTCAGACTAGCTAGTTTCGGCCAATTAGGCCTCATCAGTGACCCTCAGATATTTTCAAAATTCCACAATGGAATCAATGATCCCAAAGGACAAGAAAATATAATCTACACTATGATGTAGGGCAGGGAGACGTTCTACCGCCGCCACACATTCCCACACACCAGCTGTAGTGAAGTCAAATATGTTCTATAAAAGGGTTATCCTTTGGAAGCAAGGAATACACCACAGAACTGAAAAATATGGAGTGTACATGTTTTCTGGGCCAGACTAGCTAGTTTCGGCCAATTAGGCCTCATCAGTGACCCTCAGACCCTGCCTAGGCAAAGCGGTGCGAGTCGGACCCGTCATGCTTATAAACCCTATTGGTTTCATTGGGCGACAGGGCTTGAGATGTCATTTCTTCTCAAGGTCGGGTAAAGTCCCACAAAATTGAAAGCAACGTCTCCAAAATGACCTGTACAGTGTTGACGGGGACGTTAAACCTCAAATCAAACAAACAAACAAACGTAGACACGTACACTCCACATTTTGTGATGTTGAATTGCTTTGACAAGATTACCTTTTTTATAGAACCTTCAACATTAACCGTATATTTAATGCCCTAAATAGTTTTCGTATCATTATTACAGTGTCACGAAAATTGAACACTTAACCTTACACAATCGAAAACCACAGTGCATGAAGGTAAATGCATTTAGAATATCATCATACACTCAGAAAATACAGATTAATGCATAAGAGCAAATGCGCAGAGCTCAGTTGTCCAGGTCCCACATAAATGCCAGGGGTTTCTTGGCACCACGTTACAGGTAATGCATTTCAAATATCAGAAAACGAAATAAAACAACTCAGCTAAAGTATTGTTTAGATATAGTTCGAACAAATTGACCTGAGACTGGTGAACTTAATTAACATAATTTCATACCCGACTCAGTGCATGTATTTATCTTCGCCGTTTTCCGAAGATGGCGATATTGTTATACAATACATAGAGGTCGGTAAATGGGTCGCTATTCACGAGATTCCGAAAATTCACGAGACTGTTACGAAAGCCGACGTATTAGGCAATAACATTGACTGATTTATTCCTTGCATAAAGGTCAGTCTCATGTCAAATTGTTCGCACTATATGAGAATTACAATTATTTAACATAAAACATGGACATTTTATATTCTTTATTTTTATCCCCTGTCCAATTTAGGGCTCTGACCAATGACTTAGATATGAAACACGTCAACATAAAACGTTGGTGTACATACACAAATAAAAGCTCGTAATAACAAATAGACGGACGAATAAAAAACAACAACAACAACAACAAAAAAGTATAAACCTCTCGCCAAAATTAGACGTAGACTGATAACAACTCCTTGTGTCGAAGCATTTCCTTTCCATCACAAATTTCGGCTGTTTTGTTACCTCGGTAGCACTGAAGCTGGGCGCGTCATAACTAGGGTCGAGAGCTGTGACCACGTTTACTCGCTTTAACCCCAACCGCACTTACTGACCGTTCCAAGACGATGCTTCTGTTCTGATGTGTGATTTTTTGTATGTCTTTGCATGCATATCCTGGCAATATCGTCCCCATCCGTAGGGCCTTGGAGAAATAGATTGGGCTGCATGGTGCTTCCACGCAGACCTGAAACTGACCACACATGAGTACTGGTAAACCGCTTAGAAGGACTAAGCCTGCCCAGGCAAAGTGCTGTTAGTCAGACCGCCCAATGCATATAAGCCTCGAATTTGGTTTCATTGGGCGACAGGGCTTGAGATGTCATTTCATATCAACACCATGTAAAAGTCCCGCGAAATTGGAAGCCGCGTCTCCAAAATGACCTTAACATTGTTGACTGGGACGTTAAACCCGCAATGTAAACAAACAAATATCCTGGCAGTATTGAATTTATAACACCTGTTTGGCCATTCATTCTTTTCTGCTGAAGAGGATTCGATGAGGGAAACAAACTATTCTTCTTATGTTTTAACACGTATAAGACATTTACGCGTGTTGTCTGTGTCACACAAGCGTACTGCGTGCGCGTGGAATAATCGCGTTTCAATGCGCGGTTCGTCGCGTTCACACGCGATTTCAACGCGTATGATATCAGCCAATTAAAGTGATTATTCGAAACGCGTTAGGTAAATTCAAAACGCATTTCTGTGCGAGAGAAGTTCAACCAAAAATAATAAAACAGGTAAGTAAGACGCGTGAGTGCGAGACAACACGGCCCCATCAAAATCTTCTTTGCCTGTATGTTTGACCCTTTTTAATTCGTTCGTGCATTAATGGTAGTATTGCTCTTTCTTATAAGTAGTGATTCCTTCGGATAAACAAACACAGCTACTTTTATATTTAAAGACACATTTTGGATTGCATAACACCTTTAGAGATAAAACTCACTTGGGTATTCTGAAGAATGCAATATAGGTAGCGGACCAAGAGAGGGTAATTATTTACCCTGGGGTATATAATTCACAAGACACGGCTATTGACAGGTTAATAGGGACAATAAGAACCGCCTTATCATGGTGTCCATGGTGTTTCTAACTTGTACCCCCAGCTCCCTCTTTTCCCACATAAGTTAACTTCTCCCACAAAACTTTATGAGGGAGAAAACAAAATGGAGGCTTGGCAAGTCACCCCTATACACTTTAAGCTAATAAAACATGGCTTTTCGGAATGAAGTATGGTCAGTCTTTAAAACAAATAAAATCTATGATAATTAACCTTCACTTTCCTCCAAAAGGCACAAAAATTAGTTAAGAATTAAGTTTGAAATATAAGTTTTAACATCAAAGTTCGAGGTCTATAGGTGATTCCAGTATTGATTTACATTTAGAAGAGTGAGTGAGTGTTTTGAGTTTTACGTCCCGACAACAACTAGGGTCATACGGAGACGGGACCTCGGGTTAAAGACTCATCCGAAAGTCTGGAGAAGCCCGGGATCGATCCTGCGACCCCTGGTTTACAAGGCGAGTAGCGTAACCACTACACCACGGGGGCTTCTACAACATTTAGAAGAATCTGAGTTATTTTTAGCATAGTCTCCAAGCAAAAATACAACAATCTACATCCATGGAGTTACCATCCAAAACAATGATGACAGCTGGCCTACTAACTTAAGAAAGTTTTAAATTCAAAGTAAAAATAATACAGTTAAGCTGAGATGTCAGCTTGTATATCTTGAACCCATTCAACAGTATGGGTAAGTGTCAGACCAAGGATAAATTTCAAAATGGAAATAAAATGAACTGTTCCACAGGCACATGTTTAAGAACCATAAGGTCAAATACCTGGCATGACCCTAGGCAACGAAACAGAATCCCCTTTAACCCAACCATTAGATCCTTGCCCCTTTTTATTAGGGTGACCCATTCCACAGGACCATACTGCAAACTGTCTTGGAAATTCAGCATCAGTAGTCAGTACTGCCATGGGAGGTAAACTAATGAAATCATAATTTTCCAGGGAAAACTGTCTGCTACACAGGGTCATTACCATAAATATTTAACCTTATTAGTTGACTAACAGGTTGCTGCTTAACATTTGCTCTACAATGAGTGGAGCCCTTAGGTTTCACATTAATATTATGTAATGAAAATATAGTCCTCATTAATCAAGAATAAATGCCTTTAAGGGCCAGCGACAGTAAATGGCAGGCGGGAAGTTTCTGTACTTAGTATCTTTGGATCGACTTATAAGCGAATACCTGGTACACGAGCCTAGTCCAGATTTTCTCTGTGTCGATTGATAAGTCAGTACCCCATACACCAGCTCCGTCCGGATTTCAGCCTGATGGCACAGGGAGAAGACTAAACACTGCTGTAAATAACCGGTACCTGGGTTTTGTACATGGTCAGCGATAGTCATGTTGCCAATAACAGTGGAGCGCTTTGTTGCAGTGGTAGCGCATCGGATTTGTGATCGAGAGGTACCTGGTTCGAGCCTCACGCTGACCAAAGTGTTGTGTCCTTGAGCAAGGCACTTCATCCACATTGCTTAAAAAAATAAAATAACAGAACAGTACTGGTTACCACCCAGGAAATCCTGCTCGTAATGTTCAGATGTGAGCGAGTAGCAGTAATAGGAGTAGGAGAGGAAGAACAAGCAACAGGAACACTGCTTTATTCATCTTATTTGCATTATCTGCTGGTTCCTAGTCTGAAGGTTATCAGTGTTGGAAAAACAGGTAACCAGACCCCCCTGACCTTGAAAGGTCAGGGGGGTCTGGTTACCTGTTTTTCCAATATTGACAATCTGCAAGCCGGGAGCCAGCAAATAATGCAAATATGGTGAATAACGTAGATTGTTGGAACTTGTTAAAACGCGTCATTATGAGAAACAAATTCAGTACACTTTTGTCTGAAAAAAAATAATTTCTTTTTGCACTGGTACACTGGAGGTTTTCCAAAATATTTAATTATCATTGTTAATATTTTATATATTTCCCTTCTGCAGGGGAGATGGGGGATAGTTGATGCATTGTTTAGACTTTTTGGTTAATCTCGTGATCTGTCTAGCCGATTATGATCATCTTTGTATCTTCTAAAAGCTCAGTTCTTTCTGCATCTAAAACAATATTATAATCCTTAAATTTCGGCTTATTTTGCCTCCGTTTATATAGACTTTTCCGGCAGGTCGAATGCATCAACTTGCCCCGGTGGTGGGGCATGTTGATGTAAGACTTGGGGCAAATTGATGCAGTGATTTTTTTTTTTCGCCTTTACAAGCGCAGGCAACAGAAATCACAATAAATTGTGCGAGTCGGACCGTCACTGGTCATAAACCGAAGCGGTATCTTTGTGCCTGTATTTCATCTCAATGTCGGGTAAAAATCCCATGAAATCGAAAATGATCAAATAGTTTTGACGGGAACGTTAAACCTCAACTTAAATAAAATGTCCCCCGACGTTTGAAATGTCAGAATGTGGTGACCAGATACCGTGGGCGCAACTGCCGCACAACCAAGGGCAAGGACGCCAGATACAAGCTCTACTGGTCCGGAAAGATAAAGACTCTGCTGGTGTAGGAGTGTTTGTATTCAACAAGCACAACAGGTTCTTCTTTCTGAATTTACTATATTTCATTGATAATATGCAAGACAAAATGTGTTGGAAAAGTTATTACATGTGTAGCATTTTATTCTACTGCTCCTTTGCAAACAATGTGGATCTATCGAAGACTTCTGCTGATCAGGCTCAACACTGTCTCTCTACCAGCTAATGAATAGGGGCCTAACAGTGATTTCAGCGCAATGTTTAAACAAAGTAGTTCATTCTACCTGTTGATGCCGGCCCGTACACAGAGTTGGGAAGAGTGTAATGACACCCCGTCCCTCTTTTTTGAAAATTATCTCAAATTCATGCAGTATTTCACTCTGCAAAATATCCGAAGCTCGGACCCCTCCCCACCCCCTTTTCAGAGTCTGCATACAGGCCTGAATCATGTTCTAAAATGTTGCTGTATGTATGGCGAACAGTGCCGACCCTGATCAGAGGCAATGTATAGTCTATCCGATCTTGGTCTATTTTGTAGGTCTAATAACGATACCACCTTTAAAAGGTTCTTAGCAGAAGTGCGAAACGTTATATGGTCTATTTTCGGTTTGAAAGAAATTAGATTACTTGGCATATATATGTGTAACAGTTTTATGAATGGAATGTTCCGAAAGTTGCCTCGTGAGAGCGATATTGTTTTGTTCTCCTTTCATGACATAGGCAGCCTGGCATTGGCCTGAACAATTTCGTTTAATATGTTCTGTAAAAGGGTTATCCTTTGGAAGCAAGGCATACACCACAGAAGTGAAAAATATGGAGTGTACATGTTTTCTGAGCCAGACTAGCTAGTTTCGGCCAATTAGGCCTCATTAGTGACCCTCAGATATTTTCAAAATTCCACAATGGGATCAATGATACCAAAGGACAAGAAAATATAATCTGCACTATGATGTAGGGCAGGGAGACGTTTTAACACCGCCACACATTCCCACACACCAGCTGTAGTGAAGTTTAATATGTTCTATAAAAGGATTATCCTTTGGAAGCAAGGAATACACCACAGAAGTGAAAAATATGTTTTCTGGGCCAGACTAGTTAGTTTCGGCCAATTAGGCCTCATCAGTGACCCTCAGATATTTTCAAAATTCCACAATGGAATCAATGATCCCAAAGGACAAGAAAATATAATCTGCACTATGATGTAGGGCAGGGAGACGTTTTACCGCCGCCACATATTCCCACACACCAGTTGTAGTGAAGTTAAATATGTTCTATAAAAGGGTTATCCTTTGGAAGCAAGGAATACACCACAGAAGTGAAAAATATGTTTTCTGGGCCAGACTTGCTAGTTTCGGCCAATTAGGCCTCATCGGTGACCCTCAGATATTTTCAAAATTCCACAAAGGAATCAATGATCCCAAAGGACAAGAAAATATAATCTACACTATGATCTACACTGAAATGCCAGTATTGAAGCAAACATTGTAGTCTCTGAGCATCCGGCTGGGCAGACGCCACATTCCAGGCCACGTTCGAAACCCAGCACACGATTCCGGACCAGACTCTATAGATAGCTCTGACCTACGTGTAACATCGATAGAAATAGCGCGATAATTTCTATTAATAGCCATAAGATTGGTTTCCCGAAATCAGTATGTGTCACGTGGACAACAGCATTAATTTCTGATTTGCCATTTAGTAAATTTGGGTCGATTGTATTATCCCCATAGAAAAATATACATAATCATTCTTCCTAATCTTAAGCGGCTGACGTTCAGGATTGCAGAATATGAGACCACGGTTAGAACCCAGTTGCGGATCACGATACCCAGTTGTGGATCGCGAGATATCGAATAGCTTTAAGCCATCTGGAAACGATCAAAATGTGTCAGTTTCTTTTCGGTGGCATTCCGAAAACATTAAATATCAATTTATGAGTATGTCTCCACGCCACGCCCGACCCCAACGGGGTCGAAAGACATTGTTTTGTCTCGCCTTTTTGTCTGTGAAACTACCTGAGATTGAAATTTTACAGAAATAAATAACACCATGAGACGACGTGCAGAAGATAATAATCATAATTCTTGCTTTAATGTTTGTGGAGTTATGGCCCTCTGAGCATTGAAAATAGCGATAGTAACATTTACTCGCGCCCTCTCTCACTCTCACTTTGGTTCGGGCATGGTTCGGGTCACATGTTAGACGTCAAGTTTTACAACGGAATGTCAGGCGATTTTTTTTTCGGCTATTTCGGTTTTCGTCCGCCTCTAATTACCGATAACCGGATGCAAATCGAAGCAAATTTGGAAAGAAACATCTCTTACCTTCTAAAACATGTGTTCAACAAAAGTGTCATTACCGAATTTAATTGATGTTTAGTGTTTTTCATAATTGTTGTGTAATTTTAGCGTACAGTAGCAACAGCTTCCGATTTCAGAAACTGTACGATGGTAACCTGCGATTATTTGCTGCGGTGATCTTGAGGGTCGGCACTGTTCGCCATACATACAGCAACATTTTAGAACACGATCCAGGCCTGTACGCAGACTCTGAAAAGGGGGAGGGGAGGGGTCCGAGCTTCGGATATTTTGCAGAGTGAAATACTGCATGAATCTGAGATAATTTTCAAAAAAAGAGGGGCGGGGTGTCATTACACCCTTCCCAAAGTACAAGTAAAACAAAGATCAGGAATCGATACAATTAACTTACTCCACCCATCAAAGACACCAAAGGGAAAGAAATACAAACATTAAGCGAAAGAAAACCAACAGTTAGACTCCGATGGGCCCGACCACAGACAGAGCATCAGGCACCAACCAACATTACCAAGAATTAGATCTCTGTAATTCTCAATAAGCCTTTACGTTGGAGCCGTCATAGAATCTGAGGTCTGACCCACCGGCGTGCAATTAAATAGGGAAGCAAAGTTGCCAACCGTGATTGGGTTAACTACCATGCATGCAGTCTGTCGTATAACATCCATGTTGTACCCAATCTTTTTATATCGAAGAATGATTTTACGAAATTGGGTGCTGAAGTCATTGCGATTATATATTTTTCTGAATTTATATACTAAGTCACCATAAAATTCGGGTTTCGATAGACCTTGTTGCAGAAGAGATTTAAGTCCAATACTGAATTTTGAAATTAAATCAGAATGGCGTCTATAAAATTTTGAAAATGCTTTGCGTAGTTTATGGTACCGATAACCCTGATAAAGGAGTTTAGCCGTTAATAATTTATTACGAGTGTTGAAGTCAGTTACATGACTACACACTCTAGCAAATCGAATTAATTGCGAAATATAAACGCCATAGGATGGCGCACGAGGAACATCGCCATCCAAAAAAGGAAAATTTACAATCTCAAAATCAAAGTCATCGCGTTTATCATAAATTTTGCACGAAACAAACCCATCTACAATAGATAGATGTAAATCCAAAAACGGGGCCTCGGTATCAGAAGAATTTGCTTTATTTAATTGAAGTTCTGGGGGGTAAATCTGACGGATCAAACCATCGAAATAGGTATTATCAATATTTAATAAATCATCTAAATATCTAGAAGTGGAGCTAAAAGCTTCAATAATTTCAGATTGGTTATCAATGGAAAGCGACAACATGAAGTATCTTTCATTACAATACAAGAACAGATCAGCCACAAGAGGTGCGCAATTCGTACCCATCGGAATACCCACAATTTGTCTAAATAACTTAGTACCGAATCTAATATAAATATTGTCAAGTAGAAAGGTGAGGGCATCACACACTTATGACATGACCAAAGTGTATAATTCTTATGCTCTTTAGAAGTGAAAAATGCATTTCTGACATTACATGCAAGATAGAGAGAATCTTCTCTGTGAAAAGCCCATTCAATTAAATCATTAAGCTTTTCTTTTATAAGAATATGAGGAAGTGTAGTGTAAAGCGAGGAAAAATCGTAAGTAGACAGACTTGAAGCACGAAAATGTCTGGATTTCAATTTATTTAAAACCTCATTCGAATTTTTTATAGACCAAAACAGATTTCTTCCTGATCTTTCAAAGACTTTATCACAATATTAAATCACATGCGTTTTAATAGCAGTAAGAGAGGAAGTTAATAATTTAGAAAGTTCAGTGGTAGTGCAAGAGCTAGAATTTGCAATAAACCGTGCTTTGTAAGGTCTTTTATGAAGTTTTGGTAACCAGTATAGCGTAGGAAGCTTGTCTTGGCCTTCGGTAACACACACAGCAAACTTGGTGGCTGAATGACAATTATGTTTATCTACTATAACTCTCTCTTCAGCTAAAGGCTGAAGTTCATACGCCTTAGTACCACCAAGCTCCTGCTTAAGCGTGTTAACATAGTGGAGCCGTCACACAACGACAACGTTGTTAGCGGCCTTGTCTGCAGGGGCCAAAACAAACTTCTTATGAAATTCTTGAATACCTAGTTTAAGATGACGTAGGAGGTAATAAGTTAGTATTTTGAGAATAGAAAGAAATGCGTTTATTCACTAGTTTTAAAATGCTTAGTTTCCAGTCCTTAAGGGCTTTATGCTCAACATACTCTCGCTTACACCATCGATTACCGAATTCATTCAAGGAAGCAGCGATTTCATCTCTACGTTTACTGAAATCAATTTTAGAAGGAAACCGATATTTCGGTCCTTTAGAAATTATATTCCTTATCCTAGAATCAGGAATAATTTTCAAATTGCCAGTAATTACATGACCAGCAGCAGGATAGCAATACACTGAGTTTTTACAATCACATGAATCAGGAGTATTAGTATCAATATCAAGATCTGAAACAAGTTTATTAAAATTAAAAATGATAGATCTAACAGGACTGAACAAATTATTTGTCTAAATCGCGACGGAAGTAAGGGCGAGGATTGTGGCCACGTAAAATCGATGTAAGCCCCCCAGTGGAAATCTTCCACTGACCGTTCCAAGGCGGCTCTTCTGTGGCGATTTATTTATGTTGTTGTTTGTTACTTACTGTGTGTATCACTTGTGTCTTTTGGTTTTGGATGGCCATATGGCCATTTTGTGGGAAAGTAACTGTCCTTATGGCCTTCCTTTGTTTAGGTTTCCATTATGGTCTGGTCGCTTAATGTTTGTATTTCTTTCCCTTTGGTGTCTTTTATGGGTGGAGTAAGTTAATTGTATCAATTCCTGATCTTTGTTTTACTTCTACTTTGTTATATTTATAGCCAATTATAGGTGTTTTAGTATTTTGAAAATAAGCAGGAATGGAAGAAAGCATAGAACTCTCACGGAAGATACTAGGCAAATCTATAGAATCCATACCCTTATTAATGAAGGATATTTTGAAGAAATGGCGTTTATGATTAATTTCAGAATCAATGTAAGGACGGAGAGTATGCTGAGTATAGCCTCTAGTTAAGAGAGCCGCATCATATAACTGATAAGAACTATCGTAGAACTCTGTGTACGGGCCGGCATCAACAGGTAGAATGAACTACTTTGTTTAAACATTGCGCTGAAATCACTGTTAGGCCCCTATTCATTAGCTGGTAGAGAGAGAGGAGAATTTATGACAGTGTTGATCCTGATCAGCAGAAGTCATCGCTGGATCCACATTGTTTGCAAAGGAGCAGTAGGATAAAATGCTATACATGTAATAACTTTTCCAATACATTTTGTCTTGCATATTATCAATGAAATATAGTAAATTCAGAAAGATGAACCTGTTGTGCTGGTTGAATACAAACACTCCTACACCAGCAGAATCTTTATCTTTCCGGACCAGTAGAGCTTGTAACTTGCGGCCTTGCCTTTGATTGTGCGGCATTTGCGCCCACGGTATCTGGTCACCGCATTCTGACATTTCAAACGTCGGGGTATATTTTATTTAAGTTGAGGTTTAACGTTCCCGTCAAAACTCTTTGATCATTTTCCGATTTTATGAGATTTTTACCAGACATTGAGATGAAATACAGACCTAAAGATTCCGGTTCGATTTATAACCAGTGACGGTACGACTCGCACAATTTACTGTGATTTCCGTTGCCTGCACTTGTAAAGGCGAAAAATAAATCACTGCCTCAATTTGCCCCAAGCCTTGCATCAACATGCCCAACCACCGGGGCAAGTTGATGCATTCGACCTTCTGGAAAAGTCTACATAAACGGAGGCAAAATAAGCCAAAAAATTAAGGATTATAATATTGTTTTATATGCAGAAAAGATAGAGCTTTTAGAAGATACAAAGATGACCATAATCGGCCAGACAGATCCCGAGATATACCAAAAAGTCTAAAAAAATGCATCAACTATTCAACATGAACAATGATAAATAAATAATTTGGACAGAAACCTTGAAGGAAATGCTACATGTGCAACAAGAACGTATTTTGTTTTTCAGACAAAACTTGTACTGAATACGTTTCTTATAATGGCGCGTTTTAACAAGTACCCACAATCTACGTTATAAAGCAGTGTTCCTGTTGCTTGTTATTGTCCACGTGACTATCGCTGACCATGAACAAAACTTAGGTACCGGTTATTTACAGTAGTGTTTAGTCTTCTCCCTGTACCATCAGGGTAAAATCCGGACTGGGCTGGTGTACGGGGTATTGACTTATCAATCGACACTGAGAAAATCTGGACTAGGCTCGTGTGCCAGGTATTCACTTATCAGTCGATCCAAAGATCCTAAGTACAGAAACTTCCCGCCTGCCATTTACTGTCGCTGGCCCTTAAAGGCATTTATTCTTAATTAATGAGGACTATAATTTCATTACATAATATTAATGTGAAATCCAAGGGCTCCACTCATTGTAGAGCAAATGTTAAGCAGCAACCTGTTAGTCAACTAATCAGTTAAAGATTTATGGTAATGACCCTGTTGTAGCAGACAGTTTTCTTTGGAAAACTATGATTTCATTAGTTTGCCTCCCGTGGCAGTACTGACTACTGATGCTGAATTTCCAAGACAGTTTGCAGTACGGTCCTGTGGAATGGGCCACCCTAATAAAAAGGGGCAAGGATCTAATGGTTGGGTAAAAGGGGATTCTGTTTCGTTGCCTAGGGTCATGCCAGGTATTTGACCTTATGTTTCCTAAACATGTGCCTGTGGAACATTTCATTTTATTTCCATTTTGAAATTTTATCCTTGGACTGACACTTAACCATAATTTGAACGGGTTCAAGATATACAAGGTTCAATCATTTTATCTAGCTGACATCTCAGCTTAACTATATTATTTTTACTTTGAATTTAAAACTTTCTTAAGTAAGTAGGCCAGTTGTCATCATTGTTTTGGATGGTAACTGCAAGGATGTAGATTGTTGTATTGTTTGCTTGGAGACTGTGCTAAAATAACTCAGCCAGCTTCTTCTGGATGTAAATCAATACTGGAACCACCTATAGACCTCAAACTTTGATGTTAAAACTTATATTTCAAACTTAATTCTTAACCAATTGTTGTGCCTTTTAGAGGAAAGTGACGGTTAATTATCATAGATTTTATTTGTTTTAAAGATTGAACATACATCATTCAGAAAAGCCATGTTTTGTTAACTTAAAGTGTATAGGGGTGACTTTCCAAGCCTCCATTTTGTTTTCTCCCTCATTAAGTTTTGTGGGAGAAGTTAACTTATGTGGGAAAAGAGGGAGATGGGGGAATGTGGGACTGTATAAAGAATCCCACAGAGTTCTCTGTAACTTCGACCATTTTGATTTCTTTGGGTTAGGTCGGTTTTTAAGGTGTGTTAAAATTGTTGGGTTATTCTTAAAGGCTTTAATTTCAATATTAGTTTAAGGTTTTGGGTAAAACATTCTAAATTAGCTCAACTTAATTCTGAGGCATTTAGGATAATTATGGTGGAATAGATTTTTTTTTTTCTTAATTTATTTCTCTTGTAATTTGATATGTATAAATATATCTATTTATGTAAGCTCTGGAGGGTTAATGATGAAGGCATAAGGAGAGAGTCCACATTTGCAAAGAAACTGTGAATCAAAATACTGTTGTATGTAACCAGTTGTACCTGGCCTGTTTGGAAGCATTGTTCTTTCGTTTATCATAGCCACACAGTAGAACCCTAAAGATGCATTTCCCAACCATATAAATCAGAATTACATTCCTTATTCTATTTTGTGATCCGGTTAAGTTTCAAATAAATAAAAACACAGCATTGTTGAAGTTTATTTGAATCTTTGTGCTCTTTTCTTACCCTAACACTTAAAGAATAGGCTTATATTAAGTTAATGATCTTAATCTTTGGTTGGCGAAGTCCTGTTTAGTTCCCATGCAGCTGTACATGAGGGGCTTTTAGTGTGATCACTGTCTTTAGTCCGTCGTCCGTCTATTGCCAGTTATTTGAGAATAAATATAGACAGCAGCCAGTTTGGTGGAGCTAGTTCAAAAGGGGCATCCACCATTCAGGCTGTTGACATAATATTACTGTCCACGATTAGTCTGCTGTTGACTGTAACCACGCTACCAACACCTAACAGTCATCTGTCATTCTGGTGGTCGACAGTCAAAGGTGAGTCTTCAGTCGAGAATCAGTCGAGAACTGAACGTCATCAAGTCAGAAGTCCTTCTTAGACCCTCGGCACTTACATTATATAGCCCTCAGTGCTGACTGAAGAGATCCCCTCTGTCTTCAACAGGTAAGGGGTCACCTTGGGGAAAATCAATAGCTAACTACAGGTTGACTAGAGTGTACATTATTGATTTTCTCCTTAATGCAGGGGATTCAACAAAGCTACTAATCTCCCTATTAAGGGTCGATTTTGATCTGCTACAGACAGAATATCACAGAGGGCAATAAAACAATTATGAACACTTGGTGTGTGCTACTGTAACAGAATAAATGCTTTTACTGAATTCCAGGTACTGGTTGTTTATAGCATCGT
The DNA here is from genome assembly GCA_963580285.1 of Lucinisca nassula. Classification (NCBI taxonomy): domain Eukaryota; kingdom Metazoa; phylum Mollusca; class Bivalvia; order Lucinida; family Lucinidae; genus Lucinisca; species Lucinisca nassula. The sequence goes on from OY757015.1 coordinate 99,434,131, forward strand.
TAGACGCCTCCCTAAATCGTCAGAGCGCAGTGTCAAAAGTTAATTCTGGACTAAGCTCGTGCACGTTGGCTTTGACAAACAGTGTATACCTAATCAGACGCCACATAACGCGGTGTCTGATCAGGTCTACTCTGCTTGCTTAAAATTCTAGAAATAAAATATTGGGTTCAACGAACAGTTCATTTCTGATTTCAGGGCTATTTTTCCAACCTACACTCAAAGAAAATCGACCAACCAGTACCAGTGCTTTGATTTTAAAATGGTGCAAAACATTTTGAGCATTGACTACAACACTCAATGACGCGTGACTGATCGGGAACTGTGTACTTGACTTTACAATGTTTACATAAGTATCTGTACTGGAATTTTGAGTTGTACGAGATAACCATTATCACGCAGTATAACAAACATTGGAATCGAAAGGGATAATTTGAAAGCGTAGATCGAACGTTCTATATGTAGGAATACTGTCATCTATTTCAAACATACGCAGACATACCGTCATCTGTTTCAAACACTGATTTTTAATTTTGACACAATTTGAGACAATTCCATAATAAAATATATCAGGAGGTACTAACTGAAATCAAAACAATCTTCAAAATTGAACACCCTTTCGATAAAAGAAAAGAAAAAATGGCAGGTGAGACTTATACCGAAATACCAGTATTTGAAGCAAACCGTTTAGACCCCGAGCAACCGGCTGAGCAGATGCCGCATTTTGTGGCATATGATCTTGTATACACTGTTTGCCAAAGGCGTCCAGCAACACGCAACACTGACCTACGTGTATCATCGATAAAAATAGCAAGACAATTTTCTATTAGTAACCAAAAGCTTGGTTTCCCCAAATCAGTGATAGTCACATGGACAACAGCACTATGTCTGATTCTGTCATTTAGTAACTTTGGGTCGAATGTAAAACAATCTTACACTAAAAACAACAGATTTTCTGTTTCTTTCATGCTTTAAATTGTAATTTGTCACGCAGTTTCAAAGCGTCAGCAATCACCACAGAGCAGGGTGATTTGGCGTCGATTTAGGGGTGTTCAGCGTGTTAAATGGATATGAAATTGGGTGTAAACTGATAGTTTGCACCTGGAAAACAGCTTGGACTGTACCTTTATCAAATGGCTCACTTGAAATTTGCATTCAAATAATGTCTGCAGTTGCTAAGCTTGTCCGGCGTCGCGTTTATTATTTACGTTGCCTAGGTGAAATAAAAATGGCGTCATAAACGTCGGAATGACATGAAAACGTGCGTGACGTCATTTCTGTCACACATAAATAACGTTAAGCTAATTGGCTTTTCATAAACACAGCATATATGTTATTTTTAGGATACACCGAATTCACAAACAGTGAAAAACAAAAATCGTAATTTCACTGTTTGAAACAGCGAAGACACTGTGGAAGATATCGATTTATCATATGACGTCATTGATAAGCAGTGGATAACGTCGTGTTATAAAATCGTATGACCACACGTGCAATAACACTTTGGCGGGATTAAGCAACGTCATAACGACGCCAATGTCAACCAGGCATGTTTTTTTTTTTTGTTGTTTTGTTTTGTTTTGTTTTGTTTTCTTTTGGAAATTTGTCTTGTTTACAGGTGATAAAATCCGTTTTAAAGTGGTCATATGATAAACAGAATCTTACACTCGTGGTCATTTCATATGATATTTATGAAACTCGCTGAAGGCTCGTTTCATAAATATCATATGAAATGACCATTCGTGTTAGATCCTCTATTTAGATTTCACTGAGAAATCTCTAACATTCATTGAAAAGTGTAAAACCTTTTATATCTCCAACATGGTTGCCGATGAAAATGTGTGATAGTTTTCTTATTTAGTTTCTTACTTTCCGCGGACGCCTGATTACACTTTTCTGGAGTCCATGTCTGTTGATCTGAACATTGATATTTGCCATTTTGTATATGGATTAATGAGATTTTGGATTAACGCTTTGGTACTTCGACCTAAACTACTTATACTCCAAACATAGGTTGCGGTGTTGCTCGTTAGAACCGCCCTATTGATGCGGTTCTAACGAGTACCCACAACCTATGACTTGGAACAGAAATGGGCAATATTATGTATTCCCATGTAGACCCCAGTTTTCTCTATATAAAGTGAGATAATAAGGGTCGTTAATTTCATGGACTTCTAAACGTGATGTATACGGTAAAGTGTAAGGGTACATTATGTTACATTGGTAAATAAGTAACATATGGTGAAATAATTAAGACATTTTAAAAGCCAGTCAGAGAATATTTAACGCCCGACTGCAAAGACGCAAACAACCCGCAGAGATAACCAATATATGGTTTAAAGGTTTTCCTTTTAATTAAGGCGAATAGATGTGACTGGCGCCTTTCCGTTCAACTTTAATATGTATGCTTGATTTGTTTGTTTGATTTGAGGTTTAACGTCCCCGTCAACACTGTATATGTCATTTTGGAGACTTTGCTTCCAATTTTGTGGGACTTTTACCCGACAATGAGATGAAATGACATATCAAGCCCTACCGTCCCATTAAACCAATAGAGTTTATATGCATGGACGGTCCAACTCGCATCACTTTTTCTGGTCATGCTTAGAACCTCTAAGCGGTTTACCCTCGTGTGCAGTTGGTTTCAGCTCTGCGTGGAAGCATCGTGCAGCCCAATCTATTTCTTCAAGCCCCGATGGGCGGGGGCCGATGTTTTCCGATAAAAACTGCGTTTCATTTAAAAGAGTTTTGGTAGCTGGTTTATGCTGAAATGCCGTGTGTCTGAGCCGTCGAAATGATATTGTCGTGCACTGGGGCAAGCAATAGGTACAAGTTACAAACTACAAATCCTCTTCAGTACTTAACCCTTGATCTGCTGAATATTTGAATCTGCCACACCCACTACCGGTTATCAACAACAATTTCACAATCTGTATGACAAACAATGTAGGTTCTGATCAGATGGCTTCTTCAGAAGCCATCTGATCTGGATCTACATTGTTTGAAAGATAAGATATACCCAGGCTTAGGAGGACAAGGGTTAAGTCTACGTGACTACCACTGATTTATTAACCGTTACATAACGTATTTTCTTCAAATCAGTGATAGTGACGTGGATGACAGACGAATAGCTATTGTGCTTATTAACCTTAAATTGATTGATAAGCGACCAAAAAGGAAAAGATGTTATATAGAGTTGTGTCCCTTTACAAATGTTTGTATTCTCCTCAGACTGCTTTTGAAATGGCCGGGCTGTCGCAGCTGACGATCAGGCGATGTATACATTTATATTTGAATGCTAACAATAGTAATTTTTAATGACAGATTCACTCTGTCATTTCTAGCTGTCCTGCGTGTTGTAAAGTAGTTCCGGCTTTCAAACTACATTCTTCCGGCTTTGACCGCCAAAGAAATATGAGTCCGCACAAAAATGTAGTCCGGTTTGGCGCAGTTATCCAAATTGTACATTCTATAATCGCAATACGAACTTTTGAAGCAGACGACTTGACGATTTTATCTTACCTTTCAGAGAATAGATTCAGCATTTCATATGAATCAGCTGCATCGTGCGAGACTGTATACCCAAATCAATGCGGCGCCTGCTATGACGTCTGCTCAGGTTTTACACTGTTTTCTAACAGTATTTTCAATATTTAATCCTTTAAAGACCAGCCGGTCAGCTGCAGACCAGAATATTAATGGGTTTTCCGACATTCGAGGTCAAGACTAGGTCAGTTACAACTAGGTGTATATCAGACTTTGCGAGAAAGGCTTTCCCTTTCAACCCTTGCATATGGTACAGTTACCTATGCAAACAGTGTAGGTCCTGCGATATAATTCTAGGTGCCATATTTAGCAGAATGGACAAGCCCAACTTCAGTGATGGAAGAGTACACTCCAGAAACTGAAGGCAGTTAATTCATCAAAGCACTGACAACACTCATGCCGATTGTCTCTAAATGCAGGCTGGTCATGAACGAGGACTTGGACTGATCCGTTTAAACTTAACGGATGTTAGTAGCTGGCGCAAAAAATGTAGAACAAGATCAGCACCGTGTTCTGTGGCGTTTGATCTTAGTCTACATTGTTTGCCAGATCGAACATTTTATTCAAGTGCAGATTTTACAGATAACACGTACATGTACCCAACGACCCGGCTATGTTTGGGTTGATTGTTTGGTAAGACTGAAGAGGGTCGCCCTGGAATCATAGGGTGAGCTTGGCAAATAGTGTAGACCAAGTTCGGACGCTGCAGAACGCGCTTCTTATCAAAATCTTCACTATTTGTTTGGAATTTCAGAGTTAAATTAAACAGTTAAATCTCAGACCAGGACTTTTAACCCAACCTACATCCCACCAACACTTTCGATGCTTTGATTTTGAAACCGAACGATTGCATGATTACAACACGCTTAGGCGCCATGCCCTTAAGCTAAAAAGGTTAAATCAATCAACCGTGACGTATGGTTACCAGTCCGGCCACGATCCTGTGTTTTGTTTTGTTTGATTTGAGGTTTAACGTCCCCGTCAACACTGTATAGGTCATTTTGGAGACGTTGCTTCTAATTTTGAGGGACTTTTACCCGACACTGAGATAAAATGACATCTCAAGCCCTGCCGCCCAATGAAACCAATAGGGTTTATATGCACGGATGGTCCGACTCGCACCTCTTTGCCTGGGCAGGCTTAGATCCTCTAAGCAGATTGCCAGTACTCGTGTGCGGGTCGGTTTCAGCTCTGCTTGGAAGCATCATGCAGCCCATCTATTTGTTTAAGCCCCGATGGGCGGGGGCCAACGATCCTGTGTACCACCTTCACACCAGCACTGATAGAAACCACATGTTCAGGATCAAACTTTTGATGTGTGATGTAAGGTCGTGCCTAGAAATGAAAAAAATGTATTTTGTTCTCAAAAAGCATCAAGTGAGAACGTATTGCAACATTTTTCATTAAACCCTGGATAGTTAGAGTGAGTGAGTGAGTGTTTGAGTTTTACGTCCCACCAACAGCTAAGGTCATACGGAGACGATACTCGGTTAAAAGACACATCCGAAAGTCTGGAGAAGTCCGGGATCGATCCTGCGATCCCTGTTTTACAAGGCGAGTAGCATAACCACTACACCACGGAGGCTTCTAATGGACAGTTAGAAGCTGGTCGGAAAGCGGATGGCGTTGACTCTGATTTTGGGTGCCACATGTGTGTGATCTATTTGTCTGTGGGAGCGACATCTTACTATCAACAGAAGACGCTAGTGGACGTCGACGTAGCCGAAGACCGACGTCAGTACGTCAAGATCGATTCATCCGACAGACGCATATGCGAAGCAGATTTCCGCCGGCATCTGCTACACTGTACCTGTAGATAAACAAAGGGTTTAATACTACCGACTAATAAGCACTGACACTGTTTGTCGCCCTTATGCGATGCACTTTTGAGAGCTAGACGTCCCTGTCGTGACCAAAATTAAGACGTCGACACAGTACGGAACACTTACGCTGGTCATCACGAAAAACACGCCTATATAATTTTGACCCCTCGAAACCCACTTTTATATAGTAAAACTGGGATTTTCAGGGATAAGATTTATTTTTCTTATTTCTGTTCGAAAACATAGATTGTGGGTACTCGATAGAACCGCCTCGTCGAGGCGGTTCTATCGAGTCCCGCAATCTATGTTTTGAACAAAAGTAAGAAAAATATCAGATTTTTATCTGGAAATTTTCCTTTTTGTGTGGTAAAATCTTCCAATACACTTGTATAGGCGTGTTTTCGTAATGTGCATGAAATACGTACATGTATATTGGCGTTTAAGCGACACGCGTGATATGCGTTTCAGTGACACATCGCACTTCAGCGTGAATCACGCCGATTGTCGTTTCGGGATGTTTCGACATATAGGTGTAAGGTATGCCGAGGCGACGCGTAATAGAGCATGACATATTGGATGGAATAAGCGAAATGGTATGTCGTAGCTAGCGACATTGAGAACATTCAAGATCATGGCTGAGACGTTAACTGAACAGCGAGACATTACATCAATCAAGTGCGTCGGCCTCACGTTGTTCCATTTATTTGTTTACGCTCAGAATCCGGGCTATCTAATGCAGCAGGTTTATAGTGCTGTTCTTACTCAAAAATGTCTTCAAGCCAATGGAATTCATGTACTGGACTGACCAGCCTTTCTCCTCCAATCTCTTTGTGAAAAATAGAGTATCCTTTGTGGGGAGGTATCCACAACCGACCAGACAAAAATGTTACTAATTGACAGTAGCATTGGTAAAACTAGAATTTTAATGTTTGGTAAATAGTTTCTTTCCAAAAGAAACATCGAATGGCATTTCATGATACCACCTGTGTATAAACATCTGCAAACATATCATACAATGGAATTTGCAGAACTACTCTTCTAAATTTTAAGATCTTTTTAGAAATGTTGTCTGTAAGTTTTCACAGTGTTTTGATTTTCTCATAGAATCTGTTATTTCAGTGCCTTTGGCGCTTTGATTTCTTTCGCAGTCCAGAAAGAAAACTAATATTTCGTCAGAAAAAAAAATGCCAAAATAATATATATTTCATCAGAAACAGAACACGCAATAAATGTCGAACTCGCTTGGGAAGGTAACTTTTACATCTAATTGGAGCACAGTATATTTGTGATGCATAATAAAAGTTCGTCTGTCAGTACTGGCAATGACCAATCTTAATCAAATGCGAGAAGTGTTAGTGTCTATGTGTTCTAAGTTGACTGATCTTTGTACATTGTAGATAAAACAACAAAGACCAAAGAACAGCAGCTCTTTTGATCATGCCTTAGCACTGGCTTTGCGCTGTGCACGTTTCTACTCGGTTTCGTTAATTCTTTTAGCCTCATCTTCACTTGCACCTCTCCTTATGAGGCCTCGAAGCTTTCCTCTATCCTGTGCAATGTGACCATTTCGAAAACACGCCTATACAAATACATTGTAAACTTTACCGCCGAAAAAAAAACGAAACATTTCATTTTCATATTTTTGTGACTCGAGCTGTTAACTACCTAACTTTTTAAAGTCACTAATATTGTTCTATAATACTTCAACACATTAATTCTGACACGAGTTGCTTACACGATCTATTAATTGAATTGTGCATTTTCCTTGCAGTTCAGTAAGAGAAAAGGATTTGTATGTCACATTTATTGACAGCAATTAAAATATTTTTTCCTTAGACACTTTGTGAAAAAATGAGATTGGGTCTGATTATTTTGGATAGAATATTAAAAGATCATTTGACGGCTATTATGAGTGTGCGTAAGGAACGTAGTGGACTCAGTATCATTGGCTATTTTGTGTTTGAAGTTGTGTTTCAAACTTCCATCGCGATTTATATCGCGGTTAATGCGAGTTAGGTAGCCAACAGCTCGAGTCACAATGCAATCTTGTATCTCAAGAGTTTATTTCATTACCGATAGAAATTTGACTATCAAGCGTCAAGTGTTTTTGGCAAATATATTGAGGCCAAGTTTGCTGTGTGTGTTAACGAAGGCCAAGACAAGCTTCCTACGCTATACTGGTTACCAAAACTTCATAAAAAACCTTACAAAGCACGGTTTATTGCAAATTCTAGTTCTTGCACTACCACTGAACTTTCTAAATTATTACCTTCCTGTCTTACTGCTATTAAAACGCATGTAATTAAATATTGTGATAAAGTCTTTGAAAGATCAGGAAGAAATCTGTTTTGGTCTATAAAAAATTCGAATGAGGTTTTAAATAAATTGAAATCTAGACAGTTTCGTGCTTCTAGTCTGTCTACCTACGATTTTTCCACTCTTTACACTACACTTCCTCATAATCTTATAAAAGAAAAGCTTAATGATTTAATTGAATGGGCTTTTCACAGAGAAGATTCTCTCTATCTTGCATGTAATGTCAGAAATGCATTTTTCACTTCTAAAGAGCATAAGAATTATACACTTTGGTCATGTCAGAAAGTGTGTGATGCCCTCACCTTTCTACTTGACAATATTTATATTAGATTAGGTACTAAGTTATTTAGACAAACTGTTGGTATTCCGATGGGTACTAATTGCGCACCTCTTGTGGCTGATCTGTTATTGTATTGTTATGAAAGAGACTTCATTTTGTCGCTTTCCATTGATAACCAATCTGAAATTATTGAAGCTTTTAGCTCTACTTCTAGATATTTAGATGATTTATTAAATATTGATAATACCTATTTTGATGGTTTGATCAGTCAGATTTACCCCCCTAGAACTTCAGTTAAATAAAGCAAATTCTTCTGATACCGAGGCCCCGTTTTTGGATTTACATCTATCTATTGAAGATGGATTTGTTTCGTGCAAAATTTATGATAAACGCGATGACTTTGATTTTGAGATTGTAAATTTTCCTTTTTTGGATGGTGATGTTCCTCGTGCGCCATCCTATGGCGTTTATATTTCGCAATTAATTCGATTTGCTAGAGTGTGTAGTCATGTAACTGACTTCAACACTCGTAATAAATTATTAACGGCTAAACTCCTTAATCAGGGTTATCGGTACCATAAACTACACAAAGCCTTTTCAAAATTTTATAGACGCCATTCTGATTTAATTTCAAAATTCAATATTGGACTTAAATCTCTTCTGCAACAAGGTCTATCGGAACCCGAATTTTATGGTGACTTAGTATATAAATTCAGAAAAATATATAACTGCAATGACTTCAGCACCCCAACATCTCCACATTGAAATTGTGTAACCTCTACATTGCAATTGTGGAACCTCCATATCTCCACATTGAAACTGTGGAGGTAATGTGGAGTAAATGCGGATGTAATATGGATCCACAATGTGGAGATTCCACATGTCCACAACTACACATTTGGTATTTTTGCAAACAGCCCTTTCTGGCTTCTATAATTAAGCTTAAAATGCTCAATGTGGAGCAATGTGGATGTAATGTGGATCCAGAATGTGGAGATTCCACATGTCTACATATACACAGTTGACAATTTGGCTTAAAAAATCGACTTTCCTGACCGGCGGCGGGTATGACTAACCTTCCGATGCGAAAATGTATCTTTGGTAGGAACCAGCTATATATGTTAATCAAAATAGGAAAAAACACATCAAGAGAATTAGATGCCGCCTATGACGGCAAACAACCCCGCCCCCACCACTACCACCACTGTGCTTATGAAATGCATAGCGGGCTTCCCGACTAGACGTCATTCCGATTTAATTTCAAAATTCAATGTTGGACTTAAATCTCTTCTGCAACAAGGTCTATCGGAACCCGATTTTTATGATGACTTAATATATAAATTCAGAAAAGTATATAATCACCATGATTTCAGAACCCAATTTCGTAAAATCATTCTCTCGATATAAAAAGCCTGGGTACAAAATAAATGTTGTACGACAGACTGCATGCAGGGTATACGTAGTTAACCCAATCACGGTTGACTATTTTGCTTCCCTCTTTAATTGCACACCGGTGGGTCAGGCCTCAGATTCTATGACGGTTCCAGCGTAAGGGCTTACTGAAAATTACAGCGAATCTAGTTTTATGTAATGTTGGCTGGTGCCTGTTGCTCTGTCTCTGGTCGGAATCTAACTGTTGGTTTTCTTTTGCCCCGAGTCCTCACCGTTGTTTTATGTCTGTCGTTGTTTGATTTTTGTATTCACGGAGATGTTGCACCGTTGAGTAAGGAGGCCTTCATGCGGACTGAACAAAGTATTTGTCTAAATCGTGACCGAATTAAGGACGAGGATTGTGGCCATGTAAAATCAATTTAACCCCCCCCCCCCCCAGTGGAATTCGTTTCACTGACCGTTCCAAGGCGGTTTTTCTGTCGCGGATTATTTTTGTTATGGTTTGTCTTTGAGTGTGTGTATCGCTTATATTATTTTGTTTTGGATAGGCCATTGGCCATTTAGTGGGAAAGTGACTGTCCTTAAACTTTCCGCTATTGATGTTTCCATAAGCGTCCAGTTGTTTCATTTCTGTGTTTTTCTCCCTTTGGTGTCTCTGATAGGAGTGAAGGTTAAATGTATCGTTTCCTGGCCATTGTTTTGCACTTATATTTTTCCTGCACCTCGGGACTCTTGGTAATTTGAGATTATATCTAATACAATTTAGAAACACTTGATTGTCTCTCTGGACCAAAGTGGATCCCAGAGCGGAGACTTCCCTGTGTGCATGGGTCCCCTTAAAGTAGCGTGAGCATAGCTATCTTCCACTCTGTTTAAGCATATATTCGACAATCTCTCATATATGAGGCATTATGTTCGCTCTTACCCACTAGGCTACAGAAGACCGTAAGACCTCGCATCACAAAAGTACGTTTGCTATATGAACAAAGATAACCCTTTGGAAAATACAACACAAAACTGACAAACTGTAGTGTGTACAAGTGTTTTACTGGAACAGACTAGCTAGTTTCGGCCAGACAGGCCTTATTATTGACCCTCAGATATTTTCAAACTTCCGCATGATCCCAACGGACTAGAAAATATAACCCACACTGTGATGCAGGTGCCCCACTTTATTCAGAAAATATATTTTGCAGGGAAATACATTACTTCCTTAATGCATGCATAAAGAATCAAAGTACTGAAATTACTGAGGAAATTTGATTAACGAGGAATAATTATCATGATAACAATGTCAGCAGTAGATCAAGCAGTTCTCTAGATTTTTTGTTGACAAGGCCCCAGAAAAAAGGAACGTGTCTGCTCATTTTTTCATGGTAAAATCATAAATTTCAAAATTAGCTCAGTCCATTCTGTGCTTTTCCCGTCTGCTTAAAATCTTACCGAGAAGTTCTCGTAGCGGCACATGGCGTCTCAGTATCGCCACATCAACGTCGCATTGATACGACGATACATATACGTTGTGCGGTCGCTGGGAGCTATGTTCCTTCGAGCGTGGGGACATATTAAGGAGAATAACTTGACGAAAAACGGTCATTTTAAACCATTTGATTTAGACATTTTAACACACATCAGAAGCCGCGTTTTGCGAACTTTGACTGATTTTGTCTTACTTAAAGCGACTAATAATACAATTATTCCAACCTGTACGGTATTGAAGCTTGCGGGTCCTAAAACTTTACCCATAAATAACCATTTGTTCCAATACTGGGACATTCGGAAACTGTTAACACTGATTTGTGTTCGTCTGATCGGTGTTTTCACTATTTGCTTAAAGTACGGAACTTGATTTAAAACTCATAGCTTATATCATAAACATGAAAACACATAATTTGTAATTAGAGCTCACGAAAGCAGGCGAATAACTATGTTCAATGTCGGTCAGTAAAGACACTGATAATCACAGAGAAGCGAAATAACGCTATTTAATCCTTTTAATCCTGTAGGCCGGTGCAGACCCCGAGGAAATACATTGTACCTATGCAAACCTTGTAGATCCAGATAAGACGGCACGTAGCGAGCAGTCTCGCCAGAATATACATGTACACTGTTTGCCATCATGTCAATTAACTAATCAGAAATCCCTTTCTCTATAAATATACAGTGACATTCCGCTATTAAGACCACCTAAAATTAAGACAAATTCTGCTTTAAAAAAGCTTATTTAGAAGGTTGCAGTTATTCTTTCGTTGTGTTTTCTGCATACAGTGCCCTCTGGCCAAAGACCACCTCTGAGTCCCAAAGGTGGTGTTAATATAGGAATTTTACTGTACTTAAAGCTAGAAGAGTTCTGTTCAGAAACACAGGGATAAAAGAGTAAAATCTCAGAACCCGTTATATAAATACCATCGGAAAGTGCATAGGGAAATAGTTTCGGGGCATTGTTTTCTTTTCAGAACTAGTCTTTCTGTGACAATTTATTTGTAAAAGATTATTAACATGTTAAGTATTTAGAACTTTTCCGAACTCTCCAAACTCATCCAAGTACTGTCATGTTTTGCCTTAATGACTATTTGTTTTATTAAGTGTATGCTCGAGGAAGCGGGACCAGAACTGGATGTAGAATTGCATTCACATAGAAAATTGATACAAGAATCAACTTTCAACTAGATTGATGGTTAACGAGAACCCATAATTCATATTTGACAAAATAACAAATTTTCTTAAACCATATTTGCCAAGCGTCCAATTTCTGTGACACTCGAAAACATAGTAAACCCAGCTCAGACACCACATAACGCGACCTACAATCGAACAACCTAAAATTGTTAACCCTTAAGGGGATTGGGAACACCTGGCAGATTTTTCTGCCATTTTTCAAAGGGAAACAACTTTCGGGACTTCCTCTTCGCTTTCTTATAAACCCTATGCAGCTGAAAAAGGGGTCTACTCTTGAAGGAAAGAACTCGCTCATCGGGAGCAAATTCTTTCCTTCAAAAGTTGACACTTTTTGACATGCGGGACAAAAATACTTTTGCAAGAGTTGCCTCCCCTGAAGGTGTTCCCATTCCCCTTAAGATGCCGAGAAAAACTGCATCTGAAAATGTCGTCTGTTTTTGTAGTCTGCCGAATCTTATTGCAAACTTTTAAAAACATTTTTTGCATACAGGCAAACAGTGTGAACCCAGATCCGGTCCATATTGTTTGCACTCAGAAGAGAGACAGTCTAATTTTGGTTCACACTGTTTGCATCAATGACTTTGCATGATGCTTCCACACTGAGCTGAAACAGATCGCACACGAGTACTCGTAAACCGCTTAGAGTCTGACCGTCCCTACAAATTTACCCCTTTTGGGTGGCAGGGCTTGAGAGGTCATTTTATCTCAATGTCGAGTAAATGTCCCATAAATTGGAAACAAAGTCTACAAAACGACCTTAATGGTGTGGACGGGGACTTAAAACCCCAATTAAAACAAATAAAAACTTTAAGTAAACAGCAGACGACAAAGCAGACGACAAGTGTTGTGATTGGCATTTTGTGGGTTAACCCTTTCGTCCCTAATGGGGCCGCCTATGTTTGCAGAAGAAATGGGATAGAGTGCGTGAGTGTTTGAGTTTTACGTCTCACCAACAGCTAAGGTTATACGGAGACGGGACCTCGGTTTAAAGACTCATCCGAAAGTCTGGAGAAGCCCTGGATCGATCCTGCGACCCCTGGTTTACAATGCGAGAAGCAAACCACTACATCACGGGGGCTTCTGAAATGGGATAGAAGATCACCGTATTTATCTTAAATATTCGGACACCTTAACTCCTTACCGTTCTTTCTCTAAACTAAAAATTAATTACCCAATGCTGTGTCTAAGAATAGCTGGATGAGTGGTGGCAAACAGTGTAGATCCTGATGAGACGCCACTCATCAGGGTCTACACTGTTTGCTTAAACCTGTCTGTCCGAAAACATAGTGTATATACCGTAAATACGGCAGTTATTGACTTTGCCATATGCTACATCTTTTGGAATAGTCAATAGGCCAGTACATTTAGCCGGAAATGAGCCTTGACCCACAACTAATTCCTTGAGAAATGTTATCAGCAGTTTTAGTATCAGGAAGGTGTCCTGATTTATAGAAAAAAGTCCTCAAAAAATCCGAGGGGAAAGGGTATTTTTGGGGGGTGAAAAAAAATACGAAAAATTAAGAAAAATCACAAAAACAAGGCGTATGTTAAACAATAAATACTTGACTTCATTAAATCATCCAAAATGAATATTGCTATCTGGGGAAAAATACTAAAAATTCTGAAGATAAAAGTTTTCTTTTATTTTATTTATTTATTTTTTTTTTTTTTGTATATTTTTTGTGTGAAATTTCGAAAAACAAGTATTAGCTTTTATAAAAAGCTTGAGTCTATGCTAAGCACACATTAATTTGTGTAGAACTAAAATGTGCCAGTTACCACAAAGTGTAAAAAAAGTCACAGATATCAAATGAGGATTTCCAAATCTTATCACCAATGTCACATAAAACAAAATTTCCGATTTTTTTTTCACTATCAATTAAAACTAATTGTACTACATGCCTGCATTTACGGTTTCTTCATTTCGCATTCTAGTTCAAACTTTCATTTTACATTCTAGGTTAACGTCATGAAAAAACAATCTGCCAAGATTGCCGTCTAGAAATGAAAACATTAAGAATTGGATGTGGGAAGAACTAGATAAGGGCAAATATATGTTAATTTTGCAAGTGTGAGAGCAATCGTGCGTATCCATGTGATAAACTTTAGGCAGCTTTCAGGTAATTGCTGGATTTCAATATGCAAGTCGGCGTTCCGGTATGACCAGAGTTTGGGTGTCCTGGGGTAACCAGATGGAAAATGAAAAGTAGAACCAGTCAACAGAATACCAGTCATGACCTTTCATTAAATGCTTCCGGAGCAAAAGCTATCATTAAGATTGTCTACACCCGTGGGCGTAGACAATAAAGGAAAAGTCGCTTAAAACAAGAAAAAATTAATAACACTGACATATATCTTAAAAGTACTTAACTTCATGTAATCATTAAAAAAATGATAGTTTCTGTGCAAAAGATATTTTTTTTTTTGGGGGGGGGGGGGGGGGGGGACGGGAAGAGGAAAAAAGCAAACACATCACGAAAACATGCCTATATAATTTTGACCCCCACTAACCCACTTTTATCTACATACTTGAAAAACTTTGAGTTTAGGGGTTATATTTTATTTTATTTTTTTCTGCTCAAAAACATAGCCTCTGAGATTGTTGATACTAAATAGAACTGCCCCATCCATGTTTTGAGAAGAAATAAGTGAGTTAGTGTGTTTGAGGTTTACATCCCGTCAGCAGCAAATGTCATATGGAGTGGTTTCAAAAACATTTCGGCATCTAGATTTCAAGGAAAGATAGGAGTGTGATTTTCAATGTTATTTGAATAAAGCCCTTACAAATTTATCAAGCGTAGCAGGGGAATAATGTCTAAGTAAACGGGAAAATCCCCACTACCCGTCTATTGATGAAACCCCTGCATACGGAGACCGAACCTCGGTTTAAAGACTCATCTGAGAGTCTGGCGAAGCCGTTGGATCAAACCCACTACTCCTGGTTTATGAGGCTAGTAGCTTATACACTACCCCACGGAGGCTTCTTTTAGCAGAAATAAGAAAAATAATGTACATGTAACCCCCCCCCCACACACACACACAAACACACCCTAAAACTCCCCACTGCCCCACCCACCCAGGTGTAAATGGGTAGCAGTGGTGTAAAAGTCAACTGCCTCTACCTCGTGCGCGTGAAAACATCCGGAATGAGTGTTTGAGAGCGATTAATTAAGCTTGAGGCTTTCATCGCAATCGAACTAAAATAAATTAGTATAAACTAAAACTCCAGTAGGAGGGGGTTTCTATCGAGTACCCACAATATATGCTTTTGAGCAGACATTACGAAACACGCCTATACAAAAACACTGTCAATTTTTCCGCCCAAACATGGAATTTTAAGATAAAAAATGATGTTTTTCTTATTTCTGCTCATAACATAAATTGCGGAGCTCGACAGAACCGCCTGAACTTGGCGATTCTACCGAGTACCCACAATCTATGTTTTGAGCTGATATAAGAAATTTTATATTTATCCGTGTACTATATAAAAGTGGGGTTCGAGGGGTCAAAATTATAAAGACCCCACCCATCTGGGCTTGGAGTAATAGACTGGGCTGCTAATGCTTCCGCACAGAACTGATACCGACCGCATGTGATTACTGCTAAACCCCTGAGAATATCCAGAAAAGTTGCTGCGAGTCAGCCTGTCCATGCATGTAAAACCTTTTGGATTCATTGGGCGGCTGGGATTGAGATGTCATTTCATCTCAATGTCAGGTAAAAGTCCCACAAACTTGGAAGCAACGTCTCGTTTTCGTGATGAATAAGAAAAACCTCAGAATTTTTCTCTGGAATTTTTGGGGGTGATCAAATCTTCCAATAGATTTGAATAATCGTGTTTTCGTTATGTTTTTTATGACCCCAATTTTAAAAAAAAAGTGGAGGGGCATATTGCTTCTGGTTCATCCATTCGACTTTCCGTTACGCCTTTGATGCATAGCATAACGCAAGAAACGTGCATGCTAGGGTTTTGAAATTTCATATATCGATTCTTCTTGGAAAATTAGTTAACACGTATTTTTTTTTCTTATCCGGATTATGCCCCTTTCAAAAGTTATTGCCCTTTGAATTTTTTTTTTATAAAATCTTGTCAGCAAAATATCTCAAAATCTATTGGAGCTAGAGCCTTGTAAGTTGGTGACGAGTAGATGTCCTGATAAACTTTTCACTAAATTCCGAAAAATACTTTGTTGCTAATGGCCCTTTGTCACTTTGGGTACATTGTAGGCGTATGCTTTGTGATGCATAGCAAAACTTTAGAACCTTGTATGCCAGGGTTTTGAAATTTCATATATGGATTCCTCATGGCAAATTAGCTGAAAGATATTTTTCTCATCCGGATTTTGCCCCTTTTAAGGTTGTTTGAGTCAACCTTTGTGTTCAGTCAGCTCAAAACAGTTAATATTGTGCGCAATGTTGGGAGACAAAATTTGTAAATCAATTTCAAGGGGGTACACCCCTATTTTTTTCCTGCCTGTTAAGAAGTCTGCGGTCAATTTCTATTGCAGTAAGTAGATAGGACAGTGTTGCAATTGTTCTGATTGTGATTTTTGAGTGGTTGCTTCCACAAAGTCACACATAGCTATCAAAATCTTACGTGCGCCATGTTACCGGAATACACCGTATGCACATATTTACGATATTAATTCATTTGATTCTGATGGCACAAATGTGCTTCCATACATTAAAATTTTGTCATGAGACATTGACAAATGTATTTTCCGACTAAAACAAAAAAATTGTTTATTCTACAACTTGAACATAGATCTTGTTTATCAATAGCATACAAGGAAAATATACCGGCCCCGATAGCTCAGTTGGTAGAGTGTCCGCTCCGGGGAACGGGAGGTCTCGGGTTCGATCCCGGGCCGCGACATACCAAAGTCGTTAAAAATGGTACTAGCTGCTCCTCGCTTGGCACTCAGATTTACGGGGTAGAGCTAGGACTGGTCGATCCAGTGTCAGGATAATGTGACTGGGTGTGGTATCATGTAATGTGTCTGGGACATGATACTTCAGTGAGGCAGCACTATAAACGTGAGCATTGAGCTCCCTGTCGCAACCAGACACCGTCGTGATATGACTGAAAAATTGTTGAAAGCGACGCTAAACCCGAATTCACACACACATACACACACACACACACACACACACACACACACACACACACAAGGAAAATATAAATGGCATGTATTAAAAATATAGAATGTAGAAAGACTGCTCTTTATCAATTTCTGACGTAAGTTTTGTTTTTGATGACGTCATTTGTTTGCGCGTGAGGAGCCTTACAGCCGGTAAAACAGTGTATGGTGCTGTTATCTGGCCATTACTTATTTGATGCTTTTTCTGCGGATTAAATCCTAATTTTCTCAGAACTGACACGGATATTTTTTGAGGACTTTTTTTTGGTAATTAATATAACATAGCCCTGTGTTTTGGTGTTAAAAGAATTTCTCAAGGAATTAGTTGGACCATAAAAATTAAAGTGCCTCGCCTACAAGTCATTTAGCGACATAAATAAAGCATAAATCTTTTTTACTTAATAATACTACAGTTTTTGTTTTAGCTGCAACATTTTAATTCTCGCACTGCTGTCAAATGTTTCGTTTTTATGTAAAGATCAAAGACATGAACTGAAATATTCTTCACCACCGCAAGGTCCACCCAACTATATCAAGAGCCCACCCACTTATCAGTGATTACCATTGATTGGTCATGATGATACATGTTCAAGTTTTTATCATGTGCTGTACCATTTTGAGATCACAGAAGCAGAGTTGTCATACTTGACTGTCAAATACGATTGACTTGTCTCCAAAGTGCTTCGAGACAATCGCTGTACATTCTTTCCAATCAAGACATAGAGGTAAATCGACAACACTGTAAAGGTCATTTTGGAGACGTTGCTTCCAATTTTGTGGGACTTTTACCCGACAGAGAGATGAAATGACATCTCAAGCCCTGCCGCCCAATGAAACCAATAGGGTCTATGAGCCTGGACGGTCCGACACTCGCACCGCTTTGCCCGGACAGGCTTAGATCCTCTAAGCGGTTTACCAGTACTTGTGTGCGGATCGGTTTCAGCTCTGCGTGGAAGCATCATGCAGCCCATCTATTTCTTCAAGCCCCAATGGGCGCGGTCCGTTTTGGTTGAATGAAGAGAATGTTGCAGCTAAATCAAAATGGGTTGTGCAGTAAAATTCCGTTATTAACCCTTGTCCTGCTGAATATTCATATATGCCACACCCACTACCGATTATCAACCAATCAGATTACCTGTAGCAAATTATTACAACACATTCACAATCTGAATGACAAACAATGTAGATCCTGATTAGATGGCTTCTTCAGAAGCCATCTGATCTGGATCTACATTGTTTCAAAGATAAGGCATATCCGGGATTAGCTAGCAGGACAAGGGTTAAGCGTGTTTAAAAGCTTTTTTGTAGAATGCAGTTATTCTTTATTTGTGTATTCTGCATATAGTGTCCTCTGGTCAGAGACAACCATTGGGACTGTTCAAAAGTGTTCCTTAAGACCGCTTTTGAACAGTCTCAAAAGTGGTCTTAAGATAGGAATTTTACTGTATTTACATTCTCAGAGCATCTACAGACAACTATTGGGACGCATGGAGGATATTTGATTTTTTCAGTGTAAGATCGAATTTTATTTCACCGAATGAACACCAAAACCAGTATTTTCACGAGTGGCGTATAGTTAAAATACCGGTTTTGGTTTATGCGTGAAATAAAATTTGATCTTACACTGAAAAAAATCACATTTTCTGTTTCTTACATGCTTCAAAACGGCAATATTTAGCTTCACTTATCGCGTCACTCACCCTCATAGAAAACTAAGTTTGTTCTTGGTCGTTAGTCATCTATTTAGTGGTGTTCAACGTATTTACTGGGTATAATATTGGGTGTATACTAAGAGTTTGCACCTGAGAAATAGCCTTGGCATTTCTATGAAAGGTTACTGAAATAATTGAGAGATTAGTTTCCTTAAAAGAAGCTGTGGGCAGATCTAACGTCGCGCGACAAGATACGTGACGTCAGCGTCGAAAATGACGTCATTAACGTCCTCGTGACGTGAGAACGGGCTTAGCGTTAATTCTTATACATGTTATTAATTTTCAATCATCTGACAATAGAAGAAAAAAAATGACCACAGAATTAGATTTGGAGAAAAAATAGTCCCAAACAGTGAAAAATAAAATTGATATCTGTCAGTGACAATATCGTTTTCGATTTCACTGAGAAATCTCTATATTTCATTGAAAAGCATGTAAGAAAATGGGGGTAAAAATTATATAGGTGTGTTTTCGTGATGGCATCTACAGACAACTATTTGGACGCAATGTTGTTCATATCCAAAATGAATACATTGAATACGCGAAGTCAAATGGTCGTTATATGACGTCAAAAAGACATCGTGCTTCGCTCCATTATGATTGGTTTTGTTTGTTTGTTTGATTTGATTTGAGGTTAACGTCCCCGTTAACACTGTAAAGGTCATTTTGGAGACGTTACTTCCAATTTTGTGGGACTTTTACCCGACATTGAGATGAAATGACATCTCAAGCCCTGTCGCCCAATGAAACCAATAGGGTTTATAAGCATGGGCATCCGACTCGCACCGCTTTGCCTGGACAGGCTAAATTCCTCTGAGCGGTTTACCAGTACTCGTGTGTGGGTCGGTTTCAGCTCTGCGTGGAAACATCGTGGAAACATCATGCAGCCCACTTATTTCGTCAAGCCCCGATGGGCGGGACCGTCATTATGATTGGACGTTGACGTTGTTATGACGTCAACGAAGCTCTTCGGCTTTAAATAGGGAAAACTGCGTGCCGTTGCTTTCTTGTTTCAAATATAGCCCTCAAACATTTATTTTCGTAACAGAATGGACAGAAGATAATGCGAATATGGGAAATAAAGGCAATTTATTTTATATTATTACCAAAGCTAGCACATCATGTGGCCGACTAATATATAAGTGAAAGTGTTGGGCATCGAAGTGGATTCAGGCTTGGTACAGAGTCTACAGAGCTGTGGTGCTGCTAAAACTACACATGTTGTATTTGGTCAGTTCACCAACGGCATTCCAAAAGTCTGAACGTCTTCTGTTCAATGCTTTTTAAAATGGGCAACTCTTTGGCAGCACGGACTACAATAAAGAACCCAAAACCGCGGAGCCCACAAACTTTTTCTTGGACAGACTAGCTCCGAGCAGGCACATGACGTAATTATAACGTCACGTCAACGTCGACACAACGTCATGGCGTTTATGCAACGTCACATCAACATCCGTGCAACGTCATGACGTTGCACCGACGTTGATTTGACGTTGCCCTAGCGACGTGTGCCTGCTGGGGCTAGTCTCAATCAATTATGCCCATCAATGACCCCTCAAACACTTTCCAATTCTGCAATGAATCAATTATCCCAATAACCCATACTATGATGAAGGACAGGGAGACAACTCATTCCCTTAACACCAGCTGTGGTGACGTTTTATGCTCTATAATACAATAAGAGGGTAACCTGGTTTCTAAAGATTAAGTGGCAAGACAGGATCCAGAGGCAGAAGTCCATTTTGTGGGAAAAGTAACTGTCCTTTTGGCTTTCGGCTATTGATGTTTCCATTAGGGTCTAGTTATTTAATGTGTGTGTTTCTTTCCCTTTGGTGTTTCTTATGGTTGGTGTGGGTTAACTGTATCGATTCCTGATCACTGCCTTCACTTCTGCTCTGAAAAAGGGCAGATATGCAGAGTGTAGATACTCGTATAAAACTGGTACAAATAAGATAGAAAGGGCATGTTTTCTAAATGCCTGGTTAACATTTGCCGAAGAAAATCCTCTATGGAGAATTATAAGTTGAAAATCGCCCACATGAGGGGAGGTCAGAAGAAACGATACAAGAACAACCTCATGGACAACCTTCAAGGACTGGGTTGTAGGATCCAATTACATGGGCCGAGCAAAGTGTCAAGGCTAAATGGGCCCCGTCAAGCGATTTTGGTACTTATCGCCTATGCGAGCACCGAATGTTTTGGGCGAGACTGCGCATCCGCGCAGTCTCGCCAGAACCTTCGCTGCTCGCTCATACAAGCAGTGAATCAAGAGGAACCTTCAGACAGAAAGCCATATCCCTGGCCCCTTTTAATGGCTGGGCATGCGCACTTAAAGTTTGTCATGACGGAATGCTCGAAGACACAAATTCGCTTGGCGGGGCTCAAATAAGAAGGGATACTGGTGAATACGAAGGTAAACGAATACGTGAAGCCGAACAGAATCGTGTACAGTGGAAAGCTAGAGCTAGGACATCAGCGACCATGTTTTATCTGCATGCGACATTCAGAGCCAAGATCATTCTTATTAGCTTTCGAAGAACACATGATTTTGTTTGTTTGTTTGATTTGAGGTTTAACGTCCCCGTCAACACTGTAAAGGTCATTTTGGAGACGTTGCTTCCAATTTTGTGGGACTTTTACCCAACATTGAGATGAAATGACTTCTCAAGCCCTGTCGCCCAATGAAACCAATAGGGTTTATTAGCATGGACGGTCCGCCTCGCACAGCGGTTCCTGGACAGGCTTAGATCCTCCAAGCGGTTTACCAGTACTAGTGTGCGGGCCGGATTCAGCTCTGCGTGGAAGCATCATGCAGCCCATATATTTCTTCAAGCCCCTATGGGCGGGGGCTAAAAGAACACATGAACAGTAACATTGCACAGTTTGCTTAAGACTGGTCATTTTTAGAAAATAAAGTCGAACTTCCATATTGTTGCACGAGAACGTTATATTTTGTACATGTCTAAATGTTACTAAATATGTTCCATAATAGGGTTATCCATTGGTAGTAAGGAATACACAATAGAACTGTAAAGTATGGAGTGAATAAGTTTTCTTGGCCAGGCTAGCTATTTTTTTTTTTTTTTTTTTTTTTTTTTTTTCAATTAAGCATCATGGGTGACCCTCAAATATTTTCAAAACTCCACAATGAAATCAATGATCCCAAAGGGCAAAACTATATTAACTTACTATTATGAAGGGCAAGGCGGCTTCACGGCCGCTACACATTCCATTAACACCAGCTGTAGTGATGTTAACCCTTATCTTACTGAATATTCATTTAAGCCACACCCATTTCTGTCTATCAACCAATCAAATTACTTGATGTAATTTATTGCTACAAAATGCCAAACAGTGTAGATCCTGATCAGATGACTTCTTCAGAAGCCATCTGATCTGGATTTACACTGTTTGCAAAGAAAGGGGTTGTCGTTAACAACAAGAAAAGGGTTAAATATTTTCTATAATAATAGATCGCATGGGAGATATGCCAATGTTTGTATGTTCTAAAACGGCTGATGAGACCAATTCTAGCTCTGAAATTTATGTTGCAGATAGACCGACAAAGGTTAGAGAAAAACGGCTCTGTTGGTGATGTCTAAGCTCTGGCTTCCTGCTGTGCACGTTTCTGTTCGGCTACGTTGATTTTTGTTTTGCTTAATAATCACAAACACCCCTTCTGATAAAGCCTGTCCACTTTGCTCCGTCCTGGGCAATTTGTTCCCATGACTCTGTTGGTATGTCAAAGTCCTTGATGCAGATTTTGAGGGCGTCCTTGTGACGCTTCTTCCGGCCTCCATGGGATCGTTTGCCTGTTTCTAATTCTCAATAGAGGTGTTTCCTTGGTAACCGTTCGTAAGGCAACCTGATGACATGCGGCCTGTCTATCTTAACTGTGCCACTGCTCTGTAGACTTTCAGCTTTGTGTCAAGATTACTTCACTACGATTCCAAACCTATCCCGTAGTCGGCCAAAATCTGCACTAGTTTTGGTAATCCTGGCATTCACTTCATCATCAATATGCACAGCTCTTGACAGTGTGCTCCAAAGGTAGGAGAACTTATCAACCACTTGTAGCCTTTGGCGGCTGCCCGGTGCTGGTTGATAGGCCGCCCCAGTCTTGCATAAGCTTTATAGGAGAAGTCGTCATTCTAAGGATTGTATATATAAGTTAGAAGTCATTTTAAGGTTTGTATATTGTTTAGTTATGGTGATTTTCATGTTCTTGTTATTAGAGCGAAAGGATTTTGAGCAATTTTGTCAGAGGGTCAACCATGGAACATTCCTTTAAAATTGTTTTCATTTTTAGGATCGTGCTTTCAAAGTTCCCTTTGATAACAGAGAGCTGACTTGTCTGTCAATGTCTGGGCACCTTGTGGACATTTAGGGTCAGGTCCCAGTGCACCTGACGGAGATAAACCGGTTCAGTCTAACTTACAACGCTGAGTGGTGACAAAGGGCAGTTCCAAGTTAAGATTTTCAAACCACTTTACCAGATACAAAGTAGAAGTAAAACAAAGATCAAGAGTCGATAAAATTAACTTACTCCACCCATCAAAGACACCAAAGGGAATGAAACACAAACATGAAGCGACCAGACCATAATGTAAACCTAAACAAGGGATGACCATAAGGACAGTTACATTCCCACAAAATGGCCAAATGGCCATCCAAAATAAAAAGACACAAGTGATACACACAGTAAGTAGTAACAAACAACAACATAAATAAACCGCCACAGAAGAACCGCCTTGGAACGGTCAGTGGAAAGAATTCCACTGGGGGACTTAAATCGATTTTACAAGGCCATAATCCTCGCCCTTACCTCTGTCGCGGTATACACTAATTTTGTTTAGTCCGCATGAAGGCTTCCTAACTCATCAGTGTAACATCTCGGAGAACATACAAATCAAAAAACTAAAGAGATGAAACAAGGTTGAGGACTCGACAGCATACAACAACAGAATTGCTGGAGCAAAGGAAAATCAACAGTTAGACTCCTAGGGGCCCGATCAAAGACGGAGCTTCGGGCGCCAACCAACATAAAGAATACTAAAATAAAATAAAATTTCATTTATGTTTTTACGCTGGAACTGTCATATAGTCTTAAGCCCGACCCACGTGTGTGTAATCAAAGAGGGAAGCAAAGTTGCCAACCGTGATTGGGTTAACCACCATGCATGCAGTCTGTTTTATAATATTGATGTTGTACCCAATCTTTATATATCGAACGATTTTACGAAATTGGGTACTAATGTCATTACAGGCATGATTTTTTCTAAATTTATATACTAAGTCACCATAGAATTCGGGTTCCGATAGGTCTTGTAGCTGAAGTGTTTTAAGTCCAACATTGAATTTTGAAACCAAATCAGAATGACGTCAATAAAACTTAGAAAAGGCTTTACGTAGTTTATGCTACCGATATCCCTGATTAAGAAGTTTATCGGTTAATAATTTATTACGAGTGTTGAAGTCGGATACATGACTAGACACTCTAACGAATCGAATTAACTGCGAAATATAAACCCCGTACGATGTCGCACGAGGAACATCACCGTCCAAAAAAAGGAAAATTTACAATCTCGAAATCAAAATCATCACGTTTATCATAAATTTTGCAAGAAACAAATCCATCTACAATAGATACATGTAAATTCAAAAAGGGGGCCTCGGTATCAGAGGAATTTGCCTTGTTTAACTGAAGTTCTAGGGGATAAATCTGACTGATCAAACCATCAAAGTAAGAATTATCAATATTTAATAAATCATCTAAATATCTAGAAGTAGAACTAAAAGCTTCAATCATTTCAGATTTGTTATCAATGGAAAGCGACAACATGAAGTCTCTTTCATTACAATACAAGAGTAGATTAGCCACAATAGATGCGCAATTCGTACCCATCGGAATACCCACAATTTGTCTAAATAACTTAGTACCGAATCTAATATAAATATTGTCAAGTAGAAAGGTGAGGCCATCACACACTTTCTGACATGACCAAAGTGTATAATTCTTATGCTCTTTAGAAGTGAAAAATGCATTTCTGACATTACATGCAAGATAGAGAGAATCTTCCTTGCGAAAAGTGTAGTGCAAAGAGTGGAAAAATCGTAAGTAGACAGACTTGTAGCACGAAAATGTCTGGATTTCAATTTATTTAACACCTCATTCGAATTTTTTATAGACCAAAACATATTTCTTCCTGATCTTTCAAAGACTTTATCACAATATTTAATCACATGCGTTTTAATAGCAGTAAGACAGGAAGGTAATAATTTAGAAATTTCAAGGGTAGTGCAAGAGCTAGAATTTGCAATAAACCGTGCTTTGTAAGGTCTTTTATGAAGTTTTGGTAACCAGTATAGCGTAGGAAGCTTGTCTTGGCCTTTTGTAACACACACAGCAAACTTGGTGGCTGAATGACAAATATGTTCATCCACTATAGCTCTCTCATCAGCTAAAGGCTGAAGTTCATAGGCCTTAGTACTGTTAAGCGTGTTAACATAGTGGAGCCGTCACACAACGACGATGTTGTTAGCGGCCTTGTCTGCAGGGGCCAAAACAAACTCATTTTTGATTTTTATTCTTATGAAATTCTTGAATACCTAGTTTAAGATGACGTAAAGACGTCTTAGGCTTAGGAGGTAATAAGTTAGTATTATTTATAGAAAGAAATGCGTTTATTCATTAGTTTTAAAATGCTAAGTTTCCAGTCCTTAAGGGCTTTATGCTCAACATACTCTCGCTTACACCATCGATTACCGAATTCATTCAAGGCAGCAGCGATTTCATCATTACATTTACTGAAATCAATTTTAGAAGGAAACCGATAGTTCGGTCCTTTAGAAATTATATTTCTTATCCTAGAATCAGGAATAATTTTCAAATTGCCAGTAATTACATGGCCAGCAGCAGGATAGTAATACACTGAGTTTTTGCAATCACATGAATCAGGAGTATAAGTATCAATACCATGATCTGAAACAAGTTTATTGAAATTAAAAATGATAGCTCTAACAGGTTTGTTATATTTAAACCGCAAAACCCTTTGCAAACTTTTCGTGTAACGCAGTAGCATTCTGTTCTTAAAATACCCCACCTGACCAGGATATTGTCAAGATGATCAATCTAAGCAAGTTTGATGACGATCGGACCAAACCTGTGGCCTCAATGGAGTTCACAAGGATTGTCTATGTTTTGACCTACAGGCGTACAATTTGACTTGACAAAACCAATATTCAGACTTGATCGAGATATTGCCATGATGACCATTCTGAGAAAGATCGATGAGCGAATCGAAACTTTGGCCTCGCGAGTGTTCACAAGATGTTTCTTTGAATTGTCCTACTGACGTACATTTTCGTCCGACATGACCCTTGTTCAAACTTGACTGAGATATTGTCAAGATGACCGTAATGAGCAAGTTTAAAGATGATTGGACCAAAACTGTGGCCTTTAGAGTGTTAACAAAGTTTTCAATCATCATAGTGTAGATTATATTTTCTTGTCCTTTGGGATCATTGATTCCATTGAGGAATTTCGAAGATATCTGAGGTTCAATGATGAGGCCTAATTGGCCGAAACTAGCTAGTCTGGCCCAGAAAACATGTACACTCCACATTTTTCAGTTCTGTGGTGTATTCCTTGCTTCCAAAGGATAACCTTTTTATAGAACATATTTAACTTCACTACAACTGGTGTGTGGGAATGTGTGGCGGCGGTAAAACGTCTCCCTGCCCTACATCATAGTGTAGATTATATTTTCTTGTCCTTTGGGGTCATTGATTCCATTGTGGAAGTTTGACAATATCTGAAGGTCACTGATGAGGCCTAATTGGCCGAAACTAGCTAGTCTGGCCCAGAAAACATGTACACTCCATATTTTTCAGTTCTGTGGTGTATTCCTTGCTTCCAAAGGATAACCCTTTTATAGAACATATTTAACTTCACTACAGCTGGTGTGTGGGAATGTGTGGCGGCGGTAAACGTCTCCCTGCCCTACATCATAGTGTAGATTATATTTTCTTGTCCTTTGGGATCATTGATTCCATTGTGGAATTTTGAAGATATCTGAGGGTCACTGATGAGGTCTAATTGGCCGAAATTAGCTAGTCTGGCCCAGAAAACATGTACACTCCATATTTTTCAGTTCTGTGGTGTATTCCTTGCTTCCAAAGGATAACCCTTTTATAGAACATATTTCAATGTTTTGACCTAGTGTCTTACTTTGTGACCCGACATTACCCATATTCGAATGTGACCGAGATATTGCCAAGATGATCAATCTGAGTACCCTTTATGATGATTGGACCAAAACTGTACCCTCTAGAGTGTTCACAAGAAGTTTCTATGATTTGACCTACTGACCTACTTTTAAACCCGACATGGCCTATATTCGAACTTGATCTAGACCCTGTCAAAATGGTCTTTCTGATTAAGCTTGATGATAATTCGACCAAAATTGTGGCCTTTAGAATCTGCTAAATGCTGTTCTATTACATGTATTGAGCCTACTGACCTATTTTTACCGCGCATGACCCATATTCGAACTAATCCAAGATAATGTTATGGTCATCATTCTGAACAAGTTAAATGTTTATCTGGCCATAATTTTGACTTCGGGAGTGTTCATAAGATTTTTCTTTGATTTGGCCTACTATCTGGCCAGACATGACCCATATTCGAACTTAACCAAGATATTGTCAAGGTATTCATTTTGAGCAAGGTTAAAAATGATTGGACTTAAACTGTGGTCTCTAGAGTGTTAAGTTGTTGTTTTTTTTCTATGATTTGACCTTTTGACCTAGTTTTTGACCCGACATGACTCATATTCAAACTTGACCGAGATATGATGATCATTTTGACCAAGTCTGATTAGGATTGGACCAAAACTGAGGCCTCTAGAGTGTTAACAAGAAAAAGTTTACGCACGCACGACGGACGACGCTTGACGCACGACGAACGACGACGCCGGACATCTTACTGCCACAAAAAGCGGTCAGGTGTGCTAAAAACCAACCATTCGTGAACAGGAGTCGTGATTTAATTGAATGGGCTTTTCACAAAGAAGATTCTCTCTATCTTGCATGTAATGTCAGAAATGCATTTTACACTTCTAAAGAGCATAAGAATTATACACTTTGGTCATGTCAGAAAGTGTGTGATGCCCTCACCTTTCTACTTGACAATATTTATATTAGATTCGGTAAATTATTGAAGCTTTTAGCGCCACTTCTAGATATTTAGATGATTTATTAAATATTGATAATACCTATTTCGATGGTTTGATCAGTCAGATTTACCCCCCCCCCCCCCCCCCCCCCCAGAACTTCAATTAAATAAAGCAAATTCTTCTGATACCGAGGCCCCGTTTTTTGGATTTACATCTATCTATTGTAGATGGGTTTGTTTCGTGCAAAATTTATGATCAACGCGATGACTTTGTTTTTGATATTGTAATTTTTTCTTTTTTGGATGGTGATGTTCCTCGTGCTCCATCCTATGGCGTTTATATTTCGCAATTAATTCGATTTGCTAGAGTGTGTAGTCATGTAACTGACATCAAAACTCGTAATAAATTATTAACGGCTAAACTCCTTAATCAGGGTTATCGGTACCATAAACTACGCAAAGCATTTTCAAAATTCTATAGACGCCATTCTGATTTAATTTCAAAATTCAATATTGGACTTAAATCTCGTCTGCAACAAGGTCTATCGGAACCCGAATTCTATGGTGACTTAGTATATAAATTCAGAAAAATATATAACCGCAATGCTTCAGCACCCAATTTCGTAAAATCATTCTTCGATATAAAAAAGATTGGGTACAACATGGATGTAATACGACAGACTGCATGCATGGTAGTTAACCCAATCACGGTAGGCAACTTTGCTTCCCTCTTTAATTGCACGCCGGTGGGTCAGGCCTCAGATTCTATGACGGCTCCAACGTAAAGGCTTATTGAGAATTAGAGAGATCTAATTCTTGGTAATGTTGGTTGGTGCCTGATGCTCTGTCTCTGGTCGGGCCCATCGGAGTCTAACTGTTGGTTTTCTTTTGCTCCAGCATTTCAGTGGTTTCTTGTTGTCGAGTCCTCACCGTTGTCTCACCTCTGTGGTTCTTTGATTTTTTTTGTGTTCACGGAGATGTTGCACTGATGAGTTAGGAGGCCTTCATGCGGACTGAACAAATTATTTGTCTAAATCGCGACGGAAGTAAGGGCGAGGATTGTGGCCACGTAAAATCGATTTAAGCCCCCCCCCCCCCCCCCCAGTGGAAATCTTTCCACTGAGCGTTCCAAGGCGGTTCTTCTGTGGCGATTTATTTATGTTGTTGTTTGTTACTTACTGTGTGTATCACTTGTGTATTTTAATTTTGGATGGCCATATGGCCATTTTGTGGGAAAGTAACTGTCATTATGGCCTTCCTTTGTTTGTTTAGGTTTCCATTATGGTCTGGTCGCTTAATGTTTGTATTTCTTTCCCTTTGGTGTCTTTGATTGGTGGAGTAAGTTAATTGTATCGATTCCTGATCTTTGTTTTACTTCTACTTAGCAAAAACACAGATCGGCCTGCGCATCCACACTATATTGATATCAAATACCCATTTTAGATTGTGTATCAGTCAGTCCAAAATCACTAATACTCTAAAGGAACTCAAGTTATAGCTTCTTTATTTCAGGTGTATGTGCCTAGGAATGAACACTGGAAACTGTATCCAATCTGACATCTGCAAGGACACACCAACCTACACCTGGAGATGTGAATGTAGTGGAGTTAGAAAGGGGCCACGCCCTATAAAATGTTATAAATTACCTGCATTTACGAGACCATGAAACTTGTTGCTGCTCCAGCCCATTTTGTACCAAAGAAACGATCCTTCTTTTTTTTAACAGAAGTCCATTTAAAAATTTAGAGGTGTCAGGTTGTGTTTTCTTAATATTTCACTTGGAAAGGGTTGTCCTTCGCAAACAGTGTAGGCCCTGATCAAACGACGCGTTTTGCGGCAGCGAGTAGTAATGGGGGCGCTTTGGCCCCACGGACTGCGCATGCGCGGGGATGACGTCACGGCGCGTCGGCGCGGCAGCCATATTGGATGACCTCGGAATAACTTTGGCGCCATAGACTGCGCATGCGCGGGGACGACCTCACGGCGTATCGGCCATTTTGGATGACCTTTGCCACGTCTCTATTGTTTGGTGAAGGCACTAAACAAAAGGTCAACACAGTTGCTCCGTGACCTCGGAATAAAAATCCATTTCTATTGTTTGGTGAAGGCACTAAACAAAAGGTCAACCCAGCTGCTCCGTGACCTCGGAATAAAAATCCATTTCTATTGTTTGGTGAAGGCACTAAACAAAAGGTCAACCCAGCTGCTCCGTGACCTCGGAATAAAAATCCGTGTCTATTGTTCGTAGAAGGCACTATAAATTGAAAACAAAAGGTCGAGGTGAAACGACAAGCCCTGCCAATAGGGTTTATGGAAGGGCCGATTCGCACCGCTTTACCTGGGCTAAGCGGTTTTCCAGTGCGCGATTCTAGGAACCATCTATTTCTTCAAGCCCCGAGGGGCGGGGGGCTAAAAAGATGCATGCATCTCTCTCTCTCTCTCTCTCTCTCTCTCTCTCTCTCTCTCTCTCTCCTTTATACAAAAAATGTGACAAGGACTGTGTCGTTATTTGAGCTATCGATCATTTTTATCAGAATTTTTCCTATATTTTTGTCGTAAACATATTTGAATAGGTGCATTTGTCTTTCAAAACCAACTTGCGAAAATATCATCTGATAATGGATTTTAGCCTGAAATGCGCCAGTCCGCTTAACACGGAAACACCTGCCATTAGCAGGACTGTTGTATCCAAACAAAGAAAAAATGTCATCTGCCAGTGGTGATTAGCGCTTTAAGGTTCATTCGCGGTATATTGACTTTTTATTGCTGCGATACGAGTATTGGGCCGGCGAACGAAAAAACCTATACAAGTAAAACTTTAGCGACAATATATGACCGATCAGCCCGCGTATAAACGCGGTCTCATCACAAAACTAAGGATCAGAAGGGGTACTAAAATTTGAAAATGAACATACCTGGATGACCTCGGCCAGTCCGCTTAACACGGAAAATCGTTCTATTAATTTCCAGGTTGCATCTTTGTTGGTGGGACTGAAACACTCACTCGCTCAAGGGTTCATGTTTAACGCGAATCACCTGCCCTTATCAGGACTGCTGAACCCAAAGAAAAAATGTCATCTGCTAGTGGTGATCACCGCTTTAAGGTTCATTCAAGGTATATTGACTTTTTATTGCTGCGATACGAGTATTGGACCAGCGAACGAAAAAACCTATAAAAGTAAAACTTTAGCGACAATATATGACCGATCAGCCCGCGTATAAACGCGGTCTCATACGCTTTTCGCATCAGTCTAACCCGTAAACCCCAAAATAATAATCCAGATTGGCTTAATAAGCTGGCTTATTCACGTTTAAATGTGTCATGATTCTTAAATATGGGTTTTATTGGACCGTTCTCTAAATGATGTTCTTGACATAAATCAAGTTAGGACTATATCCTGAACTGTAAGCGAATAGTTTACACATTGATCAGATGTTGTGTGGCGTCTGATCCGGATCTACAATGTTTGCGAAACCAAACGGCCTTAGTTTTTATACGAAGGGGATCGTGTTTGGACTCGTCTAAAGGAGACCTACACGATAAAAACATTCAACTGTGGCCTAATTATATCCCTTGGTTGTTCAAATTATCTCCCTTTTGGTACGCTTTAAATGACTCTATTTCCCTTATGCCTGAACCGATTTGGGTGATCTGGGTATCAAACGAATTGTCTAAAGGAGACCTACGCGACGCAATCATCGGACCGTGGCGGAATTATCTCCCTTGGCGGTTCAAATTATCTCCCTTTGGGTAATCTTTAAATGGCTTTATTTCCCTTACGCCTGAACCGATTTGGGTGATCTGGGTATCAAACGAATCGTCCAAAGGAGATGAAATCATCGGACCGTGACCACAATGCGTGAAATCGCTTTTAACTCCCTATAGAATGGCTCGAAATTGAAAGGTATACTAAGTATTGGTGAAGAACTCACCGATCGCATCACGTGGTCACCCCACTAAATCCCTGCTTTTTACGGGGAAATCTGGGTGTTCACAATTTTTCTAATTTCTGCTCCAAGACCACAAAGAGGCGGTTCTAACGAGTACCCACAACCTATGTTTGCAGTATAATATATATATATATATATATATATATATATATATATATATATATATATATATATATATATAATGGATTTTTATAAAAATGTCGCCATATTTGGAGATGTGAAAAATGTCGAACGGGTATGTTATCGTAATGCGAAAAATGAATCAGCATCACACACGCACACTCATACATACAAAACACACACACACACACACACATGCACACACACACTCACATACACACACACACAAACTCACCCGCACGCAAGAACACACACAAACGCAAGAACACACACACACACATGCATACATACATACATACATACATGCATGACTCACACTCATGTACATACATACATACATACATACATACATACATACATACATACATACATACATACATACATACATACATACATACATACATACGTACGTACGTACATACATACATACATACATACATACATACATACATATGCACAACGCATGCCCGAACACTAACATATTCGCATATGCGCACATACACATACACAAGAACATACATACCCGCACGCACACACACATGAACAACGCAAACAAACTGCTTCAAACCCCAATAAAAAGCTTAAAACGACATACCCGATCAGAGCTCTACGCCATTCTAACAGACAATAACTTCTAATGGATAAAGGCCTTTGTTTTAATATGGCTACGACATATTTTGATTGGTTGCTATTAATAACCGACCTATAATACTTATGCTGTAAACAGTCAGTGGGGATCTTTGAGATGGAGGAGGAGCTTTGAATGCGTAAAAAGACAAAATGAACAATGCATTCTGTATCTGTTGCGAAAATATGCCTCACAGATACGTATATGAATGTCCTATATGTCATAGAAAGAATGTGTTCTATATTGTTTCTCATTTGAGAAAAGTACACCGTGTGACTGTAGAAGACTGGTTGGAGAAAGTAAAAAGAATACGTGTAATTATTGTAGGTAGTGTTAATTGTTGACCTTTCCAATAGAACGTATAATCTATAATCAAACGTGACTTTCAAAAGCTATTTGGGTTCTAAAAATAAAAAACAATCAGAAAGAAGGCATTATGTATATAAACGACGTGTGTACGATGTATCGTCATTCTCATCATAAACGTCATGGACAGTAAAGCTGATCAACTCGACATGGAATTCTTCGAAAAAAGACTCAAAACATTCGATACTTATCCTAAACAGATGCGACCGGACAAATACCAACTGGCACTGGCGGGACTTTATTACACGGGGAAATCGGACGTATGTCAGTGCTTCAGTTGTTACGTAAAACTCAGCTCTTGGGAACAAGATGATGACGCAATCAAAGAACACTACAAATGGTCACCGAATTGTACATACATCAAGATGGTCGGGGCACCGCCTCAAAGACAGACAGGGTTCATGTTCGGATCAAGTGCGACCTTAGGCGGTTTCGGGACAGGATCCGATAATTTTGTGAGAACATTGGATCCAAAACACTTTCAAAACTGGAGAGATAGCAGAGACGAACCCATGTGAACATACATATAGCGTTATATTGTAAATTGTATTGCATTGTAAATTTGTAAGAGATGTATTTATATGTTTACAATAAAACATGTCAGACTTGAAACAGTACTTTTCTTCGTTTTAACCCCAAGCCATTAGCGAGGTCATGAAAAATTTAATTGACAATACGGGGACGAGGTCATTCCTGAGCATCTCAAGTGGGTGTTGGCTACTTGTATCGATTCTGATCATTGCATTCAATTCTATTTTGAGAGTGTTAGGATAGAAATTATTACAAAACAAAAGTATATTTTACGCATTTATTTATCAACGACATAGTGGTTAATTACACATTATAAATGTCTTCTTCTAAGCATTCTGTTCATTTTAGACACGATCGGGTGGTCGTTGAACTTCTTCGGGTGTGGGTTGAATTCTTTGATAATGTCTTGCATGGTTTTACCTCGAGATCTCACAATCACATAGTATGCGCAGTATAGTCCGCATACGTTAGAACTAGATTGTTGAAGCTGTTTATTGTTCATTAGGTAGGGTTTATTGAGAACCTCTTCAAATCCAACGCCACAACTTCTAGGGTCGTTTCCTACTGAGTCGAAAAATTCGTACGGTCCGTGTTTGGGAAAATAAAATGTTACCCAGTGTTGCCCTCTTTGATAACTGGTGGATGTGTTGGAAATGACGAACCTTCCTCTTCGTTTTTTAATTTGGTCCGCTCCAGAAAGAATACGAGTCAATTGATCACTGTTCATCGTCGCTTAATATTTTAATTTTGTCCAGTCTACCAACTGTCCGTTTTTTACTCTTGGTTTCTTACGAGCAGAGGTCTCGCCCTTATGCTCCTTTTGTAATCGTGCTAGATCTGACTTTGCCATTTCAACCGCTTGAGCCACTGGAATGACCAATTTCACCACGGGTTTTTGCTGTTCCCGCATTTCTATTTCTTTTTGCCGCTCATCTGCCATTTCCTGTAGAAGACGGTTTCTTCTACCACTACCGACGATATAACGCCCCATGTAATCGGGTTGAACGTAGCCCTCGCTCAAGTCTTTGAAGTGTTGATACCATGCGTCGTAGTCCGGGACATAAGGCACCCATTTTAGCAGTTTCTTGTCAAACACTTCTATCGAACCCATCTTTTTTTCTCCAAATATAGCGATGCTTTACCCTTCTTACGTTAATTTCATTCGTCATCAGATTCCTGGTCTTCTGTCAAGACATGGTCGGGCCAAACACTGGCGAATAAATCCTTTCTCAGTTTTACGGCTTGCTGGATGGATTCGTCGACATTCATACCATGCTGTATTCTTAAAGTTTTAGCCGACTGTAGAATCTGCCGCTGAGTATGATCCTTTTGCAGCTGGTGATAATCCATAAGAAACATCGCGTAATCGTGTCTTAGTCTTTTCCTGAGGGAGGGTAAGTGCTCGTTTGCTGCGCGATGATAAGCGACCTCAGGAGCAGTCCCTTCTTCGATGTAGCTATTAACCTTGTCTTGAAAGCGCTCTGCATTCGATTGCCTTAGAGGTTCCTTAAACCTTCTCTCCCATATTTCTAGACATAGGCGGTCTTCTTCCAGATCATCTTTGGCACGTTTACCCGGAGGTCCCAATAAGGGGTAATGCGTGTCGTTTACTTCACTTATCGATTCCATGTCATCGTCACTGTCTTCATCATTTATATCGGACTCATCGGATACCTCCAATTTCCGCTTTCTTTCTACCGGAAATATGTCACTGCGTAAACGCTCTTGTTCGGGCGTGCTCGATTTTAGGTCGACTATCAGGTACCCGTAAGGCTGACTCGTAGCCTGTTCGAATCGTTTCATAAACACTGAATTAGATGCCGGATAAATTCTTCTCGCCAACGTCGCCACTTGTTGTCTGTCGATTGGATTATTGAAAAGGACGAGGTATTGCGTGTTCAAAGCGATGTCTCTGCAGGCTTTTCCTTGTGGAAATAGATTTTGTGTGAGATATACGACAGACAAGTTTCTGTGATGGCTTCCTTTGGTAAAGAGGTCCGCAATTCTTTGATCGCATTTAGCCTCTGTCATCAAATCGTCAAAAACCAGTACGTTCCTTTTGCGGGTATCGACATACTCGGAGTTAGTCAGGCTGTCCGGTATACCGTGTACAAACTCTATCTGGGGTAGTTTGCTTTGCAAGTCCTCGTACAGTCTTTGCCATTGACCGAAACACCATACAATACGTTCAGGTCGAGGGTATATGAGGTCGGATAGGAGAAACTTTCTAGTCCACTCCGTTTTACCGCTTCCACTAGGACCAGTCACAACCATAGAAAACGGGTGTTGAAAGGTTATGCTGTTAGTCATGTCTGATTGCGGTTCTATCCCACTGCCGTGCTTATTGCGTTGGTGCCTTAACAAAGCATCACGTCTGGAGAACACGAGGTTACAGTCTGAGCATCGATTCATTTTTGTTTGTCAAGAGTTTGCAGTTGGGTCATTCTTACAAACTGTTCACATTTTTGACCAACGCCTACATCACCACAGCCACCACCACCACCACAGCCACCACCACCACCACAACCACCACCACAGCCACCACAGCCACCACCACCACAGCCACCACCAATGTCCAGTCCACCTCGTTTCAATTTGTTGGATCTGCTACTGGTCCCAAATATTCGATTTGCGAAAATCGCTTTTATTTATTTCACGTTATGTCTAATCAGATACAGCTAAACTAAGGGTCCCATCTCTTAGATATTCTATTACAAAAGCGAGTACATCTTTGAACCACTTTTCGTAAAACTCAATATCTTTCAAATTCATGGGACATTTTTCTCCAGACGTGGGTAACGAATACAGCTCTCCAGTACTCAGCTTATATCTGATGGGGTTTTCGCCGCTATCAGTCGGTGGAGTTCTTATGGGTGGGAAGAAATAGCACTGACCACTCCTTAACTTTTGCTTTAGCCGCTTCCAGTAGTGCTTTACCGTATCGTAGATTTGCTTTCTGGTGTAGCTCGTATTGCCTTCCCCGTCATGGTGAGAAGTTACCTTGTAAAAAGTGAGTTGGGGTTCCTGGCCATAGTGAAACTTATAGTTGTCCTCGATCCAATTACATAGGCCCCTTTCGTTGAAATTCCAGTTAATTTCATTAATTACGTGATTGTCATTTTCGATGCACTCCTTTCCGTCACAAGCGCGATATAATGTCAGAAACCTTCCCATCCTACCTGGAACAGAACACGTCGTGTTTTGTCTTTGCGGATTCGTTTGAGTCTGAAGTTATTTACAGCAACCTTTGTGTTTTCTTCGCCGATTTCAAAACGAGGCTGTCATTTGTTCACAGCATAAGTATGATAGGTCGGTTATTAATAGCAACCAATCAAAATATGTCGTAGCCATATCAAA
The DNA here is from genome assembly GCA_963580285.1 of Lucinisca nassula. Taxonomy (NCBI): domain Eukaryota; kingdom Metazoa; phylum Mollusca; class Bivalvia; order Lucinida; family Lucinidae; genus Lucinisca; species Lucinisca nassula. The sequence goes on from OY757015.1 coordinate 99,471,145, forward strand.
CATAGGCCTTTATCCATTAGAAGTTATTGTATGTTAGGATGGCGTAGAGCTCTGATCGGGTATGTCGTTTTAAGCTTTTTTTTAGGGTTTGAAGCAGTTTGTTTGCGTTGTGCATGTGTATGTATGTATGTATGTATGTATGTATGTATGTATGTATGTATGTATGTATGTATGTACATGAGTGTGAGTCATGTATGTATGTGCGGATGTATGTGAGTATTATTGTGTGTATGCACGTGTGTGTTAGTGTGTGTGTGTGCGTGTTGGTATGTATGTTCTTGTGTATGTGTGTGTGTATATGCGTGGTTGTGTGTATGGCCGGATGGATGTGCGATTGTAATGTGTATTAATAAAAATCAAAAATGAGTTCCTTTAAGAGCAATGAAAACATTCATAAGAAAGAAGATGGGTCATACTACGTAGTTTCGGCTAATAAAGCCTCATCAGTGACTCTGCAATGATCCGGCAACGAAAGCCAGAGGAAACATACTGCAATTTTGCGAATTTCGAATAGGCAGTCGATTCAAAGACTGAGATACATCAAAATGGGGTCCAAATAATTAAAAACCGGTATAGAATATGAGTCTAAACCAATAATTTATTTCTGATTTCTCAGAATATTTACGCTGAGAATATTTAAGCCCTTCAATGATAAGCTCCGGCAATTCGTAGGACCGAGCAATGTTTGTAATATTGCGAGTATTAGCTTTTACTAAAACCTTGGGTCTACGCTAAGCACACATCAATCTGAGTAGTCGAAGGATTGGAAAGTCAAATGACAAAGCTATTCGTGTATAAGTATGCCAGTAAATACGGAAATTTGTATAATAGTTTCATACATTAGCAAAACTACAATCTTTTACTATGAAAACCACTCGTACAAGGAAAATCAGTAGGACACATGCATATGCGTTCTTTTAGTGAAAACAAACAGAAATAGATGTACTGTATCATCTGAGGGAAGTCAATATAATGTGAACCCAGAAAACTTGTTTATTTTGTATGCGAATAGGGTGTGATTAGATTACGGAAGTGTTCCGGTCAATCCCGGTTTTTAATCATTATAACAAATAACAATGATGGCCAGTCAATAGAATATAGCATCCAGCCAGTAATGATATTTTCTTTAATGCTTCTGGAGCAAAAGTAAACGTTTGGCAGTCTACGCCAAGAGGCGTGGACAATATAGACAATGACATGCTAAAAGAAAATAACATTCAACTAGTCATGACCTTTTGTAAACTGGTTGCTTACACTTCAGGCTGAGCGCATCTGAGCCGCAGTCTATGATTTTTGAGCAAAATATGGGGTTTACATTAGACCAAAGAGAGATAATCTGAACAGCCGAGGGAGATAATTTCATCGCGTAGATCTCTTTGAGACGAGTCCAAACACGATCACCTTCGGATAAAAACAAAGGCCTATTGGTTTTCGCAAATATGGTAGATTCGGATCAGACGCCACACAACATCTGATCAGTGTGTAAACTATTCGCTTACAGTTCAGGGTATAGTCTTCTCTAACTTGATTTATGTCAAGAACATCACTTAGGTGAATGAACCTTAAAGCGCTAATCACCACTAGCAGATGACATTTTTTCTTTGTTTGGGTTCAGCAGTCCTGATAAGGGCAGGTGATTCGCGTTAAACATGAACCCTTGAGTGAGTGAGTGTTTGAGTCCCACCAACAAAGATGCAACCTGGAAATTAATAGAACGATTTTCCGTGTTAAGCGGACTGGCCGCAGTCATCCAGGTCATCATTTTCAAATTTTAGTACCCCTTCTGATCCTTAGTTTTGTGATGAGACCGCGTTTATACGCGGGCTGATCGGTCATATATTGTCGTTAAAGTTTTACTTGTATAGGTTTTTTCGTTCGCCGGCCCAATACTCGTATCGCAGCAATAAAAAGTCAATATACCGTGAATGAACCTTAAAGCGCTAACCACTCTTTTGTTTTCTATTTTTTCTTTGTTTGGATACAACAGTCCTGCTAATGGCAGGTGTTTCCGTGTTAAGCGCATTTCAGGCTAAAATCCATTATCAGATGATATTTTCGCAAGTTGGTTTTGAAAGACAAATACCCCTATTCAAACATGTTTACGACAAAAATATAGAAACAAATCTGATAAAAATGATCGATAGCTCAAATAACGACACAGTCCTTGTCACATTTTTTGTATAAAGGCGAGAGAGAGAGAGAGAGAGAGAGAGAGAGAGAGAGAGAGAGAGAGAGAGAGAGATGCATGCATCTTTTTAGCCCCCCGCCCCTCGGGGCTTGAAGAAATAGATACTTCCACGAATCGCGCACTGGAAAACCACTTAAAGCGGTGCGAATCGGCCCTTCCATAAACCCTATTGGCAGGGCTTGTCGTTTCACCTCGACCTTTTGTTTTCAATTTATAGTGCCTTCTACGAACAATAGACACGGATTTTTATTCCGAGGTCACGGAGCAGCTGGGTTGATCTTTTGTTTAGTGCCTTCACCAAACAATAGAAATGGATTTTTATTCCGAGGTCACGGAGCAACTGTGTTGACCTTTTGTTTAGTGCCTTCACCAAACAATAGAGACTTGGCAAAGGTCATCCAAAATGGCCGATACGCCGTGAGGTCGTCCCCGCGCATGCGCAGTCTATGGCGCCAAAGTTATTCCGAGGTCATCCAATATGGCTGCCGCGCCGACGCGCCGTGACGTCATCCCCGCGCATGCGCAGTCCGTGGGGCCAAAGCGCCCCCATTACTACTGCAGCGTCTGATCTGGGCCTGCGCTGTTTGCCGATTACCCATTTTGGGTTTTCTGGTACAAAATGGGCTAAAATATATACAATGTAGCTGTCTGGCGTTGCGCTAAAACTGCATCGCAACCCCTTCCCCTACTTCTTGGTGGAACAGTGACATTTCATTCACATATAAGAAAGAATTGCTTTAAAACCTTTCAGAATTAAACATGATTGCTTTTTAGGAAAATCCGTGGTTTTAACCTGGGGTAGAAATTCTGTTCTTACCCTGGTGTTCCTTTCCAGGCAAACTACATAAGTATAGAAGCCCCCGCCCATAGGGGCTTGAAGAAATATATGGGCTGCATGATGCTTCCACGCAGAGCTGAATCCGGTCCGCACACTAGTACTGGTAAACCGCTTAGAGGATCTAAGCATGGCCAGGAACCGCGGTGCGAGGCGGACCGTCCATGCTAATAAACCCTATTGGTTTCATTGGGCGACAGGGCTTGAGAAGTCATTTCATCTCAATGGCGCGTAAAAGTCCCACAAAATTGGAAGCAACGTCTCCAAAATGACCTTTACAGTGTTGACGGGGGCGTTAAACCTCAAATCAAACAAACAAAACATAAGTATAGTGCGCGAAATATAAAACGTTAAATAAAGTAAATAAGTGCATATCGCAAATAAAACACGAAACGCACCACGTGCAGGTCGCTAACCTGCGGTAGAGGCACAGCGGACACTATAAAATTTGAATTGGATAGGTCCAAGTCTAGTCTTATTTGGCCCGCTATGGAGATATCCCGAAAATTTTTACGGTCAATCACGATTAATTTACTGGTTTTTATTTAAGACAAATATCAGCTCTAGCTGTGATTTGTTGAGTAATAATCACAGTTTGTCGCGTAGCGCGCGTGATTTGTTTACTTACAACTGACCGACAAACTGTGATTTAATCTTCCACTGACCGTTCCAAGGCGGCCCTTCTGTGGCGATTTATTTATGTTGTTGTTTGTTACTTACTGTGTGTATCACTTGTGTCTTTTGGTTTTGGATGGCCATATGGCCATTTTGTGGGAAAGTAACTGTCCTTATGGCCTTCCTTTGTTTAGGTTTCCATTATGGTCTGGTCGCTTAATGTTTGTATTTCTTTCCCTTTGGTGTCTTTTATGGGTGGAGTAAGTTAATTGTATCAATTCCTGATCTTTGTTTTACTTCTACTTTTAATACTCAACAAATCACAAACTAAAGCTGATCTATTTCGAATACGCTGAAAATCGGCAATGATGTTGTTATTTCCTTCAACATTTCACAACTTTTTGCCATTGTGAGAAGAAATCCTGCTAAAATTATCGACTGAAACACACGCATTTATATCCTTTTCTAACGTCTTAGATGCGAGAATATGACGTTACACCGTCTAACGTAGTGACGACATAAATTGGCAGCTTGTAATGACGTCACTCGTCACACACTTCCTTGCCGTGATTTGTTGTAGAAAAAAAACACAGTTATTTTCATTGTCTATATAGGCGCACTGTGTGTGAGAATTCTAGTTGTCCTCCGTTAAATTGCAGGAAACCAGCCTAACAACAACACGTCCTTCACTTTTCGGTTTTCGGCGCTGGCACGAAGGTAGTCCATAAACTTTGAATATTGCCCATTGCTTAGGTTACTAGTGCTCAAATGAAAATTTTCTGTAGTGTTGTGCCAGAAAAAAACTAACATTGAGTTTTGTTGTAGGTGGGCGTTTCCAACCCTCGGAATGACCGTGCTGAGCGGAACCTCGGCGTAGCCTCGGCTCCACACAGCACGGTCATCCCGAGGGTTGGAAACGGTGTTGTTTCGCGCGTGAGTAGTTTCGCGTGTGAGTCGTTTCACCAGTGGGTCGTTTAGCCCTGGGTCGTTTCGCCCGTTGGTCGTTTCGTCCTGATTTGGTGGGTCGTTTCGCCCTTATTTTTTTCAAGCCCAATGGATTGAGGTTAGATTCGTTTGGGTATATAAAGGGGTTGATGGGGTAGTGGGAGTCCCGGGAAATGTTGTGATATGCTCGTTTGGTGCAGCTGGAAGATGTATATAAATGGGTTGATGCGGGTATTGGGAGTCCAGGAAAACATTGTAATATGCTCGTTTGGTGCAGCTAGGCGACTTACTGACAATTTCTATATATCTTCTTATACTGAGTCGGTCATGTTTGGCCATTACCTCAGTTGGTTGGGTGGCTAAATTTAGAATTTAGCTGAAAAAAGAAGAGGCACTGGATGCGCCCTTAAAACTATTTACAATCTTAATAACAGAGGTATCCTAAAACGCATACCTCTTGAGTCTCAATCTTACACTGCACGGGTTTTGAACTCTTCTGCAGATTTGGCATTCACCGCAGAGGAGGGAAGACTATTCCATTAAGGAATAGTCCTAGGAAAGAAGGAGTTCTTCAGGGCATCACTATAGGACTGGTACCTACGATATTGTGAGTCGTTTACTCTTGATGCCCTTGTTTGGGTTGACGCTGTAACAGGGGTCAAGTACCTATCTTGATTAATAGACACTGTATCAGAGTGTATCTTATAGAAGAAGGTTAAAGAGGACGGCTCACGACGGGCCTCCAGGGACGACCACTCTAGCTCATTAAGCATGTCACCGACGCTACTTCTATTTCGCCATCGCCTGCAGGTCCATCGGGTGGCTGTCCTCTGCACCTTCTCCACCTGGTGAATCTGAGTTTTAACATAGGGTTCTACGTCAGGTTTGGGCAACTGAGGTACCATTTTTGAGAAAGATATTCGAGCTCACATAAGGTTAAAAAGTCTTTGCAATATAATGGGATTTATGGCTTTGAAAATGACTGTGTATATGTAAAATGTGACATATTCTCTTTCTGCTCAAAACATAGTTTGTGGATTAGAACCGTCTATTTGTCTATGTTTTAGAAGCAGAAAAATACCTTGGGTTTTCATCAGAAAAGTAGTCATTTTGGTGAAGTGAAAACATGCACTATGTCGCAAGACTGTATTATCGTAATGGTCTATTTAATAGGGGCGCCTATAAGTCCGCGGGTGGGCGTCTCTTGTCAGATGCCTCCAGTTGACCTGTCTCATGAGCTACGTCGGTCGGTGTGTGCTCGGACGGGGATGTGCTGTGTTTGCCGGGTCTTGTCCGTCATCGGTTTCGGTTTCAAAACTTTGGGGTTGAGACACACTGATGAAGATTAAATATCAGAAAGGCCCCTGTGTCACTAATTTGGTATAGTTACGCCTTAATGCATTACTTACACCGGCATAAATTGTGGGTGCTCGTTAGAACCGCCTCAGCAAATTGGTTCTAACGAACACCCACAGTCTGTGTATTTTGGCAAAGAAATAAGGAAAATAATGTTTATCCTTGTGCCACCAACGTTGATACAACGTCATGACGTTGCAATGACGCCTGAAAGGGAAGTGCAATACACATTCCCAGCAAGCACATGGCGTACAGTCTAAGTCAAGACAATTCTGCAACATCACATCAACGTAAGCGCAACGCTAAAACATTTATCCAATGCAATAACTACGTCGGCCGTTGCACCGCCGTTGATTCGACTTTGTCATGGCAAAGTGATCAACATATAAAACAACAACAACGCAACTGGCAAGTTAGCACTAAGCCTTCTCTCAGACGCACTTTTGATGTTGTTTGAGACGAATATCAAATACGTGCCGAAAGCTTTGTAGCACCGTTTTGAACTCTCCATCACGTGCTTCTGAACTGGTATTTGAGATGATTGACAACCGTCTTTGAACCTTAAAAGCGTGGGCGGGACAATAGCGCTGTCACTTTATGTTACAATCGATTTTCAATATTGCTGAAAAGGAGATTGTGGATATTCGTTAAAACATAGAAGCGGTTCTAACTAGTAGTACCCACAATCTATAGTCTGCTCAAAACAGAGATTGTGGATACTCGTTAAAACCTCGATGTGGCGACAGGGCTTGAGATGTCATTTCATCACAATGTCGAGTAAAAGTCCCACAAAATCGGAAGCAACGTCTCCAAAATGACCTATACGTACAGTTGTGTGTATTTCTGCTCAAAATATTGATTGTGGATGCTCGTATCGCCTCATCGAATTTTTCTTATTTCTGCTCAAAATATAGATTGTGGATACTCGTTAGTATCGCCTAATCGAGGCGGTTCTAACGAGTACCCACAATCTATATTATGAGCAGATATAAGAAAAGTAAGATGTACCTCTGTAAACCCCGGTTATTCTATATAAAAGTGGGGTTCAAGGGGATCAAAATTATATAGGCATGTTTTCGTGAAGTGGCCAAGCAGGCACGCGACAGTGAATCAAGCGTAGTAGCGCAATGGTTAGTGCACTTGCCTGTGATGCTAGAGGCCCCCGGTTTGATTCCCGGCAGCGGTTATAAAACTGCGGTGTGCGAACATGCTCCGGATGAATGCAACAAAGTACACCGTCCTCCGCATCGGGACCTTAACTTCGGATCCCTTACACGTGCAGGGAGGCCCATCCTGTGCAGGTTAAAGATTTCTACCGTTATTACACGATTACTGTGTATGCTTTCATCCTGCAAACATGGAGCGTCAAATGTGACCTGGAAACGCTCCAATATTCATTTGACCGATCACAGAAATAATTTTTGTGTTGTTTGAATTGAGGTTTAACGTCCCGTCAACACTGTTTATGTTTGTTTTGTTTGTTTGATTTCAGGTTTAACGTCCCCGTCAGCACTTTATAGGTCATTTTAGAGACGTTGCTTCCAATTTTGTGGGACTTTTACCAGACATTGAGATGAAAAGGCATCACAAGCCCTGTCGCCCAATGAAACCAATAGGGTTTATCTGACTCGCACCGCTTTGCCTGGGCAGGCTTAGATCCTCTTAAGCGGTTTACCAGTACTGGTGTGCAGTCGGTTTCAGCTCTGCGTGGAAGCATCATGCAGCCGATGTATTTCTTCAAGCCCCGATGGGCGGGGGCCGCAACACTGAATAGGTCCTTTTGGAGACGTCGCTTCTAATTTCGTGGGACTTTTACCAGACATTGAGATGAAATGACATCTCAAGCCCTGTCGCCCAATGAAACCTATAGGGTTTATATACATGGACGGTTTCCAGCCGTGGATTCTTTATTACGCCAGTATTTTTCTCCTGTCGCGATTAGTTTGTACATGTAAATCAGTTGATGTCTCGGGTCTTTAGGTTGGTGTGTATTGCCAATCTGTACTGCGAAAAATATTGACAGGTCAACTCTTGCGACACTCGGTGTGCTGTGACAAATCAAGCAGCTGATTAACACTTATTCAATGTTTTGCTTCCCGGATTTTTGTACACACACTTGGATTATCGGTAATTTGATTGTTGCATAATTAAAGAAAGCGATAATTACCTATATTATGATAAAAGAACAGAATCGTCGATATTGTGATTCCCTATCTAACACCATTATCCATACCATCAACAAATAACAAAATGCGTTAAACTGGCAAATAAAATCTATTTTTGGCAATTAAACTTTAAAAATACAATAACCAAACTAATCATAACTGAAGTTAATTTTGTCAGATGTATTAGTTTGAATTTTAAAAATTGATTTGAAAATAAACATTTTTTGTGTGCAACTGACCGGAGAAATGACCCGAATTACATATGGTTCAAGCCCCAAAGTCTTTCGGATCCTTACGAGACACATGTTCATGGTGCTGCCTAACACAACAGCCTATAATACTGGCACAGCATGCAACGCTTCAGATGCCTGTTAACTTTAGCCATAAAGTCCCAAAGCCTACCCTGGCGAGTTGGACCATCCGAGCATATAAACCATTTCACTGGGATTGAAATGTCATTTTATCTAACTGTTTGGGTAAAATTTCACACAAAACTAGAAGTAATGTCTCTTAAATGACCTAAATAATGTTAATGGGGATGTTAAAACTTAAATCAAGTGAACAAACATTCTAACAGAAACGCAGAAATATTGGTCATTTAAAGTTTGTTATTGGTGACATGAAATCTGAGGGGAATGACTTGGCAGATTTTCCACCATTTTTCCAAAGGGGACAACTTTCGGAACTTCCTGTTTGCTTTTCTATAAGCTTTGTCCCACGAAATAGTGATATACTCTAAAAGGAAAGAATTTGCTCCTCAGGAGCAAATTCTTTCCTTTAAGAGTTGACCCTTATTGACATGGCAGACTAAAATACGCTTGAAGGAGTTGCCTCCCCTAAAGGTGTATGCATTCCACTTAAAGTCCAAAAAAAATATTTGCCACTTAATTGCTCGACTCGACGGTTAGTAAAATATTTGGGCGGATTTTTGCGTGCTCCCAGGAGACCTTATGGGTCCAGCCTTTTAAATTTTGAAACCTTCCTCACAACTGGACAAAAATGGGCGGTAAAAAAGAGAAGAAACCCAGAAAAACCAACAAGTCTTAACCCTTATCCTGCTGAATAAATAAATTTAGACACAGCCATTGCTGACTGCCAAACATTAAAATTTCTTAACATTATTCACAAGCTGCATGGCAAACAGTGTAGGACCTCATCTCTGTTTGCAAAAGTAGGGGTTGTTATGGGTTAAATATACACTAAAGCCACTTTTTAACTGAGTTTCCTGTTGTGCCCATTTCTGTTTGTTTGTTTGATTTGAGGTTTAACGTCCCCTTCAACGCTGTATAGGTCATTTTTGAGACGTTGCTTCCAATTTTGTGGGACTTTTACCCGTCATTGAGATGAAATGACATCTCAAGCCCTGTCACCCAATGAAACCAATAGGGTTTATAAGTATGGGCGGGCTGCCTCGCATCGCTTTGCACGGGCAGGCTTAAATCCTCTAAGCTCTTTACCAGTACTCGTGTAGTCTGCGTGGAAGCCTCATGCAGTCCATCTATTTCTTCAAGCCCCGATGGGCGGGGGCCGACAATTTCTGTATGTATTGGAATTGCACAAGGAGGATCAATTACAAGGATTCGTGTAAAAAATACAGTCTAATCAATCAAATCTTTTATTCACTCGGATTACAATAAATGTTATAACAAGAGGAGCGATACAAATACGCAACGTTCGGCGGCAAAGTATAAGTAAAAAAAAAAAAAATAAAAATAAAACACATACAAAACAAAACAACTAGAGGGCAACATTAAATTTTACAAGATAAAATCAGTACTCTCTCTCTCTCTCTCCCTCTCTCTCTCTCTCTCTCTCTCTCTCTCTCTCTCTCTCTCTCTCTCTCTCTCTCTCTCTCTCTCTCTCTCTCTCTCTCAGTGTGTGTATGTTTTGAGCACGCAACGCTGAAACAGCACCGAATCTATGGCATTGTGTGCTTCGAGTTAGTCAATCAACAAAAATCAAATCAAATTTATTTCTCTCAGCATCGCGAAAACACGCCTATACAAATACACTGCAAACCCTATCGCCGAAGAAAAGAAATTTGTGACAATTTTCCAATCACTGCCCATAACACAGACCGCGGGTGCCCGCACGAACCGCCTTATCGATGCGGCTCTAACGAGCACCCACAATCCAGCCCCAGAGCAGAAATAAGAAAAACAAGGTTTACCCGTTGTAAACTCCAGTTTTACTGTGTAAAAGTGGGGTTCAAGGAGGTCAAACCCATACAGGCACGTTTTCGCGATGGATTATACAATATGATAACGAGGAGCAAAACGTTGTGCAAACATACTGTTTCCTGTAACAAACTTATTATTTCATCATTTATTATTATTATTTATCCGACCACACCCGTTCCTGACTTTAAACCAATCAGATAGCTTATGTAATTTCAAACAGTGCAGATCCCGACCAGACTCAGAAGCCATCTGGTCTGGATCTGCACTATGTGCAAAGCTAGTTTTTTTGTTGTTTTTTTTATCAAGAACGGCAAGTTTTGCTCAGACTGGTCCGTTTGCAGTAAACTATGTTCCATTAAAAAAATCATAGAGCATGAAACGTGTGAAAAATAAATGGGCCGTTACAAAGCATGTTCTGCACGAGCATGTGTAGTCAGACGTGTGGCCAACACGCTAAAGAAAAATATGAATGGGATATTATGTTCACTCCAGAGTGGTAAGTGTAATAAAATATTATAGATGCATCTCTCTCTCTCTCTCTCTCTCTCTCTCTCTCTCTCTCTCTCTCTCTCTCTTATCCAGCCAATACACAGGTGTAAACAGATATATTCATTACGAGTACACGCCCATACAAATACACTGCAAACCCTACCGCCGAAAAGGACGAATAACTGATATCCGACACAGATCGTGGATACACGTTAGAACCATTGTGCACAAAGTTGTTTTGTGAAAGCAGGGTTAATTTAAAATATTAGGTAATAGTAATTTTCTCTAGTATGATAAGCGCTAGGACGTAGCAACACTAAATCAAGATTATAGATAAAGGAATGCACATGTATGTAATCAGACCGGACAGTCGTCGGCAGTCGCGAGCGGACGACAAAGGCGAACAGCGCAAAGGGGAAGCGTCCCCGAATGCCACCGGGTGTAGGCTGGGAAAATAGTCCCGGACTGAGATCCAAACTTTCGTTCAAGCCCTAAATTCCACTTTTTATGTAAACAGTGTAGACCCCGATCAGACGCCGTTAGAATGACAGGTAGAGTAGCCTATGTCATTAAAAATCCGCGCTTTTTCGTTGTACTTTGACGCCGCGTTCTGTGGCGCCTGATCCGAGTCTCCATTGCTTGCCAAGCCCCTCACAGCGAATATACGCTAACTGGTGATTGATTTTTTACATGACCCGTGGCGTCCAGACAATATTAAATATGGAGCGCGAAGCAGTAGATTTTGACAATCGCTTAGCTCCGCCCTCCTCTGTGGGTTAACCGGTATTGGATGGTGATGTTAAGTATTGATTACCGTTACTTTGACAAACTTGTCACAATTCTGGTGTGGCGTGTCAGTGTTTTTTGACGTATCTGCTCTTTAATGAACCGGCGGGATATGGCGTACTGCTAACTTGCCGGTTGCCCTGTTGTAATTCTAGCACAGCGCGCCTATATAGGCAATGAAAAATTACTGTGTTTTATTCAATAACATATCACGGCAAGGTAGAGCGTGACGTGTGACGTCATTACTAAGTGTCAATTTATGACGTCACTAGTCGATTTCCTTGACGTTAGACGGTGTTACGTCATATTCTCGCTTCGAAAACGTGAGAAAAGGATATAAAAGCATGTGTTTCAGTCGATGATTTTAGCAGGATTTCTTCTAATAGTGGAGAAAAGTTGTGAGATTTTGAAGGAACAACAGCAGTATTGCCGATTTTCAGCCTGTTAGAATCGAAATAGATCAGCTCTATTTTGTGATTTGTTGAGTAATAAATCACGGTTTGTCGGCCAGTTGTAAGTATACAAATCACGCGCGCTACGCGACAAACTGTGATTATTACTCAACAAATCACAACTAGAGCTGATATTTGTCTTAAATAAAAACCAGTAAATTAATCGTGATTGACCGTAAAAATTTTCGGGATATCTCCATAGCGGGCCAAATAAGACTACGCGTTCGTGATTTGTCTACTTTGCAACTGACCTCCAAACTGTGATTTATTACTCCACAAATCACAGATAGAGCTAGTCTATTTCTTAAATAAAGTAGTAATGAATCGGACCGACATACATTCTAAAATGACAGCTTCTTCCAGGAAAGCCTTCGTAGCCGCATCGTCAACCTGTAAAATTTCAATCCATTAAGTAGAATATTCATTTCATCACGCCGCGCGGAAAACAAGCCTAAATAATTTTGACCACCTTAAACCCCACTTTTATATAACTTCTGGGGTTTACAGGAGTTAGCATTATTTTTCTTATTTCATTCATTTATTAATTTATTTATCCATCTCCATATATTCAACCGTCCGTTCGTCCGTCCGTCTACCGATGCACAACGCCATTCATTCATCCGTCGGTCCATTTACCCATCCATTCCTTTTTGTCAGTCCCTAAAATATAATTGCGGGGAAACGACCCACGGACGAAACGACTTACGGGCGAAACGACTCACCCGATAAGGGGCGAAATGAGCCACCCCGAAATCAGGGCGAAACGACTCAGGGCGAAACGACCCGGCGAAACAACCCACGGGCGAAACGACCCGGATTCTTGGAAACGCCCATCCACACCGTCTATCATCTACACCGGAAATAGAATCCCGGTGAATCGAAAGTAATAGCTGCAGGTGAAGGAGTGCCTCTTGAAAATGGATTATTTTACTGCTTGTAAGCTTTGGGTTAAGATTACTGTTATAAAATATCAGTAGTGGACATAATTTGCTGCTGCCATGAGAAGTGCTTTCTTATAAAACGCATAATTGTGCAATTACAGACCGAATATTCGACAGCTGGTACCGTAAACAAAATGGATTTGGCAAGTTCGTTGTTGTTTTGTTTAATGTTTATGCCTTTCTACTGAAGTGTTTTCACTTAATCAGAAAGAACAATGATGGAAAAAATAATTTGCAAAAGAAACTCGCCTCAAATTGTACTTTCAAAACAAATGTTTGCCCAAACGTAAATTACCTGTTGTACGGCGAATAGTAGTGTGGTGTACGGCTTGTTGCAAATTAGCGTAAACGAAAGTGTACGGCGAATAGTTCCATGTTTATAGCTGATGACATTTTAAAAGTATACCGACCGGCCATCCGATGCTTCTCTCACATCCACGAGGACTGTACTGCTCTGCATGTATGTCCTGTCAAAGTCGGGTGTTATATTTTGTCGAACATGCTGCATCGAAATGTAAACAATGGCCGACAAGAACTTGGGCTAAATCAATAGATTCACCTGCCTGTCACAACATCTTTTTCCAGTGTCATCAGAATTTTATAAACACACTTCAACAATTTTCACCCATTCACTCATCATATTAGCAAGAAACCATCACAATATAGAAATGTTAGTTAGAAACTAATGACTATGTATAGTTTTAAGACCATATTTTGCCACCGAGGCGTTATTGTGGGTTAAAAAGAAGTGCGAATTATGAAATCACGGCTGTTCAAATATACACGCGTGGAAGACTCATAAGGGGTAGATGGCGGTTATGCACTTAAAATACTTAAGGGAACTTTCGGCCATGACTTACGAGTGATTACACTATATAACGAGACTTAAAATGTCAACATTTTGAGATGAAATGACATCTAAAAACTTTTCGCTCTATGAATACAACAGAATAAAGATGCATGGCCAGTCCCACTCGCACTACTTTCTCTAGGTTCTGCGGTTCGATTAGTTGCAGCGGTACTAAAGTTACATGCTACACTGGTATCATTTGCCGGGATAAATGCCCCAAACTGCACCGTCTATCGGATCGAGACGTTAACTGGAGCCCTCTACCCCCCGTGCAGGGTGGAATCATCTCCTATGCAAGTTAGAGATATTTGCGTAATTACATGATGAGTTTAAACAATAGTTTATTAGTTAACTACATACGGTCACTAATAATAATTCATTGCTTAAACTAATCATGTAATGTAATCTCTCAGATCCAATTCCTGTGACAAATGGAGTCAAGCAAGGTTGTGTGATAGCCCCGGCACTGTTCCTCATTGGGGGTGACATGGCAAAAGGTGCATAATTACTGTGTATGCTTTCATCCTGCAACTCTGGAGTATGTGTAATGTACACCTGAGAGTAATGGTCAAATGTGTCCGATCGCAGCAGTTGTGTTAAGGGCAGTTCAACGGCCCAGTCAACACTATTTAGGTCATTTTCTTCCGAACAGTTTACCTATCCACACTTTTACCGTGCAGGCTTATATGTAAGCGGTTACTCTTCTTGAATCAGCGGAAGGGTGACAATGAGGGAGAGAATGACCGTAGAAAAGATTTCATGATCAATCTCCACGACAGAGTGTTGCAGACCCCGGCACGTATCAAATCCACGCCCTCCTGATCACCAGTCAGACGCACATCCGACTGAGCTCCCGAGGCCGGCCAATCGCAGTAGATAGATAGATAGATAGATAGATAGATAGATAGATAGATAGATAGATAGATAGATAGATAGATTTCTTCATGATCCGTGGGTCGGGGAAAGCATATATATACCCTTAAAAGTGGGGGGAAATGAAGTTGTCCATCATTGGCGTTTAGCAATAAAGAATAAAATAAATGCTTTTCCTCTTTCGCAGAAGAAATAAGATTCGTGCACATGCAAAAAAGATGGGAAGTGGTAAACTCCGGACAAAATTTGAAAACTTGAGACGTGAGATCAAGACTGATATATATATATAAAAAAATCAGCATGATTTGTTTGTGAACAACTCAATAGGAGATGTAAAGGCAAATCAAAGAGGTTCTTCTGTTGCGGTTATTTTTGTTATGGTTTGTCTTTGGGTGTTTGTGTCGCTTATATTATTTTATTGTGGATGGCCATTTGGCCGTTTTGTGGGGTAGGGGAGGAGTGGCTGTAATTTTGGCTCTTCGCTATTGGTGTTTCCGTTGGGGTCTGTTGTTTCATGTTTGTGGTTCTTTCACTTTGGTGTCTCTGATGGGAGCTGTGGGTTGATAATGATTGTATCGATTCCGGATCATTGCCTCCACCTCTATTTTCTACAGATATATCAATAGTCAGAAGAAAGACAGACAAGGTATCCCGCCCCTTAATAAAAGTGGAGGGAACGGGGTTGCTGAATCAGACTCTGAAAGGGCAGGGAAACTAGTTGGACAATTCAATGATGCGTTTAATAAAACTGAGTTCACGGAGGTTCCATTGACAAGAAGATCGGCCCCATTTATGGATACTATTGTTGTGTCATCGGCAGGAGTGACCAAGTTACTTAAAGGCTTAAACCCCACTAAAGCTTTAGAACCTGATGGGCTACATCCTAGATTCCTGAAGGAACTAGCAAAAGAGTTAGATCCAGTTTTTGTCAACCTTTTTAACAGTCTCTTGATATGGGTGAAATCCCCAAAGAATAACACAAAGCGAAAATTTGCCCACTCTTCAAAGAAGGAGATAGGGCTCTTAATCATAATTATCACCCTATGTCTCTGAATTGTGTTCTGTGTAAATTGCTGGAACATATAATCTGCTCAAACATCATGGCCCACTTGGATGAACATAAACTTTTGTCAGAAAGATAGCATGCATTAAAGAAAAGGCATAGTTGCGAAACTCAGTTGAGAACAACTGTTATTGATTGGGCAAAAATCTTGGACAAAGGTGGACAGGTAGACACATTTATTCTGGACTTCGAGAAAGCTTTTGACACCACACCACATGAACTACTTAAATCTAAGTTATTTGGTTATCGCATTGGGGGAAATACTCTCATATGGATAGATTCCATTCTTTGCTACAGAAAACCGCGTTGTTGTTAATGGTGAATCTTCAGAGTGGGCACCAGTTTTGTCTGGAGTCCCACAAGGGACTGTTCTTGGTCCACTGTTATTCTCCCTGTACATCAGTGTTGTTTCCACTGACACTGACTTTGCAATAAGACTGTTCGCAGACGATTGTGTTTGCTTCCAGGAGATTAGAGATCCAGATGGTTCACTGAAACTTCAGAATGCTATAGATAGATCAGGATGTTGGGCCCGAAAATGGGACATGAGATTTCAGCCCGTTAAATGTAATCATCATTCATTGGAATGGAGTTTCAGACCCTTACTGCAAAAACTGATATTTATAAAGAATCATACTTCCTCCGAGCTATTACAGATTGGAATGCCAATCCCGATTCGATTATTTCAGCAGCTGAAGATGCTGAGGATTGTGTATCTAAGTTACCTCTTTAATAAGAGCAGGGACGAACTTCCCATCACAGGTTCCTTTCTTTGCTACAGAAAGCAGAGGGTTGTTGTTAATGGTGAATCTTCAGAGTGGGCTCCAGTTTTGTCTGGAGTCCCACAACGTGACAAGGGACCGTTCTTGGTCCACTTTTGTTTTCCCTGTACATCATAGATATTTCCACTGACATTGACTCAGAAATAAGACTGATCGCAAATGATTGTGTTTGTTACCGGGAAATTAGAGATACAGATGACTCATTGAAACTTCAGGCTGACATAGATAGATTAGGATGTTGGGCCCGAAAATGGGGCATGAGATTTCAACCAGTTAAATGCAATATTATGCAGATAAGTAGGAAGAGATCTAATAAAGTTGAGGCTTCTTACACCTTAGAGGGAACGGTCCTCGAGAATATGGACTCCATTAAATACCTTGGAGTGACAATCTCACACAACTTGAGATGGAATACTCATATAAGCAACATGTGTACTAAGGCAAATAGAACGCTTGATTTCCTGAGGCGAAATCTTCATCAGTGCCCTCAGGATGTAAAAGAGGCAGCATATAAAGGTCTTGTTCGCCCAATCTTGGAATATGGTAGTTGTATCTGGGACCCCAGTGGAGTGGTCCTTAACGATGAAATATTAGAGCTGCTAGATTTGTAAGAGGCAATTACTGCTTTGAAACTGGGAGCATGACTGGAATACTTGGAAAATTAAAATGGGAGTCTCTCAAGAAAAGGAGAAAAGACAGTAGGCTAATCCTTTTATACAAACAGATTCCAACAGATGACCTTGTTCCCCCAGCTAGACACACCATTCGTTGGCGTTTCAGACCCTCACTGCAAGAACTGACATGTATAAGAGTCGTTCTGCCCCAGAACCATTAGAGATTGGAATGCCCTTCCCGATTCGATAATTTCGACAGCTGAAGGTGATGATTGTGTGGCTAAATTTACCTCTTGGGTTAGAGCTAGGGACTAATTTCCCACATCACAGGTCCTGGTGTATGAATGTCATTTGACGTATCACCAGTAACAATTCTGATTCTGATCCTGGTGTATGAATGTCATTTAACGTGTCACCAGTAACATTTCTGATTCTGAATAAAGGAGTAGCCATTCCTATTCGCCGTACACCTTTTTGACTATATTCCGTACAGCTATCTGGTTGTAAACAACTAAACGCCGTACACATGGATTTTTAGTTTTTAATAAATACGCTTAGTGCATGATAAAATCATGACCACTGAAAGTTTTCATTTACTACCCGTTATAAACGGAAACAGATAAAAGAAAGTTTAAGCGGAAATAAATCAAGAAATTATAAAATCTGAAACCGATTTTCGAAAATGCTGGTCTTCACTCAGTACCAAGCATCGAAAAAACTTGTGTTCTTGACTTTAATTCGAAACATACAGCTTCGAAAAACTCATCAAATGTTGCAGAAATCCCTCTGTTATTTCAAGGAAATCAATTTACCCTGCACTTGCAGAAAATAGATCAGGAATAAAGGCTACACTCACCGTGCTCCATGCCTACTTTCGCTTTGTATCGATTCACCGGGATTCTATTTCCGGTGTCGATGAAAGACGGTGATCCACAATAGAGCCGAATATCAGATGCTTATATTCTTGCACACCAGATAAGAAAAATCCATAGTTTTAGCTCGGGATACAAATTCTATTCAAACCCAGGTGTTCTTACCCTAAATCGAATATTCTCGCGTGTTTGATAAATGCACTGGTTGAATTCGACCTCATGTTCGCCGTCGTTAAGGTTGACGTCACAGCATATTACATGACGTCACTAAGCCTCAATGTAGTGTCATTACAATATGGCGGACGTCAGCAACCAAAGTGACTGCAGTATTTAAATCCTACGCCTAGAAATGGAAGGCACATGTATGTAAGAAAAAGAAAGCTACATGGGTGTGAGTACAGGGACCATTTCTAAGCTTTTAGAGAGGAAAGATATACAATCCTGTAATAATATACACAAGGGTACCATCGAGAAAATATGACCAATCGTGAATAAGTTGTGTGTCTCCGGCAGTTTTTAACACACAAGTCAAGACTCTTGTCACACATGTAGATGACACATTTATGTATTCAATAGTACCTGCTATCTCTAATATAGTCTTCACGTTATGGAGCAGCGCCACAAAAAATCTAGAATTGCTAAAAAATGATCTCGTGTTGCTAAGCCTGCCAAAGAGATTACAAAGTTTTCTAGGGCACAGCACAAAAAAAATCTATATCCATGCCTAGTATTTTCAGCAATACCAATCGCCTGGGTCCATAATTTCAATAATAACTTGTAAATACTACTGCAAAACTTGAAAACAATAACAATTTTGACAGCTGCTTGCTCCGGGAAGCCATGTTTTTAGACCATTGTAAACAAGAGATTTCATTGGTTAAAAATCTCAGCAATCCGAATCGGCCAATGAAAAAATAAAAATAACTTAATGCTTTCTTTCTTTCTTCCGGTTTCGCCTTTACCTCAGGAGGGGACACAGACGGTGTTTATTACATACACTCCAGTTTTGCATGATGAAAGCCTACACAGTAAGCATGCAATTACGGTAGGTCTCTTTAACCTGCACAGGGGGGTGGTTCTCCCTGCACAGGGGGTCTCCAGTTAACGTCCCGATTCGAAGGACGGTGCACTTAATGGCATTCATCCCTGTAAATGATGCCAATGGAGTGTGTTCGGACACCGAAATTTTCACACCGCTACCGGGGATCGAACCCGGGACCTTTAGCATCAGAGGCAAGTGCACTAACCACTGAGCTATCACCTATCGCCTATTACGCCATGATTTATTTACTCCGGTTCTGTAAATAAAAATATGGCTTCCCGGAGCAGGCAGCTGTCAAAATTGTTTTTGTAGGTGATTGTAACTAATGTCTACAACATTTGTTTCTTGGGGTCATTACAGGCGGGAGACTGTGTATTACCTATCATACTCCTTATCGGGATTCTTTATAATGACAAGTTCTTTATAACGACAAACTTTCACATGTAAGGACAAATAATGTCGTTATAACGTGTGTTCTCTCTAGATAGAAGTGAGGTTTGCAGGGGTATAAACTATATTCCTTTCTTTCGCTCCGAAACATAGGTTGCGGGTGTTTAGTTTATAAATAAGAAAACTATCGCAAATTTCCATCAGAAAAGAATCAGTTTTTGTGATAAGAGGGTCCTGATTCAAATTTTCATCAGAAAAGAATCCGTTTTGGTGATAAGAAGGCTCTGATTCACACGGCTGTGGTATTCGAATGGGCAGAGAAAGTAAAAGACCGTTTTTTCCAAGTCCTATCAAACGTCCCACAGCTGTTCGAATTCGGATTAATCATATTCGATATAACCTAGCACGATCAAATGTTGCATAGTTTAACTGACGGTGGCTCAGGAAAATCTTGCTGATTAACAGCGGATATACGATTTGTCAAATTGATTATATAATCAGAAAATAAATAAATAAATAAAAACGAAATTCGAAACAAAAAGTGCGAAACTAAGTACAACAATGCGCAAAAAAAAGCTATTTATGGGTCTATTTTTGGCGGCAATGATGTATTTCGTAAGCTTTGCCATCAAGAACATGTCTCTCAAGCCAAAACTTCAGAAGTTAAAACCTCTACCGCGTCTGCCGGTTATGGTGGAGGCAAGAAACAACACGAAAATTGCCAGCAAAGAAATCGATGAAAGAGAAAATTTACGCCTTGAAAACTGGATTATTGTACTGACTGTTAATATGGCATTTTTAGACTTTTTTGAAAACTGGATTTGGTACTTTGAGCGTCAAAAGTTGGGAATACCAGTTATTGTGATTGCGGAAGATGACAAATGTTTTCAGAAACTGACATTAACATATATAACAAAAACATTAGATAAGCATACACACAAGGAAAATTTGACGTCAATGTACAATGGGGCATTAAATATACGAGTAGAAACAAGTGGTGTAAATAATACTGAGGATGCAGCAAACTTTGGCAGTAAACCATTCATTAAATTGGTAGCATCTCGCCCTTCGCATATACTGAAATATTTACAAGAAGGTAAGAACGTTTTGTATTGTGACGTTGACACAGTCTGGTTGCAGAATCCATTTCAACACTTTGTTGGAGAGTTTGATATCTGGGCACAGATGGATGCGAATACTTTTTGCACAGGCTTTCTTGCGATAAAATGTAACAACAGATCAATTAAATTTGTTATGGACTGGAAGCGATACCTGGACGGAATGCGTTTTAGGATCACGAACCAAGTGGCTTTCAACCGTATTAACAAGTCCGGCATACGACTAAAGGGATTGGACAGGGATTGCTTTCCAGATGGACAATGGTACTTTAAACGGTTTGATGAAGAACGCCGCTCTCGGGTAGTTGTTGTTCATAATAATTTCATTGTTGGACATGACAAAAAGCTAGAGAGATTCAAGAGATTTAATCTATGGCGAAATGAATTTTCCCCATAAAAGGTTGGCCGCTATATTAATAGTTCAGAAATGAATGTAACTTTTTAACGTTTATTGAAGTTAGAAGACTTCCCTTTAACTTTGCTCCTGAAGCGATGTTATTCATACCTGAGCGTTAAATAAATAGAGGACCTTACATGAGTGTTTATGTATTATTGAATTTATTAAACGAGTTGAGGAAAAGGGATAAAATGCGAGGCTGTGCCGAGCATTTTATCCCTTTTCTTCAACGAGTTTAATGAATTGTTGACATAGAGGATCTTACATAAGTGCTCATGTTTTACTGAATTTATTAAACGAGTTAAGGTCAAGTGATAAAATGCGAGGCTTTGCCGAGCATTTTATCCCTTTTTCCTCAACGGGTTTAATAAATTCAATAATACATGAACACGAATGCAAGATTCTATTTATCATATGACATTTAAAACGCATTTTATTCACGATTGTTTACAAAAATATCAACAGTCCGCCATTAGTAAACGCGACGTCGTTAAGGACGTCGTACATGTAACATTACGGGACCTATCTAGCTAACTTGCATATTTAATCCACTAGTGGATTATCGAAAATATTACATGGCGCTATTACACTCTCAGACGCGACGTCATATGATAAATTACCTTTATTGCGCGCAGCGCCATTTGTGTTGAGTTTTTGTTGAGTTTGAGGCACGGACTATGTATTCTTGAAACTTGATTTTTCATTGAAGCGAATTGTCAGTTACAGAAGTTCGCGTTATAGATAAAATTAAAATACTTTTTTTAACAATTCTAATTTGCGACTACATTCAATTATACATTGGTAATCTAAATGTTTGCCATTCGCATTCTATTTTTGATACATTCTAGATTTTTTAATAACGAACTATGTTTTTGGGACCCGGGCTGTTGACAACCTAACTCTTTATATTCACTCATATTAGTTTTAAATACTTCAACGCATTAATTCTAACACGGGTTGCTTACACGATGTATTAGTTGAAATGTGTATTTCCTTGCAGTTCACGGCCCCCACCCATAGGGGCTTGAAGAAATATATGGGCTGCATGATGCTTCTACGCAGAGCTGAATCCGGCCCGCACACTAGTACTGGTAAACCGCTTAGAGGATCTAAGCCTGTCCAGGAACCGCGGTGCGAGGTGGACCGTCCATGCTAATAAGCCCTATTGGCTCATTGGGCGACAGGGCTCGAGAAGTCATTTCATCTCAATGTTGGGTAAAAGTCCCACAAAATTGGAAGCAACGTCTCCAAAATGACCTTTACAGTGTTGACGGGGACGTTAAACCTCAAATCAACCAAAATCCTTGCAGTTCAGTAAGAGAAAAGGATTTATATGTCACATTTATTGACAGCAATAAAAGTTTTTTCCATAGACACTTTAGACAAAAAATAAATCTGGGTCTGATTATTTTCGATAGAATATTAAAATATCATTTGACGGATATTATGAGGGTGCGTAAGAAACGCAGTACCATTGGCGTTTTTGCATTGGAAGTTGTGTTTCTAACCTGCCAACATGTGCATTTTGCTGTGCCCTGATTTTGGACTGAAGCGATACAATATGCTAATCTATAAGATGTAGCACTTCAGTCACAAAGATAATATATAGCTGTCCACAAGATGTCGTTTTATTATGTTTCTTGTAATATTTTTAGTTATTTGTTTCAAATGAAGTTTATAACAGTTAATTGAAAGGGACTGAAAACCATTTGCTATTCAACCGTAATTATTCTGTGTAAATGGCATTTCTCTAACGAAATTGCGGGTATAAGGGTATTACATGAAAATGTTAACGTGTTGAAAATAAAATTGGATACAACAATAATAATAATAATATTACTACTGTTACTACTGCTACTACTGCTGTTACTGCTTCTACAACAACTACTACTACTGATAATAATTTTAACAATAAATTGATGATAAATATTATTATGTTACTGCTTTTTCCACAACTGCTACTATCATTGGGCCCCTCCGATATGGGCTTGAAGAAATAAATTGGGCTTTAAGATGCTTCCACGCAGGGCTAAAACTGACCGTTCATGCGTACAGGTAAACTGCTTAGGAGGTCTTAGCTTGCCTAGGCAAAGTGATCTGAGTCGGACCACCCCTGTATATAAACCCTTATGGTTTGTTTGAGCGGCAGGGCTTGACATCACGATAACAAAGTAGAAGTAAAACAAAGATCAGGAATCGATACAATTAACTTACTCCACCCATCAAAGACACCAAAGGGAAGGAAACACAAACATTAAGCGACCAGACCATAATGGAAACCTAAACAAGGAAGGCCATAAGGACAGTTACTTTCCCACAAAATGGCCATATTGCCATCCAAAATAAAAAGACACAAGTGATACACACAGAAAGTAACAAACAACAACATAAATAAACCGCCACAGAAGAACCGCCTTGGAACGGTCAGTGAAAAGATTTCCACGGGGGGGGGGGGGGGGGGGGGGGGGGGGGGGGGGCTTAAATCGATTTTACGTGTCCACAATCCTCGCCCTTACTTCCGTCGCGATTTAGACAAATAATTTGTTCAGTCCGCATGAAGGCCTCCTAACTCATCGGTGCAACATCTCCGTGAACACATATAATCAAAGAACCACAGAGGTGAGACAACGGTGAGGACTGGACAGCAAGAAACAAGTGAAATGCTGGAGCAAAAGAAAACCAACAGTTAGACTCCGATGGGCCCGACCAGAGACAGAGCATCAGGCACCAACCAACACTCCCTCGAATTAGGTCTCTCTAATTCTCAATAAGCCTTTACGTTGGAAACGTCATAGAATCTGAGGCTTGACCCACCGGCGTGCAATTAAAGAGGGAAGCAAAGTTGCCAACCGTGATTGGGTTAACTACCATGCATGCAGTCTGTCGTATAACATCCATGTTGCACCATATCTTTTTATATCGAAGAATGATTTTACGAAATTGGGTTATATATTTTTCTGAATATATATACTAAGTCACCACAAAATTCGGGTTCCGATAGACCTTGTTGCAGAAGAGATTTAAGTCCAATATTGAATTTTGAAATTAAATCAGAATGGCGTCTATAAAATTTTGAAAAGGCTTTGCGTAGTTTATGGTACCGATAACCCTGATTAAGAAGTTTAGCCGTTAATAATTTATTACGAGTGTTGAAGTCAGTTACATGACTACACACTCTAGCAAATCGAATTAATTACGAAATATAAACGCCATAGGATGGCGCACGAGGAACATCACCATCCAAGAAAGGAAAATTTACAATCTCAAAATCAAAGTCATCGCGTTTATCATAAATTTTGCACGAACAAACCGATCTACAATAGATAGATGTAAATCCAAAAACGGGGCCTCGGTATCAGAAGAATTTGCTTTATTTAACTTAAGTTCTGGGGGGTAAATCTGACTGATCAAACCATCGAAAAATGTATTACCAATATTTGATAAATCATCTTAATATCTAGAAGTGGAGCTAAAAGTTTCAATAATTTCAGATTGGTTATCAATGGAAAGCGACAACATGAAGTCTCTTTCATAACAATACAAGAACAGATCAGCCACAAGAGGTGCGCAATTCGTACCCATCGGAATACCAACAATTTGTCTAAATAACTTAGTACCGAATCTAATATAAATATTGTCAAGTAGAAAGGTGAGGGCATCACACTTTCTGACATGACCAAAGTGTATAATTCTTATGCTCTTTATTATGCCCCCAACTTTGAAAAAGTTGGAGGGGCATATTGCTTCTGCCTCGTTCGTCCGTTCGTCCGTTCGTCTGTTCGTCCGTTCGTCCGTTCGTCCGTCCGTTACGCTTTTGATGCATAGCATAACTAAAGAACCGTGTATGCTAGGGTTTTGAAATTTCATATATGGATTCCTCATGGAAAATTAGTTGACGTGTATTTTTTTTTCTCGTCCGGATTATGCCCCCTTCAAGAGTTATTGCCCTTTGAAATTTTTTTAATAAAATCTTGTCAGCAAGATATCTCAATAACTATTGGAGCTAGAGCCTTCGAAGTTGGTGATTATATTGGTGGTGATGAGTAGATGAACTGATTAACTTTTGACAAAATTCTGAAAAATACTTTGTGAGTTATGGCCCTTTGTCATTTTGGTAATTTGTGCCCATTGTAATGTATGCTAAAAGTGATGCATAGCATAACTTTAGAACCGTGTATGTTGGGGTTTTGAAATTTCATATATGGATTCCTCATGGAAAATTAGCTGATGCGTATTTTTTTTCTTGTCCGGATTATGCCCCTTTTAAGAGTTATTGCCCTTTGAAATTTTTTTAATAAAATTTTGTCAGCAAGATATCTCAAAAATTGTTGGAGCTAGAGCCTTGAAAGTTGCTGAATAGATTGGTGGTGATGAGTAGATGAACTGATTAACTTTTGACGAAATTCCGAAAAATACTTTGTGAGTTATGGCCCTTTGTCATTTTGGTAATTTGTGCCCATTGTAATGTATGCTAAAAGTGATGCAAAGCGTATCTTTAGAACCGTGTATGCTAGGGTTTTGAAATTTCATATATGGATTCCTGATGGAAAATTAGCTGATGTGTATTTTTTTCTTGTCCGGATTATGCCCCTTTTAAGAGTTATTGCCCTTTGAAATTTTTTTAATAAAATCTTGTCAGCAAGATATCTCAAAAACAATTGGAGCTAGAGCCTTGAAAGTTGCTGAATAGATTGGTGGTGATGAGTAGATGAACTGATTAGCTGTTGACAAAATTCCGAAAAATACTTTGTGAATTATGGCCCTTTGTCATTTTGGTAATTTGTGCCCATTGTAATGTATGCTAAAAGTGATGCATAGCATAAATTTAGAACCGTGTATGCTAGGGTTTTGAAATTTCATATATGGATTCCTCATGGAAAATTAGCTGACACGTATTTTTTTTCTTGTCCGGATTATGCCCCTTTTAAGAGTTATTGCCCTTTGAAATTTTTTTAATAAAATTTTGTCAGCAAGATTTCTCAAAAACTATTGGAGCTGAAGCCTTGAAAGTTGGTGAATATATTGGTGGTGATGAGTAGATGAACTGATTAACTTTTGACGAAATTCCGAAAAATACTTTGTGAGTTATGGCCCTTTGTCATTTTGGTAATTTGTGCCCATTGTAATGTATGCTTAAAGTGATGCATTGCATATCTTTTGAACCGTGTATGCTAGGGTTTTGAAATTTCATATATGGATTCCTCATGGAAAATTAGCTGACGCGTTTTTTTTTCTCATCCGGATTATGCCCCTTTTAAGAGTTATTGCCCTTTGAAATTTTTTTAATAAAATTTTGTCAGCAAGATATCTCAAAAATTATTGGAGCTAGAGCCTTGAAAGTTGGTGAATAGATTGGTGGTGATGAGTAGATGAACTGATTAACTTATGACAAAATTCCGAAAAATACTTTGTGAGTTATGGCCCTTTGTCATTTTGGTAATTTGTGAAAAACTTTGTCATCGTTCTAGCGCCTCTATTTCTTCACCAATTTCAATATAACTTCACACAAATGTTCCCTATAAAAAAAACTCGAGCGAGTTCGACTTTCAAGGTCATGACCTCAAGGTCAAGGTCACTGTGGCTATTTTTAGAAAAACTTTGTCATCGCTCTTGCGCCTACATTTCTTCACAAATTTCAATATAACTTCACACAAATGTTCCTTATAAAAAAATCTCGATCGAGTTCGACTTCAAAGTCATGACCTCAAGGTCAAGGTCACTGTGGCTATTTTTAGAAAAACTTTGTCATCGCTCTAGCGCCTTCATTTCTTCACCAATTTCAATG
The DNA here is from genome assembly GCA_963580285.1 of Lucinisca nassula. Lineage (NCBI taxonomy): Eukaryota > Metazoa > Mollusca > Bivalvia > Lucinida > Lucinidae > Lucinisca > Lucinisca nassula. The sequence continues at coordinate 99,497,883 of OY757015.1, forward strand.
TAAATTCACACAAATGTTTCTTATGACAATATCTCAGCGAGTTCGACTTTCAAGATCATGACCTCAAGGTCAAGGTCACTGTGGCTATTTTTAGAAAAACTTTGTCATCGCTCTAGTGCCTACATTTCTTCACCAATTTCAATATAACTTCACACAAATGTTCCTTATAAAAAAATCTCGAGCGAGTTCGACTTCAAAGTCATGACCTCAAGGTCAAGGTCACTGTGGCTATTTTCAGAAAAACTTTGTCATCGCTCTAGGGCTTACATTTCTTCACCAATTTCAATATAACTTCACACAAATGTTTCTTATGACAATATCTCAGCGAGTTCGACTTTCAAGGTCATGACCTCAAGGTCAAGGTCAATGTGGCTATTTTAAGAAAAACTTTGTCATCACTCTAGCGCCTACATTTCTTCACTGATTTCAATATAACTTCAAACAAATGTGCCTTATGACAATACCTTGAGCGAGGTCGACTTTCAAGGTCATGACCTCAAGGTCAAGGTCACTGTGGCTATTTTTAGAAAAACTTTGTCATTGCTCTAGCGCCTACATTTCTACACTGATTTCAATATAACTTCATACAAATGTTCCTTATGACAATATCTCAAGTTTGTTCGACTTTCAGGGTCATGACCTCAAGGTCAAGGTCACTGTAGCTATTTTTAGAAAAAAATTCATCACTCAAGCGCCTACATTTCTTCACTGATTTCAATATAACTTCACACAAATGTTCCTTATGACAATATCTCTAGCGAGTTCCACTTTCAAGGTCAAGGTCACTGTGGCTATTTTTAGAAAAACTTTGTCAATGCTCTAGCGCTTACATTTCGTCACCGATTTCAATATAACTTCACACAAATGTTCCTTATGACAATATCTCAAGCCATTTCAACTTTCAAGGTCAAGGTCACAATGGCTATTTTAAGAAAAACTTTGCTATCGCTCCAGCGCCTACATTTCTTCACCGATTTTAAAATAACTTCACACAAATGATCCTGATGACAATACCTCGAAAGAGTTCGACTTTCAAGGTCAAGGTCACTGTGGCTATTTTTAGAAAACCTTTTTCATTGCTCTAGCGCTTACATTTTTTCACCAATTTCAAAATAGATTCACACAAATGTTCCTTATGACAATATCTGTAGTGAGTTCCATTTTCAAGGTCAAGGTCACCGTGACTATTTTTAGAAAAACTTTGTCAATACTCTAGCGCTTACATTTCTTCACCAATTTCAATATAATTTCACACAAATGTTCCTTAAGACAATATCTCGAGCGATTTTGACTTTCAAGGTCAAGGTCACTGTGGCTATTTTTTGAAAAAAAAAACTGTTCCTTATGATAATACCTCAAGTGAGTTTGACTTTCAAGGTCAAGGTCACTGTGGCTATTTTTAGAAAAACTTTGACATGGCTCTAGCGCTTACATTTCTTCACCGATTTCAGTATAACTTCACACAAATGTTCCTTATGACAATATCTCGAACTATTTCGACTTTCAAGGTCAAGGTCACTGGGGCTATTTTTAGAAAATCTTTGTCATCGCTCTAGTGCCTACATTTATTGATGGATGTTAATAGAACTTCACACAAATGTTTCTTATGGTAATATCTCGAGTTGCTTGGTCATGACCTCAAGGTCAAGGTCACTATGGCTATTTTTAGAAAAACTTTGTCATTGCTCTACCGCCTACATTTATGATTTTAATCTAACTTCACACAAAAGACGCTTATGATAATATCTTGAGCAAGATCTACTTCGCGGCCATGGCCTCAAGTCAAGGTCCCTATGACTATTTTTAGAGAAATATTGTCATCACTCTAGAACCTACATTTATGGATGGATTTTTAAACAAACTTTACGCAAATGTTGCATATGATAATATCTCAAGCAAGTTGGACTTTTGCCATTTCAGTGTTTTCCACACACAAAGTTGTCTTGTGCGAGGGGATTTGTATCGCATGCGATGCCTTGTTTTTTTTTAATAAAATCTTGTCAGCAAGTCCATATCTTGAGAACTATTAGAGCTTCATTAATCATTCTTGGTACAAACTTGCATCCAGGCATTGCAACTTCAACGCAAGCATCCATATCTGACATTGACCTATATTTCATGGTTCACTGACTTCGTGAATTATTGCGACCACCCTGACTTTCACCATTTCTCGAAAACTATTGAAGCTTTTTAAATTATAATTAGTACAAACTTGCATCTAGGAATTCCAACTGCAACGCAAGCATCCATATTTGACTTTTACCCATATTTCATGGTTCACTGACTTTGTGAATTATTGCGACCACCCTGACTTTCTATCTAATGTGAGAGTCCATTTCTCAAGATCTATTAGAGCTTCATTAATTGTATTTGGTACAAGCTTGCATTTATGAATTGAAACTTCAATGCAAGTATCCAATTCTGACCTTGACCTACATTTTATGGTTCACTGACTTTGTAAAATAGTGACAACACTAACTTTGACCCTTATGTAAGAGTCTGTTTTTAAGAGTTACTTGGTACATGCTTGCAACTAGGAGTGAAATTTTTATGCAGGCATCCATGTTTGACCTTGACCTAGATTTCATGGTTTGGTGACTTTGCGCCCCCACAGGCGCGACATAGCCTTCGGGGGAATTCTTGTTGTATGTTTTTGAGTCTTTAACAATATTTGTTGAATATTTTGCCAGCTAAGGTCAAGCAAAGGTTGGGGGCATTGTGTTTTACAAACACCATTTCTAGTTAATAATTATTATAGGGATCTGGCCAATCCCAAAACTTCTAGAGTTCAAAATGGTCCATTCGAGTCATCAAAACATTAACAGTCTTTTCGGAACATTTCGTTGGAGATTTGCTTTCCGCCATTGATGTTGCCATTAGGGTCCAGTTGTTTCATGTTTGTGTTTCTTTCCCTTTGGTGTCTCTGATTGGAGCTGTGGGTTGATTTATCGATTCGATTCCTGACCATTGCCTTCACTTCTATTTACCTATTTAAGCAGCTAAATGCACAATCTAATCGATTGTTGACCATTAACGTGTAACAATTGGCGACTCAAAACCGAATGTCACGTCGACCACGAAGCATATGGTCTTCTAGAATATCACAAGTGTATAAAGTCCTACATGTATATAGAACAGTGAATTTGAAAGACAACATTTATGTCCATTCATGAAATGGTGTGGAACGATTTGAATGGAGGTGTGAAAAGGATTTCTTAGTGGCACATCGTGAAAAGGGGTCAAAACTGTGATTTCTGTGTGACTAAAAGTACTTCTAGTGGAACAGGAAGAATTGAATAGGCTCACAGATTGTTTAAATGATTAATTTAAATGGGATTAAATTTGTTAGCGCCAGCTTAATCAGTTGTTTGGCACTAAAATACAGATTTTGTTTTCAATTCACGTAGACGCCCGTAGATCGGGGCTTGAAGAAATAGATGGGCTGCATGATGCTTCCACGCAGAGCTGAAACCGGCCGCACACGAGTACTGGTAAACCGCTTAGCGGATCTAAGCCTGCCTAGGCAAACCGGTGTGAGTCGGACCCGTCATGCTTATAAACCCAAACCCTATTGGTTTCATTGGGCGACAGGGCTTGAGAAGTCAATTCATCTCAAGGTCGGGTAAAGTCCCACAAAGTTGAAAGCAACGTCTCCAAAGTGACCTGTACAGTGTTGACGGGGACGTTAAACCTCAAACAAACAAACGTAGACACATACCCTCCACGTTTTGTGCTGTTGTATTGCTTTGACAATATTAACTTTTTTTTATAGAACCTTCAACATTAACCGTATATTTAATGCCCTAAATAGTTTTCGTATCATTATTACAGTGTCACGAAAATTGTACACTTAACCTTACACAATCGAAAACCACAGTGCATGAAGGTAAATGCATTTAGAATAATATCATCATACACTCAGAAAATACAGATTAATGAATAAGAGCAAATGCGCAGCGCTCAGGTGTCCAGGTCCCACATAAATGCCAGGGGTTTCTTGGTACCATGTTACAGGTAATGCATTTCAAATATCAGAAGACGAAATAAAACAACTCAGCTAAAGTATTGTTTAGATATAGTTCGAACAAATTGACCTGAGACTGGTGAACTTAATTAACATAATTTCATACCCGACTGAGTGCATGTATTTATCTTCGCCGTTTTCCGAAGATGGCGATATTGTTATACAATACATAGAGGTCGGTAAATGGGTCGCTATTCACGAGATTCCGAAAATTCACGAGACTGTTACGAAAGACGACGTATTAGGCGATAGCATTGACTGATTTATTCCTTGCATAAAGGTCAGTATCATGTCAAATTGTTCGCACTATATGAGAATTACAATTATTTAACATAAAACATGGACATTTTATATTCTTGATTTTTATCCCCTGTCCAATTTAGGGCTCTGACCAATGACTTAGATATAAAACACGTCAACATAAAACGTTGGTGTACATACACAAATAAAAGCTCCTAATAACAAATAGACGGACGAATAAAAAACAACAACAAAAAAAAACACAAAAAGTATAAACCTCTCGCCAAAATTAGACGTAGACTGATAACAACTCCTTGTGTCGGAGCATATCCTTTCCATCACAAATTTCGGCTGTTTTGTTACCTCGGTAGCACTAAAGCTTAGCGCGTCTTAACTAGGGGCGAGCGCTGTGACCACGTTTACTCGCTTTAACCCCAACCGCACTTACTGACCGTTCCAAGACGATGCTTCTGTTTTGATGTGTGATTTTTTGTATGTCTTTGCATGTATATCCTGGCAATATCGTCCCCACCCGTAGGGCCTTGGAGAAATAGATTGGGCTGCATGGTGCTTCCACGCAGACCTGAAACTGACCACACATGAGTACTGGTAAACCGCTTAGAAGGACTAAGCCTGCCCAGGCAAAGTGCTGTTAGTCAGACCGCCCAATGCATATAAGCCTCGAATTTGGTTTCATTGGGCGACAGGGCTGAGATGTCATTTCATATCAACACCGTGTAAAAGTCCCGCGAAATTGGAAGCCGCGTCTCCAAAATGACCTTAATATTGTTGACTGGGACGTTAAACCCGCAATGTAAACAAACAAATATCCTAGCAGTATTGAATTTATGACACCTGTTTGGCCATTCATTCTTTTCTGCTGAAGAGGATTGGATGAGGGAAACAAACTATTCTTCTTATGTTTTAACACGTATAAGACATTTACGCGTGTTGTCTGTGTCACACAAGCGTACTGCGTGCGCGTGGAATAATCGCGTTTCAATGCGCGGTTCGTCGTGTTCACACGCGATTTCAAGGCGTATGATATCAGCCAATTAAAGTGATTATTCGAAACGCGTTAGGTAAATTCAATACGCATTTCTGTGCGAGAGAAGTTCAACCAAAAATAATAAAACAGGTAAGTAAGACGCGTGAGTGCGAGACAACACGGCCCCATCAAAATCTTCTTTGCCTGTATGTTTGACCCTTTTTAATTCGTTCGTGCATTAATGGTAGTATTGCTCTTTCTTATAAGTAGTGATTCCTTCGGATAAACAAACACAGCTACTTTTATATTTAAAGACACATTTTGGATTGCATAACACCTTTAGAGATAAAACTCACTTGGGTATTCTGAAGAATGCAATATAGGTAGCGGACCAAGAGAGGGTAATTATTTACCCTGGGGTATGTAATTCACAAGACACGGCTATTGACAGGTTAATAGGGGTAATAAGAACCGCCTTATCATGGTATCCATGGTGTTTCTAACTTGTACCCCCATCTCCCTCTTTACCCACGTAAGTTAACTTCTCCCACAAAACTTTATGAGGGAGAAAACAAAATGGAGGCTTGGCAAGTCACCCCTATACATTTTAAGCTAATAAAACATGGCTTTTCTGAATGAAGTATGGTCAATCTTTAAAACAAATAAAATCTATGATAATTAACCTTCACTTTCCTCCAAAAGGCACAAAAATTAGTTGAGAATTAAGTTTGAAATATAAGTTTTAACATCAAAGTTCGAGGTCTATAGGTGATTCCAGTATTGATTTACATTTAGAAGAATCTGAGTTATTTTCAGCATAGTCTCCAAGCAAAAAAAAGACAACAATCTACATCCTTGCAGTTACCATCCAAAACAATGATGGCCTACTAACTTAAGAAAGTTTTAAATTCAAAGTAAAAATAATACAGTTAAGCTGAGATGTCAGCTTGTATATCTTGAACCCATTCAACAGTATGGGTAAGTGTCAGACCAAGGATAAATTTCAAAATGGAAATAAAATGAACAGTTCCACAGGCACATGTTTAAGAACCATAAGGTCAAATACCTGGCATGACCCTAGGCAACGAAACAGAATCCCCTTTAACCCAACCATTAGATTCTTGCCCCTTTTTTATTAGGGTGGCCCATTCCACAGGACCATACTGCAAACTGTCTTGGAAATTCAGCATCAGTAGTCAGTACTGCCATGGGAGGTAAACTAATGAAATCACAATTTTCCAGGGAAAACTGTCTGCTACACAGGGTCATTACCATAAATATTTAACCTTATTAGTTGACTTACAGGTTGCTGCTTAACATTTGCTCTACAATGAGTGGAGCCCTTGGGTTTCACATTAATATTATGTAATGAAATTATAGTCCTCATTAATCAAGAATAAATGCCTTTAAGGGCCAGCGACAGTAAATGGCAGGCGGGAAGTTTCTGTACTTAGTATCTTTTGATCGACTGATAAGCGAATACCTGGCACACGAGCCTAGTCCAGATTTTCTCAGTGTCGATTGATAAGTCATTACCACATACACCAGCCCAGTCCGGATTTCACCCTGATGGCATAGGGAGAAGACTAAACACTGCTGTAAATAACCGGTATCTGGGTTTTGTACATGGTCAGCGATAGTCACGTTGCCAATAACAGTGGAGCGCTTTGGTGCAGTGGTAGCGCATCGGATTTGTGATCGAGAGGCTCCTGGTTCGAGCTTCACGCTGACCAAAGTGTTGTGTCCTTGAGCAAGGCACTTCATCCACATTGCTTAAAAAAATAAAATAATAAAACAGTACTGGTTACCACCCAGGAAATCCTGCTCGTAATGCTCAGATGTGAGCGAGTAGCAGTAATAGGAGTAGGAGAGGAAGAACAAGCAACAGGAACACTGCTTTATTCACCTTATTTGCATTATCTGCTGGTTCCTAGTCTGAAGGTTATCAGTGTTGGAAAAACAGGTAACCAGACCCCCTGACCTTGAAAGGTCAGGCGGGTCTGGTTACCTGTTTTTCCAATATTGACAATGTGCAAGCTGGGAGCCAGCAAATAATGCAAATATGGTGAATAACGTAGATTGTGGGAACTTGTTAAAACGCGTCATTATGAGAAACAAATTCAGTACAACTTTTGTCTGAAAAAAAAAAATACTTTCTTTTTGCACTGGTACACTGGTAGCATTTCCTTCAAGGTTTTCCAAAATATTTAATTATAATTATTAATATTTTATATATTTCCCTTCTGCAGGGGAGACCGGGGATAGTTGATGCATTGTTTAGACTTTTTGGTTAATCTCGTGATCTGTCTAGCCGATTATGATCATCTTTGTATCTTCTAAAAGCTCAATCCTTTCTGCATCTAAAACAATATTATAATCCTTAAATTTCGGCTTATTTTGCCTCCGTTTATATAGACTTTTCCGGCAGGTCGAATGCATCAACTTGCCCCGGTGGTGGGGCATGTTGATGTAAGACTTGGGGCAAATTGATGCAGTGATTTTTTTTTCGCCTTTACAAGCGCAGGCAACAGAAATCACAATAAATTGTGCGAGTCGGACCGTCACTGGTCATAAACCGAAGCGGCATCTTTGTGCCTGTATTTCATCTCAATGTCGGGTAAAAATCCCATAAAATCGAAAATGATCAAATAGTTTTGACGGGAACGTTAAACCTCAACTTAAATAAAATTTCTTGCACACCAGACAAGCCAATCCGTGATTTACCCTGGGATAGAAATTTATGTTCTGACCCTGGTGTCCCGACCCCAAATCGAATATAATCGCGTGTTTGATAAATGCACTGGTTGATTACAACCTCATGCGCGGCGTCGTCATGCGTGACGTCACTAAACATTCCTGTCGTGTCATCACAAAATGGCGGACGTCGGTAACCGAAGTGAAATCCGTGCTAAGAAATGGAAGGTATGCAAGAAAAAGAATCCAATATGGGTGTGAGGGGTGGATAGAAAGATCCGCTCCTCGGGATCACTGTCCGGCATCACTCGGCAAGCCTCGTGATGCCGGACAGTGTCCCTAAGGACGGATTTTTCCATCCACCCCTCACACCCATATAAGATTCTTATAGTCCCCCAACGTTTGAAATGTCAGAATGTGGTGACAAGATGCCGTGGGCGCAACTGCCGCACAACCAAGGGCAAGGACGCCAGATACAAGCTCTACTGGTCCGGAAAGATATTTCTTGCACATCAGACAAGGAAATCCGTGATTTTACCCTGGGATAGAAATTTATGTTCTGACCCTGGTGTTCCGACCCCAAATCGAAAATAATCGCGTGTTTGATAAATGCACTGGTTGATTACAATATCATGTGCGGCGTCGTCATGCGTGACGTCACTAAACATTCCTGTTGTGTCATCACAAAATGGCGGACGTCGGTAACCGAAGTGACAGCAGCATTAAAAATTTGCAATAGAAATGGAAGATATGCAAGAAAAAGAATCAAATATGGGTGTGAGGGGTGGATAGAAAAATACGTCCCTCGGGATCACTGTCCGGCATCACTCGGCAAGCCTCGTGATGCCGGACAGTGTCCCGCGGAACGGATTTTTCAGTCCACCCCTCACACCCATATAAGATTCTTATAAGACTCTGCTGGTGTAGGAGTGTTTGTATTCAACAAGCACAACAGGTTCTTCTTTCTGAATTTACTGTATTTCATTGATAATATGCAAGACAAAATGTGTTGGAAAAGTTATTACATGTGTAGAATTTTATCCTACTGCTCCTTTGCAAACAATGTGGATCTATCGAAGACTTTTGCTGATCAGGATCAACACTGTCTCTCTACCAGCTAATGAATAGGGGCCTAAAAGTGATTTCAGCGCAATGTTTAAACAAAGTAGTTCATTCTACCTGTTGATGCCGGCCCGTACACAGAGTTGGGAAGGGTGTAATGACACCCCGTCCCTCTTTTTTGAAAATTATCTCAAATTCATGCAGTATTTCACTCTGCAAAATATTCGAAGCTCGGACCCCTTCCCACCCCCTTTTCAGAGTCTGCGTACAGGCCTGAATCAGGTTCTAAAATGTTGCTGTATGTATGGCGACCAGTGCCAACCCTGATCAGAGGCAATGTATAGTCTATCCGATCTTGGTCTATTCTGTAGGTCTAATAACGATACCACCTTTAAAAGGTTCTTAGCAGAAGTGCGAAACGTTATATGGTCTATTTTCGGTTTGAAAGAAATTAGATTACTTGGCATATATATGTGTAACAGTTTTATGAATGGAATGTTCCGAAAGTTGCCTCGTGAGAGCGATATTGTTTTGTTCTCTTTTCATGACATAGGCAGCCTGGCATTGGCCTGAACAATTTCGTTTAATATGATCTGTAAAAGGGTTATCCTTTGGAAGCAAGGAATACACCACAGAAGTGAAAAATATGGAGTGTACATGTTTTCTGGGCCAGACTAGCTAGTTTCGGCCAATTAGGCCTCATTAGTGACCCTCAGATATTTTCAAAATTCCACAATGGGATCAATGATCCCAAAGGACAAGAAAATATAATCTGCACTATGATGTAGGACAGGGAGACGTTTTACCGCCGCCACACATTCCCACACACCAGCTGTAGTGAAGTTTAATATGTTCTATAAAAGGATTATCCTTTGGAAGCAAGGAATACACCACAGAAGTGAAAAATATGTTTTCTGGGCCAGACTAGTTAGTTTCGGCCAACTAGGCCTCATCAGTGACCCTCAGATATTTTCAAAATTCCACAATGGAATCAATGATCCAAAAGGACAAGAAAATATAAACTGCACTATGATGTAGGGCAGGGAGACGTTTTACCGCCGCCACATATTCCCACACACCAGTTGTAGTGAAGTTAAATATGTTCTATAAAAGGGTTATCCTTTGGAAGCAAGGAATACACCACAGAAGTGAAAAATATGTTTTCTGGGCCAGACTTGCTAGTTTCGGCCAATTAGGCCTCATCAGTGACCCTCAGATATTTTCAAAATTCCACAAAGGAATCAATGATCCCAAAGGACAAGAAAATATAATCTACACTATGATCTACACTGAAATGCCAGTATTGAAGCAAACATTGTAGTCTCTGAGCATCCGGCTGGGCAGACGCCACATTCCAGGCCACGTTCGAAACCCAGCACACGATTCCGGACCAGACTCTATAGATCGCTCTGACCTACGTGTAACATCGATAGAAATAGCGCGATAATTTCTATTAATAGCCATAATATTGGTTTCCCGAAATCAGTATGTGTCACGTGGACAACAGCATTAATTTCTAATTTGCCATTTAGTAAATTTGGGTCGATTGTATTATCCCAATAGAAAAATACACATAATCATTCTTCCTAATCTTAAGCGGCTGACGTCCAGGATTGCAGAATCTGAGACCACGGTTAGAACCCAGTTGCGGATCACGATACCCAGTTGTGGATCGCGAGATATCGAATAGCTTTAAGCCATCTGGAAACGATCAAAATGTGTCAGTTTCTTTTCGGTGGCATTCCGTAAACATTAAATATCAATTTATGAGTATGTCTCCACGCCACGCCCGACCCCAACGGGGTCGAAAGACATTGTTTTGTCTCGCCTTTTTGTCTGTGAAACTACCTGAGATTGAAATTTTACAGAAATAAATAACACCATGAGACGTCGTGCAGAAGATAATAATCATAATTCTTGCTTTAATGTTTGTGGAGTTATGGCCCTCTGAGCATTGAAAATAGCGATAGTAACATTTACTCGCGCCCTCTCTCACTCTCACTTTGGTTCGGGCATGGTTCGGGTCACATGTTAGACGTCAAGTTTTACAACGGAAGGTCAGGCGATTTTTTTTTCGGCTATTTCGCTTTTCGTCCGCCTCTAATTACCGATAACCGGATGCAAATCGAAGCAAATTTGGAAAGAAACATCTCTTACCTTCTAAAACATGTGTTCAACAAAAGTGTCATTACCGAATTTAATTGATGTTTAGTGTTTTTCATAATTGTTGTGTAATTTTAGCGTACAGTAGCAACAGCTTCCGATTTCAGAAACTGTACGATGGTAACCTGTGATTATTTGCTGCGGTGATCTTGAGGGTCGGCACTGTTCGCCATACATACATCAACATTTTAGAACACGATCCAGGCCTGTACGCAGACTCTGAAAAGGGGGAGGGGAGGGGTCCGAGCTTCGGATATTTTGCAGAGTGAAATACTGCATGAATCTGAGATAATTTTCAAAAAGAGGGGCGGGGTGTCATTACACCCTTCCCAAAGTAGAAGTAAAACAAAGATCAGGAATCGATACAATTAACTTACTCCACCCATCAAAGACACCAAAGTGAAAGAAATACAAACATTAAGCGAAAGAAAACCAACAGTTAGACTCCGATGGGCCCGACCACAGACAGAGCATCAGGCACCAACCAACATTACCAAGAATTAGATCTCTCTAATTCTCAATAAGCCTTTACGTTGGAGCCGTCATAGAATCTGAGGTCTGACCCACCGGCGTGCAATTAAATAGGAAAGCAAAGTTGCCAACCGTGATTGGGTTAACTACCATGCATGCAGTCTGTCGTATAACATCCATGTTGTACCCAATCTTTTTATATCGAAGAATGATTTTACGAAATTGGGTGCTGAAGTCATTGCGATTATATATTTTTCTGAATTTATATACTAAGTCACCATAAAATTCGGGTTTCGATAGACCTTGTTGCAGAAAAGATTTAAGTCCAATACTGAATTTTGAAATTAAATCAGAATGGCGTCTATAAAATTTTGAAAATGCTTTGCGTAGTTTATGGTACCGATAACCCTGATAAAGGAGTTTAGCCGTTAATAATTTATTACGAATGTTGAAGTCAGTTACATGACTACACACTCTAGCAAATCGAATTAATTGCGAAATATAAACGCCATAGGATGGCGCACGAGGAACATCACCATCCAAAAAAGGAAACTTTACAATCTCAAAATCAAAGTCATCGCGTTTATCATAAATTTTGCACGAAACAAACCCATCTACAATAGATAGATGTAAATCCAAAAACGGGGCCTCGGTATCAGAAGAATTTGCTTTATTTAATTGAAGTTCTGGTGGGGGGGGGGTAAATCTGACTGACCAAACCATCGAAATAGGTATTATCAAATATTTAATAAATCATCTAAATATCTAGAAGTGGAGCTAAAAGCTTCAATAATTTCAGATTGGTTATCAATGGAAAGCGACAACATGAAGTATCTTTCATTACAATACAAGAACAGATCAGCCACAAGAGGTGCGCAATTCGTACCGCTCGGAATACCCACAATTTGTCTAAATAACTTAGTACCGAATCTAATATAAATATTGTCAAGTAGAAAGGTGAGGGCATCACACACTTTCTGACATGACCAAAGTGTATAATTCTTATGCTCTTTAGAAGTGAAAAATGCATTTCTGAAATTACATGCAAGATAGAGAGAATCTTCTCTGTGAAAAGCCCATTCAATTAAATCATTAAGCTTTTCTTTTATAAGATTATGAGGAAGTGTAGTGTAAAGAGTGGAAAAGTCGTAAGTAGAGAGACTTGAAGCACGAAAATGTCTGGATTTCAATTTATTTGAAACCTCATTCGAATTTTTTATAGACCAAAACAGATTTCTTCCTGATCTTTCAAAGACTTTATCACAATATTTAATCACATGCGTTTTAATAGCAGTAAGACAGGAAGTTAATAATTTAGAAAGTTCAGTGGTAGTGCAAGAGCTAGAATTTGCAATAAACCGTGCTTTGTAAGGTCTTTTATGAAGTTTTGGTAACCAGTATAGCGTAGGAAGCTTGTCTTGGCCTTCGGTAACACACACAGCACACCTGGTGGCTGAATGACAATTATGTTTATCTACTATAACTCTCTCTTCAGCTAAAGGCTGAAGTTCATAGGCCTTAGTACCACCAAGCTCCTGCTTAAGCGTGTTAACATAGTGGAGCCGTCACACAACGACAACGTTGTTAGCGGCCTTGTCTGCAGGGGCCAAAACAAACTTCTTATGAAATTCTTGAATACCTAGTTTAAGATGACGTAAAGACGTCTTAGGCTTAGGAGGTAATAAGTTAGTATTTTGAGAATAGAAAGAAATGCGTTTATTCACTAGTTTTAAAATGCTTAGTTTCCAGTCCTTAAGGGCTTTATGCTCAACATACTCTCGCTTACACCATCGATTACCGAATTCATTCAAGGAAGCAGCGATTTCATCTCTACATTTACTGAAATCAATTTTAGAAGGAAACCGATATTTCGGTCCTTTAGAAATTATATTCCTTATCCTAGAATCAGGAATAATTTTCAAATTGCCAGTAATTACATGACCAGCAGCAGGATAGCAATACACTGAGTTTTTACAATCACATGAATCAGGAGTATTAGTATCAATATCAAGATCGGAAACAAGTTTATTAAAATTAAAAATGATAGACCTAACAGGTTTGTTATATTTATAGCCAATTATAGGTGTTTCAGTATTTTGAAAATAAGCAGGAAAGGAAGAAAGCACAGAACTCTCACGGATGATACTAGGCAAATCTATAAAATCCATACTACCCTTATTAATTAAGGATATTTTGAAGAAATGGCGTTTATGATTAATTTCAGAATCAATGTAAGGACGGGGAGTATGCTGAGTATAGCCTCTAGTTAAGAGAGCCGCATCATATAACTGATAAGAACTATCGTAGAACTCTGTGTACGTGCCGGCACCAACAGGTAGAATGAACTACTTTGTTTAAACATTGCGCTGAAATCACTGTTAGGCCCCTATTCATTAGCTGGTAGAGAGAGAGGAGAATTTATGACAGTATTGATCCTGATCAGCAGAAGTCACTGGATCAACATTGTTTGCAAAGGAGCAGTAGGATAAAATGCTATACATGTAATAACTTTTCCAATACATTTTGTCTTGCATATTATCAATGAAATATAGTAAATTCAGAAAGATGAACCTGTTGTGCTGGTTGAATACAAACACTCCTACACCAGCAGAGTCTTTATCTTTCCGGACCAGTAGAGCTTGTTACTTGCGGCCTTGCCTTTGATTGTGCGGCATTTGCGCCCACGGTATCTGGTCACCGCATTCTGACATTTCAAACGTCGGGGTATATTTTATTTAAGTTGAGGTTTAACGTTCCCGTCAAAACTCTTTGATCATTTTCGATTTTATGGGATTTTTACCAGACATTGAGATGAAATACAGACCTAAAGATTCCGGTTCGGTTTATAACCAGTGACGGTACGACTCGGACAATTTACTGTGATTTCCCTTGCCTGCACTTGTAAAGGCGAAAAATAAATCACTGCATCAATTTGCCCCAAGCCTTGCATCAACATGCCCAACAACCGGGGCAAGTTGATGCATTCGACCTGCTGGAAAAGTCTACATAAACGGAGGCAAAATAAGCCAAAAATTAAGGATTATAATATTGTTTTATATGCAGAAAAGATAGAGCTTTTAGAAGATACAAAGATGACCATAATCGCCCAGACAGATCCCGAGATATACCAAAAAGTCTAAAAAAAATGCATCAACTATTCAACATTAACAATGGTAAATAAATAATTTGGACAAAAACCTTGAAGGAAATGCTACATGTGCAACAAGAAAGTATTTTGTTTTTCAGACAAAACTTGTACTGAATACGTTTCTTATAATGGCGCGTTTTAACAAGTACCCACAATCTACGTTATAAAGCAGTGTTCCTGTTGCTTGTTATTGTCCACGTGACTATCGCTGACCATGTACAAAACTTAGGTACCGGTTATTTACAGCAGTGTTAAGTCTTCTCCCTGTACCATCAGGGTAAAATCCGGACTGGGCTGGTGTACGGGGTATTGACTTATCAATCGACACTGAGAAAATCTGGACTAGGCTCGTGTGCCAGGTATTCACTTATCACTCGATCCAAAGATACTAAGTACAGAAACTTCCCGCCTGCCATTTACTGTCGCTGGCCCTTAAAGGCATTTATTCTTAATTAATGAGGACTATAATTTCATTACATAATATTAATGTGAAACCAAGGGCTCCACTCATTGTAGAGCAAATGTTAAGCAGCAACCTGTTAGTGAACTAATCAGTTAAAGATTAATGGTAATGACCCTCTTGTAGCAGACAGTTTTCCTTGGAAAATTATGATTTCATTAGTTTGCCTCCCGTGGCAGTACTGACTACTGATGCTGAATTTCCAAGACAGTTTGCAGTATGGTCCTGTGGAATGGGCCACCCTAATAAAAAGGGGCAAGGATCTGATGGTTGGGTAAAAGGGGATTCTGTTTCGTTGCCTAGGGTTATGCCAGGTATTTGACCTTAAGTTTCCTAAACATGTGCCTGTGGAACATTTCATTTTATTTCCATTTTGAAATTTTATCCTTGGACTGACACTTAACCATACTGTTGAATGGGTTCAAGATATACAAGGTTCAATCATTTTATCTAGCTGACATCTCAGCTTAACTATATTATTTTTACTTTGAATTTAAAACTTTCTTAAGTAAGTAGGCCAGTTGTCATTATTGTTTTGGATGGTAACTGCAAGGATGTAGATTGTTGTATTGTTTGCTTGAAGACTGTGCTAAAATAACTCAGTCAGCTTCTTCTGGATGCAAATCAATACTGGAATCACCTATAGACCTCAAACTTTGATGTTAAAACTTATATTTCAAACTTAATTCTTAACCAATTGTTGTGCCTTTTAGAGGAAAGTGAGGGTTAATTATCATAGATTTTATTTGTTTTAAAGATTGAACATACATCATTCAGAAAAGCCATCTTTTGTTAACTTAAAGTGTATAGGGGTGACTTTCCAAGTCTCCATTTTGTTTTCTCCCTCATAAAGTTTTGTGGGAGAAGTTAACTTATGTGGGAAAAGAGGGAGATGGGGGAATGTGGGACTGTATAAAGAATCCCACAGAGTTCTCTGTAACTTCGACCATTTTGATTTCTTTGGGTTAGGTCGGTTTTTAAGGTGTGTTAAAATTGTTGGGTTATTCTTAAAGGTTTTAATTTCAATATTAGTTTAAGGTTTTGGGTAAAACATTCTAAATTAGCTCAACTTAATTCTGAGGCATTTAGGATAATTATGGTGGAATAGATATTTTTTTTTCTTAATTTATTTCTCTTGTAATTTGATATGTATAAAAATATCTATGTATGTAAGCTCTGGTTAATGATGAAGGCATAAGGAGAGAGTCCACATTTGCAAAGAAACTGTGAATCAAAATACTGTTGTATGTAACCAGTTGTACTGGCCTGTTTGGAAGCATTGTTCTTTCGTTTATCATAGCCACACAGTAGCACCCTAAAGATGCATTTTCCAACCATATAAATCAGAATTACATTCCTTATTCTATTTTGTGATCCGGTTAAGTTTCAAATAAATAAAAACACAGCATTGTTGAAGTTTATTTGAATCTTTGTGCTCTTTTCTTACCCTAACACTTAAAGAATAGGCTTATATTAAGTTAATGATCTTAATCTTTGGTTGGCGAAGTCCTGTTTAGTTCCCATGCAGCTGTACATGAGGTGCTTTTAGTGTGATCACTGTCTTTAGTCCGTCGTCCGTCTATTGCCAGTTATTTGAGAATAAATATAGACAGCAGCCAGTTTGGTGGAGCTATTTCAAAAGGGGCATCCATCATTCAGGCTGTTGACATAATATTTCTGTCCACGATTAGTCTGCTGTTGACTGTAACCAGGCTACCAACACCTAACAGTCATCTGTCATTCTGGTGGTCGACAGTCAAAGGTGAGTCTTCAGTCGAGAATCAGTCGAGAACTGAACGTCATCAAGTCAGAAGTCCTTCTTAGACCTTCGGCACTTACATTATATAGCCCTCAGTGTTGACTGAAGAGATCCCCTCTGTCTTCAACAGGTAAGGGGTCACCTTAGGGAAAATCAATAGCTAACTACAGGTTGACTAGAGTGTACATTATTGATTTTTCCCTTAATCCCTTAATGCAGGGGATTCAACAAAGCTACTAATCTCTCTATTAAGGGTCGAATTTGATCTGCTACAGACAGAATATCACAGAGGGCAATAAAACAATTATGAACACTTGGTGTGTGCTACTGTAACAGAATAAATGCTTTTACTGAATTCCAGGTACTGGTTGTTTATAGCATCGTTAGTCGCCCCCCCCCCCCCCACTAAATCGCCAGAGCGCAGTGTCAAAAGTTAATTCTGGACTAAGCTCGTGCACGTTGGCTTTGACAAACAGTGTATACCTAATCAGACGCCACATAACGCGGTGTCTGTCTGTCTGATCAGGTCTACTCTGCTTGCTTAAAATGCTAGAAATAAAATATTGGGTTCAACGAACAGTTCATTTCTGATTTCAGGGCTATTTTTCCAACCTACACTCAGAGAAAATCGACCCACCAGTACCAGTGCTTTGATTTTAAAATGGTGCAAAACATTTTGAGCATTGACTACAACACTCAATGACGCGTGACTGATCGGGAACTGAGTACTTGACTTTACAATGTTTACATAAGTATCTGTACTGGAATTTTGAGTTGTACGAGATAACCATTATCACGCAGTATAACAAACATTGGAATCGAAAGGGATAATTTGAAAGCGTAGATCGAACGTTCTATGTAGGAATACTGTCATCTATTTCAAACATACGCAGACATACCGTCATCTGTTTCAAACACTGATTTTTAATTTTGAGACAATTTGAGACAATTCCATAATAAAATATCAGGAGGTACTAACTGAAATCAAAACAATCTGCAAAATTGAACACCCTTTTGATAAAAGAAAAGAAAAAATGACAGGTGAGACTTATACCGAAATACCAGTATTTGAAGCAAACAGTTTAGACCCCGAGCAACCGGCTGAGCAGATGCCGCATTTTGTGGCATATGATCTTGTATACACTGTTTGCCAAAGGCGTCCAGCAACATGCAAAACTGACCTACGTGTATCATCGATAAAAATAGCAAGACAATTTTCTATTAGTCTATTCCATTGAACCAAAAGCTTGGTTTCCCCAAATCAGTGATAGTCACATGGACAACAGCACCATGTCTGATTCTGTCATTTAGTAACTTTGGGTCGAATGTAAAACAATCTTACACTAAAAAAACAAAAAATTTTCTGTTTCTTTCATGCTTTAAATTGTAATTTGTCACGCAGTTTCAAAGCGTCAGCAATCACCACAGAGCAGGGTGATTTGGCGTCGATTTAGGGGTGTTCAGCGTGTTAAATGGATATGAAATTGGGTGTAAACTGATAGTTTGCACCTGGAAAACAGCTTGGACTGTACCTTTATCAAATGGCTCACTTGAAATTTGCATTCAAATAATGTCTGCAGTTGCTAAGCTTGTCCGGCGTCGCGTTTATTATTTACGTTGCCTAGGTGAAATAAAAATGACGTCATAAACGTCGGAATGACATGAAAACGTGCGTGACGTCATTTCTGTCACACATAAATAACGTTTAGCTAATTGGCTTTTCATACACACAGCATATATGTTATTTTTAGGATACACCGAATTCACAAACAGTGAAAAACAAAAATCGTAATTTCACTGTTTGAAACAGCGAAGAAACTGTGGAAGATATCGATTTATCATATGACGTCATTGATAAGCAGTGGATAACTTCGTGTTACAAAATCGTATGACAACACGTGTAATAACACTTTGGCGGGATTAAGCAACGTCATAACGACGCCTTTGTCAACAAGGCATGTTTTTTTTTTTTTTTTTTTTTTGTGCTGTTTTGTTTTGTTTTCTTTTGGAAATTTGTCTTGTTTACAGGTGATAAAATCCGTTTTAAAGTGGTCATATGATAAACAGAATCTTACACTCGTGGTCATTTCATATGGTATTTATGAAACTCGCTGAAGGCTCGTTTCATAAATATCACATGAAATGACCATTCGTGTAAGATCCTCTATTTAGATTTCACTGAGAAATCTCCAACATTCATTGAAAAGTGTAAAAACCTTTTATATCTCCAACATGGTTGCCGATGAAAATGTGTGATAGTTTTCTTATTTAGTTTCTTACTATCCGCGGACGCCTGGTTACACTTTTCTGGAGTCCATGTCTGTTGATCTGAACATTGATATTTGCCATTTTGTCTATGGATTAATGATTTTGGATTAACGCTTTGGTACTTCGACCTAAACTACTTATACTCCAAACATAGGT
Source organism: Lucinisca nassula (assembly GCA_963580285.1). Lineage (NCBI taxonomy): Eukaryota > Metazoa > Mollusca > Bivalvia > Lucinida > Lucinidae > Lucinisca > Lucinisca nassula. Next base: position 99,517,316 of record OY757015.1, read on the forward strand.
TGCGGTGTTGCTCGTTAGAACCGCCCTATTGATGCGGTTCTAACGAGTACCCACAACCTATGACTTGGAACAGAAATAGGCAATATTATGTATTCCCATGTAGACCCCAGTTTTCTCTATATAAAGTGAGGTAATAAGGGTCGTTAATTTCATGGTCTTCTAAACGTGATGTATACGGTAAAGTGTAAGGGTACATTATGTTACATTGGTAAAAAAGTAACATATGGTGAAATAATTAAGACTTTTTAAAAGCCAGTCAGAGAATATTTAACGCACGACTGCAAAGACGTAAACAACCCGCAGAGATAACCTATATATGGTTTAAAGGTTTTCCTGTTAATTAAGGCGAATAGATGTGACTGGCGCCTTTCCGTTCAACTTTAATATGTATGCTTGATTTGTTTGTTTGATTTGAGGTTTAACGTCCCCGTCAACACCGTATATGTCATTTTGGAGACTTTGCTTCCAAGTTTGTCGGACTTTTACCCGACAATGAGATGAAATGACATATCAAGCCCTACCGTCCCATTAAACCAATAGAGTTTATATGCATGGACGGTCCAACTCGCATCACTTTTTCTGGGCATGCTTAGAACCTCTAAGCGGTTTACCCTCGTGTGCAGTGGGTTTCAGCTCTGCGTGGAAGCATCGTGTAGCCCAATCTATTTCTTCAAGCCCCGATGGGCGGGGGCCGATGTATGCTTTCCGATAAAAACTGAGTTTCATTAAAAAGAGTTTTGGTAGCTGGTTTATGCTGAAATGCCGTGTGTCTGAGCCGTCGAAATGATATTGTCGTGCACTGTGGCAAGCAATAGGTACAAGTTACTAACTACAAATCATCTTCAGTACTTAACCCTTGATCTGCTGAATATTTGAATCTGCCACACCCACTACCGGTTATCAACAACAATTTCACAATCTGACAAACAATGTAGGTTCTGATCAGATGGCTTCTTCAGAAGCCATCTGATCTGGATCTACATTGTTTGAAAGATAAGATATACCCAGGCTTAGGAGGACAAGGGTTAAGTCTACGTGACTACCACTGATTTATTAACCGTTACATAACGTATTTTCTTCAAATCAGTGATAGTGACGTGGATGACAGACGAATAGCTATTGTGCTTATTAACCTTAAATTGATTGATAAGCGACCAAAAAGGAAAAGATGTTATATAGAGTTGTGTCTTTTTAAAAATGTTTGTATTCTCCTCAGACTGCTTTTGAAATGGCCGGGCTGTCGCAGCTGACGATCAGGCGATGTATACATTTATATTTGAATGCTAACAATAGTAATGTCTTCTTTCGCAGTCCAGACAGAAAACTAATATTTCGTCAGAAAAAAATGCAAAAATAGTATATATTTCATTAGAAACAGAACACGCAATAAATGTCGAACTCGCTTGGGAAGGTAACTTTTACATCTAATTGGAGCACAGTATATTTGTGATACATAATAAAAGTTCGTCTGTCATTACTGGCAATGACCAATCTTAATCAAATGCGAGAAATGTTAGTGTCTATGTGTTCTAAGATGACTGATCTTTGTACATTGTAGATAAAACAACAAAGACCAAAGAACAGCAGCTCTTTTGATCATGCCTTAGCACTGGCTTTGCGCTGTGCACGTTTCTGCTCGGTTTCGTTAATTCTTTTAGCCTCATCTTCACTTGCACCTCTCCTTATGAGGCCTCGAAGCTTTCCTCTATCCTATGGAATGTGACCATTTCGAAAACACGCCTATACAAATACATTTTAAACTTTACCGCCGAAAAAAAACACGAAACATTTCATTTTCATATTTTTGTGACTCGAGCTGTTGACTACCTAACTCTTTAAAGTCACTAATATTGTTCTATAATACTACAACACATTAATTCTGACACGAGTTGCTTACACGATCTATTAATTGAATTGTGCATTTTCCTTGCAGTTCAGTAAGAGAAAAGGATTTGTATGTCACATTTATTGACAGCAATTAAAATATTTTTTCCTTAGACACTTTGTGAAAAAATAAGATTGGGTCTGATTATTTTGGATAGAATATTAAAAGATCATTTGACGGATATTATGAGTGTGCGTAAGGAACGTAGTGGACTCAGTATCATTGGCGTTTTTGTGTTTGAGGTTGTGTTTCAAACTTGAATCGCGATTTATATCGCGGTTAATGCGAGTTAGGTAGCCAACAGCTCGAGTCACAATACAATCTTGTATCTCAAGAGTTTATTTCATTACCGATAGAAATTTGACTATCAAGCGTCAAGTGTTTTTGGCAAATATATTGAGGCTTTATATTAGCAACTTCTTAGTGGAAACAGTGTATCTCAAGATCTTTTTTGTTTCATGAGTACTAAGCATTTTGACTTTGAAGCGTCAATGGGAATATTTCTAGCCATCTCAAGTTTAGATACTACTTTATCATATGACGTCGCGTCTGAGAGTGTAATAACGCCATGTAATATTTTCGATAATCCACTAGTGGATTAAATATGCAAATCAGCTAGATACGTCCCGTAACGTTACATGTACGACGTCCTTAATGACGTCGCGTTTACTAATGGCGGAATTTTGACATTTTTGTAAACAATCGTGAATAAAATGTCATATGATTAATAGAATCTTGCATTCGTGCTCATGTATTATTGAATTTATTAAACTCGTTGAGGAAAATGGATAAAATGCTCGGCAAAGCCTCGTATTTTATCCCTTTTCCTCAACTCGTTTAATAAATTCAATAATACATGAGCACTCATGTAAGATCCTCTTTATCTCTTCGCAATGAAGAGGGGTGAGAAGATAAGAAAGATCGATGAACAGCTTGAACAATTTTATTTGCCCCGCTAACTAACTTGATGAACAGAGGATTAGGGCCGTTCCTCTGTCCTCGTTTACAATTTGAAACTTTAACATATCTAACACATGTAGCTATAATTTTTCAGTTGAAGTGTAGCTATATTTTGAGGCAGGCTAACGTTGAAAATAACTTGGTCTCTAGAGCGTTTAGCTATATTTTTTCTGTTATGAGGGATTATAGCGTCATCCAGAATGACTCAGTCTCTGGTGTTTTCATTTGGAGATGTTTGTGTGTAATCTTTCAAGAGGTCTAGGGGTACCACAAGATGACATTATGTTGGCCTTGTATCTCAAAATAGAAGTGGAGGCAATGATCAGGAATCGATACAATCAACCCACAGCTCTCATCAGAGACACCAAAGGTAAATACACACAAACATGAAACAACAGACCCTAATCGAAATACCAACAGCGGAAAGCCAAAAGGACAGTTACTTTCCCACAAAATGGCCAATAGGCTATCCAAAATAAACTAACATAAGCGACACAAACACCCAAAGACAAACCATAACAAAAATAAATCGCGGCAGAAGAACCGCCTTGGAACGGTCAACGGAAACGAGTTCCACTGGGGGGGGGGGGGGGGCTTAAATCGATTTTACGCGGCCACAATCCTCGCCCTTACTTCCGTCGCGATTAAGACAAATAATTTGTTCAGTCCGCATGAAAGACTTAATAGTTTCATACTATTTGTCTATTAAATTCCACAACTTCTCATCGAAAATGTATAACCGCCACATTTCCACATTGAAATTGTGTAGCTTCTACATTAAAATTACGGAACCTCCACATCTCCGAATTGAAATTGTGGAACCTCAACATCTCCACATTGAAATTGTGTAACCTCTACATTGAAATTGTGGAACCTCCATATCTCAACATTGAAACTGTGGAGGTGATGTGGAGCAAATGCGGATGTAATGTGGAGAATATGGATCCACAATGTGGAGATTCCACATGTCCACATCTACACATTTGGTATTTTTGCAACCAGCCCTTTCTGGCTTCTATAATTAAGCTTAAAATGCTCAATGTGGAGCAATGTGGATGTAATGTGGATCCAGAATGTGGAGATTCCACATGTCTACATATACACAGTTGACAATTTGGCTTAAAAAATCGACTTTCCTGACCGGCGGCGGGTATGACTAACCTTCCGACGCGAAAATGTATCTTTGGTAGGAACCAGCTATATATGTTAATCAAATAGGAAAAAACACATCAAGAGAATTAGATGCCGCCTATGACGGCAAACAATCCCGCCCCCACCACCACCACTGTGCTTATGAAATGCATAGTGGGCTTCCCGACTAGACGTCATTCCGATTTAATTTCAAAATTCAATGTTAAATCTCTTCTGCAACAAGGTCTATCGGAACCCGAATTTTATGATGACTTAATATATAAATTCAGAAAAGTATATAATCACCATGACTTCAGAACCCAATTTCGTAAAATCATTATCTCGATATAAAAAGACTGGGTACAACATAAATGTTGTACGACAGACTGCATGCAGGGTATACGCAGTTAACCCAATCACGGTTGACTATTTTGCTTCCCTCTTCAATTGCACACCGGTGGGTCAGGCCTCAGATTCTATGACGGTTCCAGCGTAAAGGCTTGCTGAAAATTACACAGAATCTAGTTTTATGTAATGTTGGCTGGTGCCTGTTGCTCTGTCTCTGGTCGGAATCTAACTGTTTGTTTTCTTTTGCCCCGAGTCCTCACCGTTGTTTTATGTCTGTCGTTGTTTGATTTTTGTGTTCACGGAGATGTTGCACCGTTGAGTTAGGAGGCCTTCATGCGGACTGAACAAAGTATTTGTCTAAATCGTGACCGAATTAAGGACGAGGATTGTGGCCATGTAAAATCAATTTAAACACCCCCCCCCCACCCCAGTGGAATTCGTTTCACTGACCGTTCCAAGGCGGTTCTTCTGTCGCGGATTATTTTTGTTATGGTTTGTCTTTGAGTGTGTGTATCGCTTATATTATTTTGTTTTGGATTGGCCATTGGCCATTTTGTGGGAAAGTGACTGTCCTTAAGCTTTCCGCCATTGATGTTTCCATAAGCGTCCAGCTGTTTCATTTCTGTGTTTTTCTCCCTTTGGTGTCTCTGATAGGAGTGTAGGTTAAATGTATCGTTTCCTGACCATTGTTTTGCACTTCTATTTTTCCTGCACCTCGGGACTCTTGGTGATTTGAGATTATATCTAATACAAATTAGAAACACTTGATTGTCTCTCTGGACCAAAGTGGATCCCAGAGCGGAGACTTCCCTGTGTGCATGGGTCCCCTTAAAGTAGCGTGAGCATAGCTATCTTCCACTCTGTTTAAGCATATATTCGACAATCTCTCATATATGAGGCATTATGTTCGCTCTTACCCACTAGGCTACGGAAGACCGTAAGACCTCGCATCACAAAAGTACGTTTGCTATATGAACAAAGATAACCCTTTGGAAAATACAACACAAAACTGACAAACTGTAGAGTGTACAAGTGTTTTACTGGAACAGACTAGCTAGTTTCGGCCAGGCAGGCCTTATTATTGACCCTCGGATATTTTCAAACTTCCGCGTGGAATCCATGATCCCAACGGACTAGAAAATATAACCCACACTGTGATGCAGGTGCCCCACTTTATTCAGAAAATATATTTTGCAGGGAAATACATTACTTCCTTAATGCATGCATACAGAATCAAAGTACTGAAATTACTGAGGAAATTTGATTAATGAGGAATAATTATCATGATAACAATGTCAGTAGTAGATCAAGCAGTTCTCTAGATATTTTGTTGACAAGGCCCCAGAAAAAAGGAACGTGTCTGCTCATTTTTTCATGGTAAAATCATAAATTTCAAAATTAGCTCAGTCCATTCTGTGCTTTTCCCGTCTGCTTAAAATCTTACCGAGAAGTTCTCAGTATCGGCACATCAACGTCGCGTTGATACGACGATACATATACGTTGTGCGGTCGCTGGGAGCTATGTTCCTTCGAGCGTGGGGACATATTAAGGAGAATAACTTGACGAAAAACGGTCATTTTAAACCATTTGATTTAGACATTTTAACACACATCAGAAGCCGCGTTTTGCGCACTTTGACTGATTTTGTCTTACTTAAAGCGACTAATAATACAATTATTCCAACCTGTACGGTATTGAAGCTTGCGGGTCCTAAACCTTTACCCATAAATAACCATTTGTTCCAATACTGGGACATTCGGAAACTGTTAACACTGATTTGAATTCGTCTGATCGGTGTTTTCACTATTTGCTTAAAGTACGGAACTTGAATTAAAACGCATAGCTTATATAATAAACATGACAACACATATTTTGTAATTAGAGCTCTCGAAAGCGGGTGAATAACTGTGTTCAATGTCGGTCAGTAAAGGTTCGTTTAGTTGAACACTGCTAATCACAGAGAAGCGAACTAACGCTATTTAACCCTTTTAGTCCTGTAGGCCGGTGCAGACCCCGAGGAAATACATTAATTGTACCTATGCAAACCTTGTAAATCCAGATAAGACGGCACCTAGCGAGCAGTCTCGCCAGAATCTACATGTACACTGTTTGCCATCATGTCAATGAACTAATCCGAAATCCATTTCTATAAGAATATACAGTGAAATTTCGCTATTAAGATCACCTAAAACTATAGGACAAATTCTGCTTTTAGGGGAATGGGAACACCTGGCAGATTTTTCCGCCATTTTTCAAAGGGAAACAACTTTCGGGACTTCCTGTTCGCTTTACAACAAGCCCTGTCGCACTGAAAAAGGGGTCTACTCTTAAAGGAAAGAATTTGCTGCTCTGCAGCAAATTCTTTCCTTTAAGAGTTGTCCCCTAGTGACATGGGAGACAAAAATACTTTTGCAGGAGTTACCTCCCCTGAAGGTGTCCCCATTCCCCTTAAAAAGCTTATTTAGAAGGTTGCAGTTATTCTTTCTTTGTGTTTTCTGCATACAGTGCTCTCTGGTCAAAGACCACCTTTGGGACTGTTCAAAAGTGGTCTTAAAGACCACTTTTGAACAGTCCCAAAGGTGGTCTTAATATAGGAATTTTACTGTACTTAAAGCTAGATGATGATGATGATTATTATTTCGTGTTTAACGACGCGTCAACCCTCTTTGTGGGTCATAAGCGTCAAACGGTTAATGGTTAACGGCAACTTAAAGCTAGAAGAGTCCTGTTCAGAAACACAGGGGTAAAAGAGTAAAATCTCAGACCCAGTTATATAAATACCATCGGAAAGTGCATAGGAAAATAGTCTCGGGGCATTGTTTTCTTTTCAGATTTAGTCTTTCTGTGACAATTTATTTGTAAAAGATTATTAACATGTTAAGTATTTAGAACTTTTCCGAACTCTCCATACTCATCCAAGTACTGTCATGTTTGGCCTTAATGACTATTTGTTTTATTAAGTGTATGCTCGAAGAAGCGGGACCAGAACCGGATGTAGAATTGCATTCACATAGAAAATTGATACAAGAATCAACTTTCAACTAGATTGTTGGTTAACGAGAACCCATAATTTATATTTGACAAAATCACAAATTTTATTAAACCATATTTGCCTAGCGTCCAATTTTCGTGACACTGGAAAACATTGTAAACCCAGCTCAGACGCCACAGAACGCGCCCTACAATCGAACAACCTAAAATTGTTAACCCTTAAGGGGATTGGGAACACCTGGCAGATTTTTCTGCCATTTTTCAAAGGGAAACAACTTTCGGGACTTCCTCTTCGCTTTCTTATAAACCCTATGCAGCTGAAAAAGGGGTCTTCTCTTTAAGGAAAGAACTTGCTCCTCGGGAGCAAATTCTTTCCTTCAAGAGTTAAAACTTTTTGACATGGGGGACAAAAATACTTTTGCAAGAGTTGCCTTCCCTGAAGGTGTTCCCATTCCCCATAAGATGCCGAGAAAAACTGCATCTGGAAATGTCGTCTGTTTTTGTCGTCTGCCGAATCTTCTTGCAAACTTTTAAAAAACATTTTTGCTTACAGGCAACAGTGTGAATCCAGATCAGGTCCACATTGTTTGCACTCAGAAGAGAGCCAGTCTAATTTGGGTTCACACTGTTTCCATCAATGGCTTTGCATGATGCTTCCACACTGAGCTGAAACAGACCGCACACGAGTACTCGTAAACCGCTTAGAGGGTCCAAGCCTGCCCAGGCAAAGTGCTGCGAGTCTGACGGTCCTTACAAATTAACCCTTTTGGGTGGCAGGGCTTGAGAGGTCATTTTATCTCAATGTCGAGTAAATGTCCCATAAATTGGAAACAAAGTCTCCAAAATGACCTTAATAGTGTGGAAGGGGACTTAAAACTCCAATTCAAACAAATAAAAACTTTTAAAGTAACCAGCAGACGACAAAGCAGACGACAAGTGTTGTGATTGGCATTTTGTGGGTTAACCCTTTCGTCCCTAATGTTTGCAGAAGAAATGGGATAGAGTGCGTGAGTGTTTGAGTTTTACGTCTCACCAACAGCTAAGGTTATACGGAGACGGGACCTCGGTTTAAAGACTCATCCGAAAGTATGGAGAAGCCCTGGATCGATCCTGCGACCCCTGGTTTACAATGCGAGAAGCAAACCACTACATCACGGGGGCTTCTGAAATGGGATAGAAGATCACCGTATTTATCCTAAATATTCGGACACCTTAACTCCTTTCCGTTCTTTCTCTAAACTAAAAATTAATTACCCAATGCTGTGTCTAAGAATAGCTGGATGAGTGGTGGCAAACAGTGTAGACCCTGATGAGACGCCGCGTTCTGCGGCGTCTCATCAGGGTCTACACTGTTTGCTTAGACCTGTTTGTCCGAAAACATAGTGTAAATACCGTAAATACGGCAGTGATTGACTTTGCCATATGCTACATCTTTTGGAATAGTCAAGTCATTTAGCGACATAAATAAAGCAGCTGTGAGTGATGAAATGGATGAGCATTCAGGGGAAAAATAATAATAATAAAATAATAATAATCGACCTTATTTATAGAGGGTAACACATTTAGTACTAGTACTAATCTTCCATGTGGCCTTCCGTGGGGCGACAGCTCTTTCCAAGTTTTCATATCCTATGCGATTTGGCCTCCACTTAAGGTAACGCAAAGACAGACCTTGATGTCATAATCTCAAATATCTGTTGTTATTTCGTTGTTGTTGTTGTTGTTATCTTTTTCAATTAATAATACTACAGTTTTTGTTTTAGCTGCAACATTTTAATTCTCGCACTGCTGTCAAATGTTTCGTTTTTATGTAAAGATCAAAGACATGAACTGAAATATTTTTCACCACCGCAAGGTCCACCCAACTATATCAAGAGCCCACCCACTTATCAGCGATTACCATTGATTGGTAATGATGATACATGTTCAAGTTTTTATCATGTGCTGTACCATTTTGAGATCGTCATACTTGACTGTCAAATATGATTGACTTGTCTCCAAAGTGCTTTGAGACAATCGCTGTACATTCTTTCCAATCAAGACATAGAGGTAAATCGACAACACTGTAAAGGTCATTTTGGAGACGTTGCTTCCAATTTTGTGGGACTTTTACCCGACACAGAGATGAAATGACATCTCAAGCCCTGCCGCCCAATGAAACCAATAGGGTTTATGAGCCTGGACGGTCCGACACTCGTACCGCTTTGCCTGGGCAGGCTTAGATCCTCTAAGCGGTTTACCAGTACTCGTGTGCGGATCGGTTTCAGCTCTGCGTGGAAGCATCATGCAGCCCATCTATTTCTTCAAGCCCCAATGGGCGCGGGCCGTTTTGGTTGAATGAAGAGAATGTTGCAGCTAAATCAAAATGGGTAGTGCAGTAAAATTCCGTTATTAAGCGTGTTTAAAAGCTTTTTTATAGCATGCAGTTATTCTTTATTTGTGTATTCTGCATGTATTGTCCTCTGGTCAGAGACAACCATTGGGACTGTTCAAAAGTGTTCCTAAAGACCGCTTTTGAACAGTCTCAAAAGTGGTCTTAAGGGGAATGGGAACACCTTCAGGGGAGGTAACTCCTGCAAAAGAAGTTTCGTCTCCCATGTCAATAGGGGTCAACTCTTAAAGGAAAGAATTTGCTCCTAAGGAGCAAATTCTTTCCTTTAAGAGTTGACCCCTTTTTCCGTGGGACAGAACTTATAGAAAAGCGTACAGGAAGTCCCGAAAGTTATCTCCCCTGAAAAATGGCGGAAAAATCTGCCAGGTGTTCCCATTCCTCTTAAGATAGAACTTTTACTGTATTTACATTCTCAGACAACTATTGGGACGCATGGAGGATATTTGATTTTTTCAGTGTAAGATCGAATTTTATTTCACCGAATGAACACCAAAACCAGTATTGTCACGAGTGGCGTATAGTTAAAATACCGGTTTTGGTTTATGCGTGAAATAAAATTTGATCTTACACTGAAAAAAATCACATTTTCTGTTTCTTACATGCTTCAAAACGGCAATAATTAGCTTCACTTATCGCGTCACTCACCCTCATAGAAAACTAAGTTTGTTCTTGGTCGTTAGTCATCAATTTAGTGGTGTTCAACGTATTTACTGGGTATAATATTGGGTGACATACTAAGAGTTTGCACCTGAGAAATAGCCTTGGCATTTCTATGAAAGGTTACTGAAATAATTGAGAGATTAGTTTCCTTAAAAGAAGCTGTGGGCAGATCTAACGTCGCGCGACAAAATACGTGACGTCAGCGAAGAAAATGACGTCATTAACGTCCTCGTGACGTGAGAACGGGCTTAGCGTTAATTCTTATACATGTTATTAATTTTCATTCATCTGACAATAGAAGAAAAAATTGACCACAGAATTAGATTTGGAGAAAAAAGTACTCCCAAACAGTGAAAAATAAAATTGATATCTGTCACTGTTTGAAAAAACAGTGTCAATATCGTTTTCGATTTCACTGAGAAATCTCTATATTTCATTGAAAAGCATGTAAGAAAATGGGGGTAAAAATTATATAGGTGTGTTTTCGTGATGGCATCTACAGACAACTATTTGGACGCAATGTTGTTCATATCCAAAGCGAAGTCAAATGGTCGTTATATGACGTCAAAAATACATCGTGTTTCGCTCCATTATGATTGGTTTTGTTTGTTTGATTTGATTTGAGGTTAACGTCCCCGTTAACACTGTAAAGGTCATTTTGGAGACGTTGCTTCCAATTTTGTGGGACTTTTACCCGACATCGAGATGAAATGACATCTCAAGCCCTGTCGCCCAATGAAACCAATAGGGTTTATAAGCATGGGCATCCGACTCGCACCGCTTTGCCTGGACAGGCTAAGATCCTCTGGGCGGTTTACCAGTACTCGTGTGTGGGTCGGTTTCAGCTCTGCGTGGAAACATCGTGGAAACATCATGCAGCCCACTTATTTCTTCAAGCCCCGATGGGCGGGACCGTCATTATGATTGGACGTTGACGTTGTTATGACGTCAACGAAGCTCTTCGGCTTTAAATAGGAAAACTGCGTGCAGTTGCTTTCTTGTTTCAAATATAGCCCTCAAACCATTTGTTTTCGTAACAGAATGGACAGAAGATAATGCGAATATGGGAAATAAAGGCAATTTATTTTATATTATTACCAAAGCTAGCACATCATGTTGCCGACTAATATATAAGTGAAAGTGTTGGGCATCGAAGTGGAATCAGGCTTGGTACAGAGTCTACAGAGCTGTGGTGCTGCTAAAACTACACATGTTGTATTTGGTCAGTTCACCAACGGCATTCCAAAAGTCTGAACGTCTTCTGTTCAATGCTTTTTAAAATGGGCAACTCTTTGGCAGCACGGACTACAATAAAGAACTCAAAACCGCGGAGCCCACAAGCTTTTTCTTGGACAGACTAGCTCCGAGCAGGCACATGACGTAATTATAACGTCACGTCAACGTCGACACAACGTCATGGCGTTTATGCAACGTCACATCAACATCAGTGCAACGTCATGACGTTGCACCGACGTTGATTTGACGTTGCCCTAGCGACGTGTGCCTGCTGGGGCTAGTCTCAATCATATATGCCACATCAATGACCCTCAAACACTTTCCAAATTCTGCAATGGAATCAATTATCCCAATAACCCATACTATGATGAAGGACAGGGAGACAACTCATTCCCTTAACACCAGCTGTGGTGACGCTTTATGCTCTATAATACAATAAGAGGGTAACCTGGTTTCTAAAGATTAAGTGGCAAGACAGGATCCAGAGGCAGAAGTCCATTTTGTGGGAAAGTAACTGTCCTTTTGGCTTTCGGCTATTGATGTTTCCATTAGGGTCTAGTTATTCAATGTGTGTGTTTCTTTCCCTTTGGTGTTTCTTATGGTTGGTGTGGGTTAACTGTATTGATTCCTGATCATTGCCTTCACTTCTGCCCTGAAAAAGGGCAGATATGCAGAGTGTAGATACTCGTATAAAACTGGTACAACTAAGATAGAAAGGCCATGTTTTCTGAATGCCTGGTTAACATTTGCCGAAGAAAATCCTCTATAGAGAATTATAAGTTGAAAATCGCCCCCATGAGGGGAGGTAAGAAGAAACGATACAAGAACAACCTCATAGACAACCTTCAAGGACTGGGTTGTAGGAACCAATTACATGGACCGAGCAAAGTGTCAAGGCTAAATGGGCCCCGTCAAGCGATTTTGGTACTTATCGCCTATGCGAGCAGCGAAGGTTCAGGCGAGCCTGCGCATCCGCGCAGTCTCGCCAGAACCTTCGCTGCTCGCTCATACAAGCAGTGAATCAAGAGGAACCTTCAGACAGAAAGCCATATCCCTGGCCCCTTTTAATGGCTGGGCATGCGCAGTTAAAATTTGTCACGACGGAATGCTCGAAGACACAAATTCGCTTGGCGGTGCTCAAATAAGAAGGGATACTGGTGAATACGAAGGTAAACGAATACGTGAAGCCGAACAGAATCGTGTACAGTGGAAAGCTAGAGCTAGGGCATCAACGACCATGTTTTATCTGCATGCGACATTCAGAGCCAAGATCATTCTTATTAGCTTTCGAAGAACACATGAACAGTAACATTGCACAATTTGCTTAAGACTGGTCATTTTCAGTAAATAAAGTCGAACTTCCATATTGTTGCACGAGAACGTTATATTTTGTACATGTCTAAATGTTGCTAAATATGTTCCATAATCGATAATAGGGTTATCTACTGGACGTAAGGAATACACAGTAGGACTGTAAAGTATGGAGTGAATAAGTGTTCTTGGCCAGGCTAGCTAGTTTTTTTTCCAATTAAGCATCATCGGTGACCCTAAAATATTTTCAAAACTCCACAATGGAATCAATGATCCCAAAGGCCAAAACTATATTAACTTACAATTTTGAAGTGCAAGGAGGCTTCACGGCCGCCACACATTCCTTTAACACCAGCTGTAGTGATGTTAACCCTTATCTTGCTGAATATTCATTTAAGCCACACCCATTTCTATCCACCAACCAATCAATTACTTCATGTAATTTATTGCTACAAATTCATAAACTAAATGCCAAACAGTGTAGATCCTGATCAGATGGCTTTTTTAGAAGCCATCTGATCTGGATCTACACTGTTTGCAAAGATAGGGGTTGTCGTGAACAACAAGAAAAGGGTTAAATATTTTCTATAATAATAGATCGAAATGACCAATCTTAACCACATGCGAGATATGCCAATGTTTGTGCGTTCTAAAACGGCTGATGACACAAATTCTAGCTCTGAAATGTATGTTGCAGACAGACCAACAAAGGTTAGAGGAAAACGGCTCTGTTGATGATGCCTAAGCTCTGGCTTCGTGCTGTGCACGTTTCTGTTCGGCCTACGGTGATTTTTGTTTTGCTTAATAATCACTGATAAAGCCTGTCCACTTTGCTCCGTCCTGGGCAATTTGTTCCCATGACTCTGTTGGTATGTCAAAGTCCTTGATGCAGGTTTTGAGGGCGTCCCTGTGACGCTTCTTCCGGCCTCCATGGGAGCGTTTGCCTGTTTCTAATTCTCAATAGAGGAATTTCCTTGGTAACCGTTCCTAAGGCAACCTGATGACATGCGGCCTGTCTATCTTAACTGTGCCAGTTTTAGAAGAGTATGTAAATTCTGCATCCCTTCCTTTTTCAGGACTTCTGTGTCTGGAATCATGTCTTGTCATTTAATCTTTAAGTGTTTTCTAAGAAAGCTTGTATGGAAGTGGTTCTGTCTTTTGGCGTGACGTTGGTAAACGGTACATACATATAATAGTGTTGGCAGCACCACTGCTCTGTAGACTTTCAGCTTTGTGTCAAGCCTACTTCCTCTTCGATTCCCAAACCTATCCCGTAGTCGGCCAAAATCTGCACTAGTTTTGGTAATCCTGGCATTGACTTCATCATCAATATGCACAGCTCTTGACAGTGTGCGCCAAAGGTAGGAGAATTTATCAACCCCTTGCAGCATTTGGTGGCTTGCCCGGTGCTGGTTGATAGACCGCACCAGTCTTGCATAAGCTTTATAGGAGAAGTCATTCTAAGGATTGTATATATAAACTAGAAGTCATTTTAAGGTTTGTATATTGTTTAGTTATGGTGGTTTTCATGTTGTTAGAGCGAAAGGATTTTGAGCAATTTTGTCCGAGGGTCAACCATGGAACATTCCTTCGAAATTGTTGTCTTTTTGAGGATCGTGCTTTCAAAGTTCCCTTTAATAACAGAGAGCTGACGTGTATGTCACTGTCTGGGCACCTTGTGGACATTTAGTGTCAGGTCCTTTTGCACCTGACGGAGATGAAACGGTTCAGTCTAACTTACAATGCTGAGTGGTGACAAAGGGCAGTTCCAAGTTCAGATTTTCAAACCAGTTTACCAGGTACAAAGTCGGTCTGACGACACCACCATACCCTTTGCCAACTTCTCATGTAAAGCAGTAGCATTCTGTTCATAAAATACCCCACCTGACCAGGATATTGTCAAGATGATCAATCTGAGCAAGTTTGATGACGATCGGACCAAAACTGTGGCCTCAAGGGAGTTCACAAGGATTGTCTATGTTTTGACATACAGACGTACATTTTGATCTGGCAAAACCAATATTCAGACTTGATCGAAATATTGCCATGATGACCATTCTGAGAAAGATCGATGAGCGAATCGAAACTTTGGCCTCGTGAGTGTTCACAAGATGTTTCTTTGAATTGTCCTACTGACGTACATTTTCCGACATGACCCTTGTTCAAACTTGACTGAGATATTGTCAAGATGACCGTAATGAGCAAGTTTAAAGATGATTGGACCAAAACTGTGGCCTTTAGAGTGTAAACAAGGTTTTTCAATGTTTTGACCTAGTGTCATACTTTGTGACCCGACATTACCCATATTCCAATGGGACCGAGAAATTGCCAAGATGATCAATCTGAGCAATTTTTATGATGATTGGACCAAAACTGTACCCTCTAGAGTGTTCCCAAGAAGTTTCTATGAATTGACCTACTGACCTACTTTTTAACCCGACATGGCCTATATTCGAACCTGATCTAGATCCTGTCAAAATGATCTTTCTGATTAAGCTTGATGATAATTAGACCAAAATTATTGCCTTTAGAGTCTTCTAAATGTTGTTCTATTACATGTATTGAGCCTACTGACCTGCTTTTACCCCGCATGACCCATATTCGAATTAATCCAAGATAATGTTATGGTCATCATTCTGAGCAAGTTTGATGTTTATCTGGCCACAATTGTGACTTCGGGAGTGTTCACAATATTTTTCTATGATTTGGCCTACTTTCTGGCCAGACATGACCCATATTCAAACTTAACCAAGATATTGTCAAGGTAATCATTTTGAGCAAGGTTGAAATCGATTGGACTAAAACTGTGGTCTCTAGAGTGTTAAGGATAAAAATAAAAATAAGTCGGTCATTTTTGAAAATGAAATACACTACCCCCTTTTTTCTATTTCCAAGTTACCTTAGCAATCAGCGGGCAGCGGTTGTCACTACGGTAAACAATAACAAAGGCTATGTTACGCCTTCTATGTACTAATTGATACGGGGGGCGAAGTTACATTATAACAGTATCTCTACTTTCATGAATTAGAAGTGACCTATAAAATACATATAAAGCGGTCCTCAGACTTCATACTGATGCCTCAAAATCGTTCGGATGTCACCTAGGTAACCATGAGGCCTTGAGGGGATAACCATTTATTTTCTGTGTTGTACGCGTTAGTTCCCTTGATTATCAGCACAGATAGCAGTCATGTCCGTATAAGTCCGTTATGGATCATTTTGACCAAGTCTGATTAGGATTGAACCAAAACTATGGCCTCTAGAGTGTTAACAAGAAAAAGTTTACGCACGCACGACGGACGACGCTTGACGCACGACGAACGACGACGCCGGACATCTCACTGTCACAAAAAGCGGTCAGATGTGCTAAAAAACAACCATTCGTGAACAGGAGTCTTAGCAAAAACACAGATCGGCATGCCCATCCACACTATATGGGTATCAAATACCCATTTTAGGGTCGATTGTGTATCAGTCAGTCCAAAATCACTAATACTCTAAAGGAACACAAGTTATAGCTTCTTTATTTCAGGTGTATGTGCCTAGGAATGAACACGGGAAACTGTATCCAATCTGACATCTGCAAGGACACACCCACCTACACCTGGAGATGTGAATGTAGTGGAGTTAGAAATTACCTGCATTTACCAGACCATGAAACTTGTTGCTGCTCCAGCCCATTTTGTACCAAAGGAACGATCCTTCTTATATTTAACATAAGTCCATTTCAAAATTTAGAGGTGATAGGGTGTGTTTTCTTCATATTTCACTTGGAAAGGGTTGTCCTTTTGCAAACAGTGTAGGCCCTGATCAGAAGACCCGTTCTGCGGCGTCTGATCTGGGCCTGCGCTGTTTGCCGATTACCCATTTTGGGTTTTCTGGTACAAAATGGGCTGCAATATATACAATGTAGCTGTCTGGCGTTGCGCTAAAACTGCATCGCAACCCCTTCCCCTACTTCTTGGTGGAACACTGACATTTCATTCACATACAAGAAAGAATTGCTTTAAAACCTTTCAGAGTTAAAAATGAATGCTTTCTAGGAAAATCCGTGGTTTTAACCTGGGGTAGAAATTCTGTTCTTACCCTGGTGTTCCTTTCCAGGCAAACTACATAAGTATAGAAGGCCCCGCCCATAGGGGCTTGAAGAAATATATGGGCTGCACGATGCTTCCACGAAGAGCTGAATCCGGTCCGCACACTAGTACTGGTAAACCGCTTAGAGGATCTAAGTCTGTCCAGGAACCGCGGTGCGAGGCGGACCGTCCATGCTAATAAACCCTATTGGTTTCATTGGGCGACAGGGCTTGAGAAGTCATTTCATCTCAATGTCGGGTAAAAGTCCCACAAAATTGGAAACAACGTCTCCAAAATGACCTTTACAGTGTTGACGGGGACGTTAAACCTCAAATCAAACAAACAAAACATAAGTATAGTGCGCGAAATATAAAACGTTAAATAAAGTAAATAAGTGCATATCGCAAATAAAACACGATTTAATGGCTAGAAACGCACCACGTGCAGGTCGCTAACCTGCAGTAGAGGCACAGCGGACACTATAAAATTTGAATTGGACAGGTCCAAGTCTAGTCTTATATGGTTCGCTATGGAGATAATCCGAAAATTTTTACGGTCAATCACGATTAATTTACTGGTTTTTATTTAAGAAATAGATCAGCTCTAGCTGTGATTTGTTGAGTAATAATCACAGTTTGTCGGTCAGTTGTAAAGTAGACAAATCACGAGCGCGTAGCGCGCGTGATTTGTCCACTTACAACTGACCGACAAACTGAGATTTATTACTCAACAAATCACAAACTAAAGCTGATCTATTTCGAACACGCTGAAAATCGGCAATGATGTTGTTGTTTCCTTCAACATCTCACAACTTTTCGCCATTGTGAGAAGAAATCCCGCTAAAATTATAGGCTGAAACACACACATTTATATCCTTTTCTAACGTTTTCGATGCGAGAATATGACGTTACACCGTCTAACGTAGTGACGACATAAATTGGCAGTTTGTAATGACGTCACTCGTCACACTCTGCCTTCCTTGCCGTGATTTGTTGTATAATAAAACACAGTTATTTTCATTGTCTATATAGGCGCGCTGTGTTAGAATTCTAGGTGTCCTCCGTTGAATTGCAGGAAACCAGCCTAACAACAACACGTCCTTCACCTTTCAGTTTTCGGCGCTGGCCCGAAGGTAGTCCATAAACCTTGAATAATGCCCGTTGCTTAGGTTACTAGTGTTCAAATGAAAATTTTCGGTGGTGTTGTGCCAGAAAAAAACTAACATGGGGTTCTGTTATAGTTGGGCGTTTCCAACCCTCGGAATGACCGTGCTGAGCGGAACCTCGGCGTAGCCTCGGCTCCGCACAGCACGGTCATCCCGAGGGTTGGAAACGGGATCGTTTCGCACGTGAGTCGTTTCGCCTGTGAGTCGTTTCGCCTGTGGTTCGCCCTGGGTCGTTTCGCCCGTTGGTCGTTTCGCCCTGATTTGGTGGGTCGTTTCGCCCTTATTTTTTTTTCAAGCCCTATGGATTGAGGTTAGATTCGTTTTGGTATATAAAGGGGTTGATGGGGTATTGGGAGTCCCGGGAAATGTTGTGATATGCTCGTTTGGTGCAGCTGGAAGATGTATATAAATGGGTTGATGCGGGTATTGGGAGTCCAGGAAAACATTGTAATATGCTCGTTTGGTGCAGCTGGACGACTTACTGACGACTTCTATATATCTTCTTATACTGAGTCGGTCATGTTTGGCCATTACCTTAGTTGGTTGGGTGGCTAAATTTAGAATTTAGCTGAAAAAAAGAAGAGGCACTGGATGCGCCCTTAAAACTATTTACAATCTTCATAACAGAAGTATCCTAAAACTTATACCTCTTGAGTCTCAATCTTACACTACACTGGTTTTGAACTCTTCTGCGGATTTGGCATTCACCGCAGAGGAGAGAAGATTATTCCATTGAGGAATAGTTCTAGGAAAGAAGGAGTTCTTCAGGGCATCACTATAGGACTGGTACCTACGATATTGTGAGTCGTTTACTCTTGATGCCCTTGTTTAGGACGACGCTGTTACAGGGGTCAAGTACCCATCTTTATTAATAGACACTGTATCAGAGTGTATCTTATAGAAGAAGGTTAAAGAGGACGGCTCACGACGGGCCTCCAGGGACGGCAACTCTAGCTCATTAAGCATGTCACCGACGCTACTTCTATTTCGCCATCGCCTGCAGGTCCATCGAGCGGCTGTCCTCTGCACCTTCTCCATCTGGTGAATCTGAGTTTTAAAATAGGGTTCTACGTCAGGTTGGGCAACTAAGCTACCATTTTTGAGAAAGATATTCGAGCTCACATAAGGTTAAAAATCCTTTGCAATATTATGGGATTTATGGCTTTGAAAATGACTGTGTATATGTCAAATGTGACATATTTCTCTTTCTGCTCAAAACATAGTTTGTGGGTTAGAACCGTCTATTTGTCTATGTTTTAGAAGCAGAATTTTTATGCCTGCATTATAAATAAGTAAAAATACCTTGGATTTTCATCAGAAAAGTAGTCATTTTGGTGATGTGAAAACATGCACTATGTCACACGACTGTATTATCGTAATGGTCTATTTAATAGGGGCGCCTATAAGTCCGCGGGTGGGCGTCTCTTGCCTGATGCCTCCAGTTGACCTGTCTTATGAGCTACGTCGGTCGGTGTGTGCTCGGAGGGGGATGTGCTGTGTTTGCCGGGTCTTGTCCGTCATCCGTTTCGGTTTTAAAACTTTGGGGTTGAGACACACTGATGAAGATTAAATATCAGAAAGGCCTCTGTGTCACTAAATTGGGTATAGTTACGCCTTAATGCATTACTTACACGGGCATAAATTGTGGGTGCTCGTTAGAACCGCCTTAGCAAATTGGTTCTAACGAGCACCTACAGTCTGTGTATTTTGGCAAAGAAATAAGGAAAATAATGTATATCCCTGTGCGCACCAACGTTGATACAATGTCATGACGTTGCAATGACGCCTGAAAGGGAAGTAAAATACACATTCCCAGCAAGCACATGACGTACAGTCTAAGTCAAGACAATTCTGCAACATCACATCAACGTAAGCGCAACGCTAAAACATTTATCAAATGCAATATCTACGTCGGACGTTGCACCGCCGTTGATTCGACTTTGTCCTGGCAAAGTGGTCAACATATAAAACAATAATTCTAACACAGCGCGCCTATATAGGCAATGGAAAATAACTGTGTTTTATTCAACAACATACCACGGCAAGGAAGAGCGTGACGTATGACGTCATTACGAAGTGTCAATTTATGACGTCACTAGTCGATTTCCTTGACGTTAGACGGTGTTACGTCATATTCTCGCATCGAAAACGTTAGAAAAGGATATAAATGCATATGTTTCAGTCGATGATTTTAGCAGGATTTCTTCTAACAATGGCGAAAAGTTGTGAGATTTTGAAGGAAACAACAGCATTATTGCCGATTTTCAGCCTGTTAGAATCGAAATAGATCATCTCTAGTTTGTGATTTGTTGAGTAATAAATCACGGTTTGTCGGCCAGTTGTAAGTAGACAAATCACGCGCGCTACGCGCACGTGATTTGTCTACTTAGCAACTGACCTCCAAACTGTGATTTATTACTCAACAAATCAGGTCAGTTGCTAAGTAGACAAATTACGAGCGCGTAGCGCGCGTGATTTGTCTACTTACAACTGGCCGACAAACCGTGATTTATTACTCAACAAATCACAGCTACGAGGGTAGGCTGAAAAGTTCTGAGCCTGACCAAGAAGCAGGCATCGAACAGCCATGAAATTTTGTATTCATTAAATCCAAACCTTTATTACTTGATTTGACTCAAATGAGTTCAAGTTTACCTGCAATAACGTAGAAATTCTAGACTTTGAAAATTGATACTAGCACGTTTTTGAGAAAATGGACAAAATCTAGTATCGTGGTGTCATCAAGTACCTCCATAAAAAGGGGTTAGCTCCTAAGGACATTCATGCCGATATGGTTGCTACATTAGGGGATGATGCTCCTTCGTATGCAACCGTATAAAGGTGGGCAGCAAATTTTAAGATAGGCAAGGACAGCCTTGAAGATGATGACCGGTGTGGACGACCCACAACGGCAACAACTGAGGAAACCATCAGCCAAGTGCACAGGGCCGTGATGGATGACAGGCGTTTAACTGTGAATCAGTTAGCTAACACTGTTGGCATCTCCCGTGAACGAGTAGAGAACATTCTACGCAGTGAATTAGGAATGTCGAAGGTTTCCGCCAGATGGGTGCCACGGCTTTTGACGCCTGACCAGACTGAACCTGTCACAAGCCAACTTGGCTATTTTTGAAGCAGACCAAGATGGTTTTCTTGACCGTTTTGTCACTCATGATGAGTGTTGGGTTCATCACTTTGAGCCAGAGACCAAAAGACAATCCATGCAATGGAAGCACCCTGGCTCACCCCCTCCAAAGAAGGCAAAGGTCGTCTCCTCTGCATGGAAAGTGATGGCATCAGTGTTCTGGGATGCCAAAGGTATAATATTCATAGATTACCTTCAAAAGGGCAGAACAATTAATGGGGAGTATTTTGCAGATCTTCTAAAACAATTGCGAAAAGCAATTAAGGCTAAACGACCCGGAAAATTGACAAAAGGGGTCTTGTTCCATCAGGACAATGCGCCTGCTCAGAAATCGAATGCCGCAATGGCTGCTGTGCATGACTGTGGCTTCACACTTGTCGATCAGCCTCCGTATTCACCTGATCTAGCTCCATCAGATTTTTCCTGTTTCCAAACATGAAAAAGCACTTGGCTGGGCAGCATTATCGGTCAGACGAGGAGGTGATAGCTGCTGTGGAGGAGTTTTTCAGGGACCAAGATGAGACCTTCTATACCACTGGGATCCAAGGACTCCAGCATCGCTGGAGGAAGTGTGTGGACAGGAAGGGAGACTATGTTGAAAAATAAGGCACTTTCAGCATGGACAAACCATTGGATCTTGATCTTGGTCAGGCTCAGAATTTTTCAGCCTACCCTCGAAGAGCTAGTCTATTTCTTAAATAAAGTAGTAATGAATCGGACCGACGTACATTCTAAAACGACAGCTTCTTCCAAGAAAGCCTTCGACGCCGCATCGTGAACCTGTAAAATTTCAATCCAATAAGTAGAATATTCATTTCATCACGCCGCGCGGAATACAAGCCTATATAATTTTGACCACCTTAAACCCCACATTTATATAACTTCTGGGGTTTACAGGAGTTAGCATTATTTTTCTTATTTCATTCATTTATTAATTTATCTATCCATCTCCGTATATTCAACCGTCCGTTCGTCCGTCCGTCTACCGACGCACAACTCCATTCATTCATTCATCCGGCGGTCCATTTACCCATCCATTCCGTTTGTCACTCCCTAAAATATAATTGCGGCGAAACGACCCACGGACGAAACGACTTACGGGCGAAACGACTCAACCGATAAGGGGCGAAATGAGCCACCCCGAAATCAGGGCGAAACGACTCAGGGCGAAACGGCCCGGCGAAACGACCCACGGGCGAAACGACCCGGATCCTTGGAAACGCCCATCCGCAATAGAGCCCAATATCAGATTCTTATATATATTCTTGCACACCAGATAAGAAAATCCATAGTTTTAGCTTGGGATAGAAATTCTGTTCTAACTCAGGTGTTCTTACCCCAAATCGAATATTCTCGCGTGTTTAATAAATGCACTGGTTGAATACGATCTCATACTCGCCGTCGTTAAGGTTGACGTCACAGCACATTACATGACGTCACTATACCTCACTGTAGTGTCATTACAATATGGCGGACGTCAGCAACCAAAGTGACTGCAGTATTTAAATCCTACGCCTAGAAATGGAAGGCACATGTATGTAAGAAAAAGAATCCTATATGGGTGTGAGTACAGGGACCATTTTCAAGCTTTTAGAGAGGCAAGATATACTATCCTATAATAATATACACAAGGACACCATCGGGAAAATATGTCCAATCGTGAATGAAGATGGGTGTCTCTGGCAGTTTGTAACACAAAAGTCAAGACTCTTGTCACACATGTAGATGACACATTTATGTATACAATAGTACCTGCTATCTCTAATATAGTCTTCACGGTATGGAGCAGCGCCACAAAAAATCCAGAATTGCTCAAAAATGATCTCGTGTTGCTAAGCCTGCCAAAGAGATTCCAAAGTTTTCTAGGGCACAGCACAAAGAAAATTTATATCCATGCCCAGTATTTTCAGCAATACCAATCGCCTGTGTCCATAATTTCAATAACAACTTGTAAATACTACTGCAAAACTTGAAAACAATAACAATTTTGACAGCTGCTTGCTCCGGGAAGCCATGTTTTTAGACCATTGTAAACGAGAGATTCCATTGGTTAAAAATCTCAGCAATCCGAATCGGCCAATGAAAAAATAACTTAATGCTTTCTTTCTTTCTCCCGGTTTCGCCTTAACCTCAGGAGGGGACACAGACGGTGTATATTACATACACTCAAGTTTTGCAGGATGAAAGCCTACACAGTAATCATGTAATTACGGTAGGGTTCTTTAACCTGCACAGGGGGTCTCCAGTTAACGTCCCGATCCGAAGGACGGTGCACTTTATGACATTCATCCCTGTAAATGATGCCAATGGAGCGTGTTCGGACACCGAAATTTTCACACCGCTACCGGAGATCGAACCCGGGACCTCTAGCATCAGAGGCAAGTGCACTAACCACTGAGCTATCACCTATCGCCTATTATGTCATGATTTATTTACTCGGGTTCTGTAAATAAAAACATGGCTTCCCGGAGCAAGCAGCTGTCAAAATTGTTATTGTAGGTGATTGTAACTAATGTCTACAACATTTGTTTCTGTGGGTCATTACAGGCGGGAGACTGTATATTACCTATCATACTCCTTATCGGGATTCTTTATAATCGCAAGTTCTTTATAACGACAAACTTTTACATGTAAGGAACAAATACTGTCGTTATAACGTGTGTTCTCTCTAGATAGAAGTGGGGTTTGCAGGGGTATAAACTATTTTCCTTTCTTTCGCTCCGAAACGTAGGTTGCGGGAGCTTGGTTTATAAATAAGAAAACTATCGCAAATTTTCATCAGAAAAGAATCGGTTTTTGTGATAAGAGGGTCCTGATTCAAATTTTCATCAGAAAAGAATCAGTTTTGGTGATAAGAAGGCCCCGATTTACACGGCTGTGGTATTCTATTAGGCAGAGAAAGTAAAAGACCGTTTTTAATGACAGATTCAATCTGTCATCTCTAGCTATCCTGCAGGTTTTAAAGTAGTTCCGGCTTTCTTCTGGCTTTCTTCCGGCTTTGACCGCCATAGAAATATGAGTCCGCACAAAATATAGTCCGGTTTGGCGCAGTAATCAAAACTGTACAAGCGTATTAGTTATCCTATAAGCGCAAAACAAACGTTTGAAGCAGACGACTTGACGATTTTATCTTACATTTCAGAGAATCGATTCAGCTGCAGCATGTGATGGGTTTGGCAAATATACTCAGATCAATGCGGCGTATGCTCAGACGTCTGCTCCGGTTTTACAATGTTTTCTAACAGGGCTGTCAATATTTAATCCGTAAAGACCAGTCTGCTGTTGGACCAGGTCAGCTGCAGACAAGAATATTAATGGATTTTCTGACTTTCGAGGTCAAGTCTAGGTCAGTTACAACTTAGGAGTATATTACACTTTGCTTGGAGAAATTTGAAAGAAATGTTTTCCCTTTCAACCCTAGAATATGGTACAAATACTTTTGCAAACAGTGTAGGTCCTGTGATATAATTCTAGGTGCCATATTTAGTAGAATGGACGAGCTCAACTTCAGTGATGGAAGAGTGCACTCCAGAAACTCAAGACAGTGAATAAATCAAAGCACTGACAACATTCATGCCGATTGTCTCTGAATGCAGGCTGGTCATGAACGGGGACTTGGACTGATTCGTTTAAACTTAAGGTCTAAGTATAAGCCATAGGGGCTTGAATCATGAAAAAAAATGAAAAAAAAAAATTAAAAACAAATTTTTTTTTTTTTTTTTTTTTGGTACTATATTAGAGACAAGGGGGGAAACTTCGACTCCATTTTTTGGGGGGTTACCTCATTTTACCCAGTGGATCTTTTTCGCAAATGCAGTTTTTCACCTGCTTATTACGAATTATACAAGTTAAATATGTCCACTTTGCATCAATAATCCGCCTCTGTCTGCCACTTGCAGGAAACATGTTTTTCTCGCATGGATTACCTCAGCAAAGCAAAAATCGGCATAAACGTGTGACAAAAATTTTCAGGTCTTCATCAATCACAAGCGAACTAGTGATACGGAGGAAACTTTTTTCGCTTTCAACTGATGTCTTTCATTAAAATGAACCTCTCTTGACCAATTTGAATCCAAAATGATGTATTTGCAGCTCTAAATTTAGATTTTACTCCATTTACCTCGCTTTATGTAACAGATCAAGAAAACAATCGTCGAGAAGCTTGGTTTTTCTGCTGATTCCGGGCTACTCTATCGATGAACTAACGACCGGAACGACCGGTGCTGTTGAATATTTATACCGTTCGAAGTAGTGACAAATGAGCATTATCGCTATTTTTCTTCCATTTTCAACTAAACCCCAAGAGGGGACACAGACTTTGTATACTGCATATACTCCAGTTTTGAAGGCTGAAAGAGTACACAGTCACCATGTAATTACGGTAGGGTTCTTTAACCTGCACAGGGGATGGTTCTCCCTGCACTGGGGTCTCCAGTTGACGTCCAGATTCGAAGGACGATGCACTTTATGATATTCATACCTGCAAAATTTATTATGCCAATGGAACGTGTTCTGACGCCGAAATCTTGTCACCGCTGCTGGGGATCGAACCTGGGACATTCAGCATCTGAGGCACTGAGCTAGGTGGGTGGTTAAATTTAGGAAGGCAGGGATTGGCCGTAGTTATCTCCTTACCGGACTCAGAAAAAGTGAAATGTATTTTTTGTTGAAATCGCGGACGTTTTGTGTTATTTTCAAAACAGTTTCACTCATGCTTGTGTAGACAGAAATAAAACAAGAGGACCCTGTATCGCTCACCTGAGCTAACAGATTCAAAGTTTCAGGAAGTGCCAACCTTTACTGAAGGATTAATGGAAGGACATGGTGATGACAGGGTAAGCATTTTCTGCAAATCAAGTAGAATGTAACTCTATGATAAATAGGCTGACTTCACCAGTTTTCAAACGCATCCAAGCTTTTATTCCTGACTTGCTAAGAAGATCCGATATGAACTGATGGGGCTATGGTGATGACAAGTTCAAAAATAAGCAATTAACTGCTGCAATCAAGGGGATGTTTCTCTGTGACAAATAGGCAAACCTCACGAGTTTTCAAACTCCTCCGAGCTTTTCTGTCTGATTTATTTGTTTGTAAGTTTCATAAAGATCCGATCAAAACTGAAGGGGCAGCAGTGCTAACAAGGTCGAAAATATGCATTTTTAAGCAATCAAAGGCACGTAACTCTATGATAAATCTGCCGACTTGGCCAGTATTCAAACTCATCCAAGGTTTTATTCCCAGCCACCTTACATATAAGTTTCAGAAAGATCCGATTAAAACTGAAGGGGCTACGGTGATGACAAGGTCAAAATTTGGCATTTTTAGCCATCAAAGGGATGTTACTCTAAAATAAATGGGCCAACTTGGTCAGTTTTCGAACTCATCTGAGGTTTCATCCCCAGCCACCTTACATATAAGTTTCAGAAAAATCAGATCAAAACTGAAGGGGCTACGGTGATGACAAGGTCAAAAATCAACATTTTTAGCCATCAAAGGGACATTACTCTACGATAGATAGGCTGACTTGGCCTGTTTTCGAACTCATCCAAGATTTTATCCCCAGCCACCATACATATAAGTTTCAGAAAGATCCGATCAAAACTGAAGGGGTATGGTGATGACAAGGACGTAAATCTATGATAAATGGGCCAACTTGACCGGTATTCGAACTCATCCTAGGTTTTATCCCCAGTCACCTTACATATAAGTTTCAGAAAGATCTGATCAAAACTGAAGGGGCTACGGTGATGACAAGGTCAAAATCGACATTTTCAGCCATCAAAGGGACATAACTATATAGTAAATAGGCCACCTTGGCCGGTATTCGAACTCATCCGAGGTTTTATCCCAAGCCACCTTACATATAAGTTTCAGAAAGATCCGATCAAAACTGAAAGGGCTACGGTGATGACAAGGTCAAAAATCGGCATTTACAACAATCAAAGGGACGTTACTCTGTGATAAATGGACCAACTTGGCTGGTTTTCGAACTCATCCGAGATTTTATCCCCCGCAACTTTACATATAAGTTTCAGAAAGATCCGATCAAAACTGAAGTGGCTACGGTGATGACAAGCATTTTCCCATTGTAAGTCTATTAGAACTTGTGATTGCCATAGGAACCAAAGTTTTCATGCGATTAAAAAAAAAAGCTAATTTCATCAATGCCCCACCTGAGGCATGCTACAGATGAGAAATGATTGAGATCAGCCTGCAGGCTGCAGAGATATAGCTGCTCAAAAGTGTGGGCGGACGGACGACGGAGGACCCACTATACTATAAGCTCCCCTGGAGCCTTCGGCCCAGGTGAGGTAAAAAAACAGCTAGCTTGTTAAAATGCCACCAATACGTAAATGTTCAAAATAATGCAGCATGAAAACAATTTGTTCCCTATTGCAACATATTCCTTTTTATGTTTTGAAATTTTGATCCTGGGTCGCTAATGGCCAGTAAATGACAATAAGCACTATTGAGGTTGGGCCCATTGGGTGATTTAAGGGGACAGAACCCCTACAGTGCAGCACACACATGCTCTCTCATCCGCGAGTTTCTGAAGTGGACGCTTCTATTTATGAATTCGGCCAAATCCATTGATGTAGGGACTTGGGTAAGAAAAAACACTGCTCAATTCTTCTGCTCAGTAAGTTTGTATTAATCTGAATAGGGACCACAACACGGCAAACAAAAAAGGTCAGAATAAGCTATAGCATATCTACCTTGATTTTTTTTTTTTTTTTTTTGGGGGGGGGGGGGGGGTGGAGCGGGGATCATTTAGTATCCGGTAAAAAAAAAAAAAAAAAAAAAAAAAAGACACCAGGCCTTCCGCTGCAGAACTTGAATGCCTTAAAATAGATGACTTTTATGAAAGGTTTGATTGTGAAGTGCTTAGAGCTGTTGAAAAGTACTTGTATTAGCCTAGAGCGTAGTGGAAAGTAAGTGAGAAATGGGTCCTTTTCAATATATAGGACATTTAATTTTTTGGTGCTGTTGAGTAAAGCGGCATTCCAATCTTACTGTTTCTCGACTAGGCTATTTAAAGGTTATAAAACGTTTTTCATGCTCAATTCAGTCGAGCGTTAAATTTTTAATGCTCGCTAGTTTTAAATACTAACAGTTTATCAATTTTCCTGCTTAGATTTGTTTGTTTGATTTGAGATTTAACGTCCCTGTCAACACTGCAAAGGTCATTTTGGAGACATTGCTTCCAATTTTGTGGGACTTTTACCCGACCTTAAGATGAAATGACATCTCAAGCTCTGCCGCCCAATGAACAAATAGGGTTAATTAACATGGACCTAAAGGTCAGAATAAGCTACAGAATAAGACCCCGCTTTGCCTGGGCAGGCTTAGATGCTCTAAGCGGAATACCAGTACTCGTGTGCGGGTCGGTTTCAGCTCTGCGTGGAAGCATCATTTCTTCATGCCCCGATGGGCGAGGCCGTTTCCTGCTTAGATAAGAACTGAATAATAGAATGTATGATGGGATTGAGGCCGAAACAAGGAATTTTCAAGCAAGTTTTCAGTTTAGTTAAGTATCATGTAGGGTTTTGTCGAGCATGGGACTTTAATTCACTGAAAACGAGCCCGAAGCCACGACCGCAATATTAATTATTTTTCTCAGCCAGACACTTTAAGGAATTTATTTGTTTGATTAGATGTTTAAAGTGCCCATCAACAGGTCATTTTTGAGACGTTGAATCCATTTTGTGGGACCTTTACTCGACATTGAGATGAATTGACATCTCAGGCCCTGTCGCCCAATGAAACCAATAGGGTTTATAAGCATGAACGGTCTGACTCGCACCGCTTTGCCCGGGCAGGCATAGATTCTTTGAGCGGTTTAGCAGTACTCGCTTGCGGTCGGTTTCAGCTTAGTCAAACAAGTTAGATGTACGCATGCACTCAGCTCTGCTTGGAAGCGTCACGCAGCCCACCTATTTCTTTAAGCCCCTATGGGCAGGTCCGAAAACTTTAAAGAATGCGTTGTGAACTGCACAAATATACAGAAATTAATAAGCGATAAAGCACATTCACACCAATGTAACACAACAAAAAGTCAGTATTTTAATATTCATACCTCCTGGAGAATATCGTCAACATTTTTCCAGTGAGCCGCTAAAGTTTGTGTCTAAAGCATCCGTTTGTTTATGTAAAGTGCTACGCATGAAATAAAAAAAACAGTGCATGTACATTTCATGACCTGCTTTCTTTGACACTTGACAGCAGTTTGATGACAAATTGAATGTCCATTTCATTAAAAGTTGATAAGGACATGTCATTCTGACTGTTAAAAATGTTCATTTAAGGGGAAACTGAGAAGCTGCTCCCCTAATTGCATGGATAACAAAACATGCTACAGAAGACGGTTTTGAAAACAAAATTACATCGGGCTCAATGTGGGTGTTTTGCAATGACTGACATAATGAGCTAGCTAATAAACCCTAGAGTGAGCAGCGATATGAGGCAAAGAAAACAAACACTTACGGAATGAAATTTATTTTTCTGCTGTTCATAATAGTACGAACGCAGTGGGTTGTATGCAAAGTATGTGAACCCCGAAGGGGTTCATGTAAACTTTTTTAGCGACTCGCTGTCGTTCATACTTTCATGAAAAGCAGAAAAAATAAGTTTATCGTTTTATAATAACATTCTATGCCCCTCATCACTGGGCGAAAAATAATGCTTATAGGGCAAACTTTTTAAACTGAAAAACATTTACACGCCATTTTACTACAAAGAGAGGAACAGCGTTGACCTCACCAACGCCCGTAGTAGTTGGCCATCCAAACCATGAAAAAATACTTCTGATGGCAAAATTGAGTAGAGTATGGCATCCATGCTAATAGTGTTCTTTAGTGTAATGCAAAAGTGATAGGGGTGGATGCCACTTCTGAAAATGCCCCTGAGCCTCAGAATTAGGTCAAAGGTCAAATGAGTGCAAAATACAATAAAATTTGTATATGCTGGTATTTGTACCCTCTCTCTATCTAAGCAGACCAAATAAAGTTAATTCAAACACCAGCAATGTACTTAGGACATATTGTTTATGCATCATATGTGAGAAAAGAAGTTGTATCATAGATTTTGCCAGGGTCAAAGGTCATTTAAGTACAAATTTTCTTTAAATATGCATCAATATTTACTGTACAAAGAGTTATCTAGTATGTCAACTGAAACAAAGCCAAATGAGTTGCCATTTCCTTATCTAGTAAGCATAAAACCCACACATTATACAACCAGCATAATGGCCAACCTAATCGGCCTTAGGTCAAAGGTCATTTAAGTACATATTTGACAAAATATGTTTATTTTGCAAAATACGTTGTTTATTCACATGCCATCCATTATCGTAAGTAACATTCCAAATCGTCTTCTGAGTTCTTACTAAACGTCACAATGATATATCAAGGAAAAAGTATATGATGAAGATATATCTAATAATAACACAAGTGGGTCATCATCAAAGGTCACGTGTAGCTACTGTAAAACACTTATATTTGGCGGTCATTTTAGTTTGGCGCTATTTGCAGTCAAGGAAAAAAATCACAAAAATAAAAAACCCGCCAATAAAGCTAAAAGAATGCAAGTGAAGAAACTTTATTCTACACATCACAATTATATTGTGTCAATAGGTCATCGGCATCATCGGTGACAAAAGAAAAAGTGTATTTACTTCTTAAGAAGCCGAAATAAAGAAAAACAATGTTCAAGTCATAAGACAGCTCAAAACGGCTGAATGAAAACAAAAACACCTTGAGAGTTATTGTCAAAATTGTGGATGTAATTAGTAATTGATTGATGGCTTTAACTGTGAGCTCAATATGATGGGTAAACCAATCAGATAAGAGGTTGGTTGGTTGATTTGGGGTTTAACGTCCCCGTCAACACTGTATAGGTCATTTTGGAGACGTTGCTTCCAATTTTGTGGGACTTTTACCCGACGTTGAGATGAAACGACATCTCAAGCCCTGTCGCCCAATGAAACCAATATGGTTTATAAGCATGGACGGACCGATTTGCACCGCTTCACCTGGGCTGGCTTAGATCCTCTAAGCGGTTTACCAGTGCTCCTGTGCAGTCGGTTTCAGCTCTGCGTGAAAGCACCATGCAGCCCATCTATTTCTTCAAGCCCCGATGGACGGGGGCCTATCAGATAAGAGGAAAGTGACACACCCTCAGACATACATTTGGATTATCAAGGTAGCACATTGGGTTAATCATGCGGTGAACACAAAAAATAACTAATTATTACAGTTTTTTGCATGACACTGTTGATGATCAACTCCGATGATTTTTTTTTGTCATCTTACATGGCTTTGTAGATTCGACCGATTCTTTTTCTTCGGAAATCGAAAATCCGCCAAAATATAAATCCGCGAAAAGGTCTACTCATAAAAGCGCCAAAACTTGCTGCCGCTTAATGTAAGTGTTTAACAGTCTTCAAAGTTTGTATTTTAAAAGATGCCACTTCATTTTAAGAGCCGTTTAGATCACTACAATGTAAAGGGTAACCGCTAACATGTATCCGCGATTGCGCCCATATGATTTAATGATTTTACTTCATCATTGACAAGTCTACGCAATGCAAACCAAATAGGGATTTCTCCGATATTATAGATACGAGCTTTCTTCCGCATAATCAAAAATGATCGACATAAACATAGTTATATATAAATAACAAGTCATTTTAACTTCATATCTCGACTTCTAGATATTTGGGTGGTTTATTTAATATTAACAATACCTATTTCGATGGTTTGATCAGTCAGATTTACCCCCAATACTTCAGTTAAACAAAGCAAATTCTTCTGATACCGAGGCCCCGTTTTTAGATTTACATCTGTCTATTGTAGATGGGTTTGTTTCCTTGAAAATTTATGATAAACGCAATGATTTTGACTTAGAGATTGTAAATTTTCCTTTGTTGGATGGTGATGTTCCTCGTGCGGCATCCTATGGCGTTTATATTTCGCAATTAATTCGATTTGCCAGAGTGTCTAGTAATGTAACTGACTTCAACACTCGATATAAATTGTTAACTGCTAAACTTCTTAATCAGGGCTATCGGTATCATAAACTATGCAAAGCATTTTCAAAATTTTGAAGACAACATTCCGATTTAATTTCAAAATCCAATGTTGGACTTAAAGGTCTATCGGAACCCGAAATGTATGGTGACTTAGTATATAAATTCAGAAAAATATATATATAATTCAATGACTTCAGCACCCAATTTCGTAAAACTATTCTTCGATATAAAAAAATTGGGTACAACATAAAGTTTATATGACAGACTGCATGCATGGTAGTTAACCCAAGCACAGTTGACAACTTTGCTTCCCTTTCTCTTGCACGCCGTAGGGTCAGGCCTTGGATTCTACGACGGTCCAAGTGTACTGGCTTGTTGAGAATTAGAGAGAATTTAGTTTTATGTAATATTGGAAGGAGCCTGATGCTCTGTCTCTGGTCAGGCCCATCGGAGTACAACTTTTGGTTTTCTTTTGCTCCAGCATTTTAGTGGTTTCTTGCTGTCCTCACCGTTGTTTGATGTCTGTGGTTGTCTTGATTTTTGTGTTCTATGAGATGTGGCACTGATGAGTTAGGAGGCTTTCATGCGGACTGAACAAATGATTTGTCTAAATCGCGACGGAAGTAAGGGCGAGGATTGCAGCTGCATAAAACCTGTTGTCGGACGGGCTAGCTCAACAATCGGGAAGTCGCGCTTTGACTTACGGTAGTTGCGCAAAGCAAAGTTTCAGACCCATAACAGAAACAAAGCCACAAAGAAAGAATCCAGTGCTATATCAATATCGGGGATCATCAATGATTCAAGTCTGTAACATTAGTATCCCTTTTTATTCCATTAACCCATATCCATGTAAACAAGCAGATTTTCTAATCAAATACACGTTACAAATGTATTTTTTTTTCTAATATTTTGATAACTTGAGAAAGCAACCAGTGGGTCACGTATATCCCGGCCAGCGCCACCCTCTGATTTATCTTTCGAGCTTGTATGAAGAAGTCAAGAAGCTATGATAATTTATAAATATGTTTGTAAAAGCTGAACCAAACATAAAATTTCTAAATGGACCAAGAGTGTGAGGGCATCAAAGTTACTGAAGAGGTGGGGGCATCAATGTTACTGAAGCAGGTGGGGTGTTTATCAATGAAATCTTTAAAACATCGATGCAAATATCAATTGAATTTGTCTTAGAGTTTAGAACACAGTCATCTATAAAGTCTGTCATAAAATTTTAACCAAATGAAAATGTCTAAGTCTGTGACCTTGAGGTCAAGGTCACAATGGGTGGGATAAGGGACATGCATCACAAAATCTTTAGAGTGGTATGCAACATTGATGCAAGTATCAACTGAATTTGTCTTAGAGTTTAGAACATACAAGCATCTATAAACTCTGTCATAAAACTTTAACCAAAAGTAAAATTTCTAAGTCTTTGACCTTTATCCCAAGGTACTGTGGGTGGTGGGACATGCATCAATGAAATCTTTAGACCAGTATGTAACTTCATTGTAAGTTTCAGCTAAATCTATCGCAGGGTTCAGAAGATACAATGTCTTAGAAACTTTAACGCAAAACTTTAACCAAAATGTTAACGGACGGATGGACGGACGGAAGGACGGACGGACGGACACAAGGACAGGCGGACGGACGAACGGCAGAACGAAAACTATATACCCCCATATCATACTTCGTATGGCGGGGGTATAATAAATACTGGTCAGCAACACATCCTTATGCTAAATGTGACAAAATGTGTTCAGAAAACGTCCGTTTTTCACGAGCTTTGCACTTAAATGACCCCTGACCTATAAGACTGACATACTTTGAGGGTACATTTATAATGCTTTTCCATTGTTTGATACACCTGAATAGTTTATGGTGATTTTAAGCAAACATTTTCCCCTAATTTGTGTTAAAAGAGAGTTATTAGTAGTTTCATGTTTATTTTGCACTCATTTGACCTTTGGCCTAGTTCTGAGTCTCAGACGCATTTCCAGACGTGGCATCCACCCCTATGATTGTTGACACACATCAAGAATTACATTTAGCATGGGTGCCATACTCTACTCAATTTTGCCATCAAAAGTTAAAATATCAATCTTTTTGGGGATTGGATGGCCAACTATAGAGAACCATGGTTTAGAATGACGTCACTTGATGTCACTGAAAATCATGTGACTCGATGCGTTCACGGAAGTATGAACTATACTGTTTTCTATGTGTTTGCATTACATTATTTTATTTATGAGCCGGATAAATTCCATACCCTATCAGTTGAGCCTGAAAGAAAGTTTTATAATCCTTGGGCCAGGTTGGTGCAGTTTAGGTCTGTACACCGTTCTTTCTACCTCTGGAATGAACAGTACACAATATTTCCATACCCCTCTACTTAATCTTAAGACCTCCACAAATTTAATCCAAATATCTGAGAGAGAGAGAGAGAGAGAGAGAGAGAGAGAGAGAGAGAGAGAGAGAGAGAGAGAGAGAGAGAGAGAGAGAGAGAGAGAGCGAGAGAGAGAGAGAGAGAGAGAGAGAACAGCAAACATTAGACAAAATACATGTTGAAACGCTTTTTCCTTGGTTTCCACTTATCACAAAGAAAAAAATACAGGCCTATTGGCACCAAAACAGCCATTGTTATTTAGGTAACAATATTAGAACGCACGCTTAAAGTCGTCAGTCATTCTGACCACTATGAATTCAAATTTGTAAAACAATTTCAAGTTATTTCTAGCCGTATCTCTTTTAACTAAAATTCTGAACCGTTTGGCTTAACACTGCTACATTTTTATTTATTTTTTATTTTTTGCTTAGCTAACCGTCGCCGTGTACCGGGAACGAGCGTTTAAACATAAGGTGACGACGTCATGTAAACAGCGGCCCCCGCCCAAAGGGGCTTGAAGAAATATATGGGCTGCATGATGCTTCCACGCAGAGCTGAATCTGGCCCCGACTGGTACTGGTAAACCGCTTAGAGGATCTAAGCCTGTCCAGGAACCGCAGTGCGAGGCTAATGCTATGCTAATAAACCCTATTGGTTTCATTGGGCGACAGGGCTTGAGATGTCATTTCATCTCAATGTCGGGTAGAAGTCCCACAAAATTGGACGCGACGTCTCCAAAATGACCTTTACAGTGTTGACGGGGACGTTAAACCTCAAATCAAACAAACAAACAAACGTCATGTACACACGTTCTTTAGCACTCTGCCAAAAACACAGATTTTACACGATACCCGTTGCGCAAGAAACTGACAAACATTTCCCCTTCAATACGGAGCTCTCTAGCAATCTCCTCGATAACGTGGGTTGTGCCCGTCCCAGCCTGGGCATAAACAAGGCAGTTGGGCCTTGTTTTTTTTATCAGATCAAAGGCCGTCTTCTGCTTGTTAGTAAACATTTTACTTCCTTTTCTGCGCATGTGTCAAAAAGTTACAGCGGCTGATTGGAAGTTGACCGCAAAGCGATACAATACAAAATTCCCAGAGCACAGCCCATTATACGTAGAAACACCATCCAGTTATCTTATCTGCGTAATACGTGTGTACGTAGTCCTAGCAGAATATGTTACATTGACAAAATAAAACAAAGGAGAAATCAAGGCTATCACACACATTTTAACAGTAACAACTCCACTGCCGGACGTAGTTTCCGAAGTTCCGGATTATATCTGTCCTGCACGTCCCGCTTTTTAAACACGACGATTATGGCAAGCGCCCGGGTTTCTGTACCGATCATTGGCAGAACACTGCGGAAAGCGAAGGAAAAGTTGGAAAATCTATATTTTGAGCTGCGAGCACATCTTTTTGGATTCAAATTGGCAAAGTGAGCTAAAGTTAAATGAAAGACAACTGGTGAAAGTGAAAAAAGTCCCCCCGTATCACTAGTTCAGTTGTGATTGATGAAAACCTGAAAATTTTTGTCACACGTTTATGCCGAATTTTGCTTTGCTGAGTTAATCCATGCGAGAAAAACATGTTTCCTGCAAGTGGCAGACAGAGGCGGATTATTTTTGCAAAGTGGACTTATTTAACTTGTATAATTCATAATAAGCAGGTAAAAAACTGCATTTGCAAAAAAGATACACTGGGTAAAATGAGGTAACCCCCCAAAAATTGAGCCGAAGTTTCCCCCCTTGTCTCTATTATAGAACCACAAAAAAAAAAAAAAAAAAAAAATTTTTTTTTTTTTTTTTTCAAATTTTTCATGATTCAAGCCCCTATGGTATAAACTGATGCATAAAAGTGTAGAACAAGATCAGCATCGTGTTCTGTGGCGTTTGATCTGAGTCTACACTGTTTGCCAGATCCAACATTTGATTTAAGTGCAAATTTTACAGATAACACTTACATGTACCAACACTGACAAACGACGCGGATATGTTTGGGTTGATTGTTTGGCATTCGACCCGAAGTTGCTAATAAGAAAAGCGCTTCAGTGCTAACGTCTACGTGATTATCACTGACTTGTCAGAATAACCATTTTTCTTGAAGAAAATAGCCGCAATCAGGGTATTCCAAAAGACTGAATATTTTGTTTGTTTGATTTTTAGGTTTAACGTCCCCGTCAACCCTGTGAAGGCCATATTGGAGACGTTGCTTCTAATTTTGTGGGACTTTTACTCGACATTGAGATGAAATGACATCTCAAGCTCTGTCACCCACTTGAACCAATAGGGTTAATAAGCATGTACGGTTGGGCTCGCACCGCTCGGCGTGCGCAGGCTTAGATCCTCTAAGCGGTTTACCAGTACTCGTGTGCGGTCGGGTTCAGCTCTGCATGGAAGCATCATGCAGCCCATATATTTCTTCAAGCCCCGATGGGCGGGGGCCGCATAAGACTGACGATGGTTATCCTGGAATCAAAGGGTGAGCGTTGCAAACAGTGTAGAACAAGGTCGGACGCTGCAGAACGCGGCTTCTTATCAAAATCTTCACGATTTGTTTGGAATTTCAGAGTTAAATGAAACGGTTTCAATCTCAGCCTAGGACTATGTATTACCCCAACCTACACCCCACCAACACTCTCAGTGCTTTGATTCTGAAACCAAACAATTGCATGGTTACAACACGCTTAGGCACCGTAAAGGTTAAATCAATCAACCGTGACGTCTGGTTACCCGTCCGGCGACGTCGATCCTGTGCACTACCTTCACACCACTACGGATAGAAACAACATGTTCAGGATCAAACTTTTGATACTTAATGTAAGGTCGTGCCTAGAAAAGAATAAACTGAAATTTGTTCTCAAAAAGCATTGAGAGCGTATTGCAACATTTTTCATTAAAGGATCGTAAGCGTGCCCCTTGGTCGGAAAGCGGATGATGATGACTCTGATTTTGGGTGCCACACGTGTGTGATCTATCGTCTATTGGAGCGACATCTTACTATATACAGAGGGCGCCAGTGGACGTCGACGTAGCGGAAGACCGACGTGAGTACGTCAAGATCGATTCATCCGTCAGACGCATATGCGAAACAGATTTCCGCCGGCAGCTGTTAGACTGTACCTGTAGATAAACAAGGGGTCTCAACTACCGACTAATAAGCACTGACACTGTTCGTCTCCCTTATGCGATGCATGTTTGAGAGCTAGAACGAAACACTAACGCTGGTGCATGAAATACGTAAATTGGCGTTTAAGCGACTGACGTGATATGCGTTTTAGTGACAAATCGCACTTCAGCGTGAATCACGCCGATTGTCGTTTCCGGGTGTTTCGATGTATAGGTGTAAGGTATGCCGGGGCGACGCGTGCGTAATATAGCGTGACATATCGGGTGGAACAAGCGTAATTGTGTGGCGTGGTATTGCATGCAGTTAGCGAACGCAGCTTAGTGTCATTAATAACATCATGGCTGAGACGTGAACTGAACAGCGAGACGTTACATCAATCAAGTGCTTCGGCCTTACATGGTTCCATTTATTTGTTTACGCTCATAATCCGGGATATCTTATCCAGCAGGATTACGCGCGGGCTCATAGTGCTGTTCTTACTCGAACTTTTCTTCAAGCCAATGGAATTCATGTACAGGACTAGCCAACCTTTCTCCTCCGATCTCTTTCCCATAGAGTATCTTTCTGGAGAGGTATCCACAACGGACCAGACAAAAACTGTTACTTATGAACAGTAGCATTGTTAAAACTTGAATTTAAATGTTTGGTTTTGAAAACGTAAACAGTTTCTTTCCAAAATTAGAAACATCGAATGGCATTTCATAATACCACCGGTGTATTGACATCTGCAAACATATCCTATAATAGGATTTGCAGAACTACTTTTCTAAATTTTAAGATCTTTTTGGAAAGGATTTCTGTACGTTTGCACAGTGTTATGATTTTCTCTTAGAATCTGTCATTTCAGTGCCTTTGGCGCTTTGATTTCAAAGTCCTATCAAACGTCCCACAGCTGTTCGAATTCGGATTCATCATATTCGATAATACCTGGCACGATCAAATGTTGCATATTTTAACTAACGGTGACTCAGGAAAATCTTGCTGATTAACAGCGGATATACGATTTGTCAAATTGATTATATAATCAGAAAATAAATAAATAAATAAATAAATAAATAAATAAATAAATAAAAACGAAATTCGAAACAAAAAGTGCGAAACTAAGTACAACAATGCGAAAACGGCTATTTATGGGTCTATTTATGGTGGCAATGATGCATGTCGTAAGCTTTACCATCATGAACATGTCTCTCAAGCCAAAACTTCAGAAGTTAAAACCTCTTCCGCGTTTGCCGGTTATGGTGGAGGCAAGAAACAACACGAAAATTGCCAGCAAAGAAATCGATGAAAGAGAAAATTTCCGCCTTGAAAACTGGATTATTTTACTGACTGTTAATTTGGCATTTTTAGACTTTTTTGAAAACTGGATTTGGCACTATGAGCGTCAAAAGTTGGGAATACCAGTTATTGTGATTGCGGAAGATGACAAATGTTTTCAGAAACTGACATTAACATATAAAGAAACATTAGATAAGCATACACACAAGGAAAATTTGACATCAATGTACAACGGGGCATTAACTATAGTAACAAGTGGTATAAATAATACTGAGCATGCAGCAAACTTTAGCAGTAAACCATTCAACAAATTGGTAGCAGCTCGCCCTTCGCATATACTGAAATATTTACAAGGTGGTAAGAACGTTTTGTATTGTGACGTTGACTCAGTCTGGTTGCAGAATCCATTTAAACACTTTGTTGGAGAGTTTGATATCTGGGCACAAATGGATGGGAATAGTCAGTTTTGCACAGGCTTTCTTGCGATAAAATGTAGCAACAGATCAATTAAATTTGTTATGGACTGGAAGCGATTCCTGGACAAAAAGCGTTTTAAGATCAACGACCAAGTGGCTTTCAACGGTATTAACAAGTCCGGCATACGACTAAATGGATTGGACAGGGATTGCTTTCCAGATGGACATATGTACTTTAAACGGTTTGATGAAAAACGCCGCTCTCGGGCAGTTGTTGTTCATAATAATTTCATTGTTGGACATGGCAGAAAGCTAGAGAGATTCAAGAGATTCAATCTATGGCGAAATGAATTTTCCCAAGAAAAGGTTGGCCGCTATATTAATAGTTCAGAAATGAATGTAACTTTTTAACGTTTATTGAAGTTAGAAGAGTTCACTTTAACTTTGCTCCTGAAGCGATGTTATTCATACATGAGCGTTAACTGCTATCATGCTGTTCACGACAACCCCAATCTTTGGAAACAGTGTAGATCCAAATCAGATGGCTTCTGAAGAAGCCATCTGATCAGGACCTATACTGTTTGACATTCAATTTATGAATTTGTAGGAATAAATTACATCAAGTTATCTGATTGGTTCAAAGTCAGAAATGGGTTTGGCTAAACTGAATATTCAGCAAGAGAAGGGTTAAATAAATTACCTTTATTGCGCGCAGTGCCATTTGTGATGAGTTTGGGGCACGGACTATGTATTCATGAAACTTGATTTTTCATTGAAGCGAATTGTCAGTTACAGAAGTTCGCGTTATAGATAAAATTAAAATACTTTTTTAACAATTCTAATTTGCGACTACATTCAGTTATACATTGGTAATCTGAATTTTTGCCATTCGATGTATTTTGTGATAAGTGAAGGATAGTTTTTGTCAATTCTTCATTAAAACCTATGCTATCCTTTTATTATCGCATAATGCGCACCTTATCTATTGCTATGCTTATCAAGCCCAAGGCACGGGAAATTGAATTTCTTCCACGTATGCCGGTTACCGTGGTGACAAGTGCATCAGGCGACAGTGAAATAAAAAATACAAAAGTCATTGAAAATAAATTTTACCATCTTGAAAAGTGGGTTATTATACTGACAGTAAATTTAGCATTTTTAGATTTTTTTTCAAAACTGGCTTTGGTTCTATGAGCGTCAAAGGTTGAAAATACCTGTGATTGTGATTGCGGAAGATGACAAATGTTTTCAGAAACTGACATCAATTTACAAGGGAAATTTCACGTCGATGTCGATAGAACGGAGTAGAATAAATAATACTTGAACATGCAGCAAACTTTGCATCAAAATCATTCAGCAAATTAGTTGCAGCACGCCCTGTACATATACTGAGATATTTAAAAAGTGGTAAGAACGTTTTATATTGCGACGTTGACTCAGTCTGGCTGCAAAATCCATTTAAACACTTTGTTGGAAAGTTTGATATCGGGCACAAATGGACGAACATGAATTTTGTACAGGATTTCTAGCGATCAGAACAAACAGCAGAACGAACAAGTTTGTTATGGACTGGAAGCTATATATGGACAAAAAAGGCTTGACCATCAACGACCAAATGGGTTTTAATGAAATTAACAAATCTGGATTGTGGATTAAGGGATTAGATACGAACTTTCACCGATGGAAATATGTATTTCGACGAGTTTGATGCAGAACGCCGGTCTCGCGTCGTTATAGTTCATATAACTTCATTGCGGGTCATGACAGAAA
Source organism: Lucinisca nassula (assembly GCA_963580285.1). Classification (NCBI taxonomy): domain Eukaryota; kingdom Metazoa; phylum Mollusca; class Bivalvia; order Lucinida; family Lucinidae; genus Lucinisca; species Lucinisca nassula. The sequence goes on from OY757015.1 coordinate 99,558,622, forward strand.
AATAGCGAGATTCAAGAGGTACCAACTGTGGCGAAATTCCTATTTATAGAGATATAAGAGGTTGCCTCTGTGACGAGATTTCTTATAGTAGAGAGATTCAAAAGGTTTTAAATGTGACAAATTTCCTTATATAGGGAGAGAACCAAGAGCTTTCCTCTTTGGCAGAAATCCTTGTAGTATAGATATTTAAAAGGTTTTATCTGTGACGAAATTCCTAATAGAGGGAGAGAACCAAGCGCTTACCTCTTTTGGCAAAATTCTTTGTAGTAGAGATATTTAAAAAAGGTTTTATTTGTGACGAAATTCCTGATAGAGGGAGAGAACCAAGAGCTTTCCTCTATGGCAAAATTCCATGTGGTAGAGATATTTAAAAGTTTTTTTTGTGACAAAATTCCTTATAGAGGGAGAGAACCAAGAGCTTTCGTCGTTGGCAAAATTCATTGTAGTAGAGGTATTGAAAAGGGGCGCCGTTCTGGTTTGGTTTCGGGATTCAGTGTTGGGCTTGAATCTCTTCTGCAGCAGGGTCTGTCGGAGCCCGAATTTTGTGGTGGCTTGGTATGTGGATTCGGAGGGATGTATAGCCGCAATGGCTTCAGCGCCCGGTTTCGTGAAGTCGTTCTTCGATGTAAAAAGATTGGGTACAACATGGATATTATACGACAGACTGCATGCATGGTAGTTAACCCAATCACGGTTGGCAACTTTGCTTCCCTCTTTAATTGCACGCCGGTGGGTCAGGCCTCAGATTCTATGACGGCTCCAACGTAAAGGCTTATTGAAAATTAAAGAGATAATGTTGGTTGGTGCCTGATGCCCTGTCTCTGGTCGGGCTCATCGGAGTCCTACTGTTGGTTTTCTTTTGCTCCAGCATTTCAGTGGTTTCTTGCTGTCGAGTCCTCACCGTTGTCTCACCTCTGTGGTTCTTTGATTTTTGTGTTCACGGAGATGTTGCACTGATGAGTTAGGAGGCCTTCATGCGGACTGAACAAAATTTTTTGTCTAAATCGCGACGGAAGTAAGGGCGAGGATTGTGGCCACGTAAAATCGATTTAAGCCCCCCAGTGGAAATCTTCCACTGACCGTTCCAAGGCGGCTCTTCTGTGGCGATTTATTTATGTTGTTGTTTGTTACTTACTGTGTGTATCACTTGTGTCTTTTAATTTTGGATGACCATATGGCCATTTTGTGGGAAAGTAACTGTCCATATGGCCTTCCTTTGTTTAGGTTTCCATTATGGTCTGGTCGCTTAATGTTTGTATTTCTTTCCCTTTGGTGTCTTTTATGGATGGAGTAAGTTAATTGTATCAATTCCTGATCTTTGTTTTACTTCTACTTTATCTGTGGCGAAATTCCTTATAGAGCTTTCCTCTATCGCAAAATTCCTTGTAGTAGAGATATTTAAAAGGTTTTATCTGCGACAAATTTCCTTAGTAAAGGAAGAGAGCCAGGAGCTTTCCGCTATGGCAAAATTCCCTGTAGTAGAGATATTTAAAAGGTTGTATCTGTGGCAAAATTCCCTATAGAGGGAGAGAACCAAGAGCTTTCCTCTATGGCCAAATTCTTTGTAGTAGAGATATTTAAAAGATAATATCTTAGACGAGATTCCTTATAGAGGGAGAGAACCAGGAGCTTTCTTCTATGGCAAAATTCCTTGTAGTAGAGATATTTAAAAGGTTTTATCTGTGGCGAAATTCCTTATAGAGGGAGAGAACCAAGAGTTTTCCTCTATGTCAAAATTCCTTGTAGTAGAAATATTTAAAAGGTTTTATCTGCGACAAATTTCCTTATAAAGGGAGTGAACCAGGACCTTTACTCTATGACAAAATTCCCAGTAGTAGAGATATTTAAAAGGTTTTATATGTGACGAAATTCCTTATGGAGGGAGTGAACCAGGAGCTTACGGCGATGGCAAACTTATTATAGTAGGGGGTTTCAAGACATATCTATAGGGAAAATCCTGTAACAGGTTCCAATTGCAACTGTGGCGAAATTCCTCATTAGGCAGAGAATCAAGTTGTTTCATATGTGACGAAATTTCTCATAGTAAATACATTCAAGAGCTTTCATCTGTAACAAAATTCCTTTTAGTAGGGACATTCAAAAGAGTTTTATCTGTGATGAAATTTCTTTTAGAGTAAGAGAGAGAGAGTAAAGAGATTTCGTCAGTGGCATACTTCTTATAGCAGAGAGATTCTACAAATGTATGTGACAAACGTTCGTATACCAGAGCGATTCAAGAAGTCCATTTATAGAAAAATGCCTAAGGATCATTTTACACAATATTTATTGGTTAAAGCCGAAAACTAAGTAAGTTCATTGCTAAAAAATATGTACATTTTGTGCAACAAAATACGCAGAACAGTTTGTCTTCAAAATGAGCAAAATTGTTTCCTTATTGTTGGACATATTTCACCATAGTATCATTTTATCCGGAGTTATTATAATTGCTGGAAAAATGTTCTATGTAATATTTTATTAAATTTGATTAAATGATCAAAAAATATAATCTATACACATTTAATCCTTATGACTACTATAAAGAATTGAAAATTAGGTGTATGCAATTTGGCCTCGTCATTTAACCTCAAATAAAATATCCGCCCCCGCCCATCGGGGCTTGAAGAAATATATGGGCTGCATGTTGCTCCCATGCAGAGCTGAATCCGACCCGCACACGAGTTCTGGTAAACCGCTTAGAGGATCTAAGCCTGCCCAGGCGGAGCGGGGTGAGTGTCGGACCGTCCATACTTATAAACCCTATTGGTTTCATTGGGCGACAGGACTTGAGATGTCATTTCATCTCAATGTCGGGTAAAAGACCCACAAAATGGGAAGCAACGTCTCCAAAATGACCTTCACAGTGTTGACGGGGACGTTAAACCTCAAATCAAACAAACAAATCAAATAAAATACACACGCGCGCGCGCTGTTCAAGGTTTTTACGAGCCTTTCACCACAAAGTATCAACAAATACTGTTATTTACAATTATAATTGCAGCGTTTCAATAGCAGTTATGACCTATCCTAGTCTTTCTAAAAATCTGTAAATTGCTATAAGTTCTATGTTTCCTTTCCACCTTGGAAGCAGAAAAGAGAAATCTGAATTTGGTTTACACTGGCTGCCGGGTCACATGGTGAACCAGCCGAATTTTAACTATTTATTATGAGGACACTCTGGTATAAACAGTTAGATTTGTAAACAAATTTTACTTTTACACATCTCTTACATCAATGGTTCTTTGAGTTTTTCCCTATTTTCTGATGCTTTGAATGCATTGAGAGCAGGGTGTTCTCATTCAAATTAAATTGTCTGCCAGTTTTTCAAGTATATACGTGCGACACATCAGTTAGGGATTCACCCCTAGTCTAGTAATAAGTGGCCATAAGTTAATCAAATAACATTTTTAAATTTAATGATAAAGACTGAAGCGTTGGAAAATCAACATTTATGATGCGCTACAATCGGTCAGCCGGCGTGTACTTTGAGCAGTGCGCAATTACTATGTCCAAACGAGTACGCTGGAAGAACGATCGTATCGCATCATAAACGGTGTTTTTCGAAGAATTCGTAATATGCGTGACCAAGATGGAGTGTGACTTTAATTTTGCACAGGACAATGTCGATTTAACCCATGGTTGATCAGCGTCCCATAAAAGGGACAAATACAGCCATATCAGTCGATAATGAATACGCCGTCTAATACGGGTCGATCTACACTATTCGCTTTAATAACTTACTATCCCTGGAATCAATGGGCAAACGCTATATGGCGGAAGAGTATGCGTCATCTGTAACATAAATAGAAGGGGAAGCAATGATCAGGAATCGATACAATTAACCCACAGCTCCCATCACAGACACAAAAGAGAAAGAAACACAAACATGAAACAACAGACCTAAATGGAAACATCAATAGCGGAAAGCCAAAAGGACTGTTACTTTCCCACAAAATGGCCAATAGGCTATCCAGAATAAAATAATATAAGCGACACAAACACCCAAAGACAAACCATAACAAAAATAAACCGAGACAGAAGAACCGCCTTGGAACGGTCAGGGGCTAAAACGAATTCCTTTGGGGATCTTCTTGTCTGGGGCCAGAGGGCCCGGGTCTTTGATGTTTGGTATGAAGCTTCATCAGGTGGACCTCTACAATCATTGTTCAAATTATAGCCCGGGGAATGGCCTCGCCCAGGGCACCCTAGTTGAGTCCTCACCGTTGTTTCATCTCTGTGGTTGTTTGATTTTTGTGTTCACGGAGATGTTGCACTGATGAGTTAGGAGGCCTTCGTGCGGACTGAACATATTATTTGTCTTAATCGCGACGGAAGTAAGGACGAGTATTGTGGCCACGTAAATTCGATTTTAGCCCCCCCCCCCCCCCCCCCAGTGGAATTTATTTCCGCTGACCGTTCGAAGGCGGTTCTTCTGTCGCGGTTTATTTTTGTTATGGTGTGTCTTTGGGTGTTTGTGTCGCTTATATTATTTTGTTTTGGATAGCCTTTTTGGCCATTTTGTGGGAAAGTATGTGTGTGAATTCGGGTTTAACGTCGCTTTCAACAATTTTCAGTCATATCACGACGTTGTGGGAAAGTAACTGTCCTTTTGGCATTCCGCTGTTGGTGTTTTCGTTGGGGTCTGTTGCTTAATGTTTGTGTTTCTTTCCCTTTGGTGTCTATGATGGGAGCTGTGGGCAAATTGTATCGATTCCTGATCATTGCCTCTACTTCTATTTTTAAATCGATTTTACGTGACCACAAACCACGCCCTTACTTCCGCCGCGATTAAGACAAATAATTTGTTCAGTCCGCATGAAGGCCTCCTAACTCATCAGTGCAACATCTCCGTGAACACATTAATCAAACATCACCAGAGATGAAACAACGGTGAGGACTCGACAGCAAGAAACCACTGAAATGCTAGAACAAAAGAAAACCAACAGTTAGACAACTATGGGCCAAACCAGAGAAAACGACAAAAACAGACATCATTACTCAATTCCGTGTAGTGAATTCCCCTGTAAACAAAAAGGGGCCTAATCAATTTAGCTTAATGAGCAAACTGGGGGATAACAGTATTCAAAAATGTCATTTGGGGAGGTAAACCGGCGGTTTTACGGTGGAAATTAGTTTTACGACGACGCGGTCGGAAATTCTGTTTTACGACGACGCGTCAGCGGAGCCATAAAATGTCATATTCGACCGTAAAACCGACGGTTTACCTCCCCAACTGTCAATTTTCAAAAGTTATTCCCCATTCTAATGCACTCATATACATGTAGTTCCAAATACCAATTAATGACAGCGACGTTTATATCGCAGAATATACTGCCGCTTTATATACTTGACGTTTAGTTGTTCAAAAATAATGGCTGTGGCTACTAGTTAGAACCGCCTCACCGAGGCGTTTCTAACGCGTAACCACAATCCATGTTTTGAGCAGAAATGTGAAACACATTAGGATTTTTATATGAAAATTTTCATTCTTGGTGGTAAAATTGTACACATATACATGTATTTGAATAAGCATGTTTTCATGAAGATTATACGCGGCCTTGCAACAAGCCAACTGCTTCTGAGGAGTCTCGATGAAACTGAGGTTTCAACATTCTGTCTTCATTGTCTCATCAAGTAACATGTCCGTGAAATGAACACCCACCAAAACCCCACTTAATATAGAGAACATTGGGATTTATAGGGGTATATAATATTTTGCTTATTTCTGGTCTAAGACATAGGTTATGGGTACTCGTTAGAACGGTTCTAATGAGCACCAACAGCCTATGTTTGAAGTATTAATAAGAAAAAAAAAATCACGAATTTTAATCGAAAAAGTAGCCAGTTTGGAGATATGAAACAAATGCACTATATCACACGGCTGTGTTAGTGTAATGTTCTCAAAGCCCAATTTTATTGTCATTCACAGTTGCAATAAATTTGCTGTGTTCAGACGACCTTTGGGACTGTTCAAAAGTGGTCTAACAGCCACAAAGTTAGTGGTTTGCTCGGCTTTGTTTTCTTCGTGTGTTTTACCAAGGTTTGCCTTGTTTTATTTGTTTGTCTGTTTGGATGATTGAATTGAGGTTTAACGCCCCCGTCAACACTGTATAGGTCAGTTTGGAGACGTTGCTTCCAATTTTGTGGGACTTTTACCCGACATCGAGATGAAATGACATCTCAAGCCTTGTAGCCCAATAAAACCAATAGGGTTTATAAGCATGGACAGTCCGACTCGCACCGATTTGCCTGGGCAAGCTTAGATCCTCTAAGCGGTTGACCGGGGTAACCGGTCATTTCGTGCCCAAGTCATTTCGTACCCTGGTCATTTCGTACCATTTTGGTCATTTCGTACCTGCTTTTTGGTCAGTTCGTACCCACTAACAACCATTTCGTACCCAAGTCATTTCGTAACCGTTTTGGTCATTTCGTACCGGGTACGAATTGACCAAAATGGGTACGAAATGACTTTAGTACCAAGTCATTTGATAATATCGTACCTGGTACATACTATGTTGTTTTGGACGGACATACTGAGGGTTGGGCGTGGCTAATAATAGTTCGTCTGTCATTACTGACAATGACCAATCTTAATCATATTTGGGAATGCTTCTGGCTGCTGCTTCGCCGCTCGCCTATCGCCACAGGGCTTTTTGAGTTTCATGCATATGTGTGCCTGCAGTGATTGTGTGTATATGATTATGATGACATGCGCTGTGAATTGGATTATAGTGAGGGAGAGGCGCACAGAGTCAATCTCACTCTCTCGTTCTGACCTAGCTGGATCCTGGGACAAGACAGTGTCGAGACATCTGGAGCTTAGCCCAGGGTTTCGTTGGACGTCCACTGCTGTACACAAAGTAACGCGAGACCAGTCTGCCCAATCTGCCCAATAGGGGAAGACAGTATTCAATTAAAAAAAGTTAGTACCCTACCCACGCCAGCTTTGTTTAGAGACCTAGCAACCCCTTGATGGGCCCCCCCCCCCACACACACACACACCCGTCACAAGGTGTCGAGTCCCACCTGCCCGCATGCAACAGGATGAACTGGCTAACATGTTACCAGTAGCAGCAATGAACCTGACATGACACAGAGACCGGACGTGGCAAGTATAAGTAGACTGTACATGTATATAGTTAAGAAGGAACTTGCTATCGCAAAAACCATCCAATATATTTTTGATTTTATAAACACCATTATCCGGACCATTATGGATAGATGGACGGACGGGCGGATTACAGCGGCTCAAGAATGTCTGCATTTAAATGGTTTTCTTGTTAATTTCTTGCGTCATTAATTAAGATAACTGCTAATTTGCCACACAATAGGACGACAAAGCCTTTTTTATTTTGGCGGTCGGATAGGTGGATGGATGGAGAGCGATCAATGCATGGATCTTAGGCATGGACGAATATACAGAGCAGGAAAGAAGACCACATCACAGCTTCTGAAGTCTTGCTCCGACGAAATCAAATGGGGATGTTGTCGAGTGGTTGTTTTCTATTTAGCAATGGTAGTGATATGCATCTTTTAACTTAACGAGTCAATGCGATGAAGACTAACCTCACTTTATGTAAACCTCACTTAACATACAGAAAAGTGGAATTTCCATAAGTATACTTTGTGTTTTATTGCGGTCAAAACATATGTTGTGGGAACTCTTTGCTATAGTCTCCAACGAGGACTCAAAACCTTTGTTTGAATTAATGTTGGTGTACATTGTGTTCCGTGTTGATAGAAGCGTTTCAAACGGTACTCATAAACTCTGTTTGACAGAAATAGGCATTAACAGAACGCATAATGATGCAGGGTGACTTTTTATTTTTGGATACTCACATGGCATACTCGCATTGGTACAAACTATAGCTGTTTATATTGGAGTTTGACGGCACAGTCAATATTATTTTAGGTCATTTGAGCCAATCAGTTGATCTATCCATACATTGCCTGGGCTGGCTTATACGTCAGCAGTGCACAGTCTTTCGCAAGAAACTGACAACTATCCTTCTTGAATCAACGGAAGGGAGAGAATGACCGTAGATAAGATTTCACGATCAATCTCCACGAAAGAATGTTGCCGACCCCGACAGGTATCGAACAGCGTCCTCCTGATCACCAGTCAGACACGCATCCGTCTGAGCTAAAAAGGCCAGCTTTTACCCAGGTGACTTGTAAAATATATTATATGATATTGTAATATCTGTTGGAATTGTTACATGGTGTCAGTACGTTCAATATTATGTTACATTGTGTTAAAATAAAAAATGAGTAAAACAAATATCGTCTTTTTAACCAGAGCCGCTCTTACTCTAGACCAAGCCATTACGCACCAAACTTACCCGTTACTTGTAAAATCAGCTTTAAAACAATTCAGCACACCAAAGTAAATTCGTACCTGTGTTTGAAGAACTGGGTACGAAATGACCAAAATCGATTCCCAGAAAAAATAAAAGTGGGTACGAAATGACCAAAGTGGGTACGAAATGACCAAAAAGGGTACGAAATGACCAAAACGAAAAATAAAACGGGTACGAAATGACCAAAATGGTACGAAATGACTTGGGTATGAAATGACTAGGATACGAAATGACTGGAAACCTTGACCGGTACTCGTGTGCGGTCGGTTTCAGCTCTGCGTGTAAACATCATGCTGCCCATCTATTTCTTCAAGCCCCTAATGGAGGAGGCCGGAATTTTAGCCTTGTTTTCGCTGCTTCAGTCTACTTTCATGCCTCTCCACGCGGCGCATTGCTTGAAAATTTCATCTAATTTAGAATCAAGGTGTTCATGTTTATTCCCTCGAATCAGAATCAGAATTGTTTACTGGTGAGACGTCCTTAGACATTCCTTCACCAAGACATTCGACCGACAAAACTAGTCCCTAGACCTTACAAGGGTGATGAATCTAGAGATTGAGTCGTCTGCACCTTCTGCAGACATCAAGAGAGAAGAGGGGAGCTCGTTCTAATCTGAGGTTGTCCCAGGGATTAAGCTAAATTTGTAGATGTCAGTCCTAGTGCCAATTTTTTAGGAGGCTAGTGAATGTTTTTTCCGTAGTGTTGTCTTTGAAGAGAAAACAAGGTCATTTATGAGTTTATCATATGACGTCGCGTCTGGGAGTGTAATAACGCCATGTAATATTTTCGATAATCCACAAGTGGATTAAATATGCAAATCAGCTAGATACATCCCGTAACGTTACATGTACGACGTCCTTAACGACGTCGCGTTTACTAATGGCGGAATATTGACATTTTTGTAAATAATCGTGAATAAAACGCATTACAAATGTCATATAATAAATAGAATCATGCATTCGTGCTCGTGTATTATTGAATTTATTAAACTCGTTGAGGAAAAGGGATAAAATGCTCGGCAAAGCCTCGCATTTTATCCCTTTTCCTCAACTCGTTTAATAAATTCAATAATACATGAGCCCTCATATAAGATCCTCTATATACTGGCTTAACCCTTTTGACCTTTATATAAAAGTATCAGTCTACTTTGTTTTCTCCGTTCTTTAAGTGACTCCCACTTTAACTGTTCCAGAATGCCAGACATACTCCCAGTTTCAAACGAGTAGTTCCCAGTTACAAAACGGGCTGCACGTTTTTGGACCTTCTCCAGTTCCTCCTGGAGGATAACAGTAGGTGGATCCCAAAACGTACTTGCATATTCCAGGACGGGACGAACCGATCCTTTGTACGCCATTTTCTTTTACGTCTTGTGGGCATGCTGAAAGATTCGGTCTCAAGAAGCCAAGGGTCCTATTTGCCTTAGTACAAACATTACTAATGTGAGTGTTCCATCTTAAATCATTCGTTATTATCACACCAAGGTATTTAATGCTTTCTACATTTTCAGGGAGAGTTCCTTCCAATTCATAGGTAGCATTGATCATTTTGACCTGCTTTCTTGTAAGTTGCATAATGTTACATTTTCTGGGTTGGAACCGTATTCCCCACTTCCTTGCTCAACAACCTAATTTGTCAATATCATACTGAAGCTTCACTGTACCTTGAGTTTTTATTTCACGGTAGCAAACACAGTCATCAGCAAAGAGCCTTATTTCTGAATCAATTTCCTGCGAGATTTCATTTATGCAAAGGGAGAACAAAAGCGGACCAAGAACTGTCCCGTGTGGGACTCCAAACATGACAGGGGCCCAATCAGATTTACTTCCATTAACAACCGTCTGTTGCTCTCTATGGCATAGAAAAGCGTCAATCCATTTTTAAGTTTTGCCACCAATGCCATGCCCATTAAGTTTGCTTTTCAGAAGCTCATGAGGAGGTGTATCAAAAGTTTTCTCAAAATCCAAGATTAAAGTGTCAATCTGTCCACCATTATCCAAGATTTTAGCCCAATCATCTATCACTGTCACTAGTTGTGTTTCACAGCTATGATTCTTTCTGAAAGCATGCTGTCTATCAGATAATAGTTTATGTTGGTCAAGGTGGGTCATTACATTTTAAATAACAAACAATGTGCTCCAAAAGTTTGCAAGGTACACATGTGAGTGATACAGGCTTGATGTGGAAACAGAACGGAACAGAACGAAAGTGCAATTGAAGCCTTTAGCACTGTGCATGCTGGGATTTTTTCAGCAGACGAAACTTTGAAATATTCTCCTGATTTTCTCCTGAAAACAGGACTTGACCTCTCATGCAAACCGTCTCCATTGAGACATGAGATGTCAAATCCTGTTCTCTGGGGGAAGAATAAGAAATATTTCAGCATTTTGTTGTCTGTTGAATAAGCATAGAGCGTGGTAATAAAGATTAAGATATGATTTTTACAGAAAAATAATGTTCGCTGTTCCAAATAGCGAAAATTCACTCTATTTTCAAAAAATAGACAAATTTGTAAACCATGTCATCCATTCTTATACTATAGAATTTCCTAACTCAGTACAGCGGTATTTATTGTTTTCATCTCTACTTCGTGCAGATCACACAGGGAAGCTCTCTTCCTTTAACATATGGTGGGCACTTTAAAGCGTCACATCGTACTTCAACGAAGTACAGTAAGTATCCGTTTTCATTCTGAAGGCCTCCGGGGAGTACTTCTGGGTTCGCATCAACACAGTAATGACCAGACTGTCTAGAATGACTGTAGTGACCGGTCATTAGATACCCCCAATATTCTCGTGCCCAGCCATCGTAACAAGATTTCTTTCCAGTGATCATTATTTTTCGCGGTCTTTGGTGGACCTCACAAACAACGCAAGGGACATCGTTTTGATGCATACTTTTCCCAAAAATAGTTTTGTCCCTCCCATTATCCATCTCATACTCCACACCATACAGAAAACCGCCAACGCTGTTCTCTGAGCCATCATATTTTCCCCATTCTGGATTTTTGGGAAGGCATAGCATGTCAGGTGATCCTCCACCGTGTGTATAATGGTCACCGGCTGCATAGCCAGAATATAAAACAATAGAACCATTACCCGGGCAAACCGTCCTTCCCCATCTTGTATATACTACACCAGTGGTATCTCTTTTATTACTCATTTCTTCTGTCCTCTGAAACCTGTTTGCAAAATCTGTAGTTTCGGCTTTGATGTCTTCTTGTGTTTTGGCTAGATTAGCTA